>CM065124.1:30437960-31125460 GCA_033026305.1 Cirrhinus molitorella | reverse complement strand
AGTATATTACACATTTTTTGGCTTTTTGACAAATTGTATTTGGTATATGCATAAAATAAATACATGTAAATGTTAGCTAAGATGTAAATTCTATACAGAATGAAAACACACACACACACACACACAAGTGACATATTTGTTTTGGGAAGGCCTTGTGACGTCTGTGCTAATTGTAAAGTCTCACACGTGATGACGTTGTGAGAGCTGTGCAAGTATACCACCTAGTGGTCATATGTTCGCACGACACAACTTGCAAAAAGAGAACATCTCTGACTTCTTTACAATCACTGTAATAAATCATATGCGTAAACATATATGTAGCTCAAAATAGCGTTCTTTTTATCATAACCCCCTAAATGCATGCATAAAAAGTAATTAGGGTTGTTTAAGTGAGCGTTTCAGCACATGAATTAAGTTGGTTGCTGTGTTCATTAATCCTAATTATTTCACCCGAACTCTAATACCACTTACATCTCACCTTTATCGCAAAGCTATCGTGTTTCACAAGGACACTCATTACAATTAATCTCATTGTGCTGGACAAGCTGCCTTCAGGGACAATTAACAACGTCCCTTGCCATTTGCTTTCAGTGGCACTTGCCGTATCTAACACAAGATGTCCCTTGACTATACGTTACTAAGCAAAAGATGCTTTGGTTCAAGAAAGGTGGAGTAACAAAGGACAAGCTGGTGTGCATGTGTGATGGGGGTGGAGGCGGTGATAGTGGGGGAGGAAAGTAATGATAGTGGTGGTGGGGCGATTTTTGCCTCCTCCCCCAATCCCCAATTGAATGCATCAACGGGTACAGCTGGTCGTGTGTTTTTAAAAGCAACTGGCCACCTGCATTTATACAGGGTTTGGAGACAAAGACTTCGTAACTTACCATGGCTAGAATGTAAAGTTTGACCAACAATTGCTGGATAAAATCTGGAAGGAGAGGGGGAACTAACAAAAAAGTGACCACAACAAGCTAAATACCATGGAATATTAATATGTCAATCTTAAAGTACCATGATGTCACAGTACTGTTATTCTTAGTAAAGTTATTTTCAAATATGATGAAACATGATCATTTTGCATTATGATCAGTTTAAAAAGATATCAGTTTTATTTGCTTGTGTTATGAGATGTGCTCCTAACAAAAAAGCGTCACACAGTTTCAAAATAAGTTTAACCTTTCAAATCTGTTCTCGAGACCCTTTTTCTATTCCTCGCATTGATCGTAGGCTATATAATGTGACTTAGCTGATGTGCAATAGCTTTGGATGCCAGTAGGCGGCAAAAGAGGACGGTGAATTTTAACTAGACAAACGGTTGACGATTTATTTGTTTGGGGTGCGCGCTTCACTTTGTCATATAAACCGAGAACTCGTGCTGTCTGCAGGTCTGCACACTGCGCTGATATTAATGTTAATTAGAATATAGACCAGTTATTATTTTACATGAACCTCAGCATGACATGGACTGTGTCTTACCTGTGATTTGTCTGTTTGAATTATCCGTAAAGCGTTTTAGTTTTTCATTTGGCTGGCGTAAAGGGGAAAGAATGATCGTGGAGAGATTTCAAACGGGATTGATTCGGGTCGTTTTATTACGACTACACATGTGGTAAGATTTACTTAAAAATGTACGTTAAAGTGTTAACTTATTTGAACGTCTGTATCTGAGGCATATCTTTTTAACTTTGACAGTCTACAAGCTGTTTACATAGAGCTTTATATGACTGTTAGTTGCATTTCCACTTTTGTATTTGTTAACCACCCTCGCATTTTTTTAAATGCTCACTTCCTCATTTCCAATTCATCCCTAATGGTAACAAACATTACTAAGTAACGTTATGCTTGAGAAATGTAGCCGTAGTGCGATTTGTCAAGTTAGACTACACGAGAGTTCACTGAATTTCAGTTGCCTACATCTTGACGTGCATTAACATGTTGTGTTTGATAGATTGGCGTCATGCTGTTGTCACATACCAGCAGTGGTGCTGCTGGAGCCTCAAACACTCAAGCTGCCGCCTGCATATTGAGATGCACTTCAGTGAAGGCTGGTCGACAGTTGCCATCAGGTCTAGACTAAGCAGCTTCTCTCTTATCAAGATCAAAGCACATGTTCGCACTGAAAACTGGGAAATGTGTAAGAGAGATGCAATGGATGACCTGGTAAGACAAAATGTGAGGTGAAATATAAAATTCAATATGTAGCATGTATTTTACTGTGGTTGCTGTTTTCTGAGCTGAATATTGTATTTTATGGAATCATAGGAGGTTTGAGGATTTCTATCCAAGTAAATGTCGCGCATTCTCACTCATTCACTTGCTCTACAGTCTAGACCACAAGTATTCACTCTCCTCAAACATGACCCCGACATATAAGCCTGAAATAGACGCCTACTTAGACATGACATCAGCCAGTGTTTTAGCCAAACACACTCTGTACATGTCTGCAGAGCCAAATAACCTGCGCTTATAAGTCTAGTGGGGAAATCTCAGGCAGCTGGGTGAAGGCAGTGAGGACATAATGTAAGAGCTTAACACGTGTGTTTAAAGTCTGCACCCAGCAGTATCTAGACTACCATTCCCTTTCTATAAAGTTAAATGTGTAAAATCATCTTATAGGATAGAACACCTAACAGAAAACATGCTTTTTGAAGGTGTTAGATCTGCTGAAAGAAAGGTGGAGAGGATGGCCATTACAAAAATGCTTTTATATGGTTGAGAACCAAAAAAAAAAAAAAAAAAACCTTATTTTTCTTTTAGCTTTTCCAGAGTACTGCAAATGATTCCAATATTTGTGGAATCATGCAATTTTGCACATATCTAACGTTTCAGAGTGTAACTTCATAAATCACTCTGTAGTTTGGGAGGTCTTCTAATGCTTTTACTGAATCACATAAAATCTATTAATTTTTTATACATAGTCTAAAAACTAGTTTTGGAAAATGAGAATGGTGCTCTAATTCTTAAATATATCATGTATCAAAGTTAAGTGCCTTATAAAAGGAATCAATAGGGGGAGCATCAGATGTTCTTTGAATCTACAAATAATATTGAATGACAGGCATAATCAGTACACCCTTGCATTTTTCTAGCGTCTAGTGATTTTGAAATGAACAGAAAAAAAGAAAGTGTAACTCACAAAATAAAAGTTAAGTTTATTGTTGAACAACAAACTCCACACACACACAACAAACAGGCCAAGGTAAAACAAATAATGTAGACAAAACAAAGTCAAAAGAAACCAAAACTCCTTTTCTTTGGCCTAGCCCTCCCATACAAAAACTAGTTTATGGTACAACTAAAGTTCATACATAAAATTTACTGGAATGCTCTGAGTTCAATGGCTGTTGATTTTATACATGTTGTCTTTATGTTGAAATATCGAGACATGGTCAAACAAGTAAAATTTCCATAAAGAAGCACCGTTTTGGTCACAGGAGATCATGATAAAGTGGCTGATCTCTTCACAATATGTACAAAAATATAAAATGTAAATAAAAATACAAACAAATCCTTGTCTTGCGCATTTCATTGTGAATGCTGAAAATCTGAGTTGTGGTCGATCCTCTAGAAAATTTTGAATTGGGGGTCAAGTTGGTTGACATGGGTGACAAACTTGAAAATGACCATGTTTTATGTATTTGAGTCCTTTATGCCACTGGCTCCAACAGTTTGGGTTAAAGCAGAGGCGTCTACACCTGCTCAGCAATAGGAAACAATCCTTTAATCATCCTCCGTCTTCTGCTTCTTGGGATCAACCTCATCCTGAAAGAAAAAAGGATTTTACTTAAAATTACTATACTACAGAGACACAATGTGGTAAGCAAGCACCACCACTTGGATCCAGGAATATTCTTTAGGCAACAACTCATAATTGTACCTCATCTTCATCATTTTCAGCACCCCGTTTTGTTCCTCCACCTAGCTCATCATCATCATCATCTTCATCCTCGTCCTCATCTTCATCACCTATAACCATTAGCCTCATGAATAAAACAAATTTAATTACCACATTAGAGAAATTTTAGCATCAGTGTTGCACCTACCCTCTCCTTCCTCTTCATCTTCCTCATCCACCTCATCATCCTCTTCATCATCTATTTCAGGCTCTCCATTTTCTTCATTCTCCTGTTCACACAAAAAGGTCATTATAAAAGTGCTATTTCACCAAGTATCTCTATTAAATGCTTAGTGAAATAGTAGAGAGGTCAAGAACATTGGCCAAACATTTATTTACCTTTCCATTAGTGGCATCTTTTCCATTTTCCTTCTCCTCAAGGAGCTTCTTCTCCTTCAGGTCCTACATTTAAAAATAAATAAATAAATAAATAAAAATCAATACAAAAAAAACAAAACTTGGTATTTTGAAACATTTAACTTCGTCAGATTGGAGCCATCTGTGTCCAATAGGCAGAGTCGATGCAGATTACGACTGACGTGAGCAAAACGCCCCCTATGCGCACAAATTTAAATTGCATCTCTAATGACGCCCCTCTGACATTGACGCCTCATTGGCTGCAGCAGAGAATTTAGCCGTCCATCAACGACTCCTGCTCCCGCCTCTAACAGAGTGTGCTCGTTTGTAATCTGACACTTAAGTGGGATTCGGCGGCTGTGGGTATTGTAAAAGGTAAATCCAAAAGCATCCATATTTTGGCGTGTTAGCACACGCTTTCTTTGCGGCTCCGGAAAAACATGAGCTTAAAACACCAATCAAAGTGAACAATTCAGAACCACTAAACTGTGGTTCAGTGAGCTGATGCCGAACTCTAATAAAGGACAAAGAAAGCGCACGCATGGCTTTCTCCGTTCATTCCGAACACAACAGAGTTCGGCATGCACGCCACCGCCGCCGTCACGTTAACTTGGATTTAGTTTGCGCAGTCGCAGAATTGACGAGAAAAGGTAGGCAAAAAAAAAACAAAAAACACACAACCTGTCATAAATGGCAGATTATTGTGGGCTCTTTGAAATTCCTTTGACGGCTAAGACTCAACTAAAGCCCTACCAAAAGCATTTAAACGAGCCGTACACAAGAAAATATTTTCATTAATTCGTTTATATAATCTTTAGCCCTTAAGCCGTTTATCAACCACATCAACTAGGACCGCCCCCTTAAATTCACAGACGTCTCTGGCTTCAAACTAGTAAACCAACAAGCCCACGTTGTCGTAACACACGGAAAAATATCAACTCCTCGGAAGGTAATGCATCATTCGATGTTTGCGCTTGCATATCAGCTGCAAGGATCTGTGAGTTTAAAGCGCTTTTCGAGTACGAGTTATCGCCACAACAATGTCTTAATATAACAGTTAGAGTACACAGTTTCTGCACTCGCTTTTAGCAATAAACTTCCAAAAATGTGTTTTTAAAATCCGATGCACTTCAGCGTCTATCCAAGTTCCGCGTATGGTCTGCCTGCATCAGAAGTCAGTCGTTCCTGGACACCGAGTTAAACCTTAATTCGACATTGGTAATTAGAAATTTCTTGTAAAAGTATATACTTATTTAATCTCGTCAAATGTGTCACATTTGTTTTGTTATATTTGAGATTTCCTATCGATTGATGCTTCAAGCCGCCCAGACAAACCGGCAAACTTTCAGCCCCGAAGCCACCGACCGATCAACGCGTTCTCCAACCTGCCGTAAGGTCTGTTAGCCACAAACTAACCGGCAATGAATGGAGGGGGAATTTAGGAATGAACGAGAACTCAAAACATTGTTGAACGGAAATGTACATAAGCCATAAAACCATACCAACAAACAAATGTGCAAATTGTGCTTTATGAGCCAAAAACGAAATACAGAGAAATACAGGTTTACGGATTTAACATGGTAAAGCAGTTGCCGTCCACAACGCACATCGCCGCTGTTCAAAGGGGAACCGACATGCTTGTATAAACAAAGAACCCGCGCGCGCAGACTGTTACATTCCGGACAATGAGAGACTGCGTTCAGTGTACTCTCATTCCGCACGAGCTCGTTACAAATGTATCCATTTTAAATTCTCATTACAATGTATTAATTTAAAGCACTTAGGCAGCAGTTATCGCATACTTTATTGTTTACTTGTAATAATTCGTCAACGACTCTTTCCGGTCACAGCCAAAAAAAACCTACACGTTTACGTTAAATCTGAACCAGAATACAAATGAAAGAGAGAACATGTTTTTGAATGAGAATTTCGTTTATCTATAGGCATCCACTCTTACCTTTGCGGAGATTTCTGTCGCGGAGTCAACCTTTGTGTCTGCCATAATTAATATTTTGTATCAAAATTCAGAACGCAGGAAAAAGCAAGAACAATCCGCCTGTATCCTCCAACAATCACTATTGTAATGAAGCTTTCTTATGCCGACGGCATGTGATGAAGGAGGCTTTATTATAGATTTGTGGGCGGAGCACGAGAGGCGGCCGGCTGTGTTTGATTGGTCACCGGACTCCGAGGGGGCGTGTTTTTAAGGCAATAGAGTGGAACAATGGAAAGTATTTCTAAACGTAATAGGACACACCCCCTAGCCGGTATTTCACCAGAGAAGACACACCTCCTACCTCCGCTTTTCTCCTTACAGACATATCTGTGCAACGCAATTCCACATTTCCTCAACAAATACGTTGGATACGACACATTTAATATATAGTCGTGCCTCTCTTAATTAACATCAGTAAGTTAGCAAATGTCACATGCCCATGAACTGCTTAGACCTATTGACCCCTAAATCACCTCCAAACATAGCACCTACATCTTTTGTAGATAGGAAGGCACCATGCCGAAGTGTTAAAACCGCTGGCACATTAAGGAAATATTTTTAAAGCATGTACAGGGATAGGGGTGGCTTTAGGGACATGACTTTTTTCATGACACATGCAGTCCCTCCCCTTTCCGTGAATTTCGCACTAAACTTAGCATTGCGAGTAAACGC
This sequence comes from Cirrhinus molitorella, assembly GCA_033026305.1. Taxonomy (NCBI): domain Eukaryota; kingdom Metazoa; phylum Chordata; class Actinopteri; order Cypriniformes; family Cyprinidae; genus Cirrhinus; species Cirrhinus molitorella. Next base: position 31,118,540 of record CM065124.1, on the reverse strand, counting down.
ATAAACCGCTATTTTCGCACAAAAAAAAAGACGCACACAAAACAACCCAAACTTTACCAGGTATGCAGTTATAGTTGCATAACCTCTTACAGAACAAGAAAGCCATATTTAGTTGATGATCAGATTTTTATTACCCACCGAGAAAAGAAAAAGTAACCACTCGATGTAAAACTAACGTTTGTATCATATGTTTTAATTGAAATGCGTTTTCCTAAAGTAAGGATCTGTAAATAATATAGTTAGAAAATGTATTTTAAAATCATTAAAAACACGTCTTATGTTTTCTTATTCGGGATGAGTAGCATTTAAACAAAGCAGAAGCCATAACCTCGCCGGCGAACATAGAGGGGAGGGGAATTTCGGATACTTCATCATAACCTACATTCAAATTCTACTTTGATGACGAGACTTCTCTCAGTCGGGCGCATCTGATTGGATACCCAGGCGATCAGAACCCACAGTTGACGCTTTGCGCGAAATTATTGGATGCCAGAGATGTCAATCAAAAAAATGACCCACGGCGTGCGAGAAAGCCTGGAAAATGGATTCCAAAAGATTTCTGGCCTTGGATGGCAATTCATGAGATCAGATCGTGTGGCGGCGGTGTGTAAATTAGTTCAGTGTTACAAAATTATAAAATAAATAAATAAATACAATACTCACATTTTACCTGGCAAATAAGAATAGGGATTTCTAAACGAAATCGAAATTAATAAACATTTGAACATGAATAACAGTCATCAACATCAGCTAAAATAAAAAAAAAGTAATAACTTGGCACATCACTTGCAGAAATCTGTTTCACCAATACATATAGGCCAATTTGCCAATCTAAATATTTAGGCCTAGTTAAAAAAAATATGCATATTAAGTTTGTCTGTTTGTACATTCAATTACAGATTCCCATTACTTACAAAAATAATTAACCACCCATTCTTGTCTAACATTTATAGATCTCAACGTGTCTATTGTTTTTTAAATGATGAGCTTCTTTTAAAGCCATTAAATTATATATATATACACTTCTGATGTTATAGTATCATCAGTAAATAAAAACAAAAAAACAAAAAAATAACAACCTGCATTCAGAGTTGCCTAAATATTAAAATCTGAAAACTTATCATCCTTCACACCTATAATGCTCCACTTTAATTCTAGTATCAGGCAAAATATCCTGCTTCTCAAGCTAATCTTCCCTGGGGCAGAGTATATTGCTGTACAAGATAAGAGACACAGAGAAACACTTCCTCATGAGTAGGCAGTGAAGACTGTGCATGCGTAGACCTGCCAGGGAGATGTGGAGGAGGAAAGCACTGCTGTGAAAGAAGTAACTCAGATGATTGCATCTGACTCTCTGAGGTGCAGACAGGTGTATTCTTCTAGCAAGGGCAGATAATTGCCTGTGCAAGACATCCAGGCAGACACCAGTCATGAGCAGTGTCCAGTGTTATCTGGCTTTAGAAAACACAACCCAGCTATCACTATGCATTCCTTCGCCATGAGGTTCTTCTCCTAAAAAACAAGACATGATCCTCATCAAATAAGGCTGTTTATTTGCATCCGACCTTTTTTTTTTCTCTCATAAAAAGTGCCTTGGAGACAGGAATGTGTTCCCTCTAGTGGATAAAACACATCATAGCAGCCACTGGCATTTTCTCCTCTGTCTCACAGTGATAATATTAATACTGTCTAATTTATTCTCTTGTAAGTCTCTGTTTCATCACTATGCTTTAATCTTTGCTTTCCTAGAAGAATATGAGTTTCTGAGAGTGGCACTGAACTTTCCCTTTAGGAATGTTTTGAAACAGAGATGCAGTTTCCGCAAAGAGAAAGTGCTCATTTGACAGTAATAACACTGGCCTGGTGGTGTATTTTAAGCATAATGAGAGCAAGCACGCTCTGCTTATCGCTGCAGACAATTACTGTAAAGCAATGATTCTGTTAGAGGCTCAAAATACTTCCTAAGAGAGGACAATTTTACTTGTATACAGTGATATTAATATTACACCAGTAATATTGTTACCATTTTGGTCATAGTATTGTAACTTACATGCTCTCAAATAATTGTTTATACAGTGATATTAGTAGTAGAATAATAATATTGTTACCAATTTGGGCATAATAATGTATTGTAAGTCACATGCTCTCAAATATTCAGAGTGTGTAGTAAAGGACATGGTGGAAGATATTTTGAAGAATGTCTCTGTTGTTGTTTTTTTGCAAATTCAGTGGAAGTTAATGTGGTCCACTGAAAATTGGATGCATACAAATAAACATGGCATAGTACAACAAACAGTATAGAAAGAGAAATTCTGGACTTGAATGGTTCAGACTAGATGCGGTGAAACCCAATTCTTCCTGACCTTCCCACAAGAGTGTGAAGTCATAAATTAGGCATGGTGCCCTTGGTGAAATGATCGATAACAAGAGAGGGGGAATGAGATAGGATGTGAATGATCGCTACTGAACGCATACCAGTCTCTTATTTTCTTTTATAAAAAATATATATAGAAGGTTAACAGGTGAACCTAAACTGTCAACAATGAATGTCAAACGATTTTATAACCCATCACTCATTGTCAAAAATAATTAGTTGGTCATGTAAAAATAGTGGCCTCACATTACCCCATCTCAAAAAGTGTCTCAGAGTCTCAGTGTTTACTGTCTGGATCTACCCAATGTAAACAAGGCATGGTTGAACTGTTCTGACTGCTATGATTTACAAACCACGAGTGCACTCAGTTTAAAGTAAAATAATCTCTATAGCTTTTTTTGTGCTGTATACTTCTGGATTAATACAAGCAAATATGTAGGTATATACAATGTATGGCTAAACAGGGCTTGGAGGTGCAGCACCCTCGAGTGTGAAGCTAAAGTGTTTTCTACATAATTTGTTAAGAGTTGCAATATGTCATGGTCCATGCCCAGGCAAAATATCACCATCAAAAGGGCCTGCTTTTCTACTTTCAAAAACACCCATAGACCTTAAGATACTCAAATAGTATACCAAACACAGTTGAGGTCAAAAGTTAATACCCCCCTTCAGAATCTGCAAAATATTATTTTACCAAAATAAGAGGGATCATACAAAATGCATGTTATTGTTTATTAGTACTGACCTGAATAAGATATTTCACATAAGATATGCTTACATAGTTCACAAGAGAAAATAATAGTTGAATTTATAAAAATTCAAACCCGATTCAAAAGTTTACATCCCTTTGATTCTGAATTCTGTGTTCTTACCTAAATGATCCACAGCTGTGGTTTTTGTTTTGTTTTGTTTTGTGATAGTTGTTCACAAGTCCCTTGTTTGTCCTAAACAGTTACTAAAATATTTCAAGTCCCACAAATTCTTTGGTTTTCCTGAGGTACTCATATGCAACTATTACAGAGGGTTCAAACGCTCACTGATGCTCCAGAAGGAAAAGACATGCATTAAAAGATCAGGGTAAATTTAACGTATTTTGTCTTCTGGGAAACATGTAACTATCTCCTGTAGCCTTTAAAGGGCAGTACCAAATAAGGCTACACAAAAATGCTGGGACCTGAAGGATTTTTCTGAAGAACAGCAGGCAGTTTAACTGTTCAGGAAAAACAAGAGACTCATGAACAATTATCACTTTAAAAAAAAAAAAAGAAAGAAAGAAAAAAAACACACACAGCTGTGGTAATTCATTCATCATTCAGGTAAGAACACAGTATTAAGAATCAAGGGGATGTAAACTTGAACGGGTTATTTTTATAAATTCTAAAAAAAACTATTATTTTCTATTGTGGACTATATGTAAACATCACTTATGTGAAATATCTTCAGTACTAAATAAACAATAACATGCATTTTGTATGATCTCTCTTATTTTGGTAAAATAATTAACATTTTGCAGATTCTGAAGGGGGTGTAAACTTTTGACCTATTTTATTAAATAATAATAAAAATAATGATGATGTTTGTTATGATTAGATTTTCATATACAATTTTTACTCAGATTGAATAATAATCATATATAATAATAATAATAATAATAATAATAAATTAATTACTATGCTTCAGAGATTTTTAAAGTCACATGGGGTGGTGAACGTTTTATTTAGGAAACATAAAAGAAATCATACATAAAAGGCTCATGAAACCTTACCATCCTCTTGTGCGTTTTGACAGTGAAAATAACTTGAAAAGTGAGTTGTGGAAATGATGTAATAGCAGCAATTGATAGGTCTCAAATTTAGGACTTTAGGCAGCTCTTTTTGTACAGTAAAGCCGATTCAACGTATTTATCCCGGGCTGTTTATTAACACGTCATCTACATTTACACTGCTCTGTTTCCCCATTCTTCTACGTCTAAAGTAAAAGGGGCTGTTCACACAAAACACGTTCAAGCACAGAGGAATTAAAAAGAGCGCATGGTGTCTCAAGATGCATTTTTCATTTCTTTTATCCATATGTGCTATTTTAAAAATGCAATGGCTGTATGCAAGATGCTGAAAGAGCAGCAAAACGGGTGCAATGGTCAAAGGAGGCCGTAGTATGTTTACACAGAAAAATCATCAGTGCACTGGGACTAAACAGCATGTTTTCTGTGAACTAGTGTACTTTTTACATTTGCGCTACTTTTTAACTTTTTTTAACAAAAAATAAATAAATATATATATATATAGACCTGAATTTAGACATTATGTCTATAATTTGCAACTATTACATAGGGAAACACACATATATATATATATATATATATATATATATATATATATATAGACATGAATTTAGACATTAGGTCTATAATTTGTGGGAAAAATGCTTGTTCACACATATCTGTTTTATAGTGTGTTCCCTTATAATTTTTGAAGTGGTTGATAAATTACTTTATGGTCTAGCACAAATAAATTGCACTAAAGGAAATAGAGTATGCAGCAGAAAGTGCCTGAAGTGTTTTTACATAGCTGATCAGTGAAGTGCACTAACCTACAGTACATATTCAAAGTGCCAAATACTCAAATAAATGTATCTTACACGAATGATGATCAAGAAACAAGTGAGTAACAGAACAGAGCTGGGACCACATGTGACCCTGGACCACAAAACCAGTTTTAATTAGCACAGGTATATTTGTAGCAATAGCCAAAACATTATATGTGTCAAAATCATTAGGATATTAAGAAAAGATTATGTACCATGAAGATATTTTGTAAATTTCCTACAGTAAATATATAAAAACTTAATGTTTGATTAGTAATATGCATTGCAAAGAATCATTCATTTTAATTCATTAATTTGTATTTAATGTTTGGGATATTATATATATATATATATATATTAACAAATCATCACTGGAAATCTTATCATCAGTGGAAAGCTTATTTATTCAGCTTCAATTTTTTTCTTCTTCTTCTTCTTTTTTTTTTTTTTTTACAAACCTCTCCCTAAATTTATTTGCCCTCTTCTTCCAATTTACCTACACCATTTGCAAATACTACCCTCCTTTGTTTATCTGCCACATGTTGTCTGGTAAAGTTAGATCACTGCAGTCAGGGATGTTATTATAATGTTAAAAACAGTTCACAGAAGGGTCGCTGAAACAATAAGATACAACATAGTATTACAATATGAAACATTTCCCTCCACTGACTAGGTTATTTTTAATCCCAGGAAACTGAAGAAGTCCTCTCCTCAGCTGTAACGCACATTGTGTGAAGAAACTATAGGAATGTCACAGGCATAATGGCTGCATTGTGTATTTATTCATTAGTTTTAATAAGAAGCATTCACAGTCACATAGAAAACAAAAATAATAGAGAGAAACAGTGATTGGGCATCAGGGACAAGAACTGAGCTTATTATACACAAGTCCTTAGAGCAGAGAGAACCATTGTGAGACTATATTTTTCAGTTTGTTCACAAACCACATTTTCTCACTAAAACTGAGACTCAGAGACACATTCTGCCCTTCCATTAAGAGTCAATTGTGGTTGCTTATAGTGTACAGTTATGATGAGTAGTTTGCAGAATATCTGAAAAGTTTGGGCCCTTTCACATATTGGAGTGTTGGAGCAAATAGATTCTCTGTCTTTCTCTTTTTCTCTAGCTTGCTTTCTAATCTATAGTAGTCAACATTTGAAGGGGATCAAAAAAGTTCAGCAAAGTTGTCCTAAGACAAGAACATGTATTGTTTAGGTTTTAGGACACTTTTGATGAAAGGTTTTGATGTAGCTGTCTAATAAACCTGGCATTGTATATTATGAATATCAATATTCATAATTTTGTTAGCGCTTTGATGAATAGCCATGTTTCTCTTTTGTAAGACGTTTCGGATAAAAGTGTCTGTTAAATGCATAAGTGTAAATGCAACTGTAAAATTTTCCTAATGTGGACACCATTTTCTATCACAGTAACTGAGGTTAGAGGACAAGGGAGAGGAGCAGAGGACTTTCCCATGGATCCTATCACAACAGTCTTTCCTTTCAGATTAAAAATTAACGTTGTCTCAGCTTGGCCCTTAATGCCATGTATATATCTCTATGGTTCTCTCACATTAGGGAAATAATACATTTTCCCCATTTATTGTAATTAAAGATATATACTGTCAAAATATTAGAGAATACAATATTTAGTGATAATTTTAGTTATTTAAATACACACAGATGCTTTTTTACCAAGGCTCTTAAATAGAGGGTAGACACTGTTGTTTATCATATATTTAACACGTTTTAATTTTTTACTAAAGCAAAGTGACATACTTTGATCAAACTGAATCAATCACACCATGTTTGGAGCTCATTCAAGTGTGCAGGAGTTGGACTTTGTTCTTAGTAGTAGTTTATTTACTATCATAATATGCACAAAGTCACCACTTTAGGCTGAAATGTTGCTTTCTCTTGATAGATTCTGTAATTTAATTCCTTAAAAAAGTATGCAATATTTGACTGGGTGCTTCAACTTTCACGCAATGATTAAACCCAAGAGCAAATTAACAGTGACTGGCCAATTAAACTGCTATTCCCTCCCACTAACTCCCACACTAAAGTCTGAGCTTGAGCCCATAAAACAAGCTACCACAGGAAGAGCTATAAACACTTCAAAAGATTTCCTTTTTTCGTTACTTTCGTTACTTGTGATCTAAAAGGCCCAACATTCATGAATCCATGTGTTTGTGATCTCAGTACTCTAGCCTCCTCTTGTGGCCAGACAGAATAACACAAAGGAACAAACCAAACCCCTCACTTGCACCATGAACTGACCATGATAACACCAGACAAAACAAATAGTATTAATTTGTGAGCCAGGTGGAATTGTCCCTGCACTCAGTTGTAGCAATGGAGACATATACTGTAATGTATTTAATTATGGAAGCTACTGTTCATAAATGCATTACAGAATAAGGTATATCAAATTCACGGTCTATAGCTATCAAGTATATTATAACGGATTATTCATTTTCATACTTGTAGGCTTACTAATAATTGTACTTAGAATTCTAAATCCAGCAAGGCAACATATTCTCAGAATGTAGTAGGTCAGTACCATTTTTTTATATCAATAAATACTGTGAATTCCCACAGTAAGTTTCAACAAATGTTCATGGGGGAAAAAAATTCAGTATCAAATTTAGTCATGAAAGCTAAAACCTTGATTATTCACATCTTTAATTAAATTAGATTTTATTTTTAATGATAATGGGAATGTATTAATAAAACGGAAAGCTGACAATCCTGAACTGGCCTACATATGTTTAGGAACTCATTTTGTCTGTCCAGTCTTTTATTCAAAATAAAATACCAGTCTGTCCTCTGTAGCCTAAAAGTGTACCAAGAAAGACAATTTAGTACCATCTAGTGTCATCTTTATGACACTACATGAAAAGAAATTACACAAAAATAATATGCGCAGGCCAGTCTATTCATTTTTTGAAGACAGTTGTAAGGATAGCAACTAACCGATGTAAGAATAAAAAATAAAATGGTGTGTGATTATCTCTGCAACCAGTTGCACATTATGCAAGACAGCAGAGAATGTCTGCTAGTTAACAGCATGAACTGTAGATTACTGAAGAATAGTAAAATAGTCAAAGAGTACAGTGTCTACTTCATATCACAGAGAAAAATATTATAAAGAAAGTGGAAGATTACACGGATCCAAATAGTGAATGTAAATACTGTAATGACAACTGAGAAAAAAAAATCTTTTTGTGCAAAAAGTTGAGCTCTCTTCTAAATATTCATTCAGTGCTTTCTTCAAAAGACATCTACAGCAATTACCTTAGAATGTGGTCTGGCTGTCTGTCTTTCCATTTAAATACACCCATGTGAAATGCAAAATACAAGTAGAAAGACAACCCTTTCCTTGCTTTTGTAATGTATTAGGGTTGGATCTTAAGACACAATAAAGGTTTTAACAACCTGGCTAAAGGATTTTCGCCCCACCCAAATGTAAAGTGCTTAAGTACTTGAATAAAATACTGAAGATATACAGAGGCTAATAAATAAGGGGAAGCAATTATTTAGGAACATGATTTAGCGTCCAAGCTTATACCTCCGTGGACGATTATAAGAAATTCTCAAACTGGAATAACCTCACAGATCAATGTGGTATATCACAAGACAACGACTCCGTTTATTCAAATGGCATAGGCTATTCAGCACACATAAAACATTTATACTAGAACTCATAAACTTACAAGTTACAGTAATCGCCAGGCAAATTGGTTGGCTACTGGTATTCATTTATTCATTGTTTCCCAAAACTTAGCATCTAAAATAATAAATGTCAATAAATGAACGACAAAAAATGGCTTGATCTGTTTATTTCCGGTACTGGTTGTAATCTCAAAAGAGGCTGCAGAATCAAATTAACCAGAATAAAAAAAAAAAAAAAAAAAAAAAACGCTGTTATCATTCATTTTTATCGGCATGCGGGGTCTATCGTTTATTTCGGTGTGTTCATTATATCGTGCACTGCCTCTTCAGCGTTTCCACTCGTCAGCTGCACTGAAACAAAAACGTTTTATTGTTCTTCCATGACGCGACTTGCGATGAGCCCTGCGGAACAACGCGAAATGGCGGACAGAAGCGAGCAAGAGGACGGTGAAATCCGACCCAACATTTGTAGGCAAGCGCAAAAACACGGACAGGAGCACCATCTGGATCCGCTTCATTACTGACTTAACAACACGTGCATACAGTTGAAGTAGCATACTGAGATTATAATAACCTCGAAACTTTAAGACTTCGCCCGGAAAGGTGTTTTACTAATGAATTCATTTAAAAAAAACATGCCCGCTTTAGAATCGTCCACGGAGTCTGATGTTTTAAACCTCGATCAAATCAGCTTTACACCACTAAGTAGAAAAATCAGTTCACCTGTGGGCGAAAGGAATGTTACAGGTGCAGTTCATCAGTTCATGTTCTTGCACGTTGTGTTCCCTTGCAGTTTAACTCATTTTTGAGCTTTAATGGCGTCCTATAATTTATCTTTTTAAAAAAGTACCCTACATATGGTGTTTGTTGTGCCTTGAAGGTACTTAATCTTACACATCCAGTCCCTTCCCCCATTACTTACAAAATCAAATGTAGTATGCAAGAAGGTGGTCCGTCCAATGGATAGATAATAACGATCACTAAGTGAAATAAATTTCAAGAAATCAAAGATGTTGTGCTAATTTAAAAAGTGGCATATAGACAAACACCAGGAAGGTACATTATCTTTAGCATTATAAATCATTGCAGGAAGTGCAAATAATTCTTTAAGCATTCGCTAGATAATTCTGTGACCCTATATATATATATATATATATATATATATATATATATATATAATTTGTAAAAACAGATATGCAAAACAATGTATGAAACATACTTGAAATGGTATAGGAAAAAAGGAGGGAAAATTTGCTTTCTTCTTCCATGGCCCCTCCCCCTCTTGTAAGTTGAAACCCTTGGGGGCCAGCAACAGAAGCATGGGAGTGTCCTGCTGAACTGCTCATTAAATATTCATCATAAGTGAGAGTTGAGGTGATAGTTTATACATTATCACAGCATGGCTAAAATTATAATATTTGTTGGCTAAATGATGTGCTGTGTTGATTTGCAGTCATTAAGTTTATAAACAAAATAAGATTTTTGAGGCTCAAATGTTGCAGAGATGAATACAAATATCAGGAAAACTTCTCCCTTTGAGATGTAGATCTACATTGCAATTATGGTTAGTATACGATTATTCACCTAATTAGAGCAACGGGTTTTAATGACAACTAAATGTGCTCTGTTTAATTGTAAAGTAAGTCATCAAAGGGAAACTCCTCCATATTGGCTTCGGGCCATGTAATCACACAGGGGAAGAGCCCTGAGAGACTCCGTTAATCAGCCTTGACTCAGTGTGTCAAAGCCTGGAGACCCTCAGTGCTCACCATCTGTGCCAAACACAGAGTCATTAGTGGGAGTAGACCTGATAAACACACAGGGGTCTGTTTAACCCAAAGCAGAATGAAGGTAAGATGCCACAGATCCTATGACATGTAACAGAGTCTTGTACCTTTCCACTGAAAGACCCATAAAACTGTAACGTGACTGTACACCTAAGCAGAGTCAGAGCTATGACACGGAGGAGGAGTCTTCTCATAGAAAAATGAACAGGAAAAAGTCACACAATATGGAGGCTGTAGAAAGTACTGCCTTCAAGTGATGTCACATCAGCAAATGCTACATGTTTAGCAATGTAACAAGCACAGCTCACACGGAAGTCTCTGTCAAATCAGGCAGATTTCTGTTGGTGAATTTATGTGACCAACCTGATTCCAATGCGAATTAATTATTTCATCCAAATTTCCAGTTTCCAGAAACAAGTTTTGGAGGTTGCAGTCTATTTATGATTCATGTTTCAGCATTTAATTTCATTGTAATACAATCTTGCAGTAAAAACAACAGACTTCAGTAATGTGTACACAACTTCTCTAATCATTTCATCTGCATAAACCCTGTACCTCCTCACAATCAACTGCAAGCTTGCATTAAGATCTGCCACCATCCAATCCAAAGGATTTATTTATTTATTTTTATTTTTATTTTAAATTGAACTTACAACTTGCCTACATGGACAACCACACACTTAGAATAGCAGCATTAGCATTTAGTGACTCTGAGGAGTTGAACAGGAAAATGTCACAAGCTGACTGATGTTAACAGGGCCATTGTGCTAATCGCAGTCAGAACTGAACAGCAGCATATATCAGTTGTCCACATGAAGGCCGGTCACGTGCAAAGAGGCTGATGTGCAGACGCTGCACCTGTGGGAACCGACATGAAGGGACTGAGGGCCTGTTTCCTGACATACAATAAAAGAGGAAGCTGCTGCTGCTACTATGGAAAATATGATAAAACCAACTAGCTTTGTATTTGAGAGAATGCCGGGAGACAATTTCAACTAAACAGCAGAAATACAATTTAATGGCTTTCAATTTCAATTAGCAGAAATACACTTCAATGGCTTTTTAACAGATCATTTGTAGTAGAGGAATAAAATATTCCTGTGGCTAATAACATTGACAAAAATAAAGTTCCAAACAGGGTTTTTGTTGATGTTGCTGTTGTTACGATGCCATAAAGAACTATTTTGGCTTACAGAAAGAAACTGTTGGTGAACAGTTCTTAAAGGAGTAGTTCACTTTCAGAACAAAACTGTACAGATATTGTACTCACCCCCCTTGTCATCCAAGATGTTCATGTTTTTCTTTCTTCAGTCGTAAAGAAATAATGTTTTATGAGGAAAACATTTCAGGATTTCTCTACATATAATGGACTTTTATGGTGCCCCTAAGTTTCAATTTCTAAAATGCAGTTTAAATGCAAGTAGGATCATTTTTAATGATCCTACATTGCTGCAGTAGTACCGACATAACCAATAGTTTTGCTAGATAAGACCCTTTTTCCTCTGCTGGAATCATTTAGAACACTTTGAAGCTGCATTTAAACTGCATTTTGGAAACTCGGGGCACCATAGAAGTCCATTATATGGAGAGAAATCCTGAAATGTTTTCTTCAAAAAACATAATTTCTTTACGATTGAAGAAAGAAAGACATGAACATCTTGGATGACAAGGGGGTGAGTACATTATCTGTAAATTTTTGTTCTGGAAGTGAATTACCTCCTTAATGGTTGTGAGAACACTTGCATAAACATCCTTTTGAGCAGTGAAAATATCCCATGGATATTAAAAATTCTTCATGACAACATAGAGGTCAAGTACCTTTATTTTTAATGCATATTTTTAATCATTATTCATGAGTAGAAACTAGAATGTCATATAACTAACTAAATATATTCACAGACTAAAGTATTCATTCCAGAATTAGCTCTAATTCTTCCTGTCCTTTAAAAACTTGCATGAACTATACAGCCGTACACTCATTGCATAACACCGCTCTCCATGATGTGTGAGAATCATCGTTCCTCACACAAAAAGGCACGATTCAAATTTTGTACCTACTTGTGAACTAGAGGCTAAGGTTAACACACTTCCAATATTACACTTAGCATTCCCGTTCTTCTAACAAGAAACAAAGACGGAAGTGTTTCCTTAGGTAGCAGGAAACCTAAAAAACAGTACACCCATTTCTCAACTTGCGTTTCAGAGAGTCAGTGGATTTGCAATTAGAACACACTTTTAAATAGGGGGGATTTGTCTATAGAAAGGGTGCACAGAGAATTCAGACACCTATGAACACCAAAGCCAGGGCGGATCCCTGCACAAGTTTACCTCGAGTGTGACCTAAACGATGGCAAACGGAGGAAAAAAGGAAGACAAAAAAAGAGCAATATTAACCAAACTAGGGCAAGCTTTCCAAATCCCTTTTGACACCATAATGAGGGTACCACAAAAAAGAAACAGGTTAATTAAATCCACTCAGTAAATTAATGTGGAGGCCTTCTCTGACTACGGATGGCACCAATTTATCAATTCATCTCCAGGGGAGTGAATTCAACCTGGAAACGAAAGACCTGTAGCTTCTGTATCACCAAGCATTACCTAACCCACCTACAGGTTAACTGTGGCAGATGAAAACCACCTATACCAGTTGAGTCTACATTAAAAAATATCCTGTTAAAAAACTGTACTGCAATGCAATGTGTTTTTTGTCATTTTATAATGAGGCCATAAGTTAATTTGCTTGTTAATAAACTTGGCTTCAATGTACTAAACATTTCATTTCCTTAGGCTTGCCATGCTCAGTTGTATTATGAACATATTAAATTGCTTTTTTTATCATGAGGCGCATGTATTCATGTATGTGTTTTTTTTGTATGCGTTTTCTATGTTTAAAACATGAAACGTTTTTACAGTGCAAATGACTAAGCAAATACTCCAGTGTGCATTTCTGTAGATCATATTCTGAGGCAAGGACACCGCAGACAAACTGCAGAGCATCACGACTTTGAAGTGGGATGTAGGTCACACATCTAGCATGAGCGCACAGTTAGCAAGCGCTAGCATGGTTCTTGAGCTGCAGCATGGCAAATAATTATCTGCAGCGCTACAGTGCATGGTGGGAAAAAAACAGCATGATCTGAGAACGTTGTGCTGTTGACCTCCAGAAATAGCACCAAAGCTGCTATTAGGTGCATCATGCTATAGGTAAGAGAGACCAAGTCTACTGTCCTGGCGAATCGCCATGGTGACTGGCCCAGATCTCTCGTCCCAGCATGAGGTCAGCGTTTCCATGGAGATGGACCAGCTGAGTAGTAATCTGCTGTTGTTTATGCATGGCCAGGGAGGGGAGGGGCAAGAGAGGATTGAGGAAAGGGAGGGTGGGGGGTGGGAATGTGACAGACATCTCCTCCTCTCAAATTTACATATTAAAGCATTCACCGCAGCACATTCAGCAAATCAAACCGGAACCAGTTTTGGCATAACCACACAAAATGAGGTTAAAAGAATAACAGCACTAGATAGAATATATTCTATTAACACAGATGCCATAGGCAACCTTTAAGACAAAATGCAGCCACTCACTCATCAAGGGTTCCTGCATTCAAAAAAATACCACTAAATTCTATAGGCTGAGGTAAAAAAAAAAAAAAGGGGGGGGTGTGGTCTTATGCAGTATTTCACTGGCCCCACCCTTTCCATACTCTCCTCCTCCACATGAATATTACCAATGGGATGATGCATTAAGCCCCCTCAAACCCCTCCTGAAGAGCGCTCACTCTAATCCAGTGAGATTTTAATAGTCACAAGAGACCCTATTTCTGAGGATCACGTTGAAACATGCTCTCAAGCGTTCAGTAAATCCGTGGGTCTATGCTGTGTACCGCAGAGACATACACACAAGCAGACACGTCCCTTGACACATTTCTTTCTCTACATTAAGACTCATCTTTATCTCCATGGTTCTAGAATCCCATGTAAAGGACATTTTCAACAAGGAAATGGTGGCTTTGTATGTGGCGCCACCCACTGACTAAACATCCTCTTTACTGAAATCAATGTCTGTTTACTGCATGCTGTCTATTACTCAGAATACTATTTATAGGTTTCTCTTTAAACATTACTTAGTATTTACAACCTCAAAAATCAAAAAACAAACCAAAAAAAAAAGTCTTATAATACTGAAAATCTGAGATCGTTTGTCATTTAAAACTGAGGATAACATGATTTTATAAACTCTTAAATGAAGTAAATAATTTTGTATTACATACCAAATACTAATTCATCCTGAAAACTCACTTTTTAAAAACATTTAAATTTACAGTAAATAACATTAATAATATATGGGTTGTTGATGTGACATGGCATTTCCACTGTCCCACAAGATAAAAAATTAGTATAATATTGTTGTTATTTAAAAGACAGTAAATCATTAAACATTTCTTTGTCCTACATGGACCTGTTGTTTTAAGAGTTGCAGAGTTATTCAGGTTTTTTTTGTTTGTTTTTTTAGCCAAATGTCAAAATTGTCCTATGGTATGACTGTCTCCAGCATGGTTCAATAAATTACTTTTATAAATTAAAAAGAAAAGCATAAAAATGTTAATAAATACCTCCAGCATAATTGCACAAGTGTCTATTTTAGTAAAAGTTTTTTTAATCCACATATTTCTGAAAGCATACATTTTGTTGATAAATTTTGTCTCTGAAAATCCTCTGGTGTGACACCATATCCTGATTTTAAAACCTTAATTAGTTGAAGGACCCCACTTATGATCATGTTACTGAAGCCCATAACATGTGCACATGGTAATTTTGTCTCAGAATTGTTTAAATATTTAACTTTTCTGGAACCAAAGTGTTACGTTTTGTTGTCCTTTGGTGTGACACCCCTAAATTATTGTTATTTTTTATTATTTAAAAAAAAATGTATTTTAAACTACATAATCATGGAAAATTATACAAACGTATCTTGCTAACCAATAATGACAGGTTCTTTTGGAATAGCAAGGTCATTATTTGACACAAAAAGCTGAAACGTCCTATGGTGTGACAAATAATGTCCCCCTCTGTGACGCCTGTACTGTCACGCCACAGGTCAAAGATGTCACACCAGAGGACTAGGTCTCTTTAAGAAGCATTTTAAATAATTCAATAAGATTTAACTCCTTTTTATTCTTTTTTGATCATTTTCAGTGTTCTTAAATGCAATAATTACATTAAACTTTTCTAATGTTTTTGCAGAAAACTTGTACTGTGTCATGAAAATAAGTATAAAATGTGATACTTTGTTTTTGAAACCGAAAGAATTGAGGGAGAGAAATTAGTGAAAGAGAGAGGATATGGAAATATAGACAGAAAATTAACATGGATTCACCAGAAGGGAGGAAATCTTAAGAGATCGATGCAGAAAGTAAATAGAATCAAAATGATGCCTTAAAATGAAAAAAATAAATAAATAAATAAATCGTTCACATTTTAATGAATATAGTTTGACTATTAATAATGTTTAGTTAAAAAAAAAAAAACTAAATTAAGCTTTCTTTTTCCTTTGACATGTTCATAATGAATTAGAAATACTTTAACAACTATTTCTGCTCTTTAGTGTGACATAATGTCCTATTGTGTGACACGTAAAAGAACCACAGTTTGTTTGTTTGGGGAAATATAAATATCACTTATTTTAAAATGGTATAATTTTCAGCAGTTTTATACAGATAACAGCAAAGCTTGTCTTGAAACTGTCCAACAAGTCATAGGGAAAAAAAACTGTCAATTCAAATTTCATATTAAATAAATAACACTATATGAAAATCAGTGCTGAACAATGAAGATAAATCTCTCTCATGCTATTTGTATATTAATTTTTGCTATGTCACATTACAGGTACTGTACAAATTGATGGTACAGTACAATAAAAATGTTAACAAAACAATGGAAAAATTGACTAAGTTAGTGACCCTTTATATTTTAAAGTTCACACTACATGAATATGCATTTCTTCTTCAAAAATACTTTTACAAAAAAGCATTTTTTACTGCCTACTTGTCAAGTACCCACATGTTTTTTACAGTTTAAGAATATATGTTTGTTGGAATATCATTTTTGGGCATTTGGGCATCTGGACAGCTGGTCAGTTTAGCACAGCTAACATGCTGCATGTGGATGACGATTCTGATTCCAAAGATTCTTATTTCCAAAGAAATAAATATCCCCCACAAACAGTCTTGAAAACACAATATTTAATCAAAATTGCTGTAAGTACTTTAGTATCTGTCAACAAACACTTCATTAAGTGGAAATGCATAGAGAAATCTAAATGGCTATAGAAATAATAATAATAATAAAAAAACACTTGGGTAAACAACCGATCAGCATTTTCTTGCTACCGGTCCTGGTTCGAATCTTATTTGTGTGTCTTAATAGTGACATTTAGGAATAAATGAACAAGTGGCCATTTATTGTTTGCAGTATATATTTGGTGCTCACAATTAGTATTTAAAGCTGATACCAAAATTCCAACTTCTGAGCTAAATGTGCCAGAAAGAAATAGTCCTGAATGATTGAATCACTGTGTATAAACAAGTATTTATTTACATGTGAATCTGTAAGGCTGCCCGACCCATGTCTTATCTGAGCCCAAGCAGAACGGTACTGTGAAAGAGGCTCTGCTCACAGTCACGTTTAGGAAAGGGGCATAAATATAGTGGCTCAGCAAACACTGCTTACATACGGAATGCATGTTCTTCATGGATGATGCTCCTCATTTCCCCAGTGACAGCCTAACAGAGAAGACAAATGCAGAGATTACTGCTGAGGGAACCATGCTAACATATGGGCATTAATATAAACAGAAAAGAATACTTTAGGACTAAGTAATAGAACACGCATATGGGTTTAGTCCATTCAGTATTTACATTTAAGATTAAAAAAAAAAAACAATGTGAGAATAGTATTAGACTCTGTTAGGTCAAGTTTCCCTGCACTGCTCTCAGATTAGAAAACAACACGCTTCATGAGAAGATTTTCCTTTTTACAGTTAGGAATGTCTCAGTTAGTTTTGAAGATCATGGTTGATTAATTGAAGGACATGTAATGCTTAGAATTATGTGAGGATCATTGGTTAGGATCTTACTTGTCAAAGGAGCTGTCCTGGAGATTCAAAACAAGGCTGTCTGCACTCAGGTACACCTTGTTCTGAGAAGCTGCCACCTGGTGATAAGATACAGACAGAAACAAACACTTTAGAAAATACCATAGTAATACATACTACATATTATATAATTTATATAACATACTACATACCATACGCTATACTATATCATAATACATTCTAATATAACGTAACTGTAGGAACAGTTTAGTATGTCAATTGTGCAGAGTATGCCTGGAATACCCTACTACCTTACCTGAAACCATACCAGAACATATCTAATGCAACCATTTAAAATTAAATTAGTCTCTTAGAAATACACATTTGATGGTAGCTTGTAGATTTATGTTCATTATCAAAAGCAAAACAATTTGGCATGTTCATTATCAAAAGCAATCTCATTTTTATATGGTGAAATGTAATTATTCTGACTGTTTGAGACAAATATAGCACCTCAGTACCATGGTAAAATATTATATGGTTCCAAGGTATTTGTTTGAAAAACAGTAGTCTTAATCACAAAAAATATTGTAATTATATTCCACTACTCTTCCATACAGTTAATACATGTCTACATTAATAATATAATAAAATTTGACACAAATATACCCATATTTCTGACACAATACCATTGTACAGTAAATGATCTATGGTAAATGACGGCGATTGTTGATTAAAAAGCCTTCTAACTGTATTCTTGAGCACAGTGTTTCTCTTGTTTGTCAGTGTAGTTTCATCTTGCTATAAACGGAGTCATTTGTGAATCACTGAATCCAAGCGCTTCTTGCGCTGTTTAGTGACCAAGACTCATCAGCGAGTGAAAGCATCTTTTGCACTGTGCTGCCGTTTGAACTTTGATCCGTGTGGACAAACGGTCCGAGTGGCTCGCTTTCACTAGAGATCTTTTGTTCCACCTTTGCCACATAAACATTATATCTTGTTGAATTGTTATCGATTTATCGCCCAGCCCTGCATAACGGTCATTTTTTTTTTATTGAGTTTTATGATTTCATTAATAAACAAGCTTTCTATTGATGTATTGTTTGTTAGGATAGGAAATACAACTATTTGAAAATCTGGAATCTGAGTGTTCCAATAAAAAAAAAAAAAAAAAGCCTTTTAAGTTGTCCAAATGAAGTGATTACTAATCAAAATTTACGCTTTGATACATTTACAGTAAGAAATTGACAAAATATCTTCATGGAACACAATCTTTAATTAATATCCTAATGATTTTTTGCATTAAAGAAAAATGTATCATTTTGACCCACACAATGTATTTTTGGCTACTGCTACAAATATAGCCACGCTACTTAAGACTTAAGAGGTTTTGTGGTCTAGCGTTACATTTGATTTGATTTTCAAAATAGAAGACATTTGTAAATTTATTCTCGAGGAAATAAACCTTGCAACTAAATGCATTGATGTGATTATGTAGCATACTTTTTTTAAACATCGTTGTATAATTGAAACATTGTCTATTTTTTCCACTTACAATGTTAGGTAGGCAGGACTCTGTACACTGTGCAATAATAATAAATCATAAGTCATTTAAGCTATTGGTAAGCTACGGAACTGTGAGGAAAGCACAACATGATTAAGTCTCTTATGCTCACCAAGGCTATTTGATCAATTTGATTAAAAATACAATAACAGTACTATTTTGAAATTGCAATTTCAAATAACCATTTTCTACTTGAATATATTTTAAAATATGTGATGGAAAAGCTGAATGTTCAGCAACCATTACGCTATCAAAAAGGATGTTAATTTTTAACACGTTTTGTGTTATTTTGTGTACATAATTGACACAAATTTTTTAACTATAACACATTAGCGTGTAGAAAATTAGTAGGAAAAACAGTGAAAAAGTTAAAAGTAACAAAATGTGTCATCCTTAACTAGACACGGAGGTTTTGTTGTTTTCAACACATCCTTTTTTAGGAGTGAACTCCTGTCTTCAGTGTCACATGATCCTTTAGAAATCATTCTAATATGCTGATTCGGTGCTCAAGAAACATTTCTTACTATTTACAAGCTTGAAAATAGTTGTGCTGCTCATTATTTTTGTGGAAACTCAGGACTCCTTGAATTAAAAGATAGTTTAAAACAACAGCATTTATTTAAAAATGCTTTCAACAATTATTTAAATGGTAAATGGTCTATCAACATCTGTTAATATGAGTCAATCAATGACTTCTTTGTTTGAAGTGTCTTACCGTTTTGGCAATATTTTGAGCTGCTCTGATACGTCTGAGTTTTAGGTAGCCAGGATTCTTCGTAACAGCTTGACCCAACTGGAGTGTACAAACAACAAAAAAAAAAAGCAAATTAGTCTGTACCCTTGGTTGAGCCTTTGTTTACCGTCAGCAGACAGCCACTGACCTGTGGCCTATTTTAGAAACAGAATTGCATCATATCAGTAGGAAAGGGTGCAACTGCAAAGTCATTTCTGAAGACACTGAAAGTGCAAATGCTGAAACATGACAGGGGAAAAAAAAAAAAAAAAAAAACAAATCGACAAAACTAAGAAATGTAGATAGTGCACAAGCAAAAAAGAGACAACAAATGCTTTCAAATGTGTTTTGGTTGCTGATAGCTTGTTGAAAATTAGGGGGCAACAGTTCAAAATAGCCTAGATGTATGACTACAACAACTGACTGTGGCTTAATTAGCACAGAAGCAGTTTTCATTAATTATATCTGATAATTACAGTAATTTACCACTCACAGATCTAGAACATAATAACAGGGAATAATAATTATATGAAATGAGGTGGTTGTAGCCGAAAATAGTGCATTTGGGACATTTGAAAGCAGCCACGGAAACCCCTTATAGTTTGAATAAAACAGAGACATTGTTTCAATGATTGTCAATATGTGTATTGAAGTGGAACGGAGAAAGCATCAACAACATACCATTTTAGCAGCCTCAGCTTCACCCTCAGCCTGTATAATCTTCTGTCTCTGGTCCTGTTTGGCCTTCTCTACATAGAACTGAGCCCTTTGAGCCTCCTGTTGGGCTACACATCAACAATAGGCAGGTTATTTAAAAGAAAAAGGTCTCAATCACAAATATTCTCCTTTTTCAACATGGCATTTCAGTACTTATACAAACAGTTCGCAAGTTGTGTACTGTTGTGTGGTCAATAGGGAATAGTGATGAAATAAGAATGACCAGAGTGCCCTCTAGTGGAGAGCATTGAGATAAGCAAATATCATCCTGAAAAATACTCTTCACGCATTTAAGGCAAGGAAAGATAAGCAATGTCGGTTCTAGGGTGCCGCTGTCCTGCAGATTTCAGCTCCAAACCTAATCAAGCACACCTGAACAAGCTAATCAAGGTCTTCAGAATTACTAGGCTAAAGGTAGTTGAAGTTTTTTTTTTTTTTCGGGGTCGAAGTTAAACTCTGCAGGACCGATGTTGCCAATCCCTGTTTTAAGGATACTTGTGAGACATTTCAGTCCATACCATAAGCTAATAATTATTTTTATTTTTAATAGTTGATTACCAGTGTCAAAATAATATATTTTCCTGTTTTTCCTACAGCTGCAAAAGTTTGAATATAGGGATGCACGATATTGGATTTTTGTAGATAAGCAATATATTGATATTTTTCTCATTTTGGCCAACATAACTCATTTTGGCCAATAGCCAAAGCAGATGCCGATATATTTCCTTGTTTCTAGTCATCCTGTGCAGAGATTAAAACAAATGAGTTTTCATTTTGGTTTATTTTTAACAAAAACTTATTTGTTAGAATTAAACAATAATGAAGTTCTTGAGTGTACACTGAAAGCTTTGAAAAAAATATAAATCAATAAATCACATTTTCAGACAGATGCGGTGGTAACCTAAACATTTTACTTAAAGATATATAACATTTGTAGATGAACTAAAGCAAAAGAGTTGTAAAAATTCTAAAAATCTTTCAAAGCTCATGATATTTTTGAAAAAATAAATAAATAAATACATAATGAATAAAACTGTATACACAATTAATTTGCAAGTGTCATGTTTGTGACTTTATGTAAGCAATCTGACCTTTAAATCAAAACATACAAGTGATTTTATGACACCAGTTACTGTTTATTTAATCAGAAACACAATCTTAATCTGAGGCCCGGTCCACATGGAGACGTTTTTTTTTTTTTTAGCCATTATCGGCCGATTCCGATATAGTTTCAATAATATTATACTTCCCTACTTACAAATGAAGTCAAAAGTTTACATACAGCTTGCAGAATCTGCAAAACGTTAATTCTTTTAGCAAAATAAGAGCCATCATACAACATTTCTTTTAGTACTGACCTGAATGAGATATTTCACATAGAAGACATTTACATATAGTCCACAAGAGAAAATAGTAGCTGAATTTATAAAAAACACCCTGTTCAAAAGTTTACATACACTTGATTCTTAATACTGTGTTGTTACCTGAATGATCCACAGCTGTCTTTTTTGTTTAGTGATAATTGTTCATGAGTCCCTTGTTTGTCCTGAACAGTTAAACTGCCTGCTGTTCCTCAGAAAAATCCTTTAGGTCCCACAAATTATTTGGTTTTTCAGTGTTCAGTGTCCTTTCCAACAATGATTGTATGATTTTGAGATCCATCTTTTCACACTTTTTTCTTCCATTTAGTACTTTAGTACTGTCACTGTTGGAAAAAGTTCAAATACACAAAAATGCTGAAAAATCTAAGAATTTGTGGGATCTGAAGGATTTTTCTGAAGAACAGCGGGCAGTTTAACTGTTCAGGACAAACAAGGGACTCATGAACACCTATCACTAAACAAAAATAAAAACAAAACAAAAAAAAAAACAGCTGTGGATCATTCAGGTAACAACACAGTATTAAGAATCAAGCGTATGTAAACGTTTGAATATGGTCATTTTTATAAATTCAACTATTATATTTTCTTGTGGACTATATGTGAATGTCTTTTATTTGAAATATCATTCACGTCAGTACTAAATAAAAATAACATGCATTTTGAATTATCCCTCTTATTTTAATAAAATAATTAACAATAAACAATTAAAAATAATTTGCAGATTCTGCAAGGTGTATGTAAACTTCAACTGTAAATATGCATTTAAACTGATCTAAATTGAGAGTAAACTTTCACACTGTGACAAAATATTAACATTTTCAAATAAATACTGTTTGTTATCTTTCACTGTGTTGTGTTTATGTAGACAAGAAATACATTTAAACATATTTGAGAATCATCATCAACAATCTAGTTATACAGTTAAGAAATAGTCAAAAAAGTGTGAACTACTGTCTAGAAACAAGCTTGATCATCATCATGGAAATAGAAAAGTGATATCTATAATGCTGCTTTTACAGAAGCTATTCAATTAAATAAAAAACAATAATAGTTTGTTTAGAAACTACCATAGATAAAACTGTAAAAAAAAAAAAAAGTGTAGGCCTATATCCTATTGATTACCTATATTTGTTGGGCATTTACCAGGTATTGTGCCAAATCAACTTTCTAAAGAGGCTTGTTTTATTTGTCCAATGTAAACATCTCATATTATTTACATATTAGTGAATAGGTAAAATGTAATTTTTGTTAGATAAGGATGCTTAGTTTAGGGTACACAATATGTATTATCATCATCAAGAGTGCATAAAAGGGAGCATGGATTTGTATTGATTACTACTAACCGACTTGTTTGGCCTCCACAGCAGCGGTGTACTCTTTGCTAAAGCTGAGCTCTGTGATGGCCACGTCATCCAGGATGATGTTAAAGTCTTTAGCTCTCTCAATTAGATCTCGCCTTATGAGTAGTGACACCTGAACACCAAAATAAAACAACATATAAATAACAGCTAGGCTGATTTTCTCAGTAACTGATCACCTTATTTAAACCATCAACAGACATGTAGATACATATGGTCCAAAAGTGAATATGCTTATATTTAGAATTGTTCTTATTTAATAAAGTTTTTCAGTATATGAATGTATTAGTAATTGCCATGTCCTTCTGCATTGCGCTCAGTAACATTTAAGCTGACATGAACTCCACAAGCTTGTATAAAACTCATGTTACCCAACTCAAACTCATGTTGATAAGATAAGGTTACAAAGAGCATCATGTGTTTCAACAGAATCCCAGATTTTCAACGTGGCCCTTTGGGCCTCACTGTAGAATAAATGTGTTATAAAAACTGTAATACATTTTGGTCACAAGTCTTAATTTTAGTCTTGACCAAACAAGTAGATCATTTAATATGAAATGTTTCATCTAGTGTGCCTTATCTCTTGTATCAGATGAGAGAGTAAGAAATAACAGTCTGTCTCTTAAATAGCTCTGTAACTAAATAAAGGCCAAGCTTCTTAGCCTCCGCTGAGAATTAATCATTTCTGCCTCACACCAGGATCAGACCTGAGAAGCTGCTAACAGTGCTAAGGTCAAAGGTCAGGGACAGAAGGTGAATATATGGGTTAGGAACAAATCTTAGAAGAAATTATAATATAATCTGCATTAAGATTCAGACCTGAGACCTGTTGCACAAAGCCGGTTTCAATTTTTACCCAGGTAAGTTTGCGTTAAGTTTGAGCAAGTTCGTTCAACCGCTCACTGATGCTCCAGAATGAAACACAATGCATTAACAGCCGGGGGGTAAAAACTTATTGAATTTGAAGATCAGGGTAAATGTAACTTATTTTGTCTTCTGGGAAACAATCTTCTGTAGCCTCTGAAAGGCAGTACTAAATGAAAAAATATATTTAGTAGAGGTTGACCAATGTATCGGGTTTACCAATTAATCGGCACCGAAAGGTGATTGGCAGAACTATCGGTTATCTGCAAAATCTGTGCTGGTAGTTTTTCAAGGTTGTGTCCGTTGCTGAAGCAGCTGAGATCATGTTTTCTCTTTCCGTTTGGTCTGTTGTTTTAAACACAGAGCTTCAAACTCATTGATGCCGCTTTTTGATCATTCTTGAGGTAAACTTATGTCCATTTGGTGATTAAATAAACAGTTTTAGACCACTGATTGAACCCATGCGTCTGGTGTGTGTGTCTTTAGACGTTGAGCTTTTGCTTGGTTTGTGACTAAAATATTTTGTTATTTTGGTTAGATATTCATCAAGTGTTCTAGAATAGAAGCTGTTAAACTGTGAGAGTATACATACAATATCCATATGATGTAATTTCAATACTATGGCTTTTGTGCAGATGTTTAAAGACTGTTGATATGAAATGGTAACACTTCACAATAAGGGTTTACTCACACTAGGCTCAGTTGCCCTGAACCGAGCCAGTGTTAATTTCATTGACGAATAATTTGTGTCATAAACTTCGTCAACGACATTTTTTGCGCAGACGAAAACGAAACGATAACGAACTAAAATTCTTCTTGAATGACAAAAGCTATGACAAAAATCTACTGCCATTTTCATCAACGAATAAAAACGAGACGAAAATGTTAGGGAGGGACGATTTGGAAAGAGATTCATTCAGAAAAATCTGTTGCGTAGTAGGAGGTTAGATGTCTTGTTTTCTAAGCGCAGACACTGAAGCATACACACAGAAAGCACATCTCACACTCTTTCACTTTGCATGAACTGAGAAATACACACAAACTGATCTCGAACTGTTAGTTTTGACGAGTATTCACATAAACACAGCCGATTATGTCTGAAATGAACGTAAACAGTAGAGAGAAAGTGTATCAGTGCATTGCATCCATTGCATTTGGTTTTAAAGGGACAGCAGCCACATTTAGTTGCTATTGTCACTGATTGTCACTGAGTCTCTGATGTTCATCAAGCAACAAAAGAAAGACAGAAAACCACACACTGTTCTTGACTGAAGCCCTAAAGATTAATCTAAATTAACGTATAGAACTAAACATGTCTGTTTGAAAGAATGAAGAATATGGTAAACAAGTTACTATAAAGAAGTTACTATAATTAGCCTATATAAACATTAGTATTTCATTGAAAAGAAGACCATGTTCTTTATGAGAAGTGGTTTTATTTAATTTTAATATTAAGGCATGTTGTGTATCACCACAGTTAAATTGTGTTTATCATGATTAAACCTTAATATCAAACCTATATAATGAGTTTGGAAATTTTTAGAGAAATGCTTAATAAATGCACTGCACTGTAATTAAACCCACTGAGTTTTAGCCGACAAAATTTACTGTAGATTTAGCCGACTAAAATCTTATACGTTTTAGTCAAAAGACTATGACTAAAACTAAATCAAAAATTGCTGTCAACATTAACACTGGCCCGAGCGCGATTATCCCCCCTCCCCAGCTGGCCTGCACTCACACTTGCATTAAACTTTCCGGGCCATAGCACGCTTTTGTCATGCACGTGATAACGGAGAAAACCACTTTTGCTAATATTCTGCCTAATAATCAATAATAATTCATTAATAATTTATGCCATGCATTGATTTTCACTTGTATGTATCAGAGAATTATTACGGAGACAGCTGAAGTTAATGAAAGAACCTTACTCGCAAACTACAATTCATGTTCATCAATAAGGTGAGAACCATACCCATTATAAACCTAAATATACTTGATTGAAGTAAATTAACTGCAAAGTGTGTTGTAGTAGTAATAATAGAACATGTTTGCGGTCGTAATGATGACAGTAGCGCACACAAAATAGTATCTGTCCCAACCGAACCATGCCTTGCCCCAACCGAACCATGCCTTGACTCATGAAAAACTACCACTAAACAAAAAAAACAAAAAAAAACACAGCTCCGGATCATTCAGGTAAGAACACAGTATTAAAATCAAGTGGATGTAAACTTTTGAACCAGGTAATTTTTTATAAATTATTTTTTTCTTGTGGACTATATGTAAACATTTTTAATGTGAAATATCTTATTCAGGTCAGTACTAAATAAACAATAACATGCATTTTGTATGATCCCTCTTATTTTGGTAAAATAATTTACATTTTTAAGTGAGAAGCGAATTGCACCGACTCTCGCAAAGTGAATCAAACTGTTATCGGCTGTTTGCTGCACGTGTCACACTTTTAGGTGGCCACGTTCTAGAGTCGCAAACTCTAAGTTGACAGAGATTGTTTTTATCAAGCTATGTGAGCCTGCTGAACCTTATCTAAATCAGGTTGGATTTGTTTGGTTGTCAACTCTAAACCTACTCTAAAACTCAGGGTTTGTTCAGCGAGCTTCAAGCAACAGGTCACTGATGATATTTATGCTATTCTTTTGGGAATATGGCATCAGGTTATCTCTTCTATGACCATGTCATTCCAAACTGTGTATGACTGACTTTCTTTCATTCAAAACAAAAAAGAACATTCATTGCCAAAAACCCTGTGTATTTTGTGAATCACAACCTTTCATACTGTACCTGGGCTCTCTGTGTGATCAGTTGGGAGGCATTGAACTTGGCCACCACGCTCTTAAGCACCTCATTGACGATTGAAGGAAGCACACGTTCATCATAGTCTTTTCCTAGTTGCTGATACATGATGGGCAATTGAGAGGCAACAGGTCGAGACAGCACACGAAGAGCTATGTTTACCATCTGAAGATCTGTGATGGACAGAGCAACATAAACTATTTTAAATAACACAGCCTTAATGTGCTGGTTATCAAGAAGGGCAACAGTGAGAGATGGGGGATGTTGCCTAGCAACATCTTTCGGCACTTTATCACGCAAATGTTTAACATTTATTGCATTTATGAGAATCTGGTTTAAGGTCACCTTTGCTTCCAGTTAGGGATGAAATCTTCCTGGGCCTGGCTCGAATGTCATAGATGATGGGGTACTGGAACCATGGTATCCTAAATGTAAGACAGGCTTATTAAAGGAGACCTATTATGCCCCTTTTTACAAGTTGTAAAGTCCCCAGGATGTGTCTGTGAAGTTTCAGCTCAAAATACCCAACAGATCATTTATTAAAAAAAACAAACATTTTGAGTGGAAGCAGAAACACGCTGTTTTTGTACATGTCTCTTTAAATGCAAATGATTTGCTGCTCCCCGTCCCCCTGTTCAGAATAGAACTGTGCCTTTACAGCTTGTACCACAGACACTCTGCTAAAAAACAACAAAAAAAAAAAAACATTTATTTTTATTATCATGTCTATCAGCCTGAAATCATGTGTTTTAAACCACATTAGTTTAAATTCTGATATACAGTTTTCTAAAGCACGCACACAGAAAGTGGCTGTCATGCAGCATGTGAGTACTAAACTAAGCTCTCTTTCATGTCTTATTGCTTAAACTGTCAAATACACACAAGTTCATGTTAAAAACACAGAAGTTACAAAACACTTGGTAATGTCTGGGATGTTTATTTTAAGTCTGTGTGGCATCAGCATAATATACAGTAAGTAAATAAATCCACTGCTATCTTGACTCCTCTGAGACTGGGACTTTAAATCTTGTTCTGTGCAGTCAATGAGAAAACAGTTAGCATGCTTTGCTCAAACTTTTGCCATGGCGTCATCTGTATGT
Source organism: Cirrhinus molitorella (assembly GCA_033026305.1). Lineage (NCBI taxonomy): Eukaryota > Metazoa > Chordata > Actinopteri > Cypriniformes > Cyprinidae > Cirrhinus > Cirrhinus molitorella. The sequence continues at coordinate 31,090,497 of CM065124.1, read as the reverse complement.
AGGAAAAGCAGTGCTGTTTTATCATACTAGATACATTTGAGTTTGTTAAAAGTTCTCTTATAATGCTACTCTGTGCAGTCTTTGGGGTTTCCATGTTTTCTACAAAATAAAACCAGAAAACCGAGGGTGTATGACGTCATTGGCAGGTGATGCAATGACACGGTCCTTACACGAGTTAAAATTGATTATTTCTCTGGATTTAAACATTCTTTGAAACATTTGGTATAATGTAAGTCACAAGTCAGCAAAATAAATACCATATAAATAAATAAATCTAGTGGTTTTTGGATAGTTTTAATAAAACAAAAATCGTACATATTGTGCATTTAAAAAATTAAGACTTTCATGATATGCATCTTTTAAAGTAATAAGTTACTGCAAAATGTAACTTTTGGCTTCATTTGCTAACTCTCCTGTTGTTCTACCCCGTATTACAAAGCATAAAGTGAGAGGTTTCGGCAGAATTTATTTATTTTGCCAGTTTTTTTAAAAAAGCACATTTAAAGGAATAGTTGTGCATTGTGGGTTATTGCAATGCTTTTTGTGGATTATGTGACACTGAAGAGTAATGGCTGGTGAAAATTCAACTTTGACAGGAATAAATCACATTTTTTAAAATATTTAAATAGAAAAAAGGTTATTCTATACTGTAAATCTCTAATAACAAGGGTTGTGTTTAATGAACCTGAAGTACCTGAAGTGCAATCCTTCTGCAAGCACAGTGTCCATCTGCATCCCTCCAATTCTGCTGAAGATAATTGCTCTCTGGCCACCCTCCACTACACACACAGCAAAACACAATTAGTTAATAAACTTCTAATAAACCATTTTCTCCTTTTGTGTTCTGCACAAGTGAGAAATGTGTATGTTTTTAGAACATTTGAGCAAGTAAATAGTGACAGAATTATTGTTTTGGGGTGAACTTTAGTTTCTTATTCAATTTTGCTTACTTAAAATAGCCCATCCTAACTAGTTAATCCTTCTTTATTTTTCAGCATGTATTTTACCTGTGTATGTGGCTTCTTTGACCCCGTAGGCAAGAGCTCCGGCTCCGATAAGCAGCTTCACACCCACCCCAGCCCCTCGTGGGCCAGACCCCATCCTGCTGACAATCTGCCTCAGCTGCTGCAAAAAACCCTGAGACAGACAGACACATAAAGTCAAGACTTTTTGAGTCCATATAATTTAAATTACTATTTTAATATGAATTATGTTGTTTGATATTTAGACAGCATATCTCATATGTGACCACGGACCACAAAACTGGTCATAAGGGTCATTTTTCGAAATGGAGATTTATACATCATCTGAAAACTGAATAAACAAGTTTTCCATTGATGTATGGTTTGTTAGGATAGGACCATATTTGGCCGAAATACAACTATTTGAAAATCTAGATTCTGAGCAAAAAAATCATCTGTAAAGTTGTCTAAATTAAGTTCTTAGCAATGAATATTGCTAATCATAAGTTAAGTTTAAATATATTAACGGTAGGAAATGTACAAAATGTCTTCATTGAAAATGATCTTTACTTAATATCCTAATGATTTTTGCTGTAAAAGAAAAATCAATAATTTTGACCCATACAATGTATTTTTGACTACTGCTACAAATATACCTGGGGAAAAAAAAAAAAAAAAAACTAACAATGAAGAGGCAATGACATAGCAGTGGAAACTGTGTACATGTACACTTTAAACCTGATCTTAAGTCAGACTTTTTGAGTAGAATACAAAAATATACGACAATCGATCAATTTCTGTAAGGGCTCAGAAATGTCATTAGTGATTTTTGTGCAAGACGCCAGTAGATTGACCTTGTCTAGGACATATGAGGGGCAACTTTACAATACTGTTATAACTTCACATCACTGACACAAACTGTGATTTTGTAAGTGAGCTATATCACAATAAACATAATTTAATGAATGTCACATACATAAAGTTATACAAGGTTGCATCATAGTGGCATAACTGAACCTTGCAACGCTAGCACACAACTAGCATAGCTTTCTTTAAAACGTAAATAAACACATACACTTAAATGCAAACTACAAGACGCTAGTTATTTAAAATGTAGTTACTATCCACAAACAAAATATTTCTACACATGTCCAATACTTTCTTTAGATGTTAAAGTATTAACTGACTTACTCCAGGATCTTTACTCGCCATGCTGTCCTGCTCTCCGCTGTACGTCACCTGTGACAGTCCAAACACGTGGTGCTGCAAGTCTTGGCTTACCCCGTTTCACCATGGGAGTTGTAGTCTTCTGGTGAAGCTGTAGTGCAGCAGTGAGATGAAAGCGTTGAGCTCCATTAAACCGCAAATATTTTTCAAATACAATTTTCATTATATTTCTGTGGAGAAGCTTTTTGTTGTGTAGTTGTATTTAACTTTAATTACATGCCACTTTTGGATCTGTTTGTGAAAACACATAACAGTAGCCTACATGAACGTGTCAGGAGGTGGCAGTAGAGAACTCTTGTTTACATATCAAAAAGACAGGCTTTCAAATATCTGAATTACAGACATAGGCCTATGGTCTATGAGGGAATCTAATTAAAATATCTCTAACCCTAAACCTAACCCAACTCATTAGATCATAGGTTTTAAAATCCCAGTTTAAAATCCCAAGCACTACACATTTTGCCCCCTGCGTTGATTCCCGTTATTGTAGAGCTGGTTTGTTTTATTTTATTATTTAAATAAACATAAAGGCACGGTGCAATTACTATGCAATGAGATTTTATTTTATTTTTATGTAATTCAACAAATGTCAGTACTACCATATGTAAAACCACTCAAATGAGTTTGAAATTAGTTTAAAATATAAATATGATATAAAATCCAGTGGTCCTAAAATGGCTTCATTTTATTAAAAGAAATTGTATATATATATATATATATATATATATTATTGTTAAAATAAAAGAGCCATAAAGAGCTGGGGGATGAAAACTGTTAAAGAGAATGGAGATGTGTACATTTTTCTTATTTTGCCTAAATATCTTTATTTATTATATTTGTATATCTTTTTATTATATCTTTATTATATATTTTTTAGTAATGTTTTAGTACTGCCCTTCAGAGGCTACAGAAGATACAAAACAAAATAAGCTAAATTTACCCAGTTCTTCAAATTCAAAAGGTGTTTACCCCCCAGCTCTTAATGCATCTTTTTTCCTTCTGCAGCATCAGTGAGCATTTGAAACTTCTGTAATAGCTGCATATGAGTCCCTCATCTATAGATCATTCAGGTAAGTACACAGTATTAAGAAACAAGGGGATGTAAACGAACGAGGTCATTTTTTTTTTATAAATTTAACTATCATTTAGCTTGTGGACTATGTAAACATCTTATGTGTGAAATATCTTATTCATGTCAGTACTAAACAATTAATAACATGCATTTTGTATGATCCCTCTTATTTTGGTAAAATAATTAACATTTTGCAGATTCTGAAAGGGGGATGTAAACTTTTGGCCTCAACTGTAAAATCAAATAATTTATCATTTCTTATTTCTTATTTCTTATTTCTAGGGTAAAATTCTCTTGACAAGCTTTGTGAAAATCACCTCGGAAAACATTTGTACAACTTGTACAATTGCAGTAGCTTGTTTATGTGTGACATATTGACCCCTTCACATGCCAAACATGTCTATCTATTACGTCCTATTGGCAACCTACCCACAAAACTGCAAAGATCGCAGACTTTGTAAATACCATCATGACTGAGAAAACTTTAATTGCTTGGAAATGCTGCAACATTTAAGCAAAGAAGACTTTTTTATTATCTTAATCCACAGTTCATGAATCCATCAAACATAGAGTCAAAAATAAGGCTAATGCATTATGAAACAAAACTGTCAGCTTCTAAACCATCCTCATTTTTTCACAGTTTGTCATAGACCTATTCCTAATCATTTATGCTAAGATGGTTTCTTTTATCACTCAAGATACTTTAAAAATCATTTACACAAGTCAGTCTGGTTAATAGGTTTCTCACAGCATGTACGGCACACAGCGCATTTATTTCTATGTGTCAGAGATACCTGCCATGATTGACTTTCCTGCTCCAAATCCTATACTAAATCTGTCACTTTTTATCCCTGCTTGTCTCAATGGCAGATGGTGGATGTATGAATTTAACACTGTGACAATAACACTCTGAACACCCATGTGATGCTCACTGCGCTGTCATTGTGTGACCTTTGACTAGTTTGACATCAGCCCCATCTGCCATCTCCTGGGCTGAGGCATTCATTCATTGGCATTCACTTCAATGCAGCCAAGTGTTGGCCTGCAACCTCAGGTCAATTGAGTCAAATAAAAAGAAGAGCCAAATAAGATCAGCTGGCACTTCAAATGACATTATGTCATTGCAATTTTATAGTTTCAGAAGAGTCAGAGTCAGAAGTAGTGTTTTCTCAGGTCACAATAAATGTGTTTAATGGTACCATTTATATATAACAAAACAAGTCAAACTATATTTTTGTGACCATACATCAACTTGATTACATGAAGTTATACCAGTAAAAGTAAGTTTTAAGACAGATCAATAGTTAGTTCCAAGATTCAACAGCACTGGGACTGTCACTGTTTTTGTGTTCTACACAGACTGTCGGCCTGTGTGTTAGTGGTAGGGATTTTTCAGCGTCTCTTTCTGTGGGTTACATAGTTTGGGTAGAAGGTAGCACCAGGTGACTGTCTTTATGACTGAGTCATTGAATTATTCACTCAACAGATATGTTCTACATGATGACTCATTTAGAAAGTTAGAAGAGCTACTGTGGACTAAGGCTAATTTGTCTCTGTATTTTAGTTAGGGGAACAGAAATATAAAAAATAACTGGCAATGTTAAAATGTTATTTATTAGCACCTTGTTTATTGAATGGTTTTGTACACTCTCAGTTGAGCTTTAGTACTGAACACATAACTGTAATTACCTGTGGCTTACAGCCAAATCAAAAACTATAATATTTGGAAGAGCAACACTGCTTGTATTTTATAGCAAAATTTTATGGCTTTTATTAATGTGTACTCTAGCACAAATTTACATTTCAATTTGAAAACACAAAGTACACTGTTAAAAATAAAGGTTCTTTATTAGCATTGATGATTCCATGAAGAAACTTGAACATGCATGGAAACTTTCAAATGCAGAAAAGTTTCTTTATAGTCGAAAAAGGCTCTTTAGATTTTTAAAATGTTCCTTAAATGGTTCTTTTAAAAACTGTTCACTGAAAGGTTCTTTGGGAAACTGCAAAAACACCTATTTGGAACCTTTATTTTTAAGATGTTCATTAATTTAGGTTCTTCAGTCTGCACTGGGACAGAGGCTTTATATATATAATCCTTTCATTTTCAGCTTCAGTCATGACTCAGTTCACGCACAGGAGAACACAAGGACATCTGTGCCAAGAGTACAGAGAGTTCAAATTTAACAGTATTTTCTATCTCTGTGTGGAGACTTGAGAGTAGTTTGTGAAAAAGCATGATGATGTTAAGGGCAATAAGCATATGAATGTCTGACATGGAGTTTTGTAGGCTTAACTTAGCCTAAACCGATTTTTTGTATGATGGTTATCTATAACCATAGATAGAGAGAGATAGAAAAAAATATAAGTGACTCTCACAAGCAAGTGGGTTTATTTAAAAACCTTTAAAATGACTCTTGAATTCATGGATTCAGTGAGGTTCACCAATTGCAAGTGTACACTTGCATTTTAGCAGCACTCTGAACAAAGCCAGAAATTTGTTTAGTAAAATGGGCTTGTTTTGAACTGAATGTAAAAGCAAATATATCAGTTCAAATAGTCCTGCATATCTTGATGTGTTGTAATGACCTTATTTTTTAGAGAAAACAAGTAAATACATAAAACAATATTAAGTTTACACATATTATATGTTTTCTATAACTTGCAGAATATGCAATGATCTGTATATGCTACAATTTGCATACTTTTTAACATACAATCTTTTGCATATTCTTAATAACGTGACAATATTTGACATATAATTTATATAATGCCATTGTCTGCATGTGAAATGTAAATTGTTGAAGCATTACTGTGTATTAGTCTGGTAGGAGCTTCATTAGGAATGTATTTGCAATTGTATTGTTGTTTTTTTTCTGGCATTTTAGATCTCACTCACCAAGCATGGTGTATTTCGGCATGTAATCACCATTCTTGCCATATATATATATATATATATATATATATATATATCAACAAGTGGACTATAAATGCAGAATGTATTATTTAAAAAATGTTGGGAATACTTAACAAAAAAACAACCCCATCTAATACCTATGAGCATGAATATGCATATTTTCACATTGCTCCAAACCCATTTCCATGATGTGTATAGTCTTTGGGTTGAAGAAACTGAAGAAGCAATATGGACTGAAACGGCTAAATACTAGAGGAAATGAAAAAGAATGGGATGAACAGATGTGGTGGACTTGGAAGCAGGTGAATAGAAAAAAAAAACAATGAGGAGAATATGTAAGAGCTGCAAAGAAAAATAAATAAAGGGAGATACACTGATAATTAAGGACACTCTTTTCATGTCCTTCAGAGATGACCTTCAGGATGGACAGAATATTGGATAAACAGCTCAAAGAGGAGTTCCAGAATTCCCACTGCTAATATCACGGCACACATGAGTAGCCACCGTGAGGTCAAATCTGCCAGCACATTAAACAGCAGAATGACTGACCTGAACTGCTCAGTCAGTGAAGTGAGACGAGTGCAAATGAGCAAGTGCTTAATGACATTGAATAACATCATAAAATGATTCTGTTCTCATGCAGAAAGAGCTCTGTGCCAACAGTGCATGACCCAAATGAAGTCCCAAAGAAAAAAGAGAAATGCACACTGTAAAAAGTAGTTACATCATACCCAGCATATTTGGGCCTCCTTATAAATATATTAATTATTCATACTAAAAGTTGAAAGGCATCTTTTAGTTACTTAAGAACTTAGTTTCTGAGATATAACCCTTGTGACAACATCCTTGAGTGAGAACTAGCCTCGGTCTCTCCTAAATACTTAAAATGAAAAAGGAACAATTTAGGGCTAATGCAAATGTTTTGCACATTAAAGACAACAGGCATTAAATGTCCAAATGGTCATACAAATGTGTATAATTTTCACCTGAAAACTAAATCATACAAAATAAAATGTATGATGGTATGTTTTTTTTTTCCCAGATTTCCTGGAATAATTTCCAAAAATTCATTAAAAATACATTGGAAGGAAAGAAGACTGGAGGTTTGCAGTTTTTGAGGATTTCTATGGCCTGACCTCATTTGCTAGTCATGACTCAGGGAGAGCAAATATTTGATTACATGTCAGCTCATTAATTTGAAGCTGACATACAGCGTAGAGTGGATGACTTCTAGTGAATAGGTCATTGTGTGTCTCACTTGTGATTAAGCTTGGACTGCTACACTGAGCAAGAGACAATCAATCATAATGAATGCCTCCAATGAGACAGTGATGGAAGGAACAGGGTACTGTAGGTCCAAGCAAAGAACCTATTTCCATTACCCCTAGTTTCCACTACAGTATTACAAAATAAGGAAGTAAATTAATTAAATAATAAACATGTGTATCTATCTCTCTTTTTCATCAGATGCCCTCTTATCACTAAGCCTGCAGTATAAAGTACATTAATAAAAATATACTGTACTGATGCAGCAGCAGCACATATTGAGTGCTGATTTTATTTATGAGAGGTGGCATACTGCTCATACTGCTCATACTGCTCTATATTAATCATTTATTAGTGTTTTCTGAATTATGCTAATTTACAAATAACAATGGACACATTTTGCTTATAATATTGATTGTGGGGAGAAATGTGGCCTTGTTTTAGAGATCTGCTTTAAATCACAAAGCATTGTAAGCAGAGTTCAGTATGTTAATCTTAACCATACATAGTGTTGTTACAATGTGAATTAAATGAGTATTACATAATAAAGTACAACACTTTGCTAACATTTGCTTATTTTGTTGGCATCATTATTCTTGTAATAAATGAAATTATATTTAGAACCTATGTAAATATGTTTAACATGAGATAGCATATGCCCTGCTATCACTCAGCAGCATAAAGTAAATTAATAAAAGTGTAGAGTGGTGTACTGACGCCCTCCGGCAGCAGCAGCAGCAGCAGCAGCACATCTTGAGTGTTGATGTTATTCATGGGAGGTGGCATACTGCTCAATGAGGCGTTTCCGTGCTCAAGTGGGCTGGGACTCGAACGTTTCCACTAAGGAGTGGAATAACCCGAGGAAAAAAGAGGAAGACCACACTGCTTTAGCCGTTTCACGCAGTGAACCCACTACCTCGAAGCTCACGGCGTAATATGAACGGCAGAAACTCGGATGCACGGTCTCGTGAAAGGTCCTGTAAGAGGAATCCTCACGTGGACGCAGCTGGAGCATGAAAACATCTCGGTACCCGAGACTCAGGGATAGCTCCGCTCCTCTTTCTCCTTCTCATTGACAATTGACAGTGGTGGTGTACCAACACACACGCCGGTGTTTTCAGCACTTGGACTGAATATGTACCAGGGACATTCACAGGTAAGCTCGTGTGCTTCTTTCATTTTTATTGGCCAATGGCGCGTGAAGCATCTCATCTACTGACACGTGCGCATGTCAAAACTAAATCATCCTCAAATTGAGGAGTTTATACTGTTTTCACGTGCTAAGTCTCACTCTTTAAGCTGCATGTTTAGCATGTTGGCAATGGGCAAATCATATTGAACGACATAAGCATGAACTGCATGAGGAGGACATTAAGTCTGAAGAAAAAATATTTTTTTAAGGCAGTGTTTTGTCCCATTTAAACGTCTAACTGTCTGAACATTGTGTTCTGCTTGCACTTGTCCCATGCATTCAATAAACAAACAGTTGTTTTAAATGGCCTCAAAAAAGATCCCTGTGAAAACTCACTAAGTTTTTATATTAGGATTACTTTTAAAAGACTTTCCTACTATGTGGTAAAACACACTTCCTTACCATAATCTAATTATTAGGAATTGTATGCTTTATCCTTAGTGTTTTATTATGTAAATTTCAAGATGTGTTAGTAAAAATGTGTTTTACAATGTTTAAAGTCAGAAGTCACATTTGCATTAACCAGTAAACAGTTTGTGTGTATATATGTACATGTAAGTGTTCAGGTCCAAGTATGCACATGCCATTTATAAGAATATCATAAGAAAGTTGGTCTTAACATCTGTTAGCTCAGCATTTTAAAGAACTTTAATCAGTTTTAAATGCATTTTCTTTTTCCTTAAAAAATACGACTTTGGATGAAACTAAAATGAGCATTGATGTCATGACCCCTGCATGACTGCTGGCTCAACATCCATGTTTTGCACTTGGAAGGAATTTGACCTTCATAGAGTCAGATGAACTTAGATATTGCCTGCTGCCGTTCACATGACTGATGATGCTGTGCTTGCACTTCAGGGAACTGCCATCAAGTGTGGTTTGCTTCAGAGTCTTCAAGATAAATGTGCCTTGTGTCTCAGCAAGCTGTAAATCTGAGTAGTATGGCATTAGACCACAGGTCTGTGTCCCATTTCTCATGATCGGACAAAGGAAAATGTGTTTCCAATTACTGTTTGAAATTGTGTATTGTATGTTTGCAAGTAATTTGCTGCATCACAATTTTATGGCTGTTCCTGTCTGGTTCTTTAGATGTGGATTACGAGGAACAGTTGTGATGTTTTTAAATGCTTTTAAAGTTCAAGTTGCGTTTTAAGGCTCAAATGGTGCTGGTTTATGGATGTTACACAAGCTTCCCACAGATCTCTGCCACTCACAGCATTGCATGCCCTGAATCTGCATATAAGACACACTGAGAATGATTACTTATATAAGGAAAAACTTTACATTTTCCTAAATTCTCAGATGCGTTTGAGAGGGTGCCCATATACCCACCTGAAACTCTTTTGATATTGCTATGCCCATGTATGCAATAGTTGAGGCTTTGCCTTATGAAGATACATTAGTTCAGCCATTGCGTGTGGTTGTGCAGAGACTAAAAAAGAGAAGAGTGAGAAAGCCCTTTGATGTGCTTTTCTTCTTTTATCAGAGAATTTTTCTGCTTGGAATGTCCCATTTTGTACCATTTATGTTAGCAGACTTAGATGTGTAGGTAAAGCAAATTTAAAAGAAAAATTAAAGCATTTTTAGACATTTAAGACATTTAGCCACTCAGCGGTATGTTTCCCATACAGAACTCGTTGCTTAACCACCATATTAAGATCCATCAATACAAAAATGAACTAACTTGTCCGAAATCGCCTGCTATACCCTCATTCACCATTTCCTACATTAGTCCACTAATATAGTCCACTTGAAGGAGTGTGTGAATTCAGACATTCTGAGTGCACTGGAAGGACTGCCGCTTTTGCATAGTTTAGTGTTTGCTGTTTAAAAAATAAATTTGAAACTGGCAGCTTAAAGGATTTATCTTGAACTCTGTCATGGAAATTATGTATAACCCCTATTAAAACTAAATAATTAATAATAAATTGACAATTAATTTATACATGTGTTGTATTACGTTTGCATGCTGTGGATGAGTGCGTTGAAAAATGAATGGATTAAATAATTAGGCGTAAAACTCTCACAGTGCATTATGGGTATTTTCTAGTCGTTGAGTGTACATTAATTCTATACTTGTTTTTGTGGTGCATTGTGGGATTGAATGAGTGCCCTATTTAAGGGTATAGGGCTTCCTCTCAGAGATACCACCCCCACCCTCAATTATATAGTGATTAGTTTAACATCTCAACCAACTTTAATCATCAGAAAATGTAATCGATTTTCAACCAGCTTAGGGTGCTTTGTTACATCCTTACATTTCATACTAGCAGGAAACTACATGCTGCCAACTGAAGGTTGCAATCACACAGTTTGCAATGCTATTTGTGAATGTTCCTTAGGTTGGAACTATGGGAAACAACTGAATGTAACAATGGATGATACGATTATAGTTGACTAACAATACACATCTTAGAATAGCCCAAATTAACTACAATGAAAATCAATGCTGCAAAATGCTGAATAGTAACATTAATTAATCATTTTGACACACATATTATCTGTTTGCAGGCTTTTGTTAATTGTCTTGTTTATGTATCGTCTCCACAGAATATCTCAAAAGAAACCATTTATTGCTACAAAACCCAATTATGGAGCCATAGTTAATGAAAGAACATAATTTTAATAAATTTAAATTTTGTTTAGCCTAAAAGTTCTTGATTTTCACCTGATAATTTTATCCTGAGGAGAAATATAACAATGAATAGTAGGGATGTGACGAGATATTATGTGTCCTCGTGAGAACGTGACCATATTCTTGCAAAACATTTTGAAGGGTTTACATTAGAGCTGCAAGGTTAATCCTTAAAAGACTGCGATCTCTGTTCAAACACCTAAAGGATCTTATTCCTGAATGACAACGTTTCGGCGGTGTCTATTGTGACTGTTTAAAGGGGGATACAATGATGTTTCGTGTATTCAGACTTGTATAGTTGTAGAGTTGCATAGGATTTGTTTGAGAATGTCTCCAAATAAGTGTGTTTTTGGATGTGAGGGAAAGTTTACCGTGTTCAGCTTCCCAAAGAACCCAGCGTTACGCGAACAGTGGATGCAGTTTGTTTTTCCGGGGCAGCAACGGAGTGTAGCTAGTGCGTTTTTGTGTTCCCGTCATTTCAGTGACGAATGTAAACAAGGCCCAGGTTGATGCTGTATTTGCACATTGTTTGCTATTAAAACATAGAGCGGTCTCGGTGATAAAAGATCCCACTCATGTAAGTACAACTGCATCAGTCTTTTGTTGGAAATCTGCTTGACGCCCACGGCGCGCCTCCAGGAGCTCGGCTTTTTCTGGAGAGAATCGGAAAGCTGTATTTTTCTTTTATAAATATGATGAAACTAGACTTTTTGGAGATATGAAGGATGCAGTACTACTCTATAGGTACTCAAGATTACTGTGTATGTTAAGAAAACTGTGTATGTTATGTACCCTTTAACATTGCACTGCTCAAGCTCCATTAACGCTTACGATGTAAAGCAGGTGTTAAAGACATTCAAATCTGCGTTAATGTTGCTGCTGATCAAGAAAGAGCAACACAAACAGTCTTTTCAACCACATAATGATCATCATTTCTGTGTTACAGACATTTAAATAACAACAGTACTGAGATGAAAGTTTATAGTTTGCGATCCAAACGAAAGTATTTTAACCACTGATCTATAATAGAGAACTGGATTGCTCATGATGTCATAAAAGTGAAGCCACCGCGCCGCCATATTACTATTCCCTAGTATTCACATACATTCTATTGAATGAATAGGAAATCATACAAGTTTAATGAGAAAACATCAAGTCAGTGTTTTTATATCTGAAGTCTCACTGTACATTTTCACAATGCAAACGTCATAAGCATGTAAACGGTTATGTGTTTAATGTTGGGAATTCCCTCTGCTTATTAAAAATGTAGGTTCATATAGCCTACATTACAGTCACGTACATCTGATAAACATGATAAACTTCGGACGTTCAACATATGTTTACAAATGACAAAGTGCTCATTCAAAAATCTGAATGAAGATTAATGCTTTGTATACATATACCTTAATTCGCCTAGTGCAGTTATTCACTGTTTATGTAATTTTGTTAGTGTTTTTATTCATACAGTAGGTTAACTGCATGTTTCAACAATAATACGTTAACAGTATTCATTTTGAAGCAGGTAATGATTTGTTTGTTACACTAAGAATTAATTCAACATGTATACATAACATTTTACTCACATGAAAATTTTAGTAAATCATTACAGAATTTCTGAAATAGATGTTGCTTATTGCTAATTAAAATATAGTCTACACATCATAACTTGGAAAATTAACACTGACTACATATGGTACAGACTTAAAGATTTGAAGCTTTATTTCAAAGATTAAAGATTGAATTTCAACACAACATAGAGCAATGTAATATAGGCTTGTATTGTATTGTATTTTATTGTATATTCGAATCCATTTCAGATACTAATACCAGATATATGTTAATGCTTACCATTTCCTGCATAATTACGTACATAAAAAATTTATACTTTGTTTTGGCTTAGTTAACCTTACCTGTGTCGGCAAGTGTGCAGCTGACACACCCACCTGAACAATTTCAAAATATCGCCTATCCTGCCCGAAAACACCATAAACATTACAGATAACATTTTAAGTAAAAATTAATTTACATACACATATCCTAAAAACGAATCCTGTGTGATTGATATGCTTCAAATCGGGTGATTTTAAGTCAGCGGTTTGGCTGTGTTTCAGTGGTGCTCCCTGCCGGTAGGGAATAGTAAGATGGCGGATCGAACACTTCCGGTGGCTTTACTGCATGACAGCAGTTTAGAACACAATGAGCGATCCAGTCAAGTATATAGATCAGTGATCTTAACACTTGCATGTATTGTAACACTTATCCTTTTCCGCCAGGAGGTGGCGACAACTGCACGTTTAAAAATGTATTTATTATTGAATAATTCATTCGGGTGATTTCAATAGTGAAAAAAGACACTTTTTATCTCACTTTTTTCTTCAGAATCGTGAGATAATTGTGATCTCCAATTTATTAAAAAGAATATATTTTCAATTTATCCATGATCATGCAGCTTAGTTTACATGTTTATTACTGCATATAATTCATTAAAATAGAAGTTTAATTTCATAAAGTACAAGTTCATATCAAACTGCGCCTATATTTTTTGCATTTTGTGTTTTTCAGTTGAATAAAATACTATTTTCCCCTATATATTCCATAATTGAGGATTTCTTTAAAAAAGTAAAAAAATCTTGTCTTGTCTCGTTCTCGTGAACCCAGTCTCGTGTCTTGTCTCGTCTCATGGGATAAGTGTCTCGTCACACCCCAATAAACAGTATGGTGGGAAATTCTATCTTACACGTTCAACCTTGCATAAAAAAACAATAACAATGGGCCAACACACTTGATATAAAGGCTGAAATTATTTAAGGCTGAAAATTAACACGTTTTAGTTTTTAAAATGTGTGTTGTTGCTTTGGAGAAAATCATAAATGGTTCTCAAGCAAAAATGTAAAAGGGAAAACAAAAACTGACTGGGACTTCACGATAAGACAACAGGAGCACTTATTGCAACATTTAATACAGTGATGTGACACAGCTTTATTCTTTCACATAACAAGCCATATCGAATCCACTGGAAATGTTGAGAGACTGATTGATAGGTGGTTAATAGGCTTCCGGATCAGTGTGGTCTCAATTGAAACATTAGAAATGCAATGACTGCTTGTGAAAGTCAGTGAAAGTTGAAACAAACCATAAAACATTGATCAACAGACATTGCGCACTCATTCAACTCACAATGTTCCAGTAACTCGAGATATTTTCAAACTGTCACCAATAGTGAGGTCTATAGATAGAGCCCAATTAGATGGTAGCTTATCTTAAATTGTGCTGAACTTGCTAGTTTCAGTGTAAGCTAATGGAACAGTCCTATTCATGAACTCAGTATGACAGTATACTTAAATGTCATTGAATCCTAGGAGAACGGAAGGCAGGCCACATATGCTTGCTCACTATGGAATTCATTCTCTTCTGCCTTCAAAAGTGGGTCAGATGTGAACCCTAAGGCAGGTTGTTCTTCACTGCAGCTTAAATTGCTAATCACTTAAAGCATCTGGATTTGGCTGATGAGACTGCAGCTGTTGTGCCACTTTTCCTGAACCGGATCACGCGCCACAGACCACATATCACCATCTGACACAGCAGCGGTGGTGGATGGCACACATATTCCCTGGTGAAAGTAGGTGCAAAACGCAGAGGATTATTGTAAATTGAAAAAAGCACAGTGCAAATAGCACAGGGTTTTTCTCTTTGACCTATAAGCGTGGCACACATGTGGAGATTAAACTTGCATCCTGTTCGGCCTCAAATAATGTCTGTTGTCTCATGGTTTGTGCAAATATTCTCTAGCCAAACGTTTTTTTCTTGTCATTGTGAAGAGACAATTGCATGGATGCATATAAAACTGGGGCTTTAGTCTAACTTTCAGTAGAGTGTGGTTGCTGAAGGTATGATTAATGCTAATAAGCCTCTGGTGGGCCGCAGCGGAGCCGACACTGACCTCGGATATAAGCAAAGATTGATGCAGCTTCATTCTCCAAGGTATTGCTTAGAGGAGTTTCAAGGTAACATTTTTTGTTTCTACCAGAAGCTGTGATCTTTGCTTGAAATGTGTGTAGTAAACTAGAAGTTTGGAAGTATGTTTTTCTTCTGGCTATGCAGAAATCACAAGTTTAGCATGTAGGTGTAAAGCCTGTTTAGTCAGAAGTGTGATAAAGGAGTTGCATGGAATCTGTGAAAATAATAGCAATATAGGATGCTGTTCTGGGATGGGCATTTGGGTATGTTGGGTGGGCAAGTCAGAAGATTTTTATTTTTTTTTCCAAGACAGTTTGTTTTGTCATGTTGAAATGTGCTTTGTTTACTTGAATTAGCCTGGTCTCTTTGTTTATATGGAATTTTTTAATGTTAGAATGTAATTTTTTGTTTTTGTGTTTGGATAGATACTCACTGCAGAGCCAAAAGATATCCAGCTCCTCCTCTCTGGATGTGATGGGTGGAGTTTGACCTAGTTCAGCTCCATCTCTATGGATCTAGTGGGTGGGGTTATTTTTAACGATGGGGTTATGGTGTGGTTGGACCATAGGTCCATCATTACATTTAGTGAGGGGGAGCTGGACGTCAAGCTCCACCCTTTGGGTCTGCAGTGAGCAGCCTCCTGCATTAAGAAGTTTGCCGAGTGTAATTTCAAACCCTGCATATGAACCTTATCTCACTCTGTCTGTAGCTTTCTTTTATTAGTTGTGTTTTAACATTATTAGAGGAGTACCTGAGCTCTGTTATTAGCAGATTGTCAAAAACCCTTGAGGCTTTAGCTAATTTGAGCGGGTGTATAGTAAAATCGATAATTAAACACACAAATTTATAATTTTATGTATAAATAGTTGGATACGCTTATGAGATACCAAAATCTGTTTTATGTCCAATTTAAAGTCTTAGACATAGCAGAAGCTAGATGTTTCAGTTATATGTGCTATAGATATACTGTGCTGAAATTACAGTCATTTACAGCTTGTGTTAGCATTTCCTACAATTCCTCTGCTTGCAGATCCTTTCTTTGGTGTGATCAGCTTTCACCCAGTCAACACAACCTGATTCCATCACCATGTGTGAGAACTGAATTTATCACCTCACAAAGGAGACTTTTTTTATTATGACATGACACTGCGAGATTTAAAAAAAATCCACATAAAATTATCCTGTTCACACATAATCCTTGCATTTTTAGTAAACTAATATATACTTTAATTCTGGTGTTGAATGCTCTGATGTTAGATCATTAAAAATGGTAATTAACACATACACAAGCACATGTTTAGTGTATATAAATAATATAAATAATGTTTAGTGTATTATCTCTCAAATAAATCAGCAGTGATTGATTAAGCTATATTTATTCATTATTGTAGTCTTTATTATAACCAGCAAACTTTTTGCTGATATGTCAACTGAAGTAATAAGCCTGAACAAAAATGAAAGTTGTGCATCTGCAATAATTATTTTAATAAATAAAATGATAATCTGTATTTTAAAAAAATAGTGTTATTAGAGTATAAAAACAATAAATATGTTTTAACACGTGTTAAGTATATATGTTTTAAAATGACAAATGTAATTATTATTGACCAGTGTGCTATTTAATGTAAAAATACACATTTATGTATATTATATATTACATTCAAAATATACCCATTTAATTCAGACCTTATACATTAAATCGAAAACACACAAATGGAGATGGTCCTCACTGAACACAAAACACAAGATCCAGGGGGCGAGGTTGGATCCAAATCCAATTCCTCCCACCTTACATATCTCTAAACCTACCCGTCTCCACCCCCTGATCCCTTAACCTATCCATCTCCACCCCTAAACCTACCCATCTCCACTAGGGTGACCACCCGTCCCGCTTTGCGTTGTACCACACAGTATTTTAACCTCTTGTCCCGCACGTCGCATATTGAGAAAATGTTCAGCATTTTCATCAGTCTGTTGGTTTTTACTTGTCATTTTAAGAAAATGTCCATGCGTTATTTTACCTTTTTACTTGTTTTGCGGTGTAGTAGTGTCCAAGCAAAGGATTTGCAGACCTCAACAAGTGATTTAGCACCACTGACGAAAATAGTGCACACGGAAAGACCCTGCGTATTCTACTCTCATGGGTATAATTCATTCAGAATTTGAATAAACATTTTGTTTTTCATGCTGCTAAGAGGACCAACATGAAATACACACCGCAAAGGTTCGGGAGTGACATCTGCATACGTGCATATATAGATTCGCTCTCGAAATTGCAATGATTGACATAGTGATAATCATAGCAGTGGACTGAACAAAATATGATATGTCAAAATAGATATATATGAAAGCTAAAGCACCCTCACTAATTTCAGAAGCACCCTCAGATTTTGCAAAAAAGCATACTGCTGGAGCTTCTCCATGCGATTTGAGACTAACCCATATGGGTCACGCCGATTTAAAAAGAAAAAAATTGCCCTTAAAAAAACACTGTGCTAAAGAGATGCTATCAAGTCAGTTCATATTCCCTTATTCCTGTTCTTTCTCTTAAAGGATAGTTCATCTAAAAATGAAAATTTGCTGTTAATTAATTTTTTTTTTTTAGCTGAAACCGTGGTCCTTGGTGATTCATAAAATGCCCATTTTTGAGAATTAAAAAAGCATATCAAGCAACACAAAAATAATACTCCTACCTCCTGACAATATATCAGCGCTCCAGTTACTCCAAAATTCAGGGAAACAGTTCTGATTTGGTCCAAAGATCGTGAACCAAACACTTGAATGAAAAGATGAAATGAAAGTTTTTATGGTTTCTCATTGTTTATGTAAAAAGGTGAGCTGATGAAAACTAGTCAATTCTCTTTATGTGCTTTAGACATGTAAAACATCCACGTTTCACATAATTATTAGTTGTTACTGTAATATAATTGCATATACGTTTTGCCATTGCTTGATTACGTAAATTAAGTAGTGAATTGAACCACTTCATAGAAATGAACTGTCCAAATGTACCTGTTTGTGGAAAAGATTCAGCATTAGGGCTGAAAAACAATTATTTTGATAATCGATTAATCTAACAATTATTAGAACAATTAATCGACTAATCGTCGATTATTTCACAGATGAATCAGTAGACATTGATTATTCAGCTTTTAATAATGGTAAATGTAGATGATCTTTCAGATCAATTATAATTACCCTTTTTTCATATTTTCTTTAAACCTCCTTGTATATTAAGACAGGGACCTGCCTTAACAGGGATTCTGGCCAAATTAAAGATGACCCCCTGTGTTTAATAATAATAATAAAAAAAAGCTTCTAAAAATGTCTCCAATTGGCCTGTTTAGCTAAGCCCTCAAAACACTTCTTATTTACAGAATATTTACAGAATTTTTTACATGACTCAGAGGTGGATTTAATGCTTTTTTTATATATATATATTTATTGAATTTTTGAACTTTACAAAAGTCAAGTAAACAAACAAGATGGAAAATAAAGTAAAATAGATACAAAAAATATAATAATAATAAAAAAATAAATAAAATAAAACAAAATAAAATAAAATAACGCAAATTAATCAGAAAATCGGCTCATTTCAACAGATTGCTAGAGAAAAAAAAAGAACACTTCCATACATACACTTTTTGAAAATTGGACAAATTACGCAAAACCTCTGGAGAATATAGAAGAGATGTTTAGCCCCATATAGGTCAAAAATGGTTCCCACCTTCTATGAAATATGTAGTCTTTACCATGAGCAATACATGTTAATTAATCTAAAGAAACGTATTCAAGAATAACTCTACGCCAAAGTGATATTGAAGGGGCTTTTTCCGTTATCCAGTTTAACAGAATACATTTCCTTGCACAGAATGTTAAGAGCCTATAGACGGACTTTTTATATTTATCTGCAATGAAATTACAATGTATTCCAAGCAACATACTCAAAGGGTCACAGACAATATCAGTGGTCAGAATTTAATTAATCTCTTGGCCTACTGCAGCCCAAAACCTCTGAATTTTCCTGCAAGACCAAAAACAATGGACAAGATCTCCTTCTTCTATTTTACATTTTGGGCACAATGAGGAACAGTCGTTTTTGAATTTATGTTTCTGTGAAGGGGAGATATGCGCTCTGTGTAAGATTTTCAACTGTATCGCTTTGATTCTGTTACATACACCCAAAGTCTCTACATTCCTCCAAGCATCCTTCCATTCATCATCAGTGATTTGTACATTGAGAGTTTTTTCCCATTTCTCTTTTAGATGTTGTGTGTCTGAAGAACTATAATCCTTAAGAGTTACGTAGAAAGAGCTTATGGCTTTGTTCCGATGTAAAAAAAAGTTGTCTCTCCACGGCCGATATTTCTTGATTTGCAAACAAAGTAGTGTCTTTTTTCACAAAGTCTCTCAATTGTAGATAGCGGAAGAAATCCTGTCGTGGGATATTGTATTGGTCGACCAGTTGGTCAAACGACATAAAAATGTCACCATCAAATAGTCCCTGCAATGTTGTGAGTGCCCACAACATGCCTTTAAGTGCCCAGGCTCGAAAACCTGGGTCTGCAATTCCTGGTAAGAAATCAGAGTTGTTACATATAGAAGTAAACACTGAAGTAAGTCGAGAATTGCCTTCCATCCGTCTGATATGCTGCCATGCCCTAACAGTGCCAATTGTAATTGGGTTACTACAGGCCATCTTTACAGATTTAAGTCTCTTGAAAAACAGTAAATTTCCCAATGGATATTTGCTTAATGAACTTTCTAGATCAAACCACACATGTCTAAATCCTTCGTTTATCCAGGTAGAAATAATACTTAAGTGGACACTAAGCTGATATTTCCACATATCTGGGAGGTCAAGCCCACCCACTGAGGAGGGAGGAGTTAAAGTAGAAAGTTTAATACGTGTTTTTTTCTTGGCCCATATAAAAGAACTAAACCAACCGTTCATTTTTTTTATGTTTTTTTTGTGTGAAATTTATCGGAATCATCTGAATGGGATAAAGTAACCTTGGAAGAATGTTCATTTTCAAAAGAGAAATTCGACCTAACCAAGATTCGGGGAGGACATTCCACCTCTCCAAGTCCATTCGAATGCGTTCAAAAAGTGGGGTGAAATTAGCTTAGTACATTTGTTCAAAGGAAGGGGTCACACATATGCCTAAGTATACAAAACCTTCAGGAGATCACGTAAAAGGAAGAGAGCTGGGATAGATCATTCTGGGTCCACCATAAAAATGATTTAATGCTTTTTATAATAACAATGTTATGAGATTGTTTTAAATATATAGTTTTGAATACAGAAATTTAAATAAGTTAAATGACTTAATTTATACTTAAAAAGTATAGTAGTTGGCAGTAAGTCAAAGTCTTTATGACTGAATAATTCATTAAATCGATTCGTTCAAAACCGCAGTTTCATTCAAAAATGAAACAGCACTGTGTCAGATGCGCAGCGACTCAACTGTGGCTTTGTTTGGAACTATTTTTGTTGACGAAATAGAGCACAATCAGACAACAGTGTTCCTAAAATGTAAGTCACTTAATAATAACTTTTGTATACAATTAAAAATGTATAAAACTGTTGAATAAATTCATTTTCACGAACTTCCTTTATTATCATTAAATCGCAGTCTAAAAAGTCTTTGTTCATCGCAATCTCACAAACTTGAATTTTAATTGCTAAAGCTTTCTACACTGCACCAGTAGCGTAGCCAGGAATCACAATGTGGGTGGGCCTAGCCAAAAATACATCTGTTATTAAAAAAGGCCAATGCAACTACACCTGCTTGAATACACACCACCGTTTAATCAGAGCATAAGCATGAGCACAGCGGCCACACCATGCTTTTTTCCGATTTGTTTTAATTAGTTAAGTAATCATTTAAAGCTTTCTATATATGTATTTATCATGTCTGTGAGGCATGTATTTGCTGAGTTTCAGTTAATTTTTGTGTGTTTGTTTTCTTTATTTTATAAAACAACTGTTTATAACATTTTGGTGATATTGTGAGTGCACACAAATAAGAGTAGACCCTTTACAGTTCCGAATGATGTGTTACTCTTACCTTTGTGAGCAAAAATGCTGCAGAATTTTAAATAGCTTCCACTGAAAAAAAAAAATACAAATGATCACGTTGGTGGCTCCATGCTCCAAAGCAGCTTTAGCCCCCACTCTCCTCAAAAACGATTGGATACGCACCTAATAGCACACATTTTCTAGGTTTAACATTTAAACTAACATTGTTTTATAGCTATTTGAACTGTTTTATATCTATAGATTTTATTTTATGCAAGTCGTGATGATTTGAGAAGGCAAACTGATCAAACAGACTATGAACAGTCCTCCGATGGCCAGTGTACATTACTTTAAAAAACATAAACTTATATTTAACAAACAAAAAATGCTCCAAACGTTTTTCTAAATTAACTTAATAAGAAAACAAAACAAAACATAATCCGTTTGCTGTTACATACAAAATTGAACTATTTTATAGTTGAAACAGTAGTATAAGCTGTTTTGGGAAAAAAAGATGGACTTGTGATAGAATTGTGATAAGCTTTCCGACAGCTAGGACCCAGGGCCAGGCTATAGAGTCGAAGTGCCAGTAAAACCCTAATATGAACATGTATGACCGCATCCAGCGATCTCTGCTGTAGCTAAGGGGCTGTTCCCAAACTTATTTTCAGCATTATATGGTAAATAGGAATCAAGAAACAATACAATTTAACTGTAAATGTATTTACAGTTCAAGTATTGTGATTATTGCAACTAAATTCACAATGATTAGGCTTCCTTGTGACACAACTGACTGAGTGGGCCTGACTGACAGGTGGGTGGGCCTGGCCCATACATACATACATGTATATATTTAAAAACAAATTTATATGTATATATATTTACACCTGTATACAGTTTAGATTATAAATAAATATAAATGTTTTATATATAAATCTAAAATATTTTTCCTTAATATATAAATGCATGTGTGTGTATTTATATATACATAATAAATACACAGTACACAGACATATAGTACGTAAACATAAACTTTTATTTTGGATGTGATTAATCGCGATTAATCGTTTGACAGCACTAGTAAATATAGAAATCACTTTAATTTCCAAAAAAGCCTAACCTGTTGGAAGTGAAGCACTGTGTGTCTTTTTCTCTTGAATTGCATCCAGGACGGCTGAATTACAGTCTTGCGCTACAGCGCCACACTGGTCGAACCGCATTATTGCAGGCTTTTTACAGTTCATCATATGAGATCAAACGACTACTCGACAACAAAAATCTTTGTCAACAATCTTTTATTGTCGACGTTGACGATAATGTTGAGTAATCATTTCAGCCCTAATCAGCATTTTTTTATTTATTTAAATAAGTGTAGATGTCAACAACAACATTATTATAAATATTATAAGGATTGAAGTCTGTCAGATAAAACTTCAGCTTAGTGATGATTCAATCAGACTTCTGTTTTATTCCGACCATTAATTCTAGTTGGATACTTCCAATGTTTACATTGGACTTTTCAACAATGTTTAATGGTGCGCTCAAATATTTAAATTATTGCCCATTTAAGCCACAACTAGGCTAAGTTTTAACATATACGCAGCTGGCCCTAGAATATGAGACTTGAGGTGGGCTTTTTTAGCTTTGGCCTGTAAGCAGTCACTTAGAAACCACCTTGTACAACCTATCATATACTCATGAGCGCCCAAGCAGTCTAGTTCAAAACAAAAAACGTATTGATAGCATCATTTAGTTTTTCTGTATGTCTCCTGAGTCTAAAAACCTATCTTTTTGTGTGTTTTTTTTTTTGTTGGTGGACCCTGGAGTATTGCATCAGAGTTTCACTTTATTGATCACTATAAAACAGCATCTTGGATTGCAATATGGGACCAACAGTGTAGTTGTTCAACTCAGCAAATACATTGGGGTTTAAATGACATTCTGCAGTGTTAAACATTGCCAGTGAATTGCTTCCACTCCAGCTCTCAGCGTCCCAGTGGTGGCTTAAGTGCTTAGATCTGTCTGAGTGAAGTAGGGACTGTTAAAAGCACAGTTGTAAGCCCCATGTTTTTGGCTGGTATCTAGTCAGTGTATCCCTGAATAGAGCTACTACTCCAGGTACTGTAGTTATGTCTTTGCTGAGGATAAGTAGTTTAATGTTGTGGCAAAGTTTTGGCAATGATAACCTTTTTTTAATTTCAAATAGAACTAATTCGTGGGGATGCACTAATATTACTGAAAAGTTGATAATTATTTTCATTCAATTATTTTCATTTCATATTGTAGCTGATAAATGGGCAGTATATATATATTTTTTGTATAAAATATATTTCTGTTGTATTATACTTTAAAATATAAATTATTCCTGTGATGCAAAGCTGAATTTTCAGAATCATTAACATGATCCTTCAGAAATCATTCTGTATTATCAGTGTTGGAAATTCTTTTTTTTTTTTTTTTGAACCTGTGATACTTTTTTCAGGATTCTATGATAAATAAAACATTAAAAAAACAGCATTTATTTAAAACGGGAAACTTTTGTAAGAATAAACACCTCGTTCAAAGTTTGGGGTCAGTCATTTTTTTGGAAGAAATGAATACTTTTATTCAGCAAGAATGTGTTAAACTGATAAAAAAGTGATAGTAAATACTTATATTGTTAGAAAAGATTTCTATTTTGAATAAATGCTGTTCTTTTTAACTTTTTATTCATCAAAGATTCTTGGTAAAAAAAATAACATAGGTTCCCAAAAAATATTAAGCAGCACAACTGTTTCCAACATTAATAATAAAAGTAATAAATCAGTATATTAGAATGATTTCTCAAGGATCATGTGACACTGGCTAATGAAAATTCAGCTTTACATAACAGAAATAAATTATATTTTAAAGTATATTAAAATAAAAAAAATGTTATTTTAAAAAAGTTCTGTATTTTTGATCAAATAAATGGAACTTTGATAAGCATGAGACATTTTTTAAAAAACATTAAAAATCTTACTGATCCCAAACTTTTGAGCAGCAGTGTGTATATATACAGTATAAAAACATAATGTAAAGTTTACTTTTAACAGTGTTATCACATTTTACAGTTATTAAACCACTACTACTTAAATTAACTTATTGTCCAATATCTAAAAAATAAAAAATGTATTTGCCAAAAATATTGGCCAATAAACAATATTATACCGATATCTAGTGTATCCCTACTTATTTATTTTGTGCTGTAGCATAGATGATAGCATGCTAATTATGCACATTGCTTTGTGTCAGTTGGGTAAATGTAATGCTTTTTTTAGATTATCAAAATATGGCTTAAAAAGCAAGACGTTTTTTTTTCTTGTAAGCCTGTAAATTATCATAACTTTATTTGAATTGGTAATGTTTTATTAGGGTTTTTCAAGGAACCCGCACAATTGCTGCAGGACACAAACTGACACAACTCACTGTTGATTTCACTGTTGTAGGAGAAAGACTCTAGGGCGGTTGCTATGGTGCTGAAGGAGCTACCAAGTAAGGCATCCTCAGATGGAAAACCCCTGCTCACCGTGACAACCAAGGTGGGCTGAGCACATACACCCACCAACAGGGAGCACCAAGCATGAGTGTGACTGTGTGAATAAGTAAAACCAAGAGCTTGGTGCACCCTGTTTTGAATATCCGTTAGTGTTACGTGACACACATGAGCCATATGTGTGGAAGTGCTAAAGTTGCTTCTTGTTGTTCAAAGCAAGCTGCTCTATGGGGTTCACACTAGATGATGTCATAAAGACCCATGACAATGAGGTGGTCCTTTGGGACCGTCAGTATTTCACAACACAAACAAGAGTGGCATTTGCTTTATGTGAGTGCTACTCTCATGTTTCCTCATAAGCAGCTGCAGAATGTTCTGTTGCTTGAATTTTATTTCTGTTCTTGTTTTGGCTTTGAAACGCATGTACGTTATTCACGTAATCCAGAGCTGCATGTTCATGTTACTTGCTGTTTGTTCACACACAGGGAATCATTCATTTGCAGGAAGCAAATTAAATGTGGATGGAGAATCTTGCTGCAATGTGGGGGGGCTTATGTTATTTATTTTGCTGTACTACCATTCTTCAGTTATATGAAATAAATAAATGGATGCCATTTTTGTCTGTCTATAAAAGGTTTACCCAAATGTTGGAGGATTTTGTGATTTGGAGGGCTTGGTTCTATTCCACTGGGGTTGTGGCAGAGAGCCATGCATTTCTCAATACATAGTGATGAGCTGCTCAATGGGGAATTTACTGCCAGTTACTGCTGAGAGCATGTATTGTGAAAATGGGCTGAAAAACACTTGCTATCTTATCCCTTACAAAAGACCAAGTGAAGTTGAAAGTAATTGGTCAAATACAAATTAGGCTGAATTTAGGATACACAAAAGACAGAATTTTGAGCAAATCAATGATCTATATAATTATAAAGCATTGAGAAAGTTACTTTCAGGTATGAAACAGCTAAAAATAAAAATATGCAGTTGGATTCAGGATTCAGAGGGAGGACTAAAATTCAGGATTCAGGATTCAGAGGGAGTTAAAAATTGACTGTACCCCCTATTAGCGCAGTGTGCTGTTTTTGCTTAAAAACCATCAATATATGCACATTTAGTTAAACTGGATTATGGGTAGTTTGTCAATAAATCGCCCGCAACTATTTTGTGAATTCACCTTAGAGTGCAAAAAATGAGTTTGGTGCTTGTAGGATTTCAGGATAGACTCCATGTGTTCTTTACAGATTACCAAGAGGCCTTTACCAAACACAAGGCTGATAAATGGGTTTCCTTGTGTGCCCCATATTGATAATTTATGTCCTCTATTAAGAAGTGTGGGTGCTCTCAGTGTTGACCTTTGTCAAGGGTAGTTGTTTTCTAATTTAGCAATGCTTGTCAGCCATAAAAATTACCATTGTATTACTTTTTATGGCCAGCTCCAAAGATTTGTATCACAATTTGTGTCACAACCTCCTACACCAGAATGATTCATTGTTATATGTATTGTATACATGTATGTGTTTTATTGTGGTCTATGTGATACTTGTAAACAAATCAATAGATTTTTGAAAATTTATTTGGAAATGTCAGTTAGTGAGTTACCGAATTGATGCATTATGCCCAATATTATAGTAGGTTTCAGCATCTGTGGTTATCTTTACCATTTAGCATTTGTGAAGGCATTAGGGTAAGCTGTTAGTTTGCAAACCAAAACTAAAGGTGCAGTCACATTCATTACAGTTCAGAATTTTATGAGAGGTCAAAAGATTTTCCCACAGATTTCACATTGAGTTCAAGTAGGTCATGCAAATTCGGCATTTTGACCAACAGAAGTCTTGATTTGTAAGTGACTTGTGTGTAAACTTTTGTAGTGACAGTGGACCTTTTAGCCTGTGGAATTTTGGCAAAATTTTGATAATGTGACTTCACCATAACTGACCATAACATCAGGGGAACAACTAGGAGCACAGGGTCCTGTGATGACTGGGGTTCACTGAGGTCCTCTATGACAAATCTTACTCATTGGGCCGAGGGGAGAGGAGGCACACCTGGAAAAGTTGTACATTTCAGTGACAGCTCTGACTGTGATTTGCAATATGTAATTGCGTTAATTAAATATGTAACTAGATTGATTACATATGTTTGTAATTTAAAATATATGTGCAGATTTTCTCTAATTACTAATCAGGCACAAATAAACAACCAGCTCTGGCCACTGGAATTGGTTTATGGTCTTTGAAGATGGATAGCTTCTTGCATAACAATGACAATGCTAACCGGCCAAACCTTGACCACTTGGTCTGCTAGGGGTTTCAAATAGGCCAAAGCTTTTATAGCGTTTCTACTTTTGGTGGAAATCAACCTACAAGTGGTTTACTTAGAGTAGTCTTTGCCTGTTAAGCAGAGAAAAAGTATTAAAGGAGAAGTTCACTTTCAGAACAAACAAAGTTACAGATAATTTACTCACCCCCTTGTCATCCAAGATATTCATGTCTTTCTTTCTTTAGTCGTAAAGAAGTTATGTTTTTTGAGGAAAACATTTCAAGAATTCTCCCTATATAGTGGAATTATATGGTGCCTGTGAGTTTGAACTTCCAAAATGCAGTTTAAATGC
This sequence comes from Cirrhinus molitorella, assembly GCA_033026305.1. Taxonomy (NCBI): domain Eukaryota; kingdom Metazoa; phylum Chordata; class Actinopteri; order Cypriniformes; family Cyprinidae; genus Cirrhinus; species Cirrhinus molitorella. The sequence continues at coordinate 31,063,122 of CM065124.1, read as the reverse complement.
AGCTTCAAAGGGCTCTAAACTATCCCAGCCGAGAAAGTAGGGTCTTATCTAGCGAAACAATCAGTTATTTAAAAAAGATGAAATTTTTTTTACCTCAAATGGTCGTCTTGTCTAGCTCTATGTGTACTTTATGTCTTCTTCTCCAACTTCAAAAAATGGCTTTCATCGCTGCAGAATTAATGATCCAGTGTTAATTCTGAGATGGGAGTTAACTGTCTTAAACCGGAATACATGCAGAGCTAGACAAGACGAGCATTTGAGGTTAAAAAGTATATAAATTGTAAAACAAGAACTTTTAAATAAAAGACTGACTTGACCAAAGAGACAAAATGGGGAACAAAATGAATGTCTAAATAAACATTACAAATAATAGCAATATGTTGTTGAAATGGGTGCATGCTGAGTGAAAAATGTTTGGTTTATGTGTTACAGTTGTGTAGTGAGCAGCAAGAGAGCCGTCCATTACTGAGCCCTTCTATTGATGACTTCCAGAGTGAGAGCAAGAGTGATGGAGCCACACGGCCAGTCACCTCCAACACAGCAGGTTCCCCCATAATTACTGCTCTGTCATCTGTTCCTCCTCTCCTTCTCACTCATCTGCACTTCTTCTCCTCTATAGCTGTTAGGCGTGAAGTTTTCTATCCCAGAATACGGTGCTACCTTTTTTAAATAAAATAGTTTGCAGGTGGTGTTCCTTGGCATTTACTCCCAATGAATCCTTTAAACTCAATTCAAAATTTTAATTTTTAGGTAAAAGTTTATTAAAGAGCAGGTCATATGTTTTTTTTAAAGTGTCCTAATATTGTGTTGGAGTCCCTTAAAACAGGTTTAAATGCATCTAAGGTCAGAAAACATTGTATTCTTCCCAGAATACAATGACTAACTTATAAAATAGAGTTTGGAGGCTCACCAGCCTAACTCGTATTGAACGCTATGCCGGCCGAGCAACCTGCTTGCGTGCCGGAGCGCATACACAAAATGGCGGCTGCAGCGGCGCTCGGTCACATCATGCTTGCTTTTAGCTGTCAGAGGTTGGTATCCAGCGTGGAGGATCCACCGCTGCTGTCAGCATGCGCAGCTCGTCTCCCGAAATCAACATCTGATTACATCACTTCTGCCAAGCCAGCGCCTGTTAACGTCACATCTGCAAAGCCAGGTCCTGTCTACCAAGCCAGATCCTGTCTGCCAAGCCAGCTCCTGCCTGCCAAGCCTGCTCCTGCTCACATCACGTGTGCCAAGCCAGTGCCTGCTGACGTCACATCCGCCCTTCCAGAGTCTGCACCTGTCATGGCCGCCCTTCCAGAGTCTTTGCAACTGTCGCTCCTGAGTCAAGTCACGTTGCAGCTGCTGTTCCTGAGTCAAGCAACGTCACAGCTGCTGTTCCTGAGTCAAGCCACGTCAAAGCTGCGGTTCCTGAGTCAAGCCACGTCACAGCTGCTGTTCCTGAGTCAAGTCAAGTCACCGCTGCACTTCCTGAACCAGGTCACGCCACTTCTGCACTTCCGGAATAAATTCAAGTCACGACTGCACTTCCTGAGTCAAGTCAAATCACGACTGCACTGCCTGAGTCATATCACGTCTGATCTTCCAGGGGCACGTCACATGATGTTTGATCTTCCAGTGGCACGTCACATCACGTCTGATCTTCCAGAGGCACGTCACATCACGTCTGATCTTCCAGTGGCACGTCACATCACGTCTGATCTTCCGGAGGCATGTCACATCACGTCTGATCTTCCAGAGTCATGTCACGCCACGTCTGTTCTTCCAGAGGCACGTCTCATCTGTCCATCCGGAGCCAAGTCACATCTCGTCTGTTTGTCTGGAGCCAAGTCATGTCTCGTCTGTCCGTTTGGAGCCAAGTCACGTCTCGTCCTCTTGTTTTTGTCCTATGTTTCAGGTCCTCCTGTTCCTTCTGCTCTGCCCTGGTGGGCTTCTGTTCCGCCCTGGTGGGCTCCTACACCGCCCTGGAGGGTTCCTGCTCCATCTGCACCGCCCTGGTGGGCTCCTGCTCCATCTGCGCCACCCTGGAGGCTTTCTGTCCTGCCGGCTCCGGCCTGGCTCCCTGCTCTGCCGGTCCTGCCCCAGGTCCTCCACATGGACCTGGCCCTCCATCCCTTGCCCTGCCCCGCTCCAACGCTCACTTGGATATTTAAGTGTTTAGAGCCTAGGTCTGGTCTGCCCGCCACCTGAGGTCGCCGTACCATCATATTGACATTCACACCACACAGACTATTGCACCACACCCTGGACCACACTTCCCATGTTCCCTTGCCCAGTTTGCCCTTTCACCTAGGGCTGTGCGATATTTGGATGCAAATTATCATGCGCATCTCGTGAGTAATGCCGGTTCTGTGATTAGTCGTAAATCTCATTCACGTGTTCATTCATGCAGCCGCGTTTACTACACAGAGCCGTAGTTCACTGACAAGCTACGCAAATATCGCCTTCATTATCGCAGGCGATATATATCGATTATGCACGCGAAACTGCGTAGCTTATCAGTGAACTACGGCTCTGTGTAGTAAACGCGGTTGCATGAATGAACACGTGAATGAGATTTACGACTAATCACAGAACCGGCATTACTGACGAGATGTGCATGATATCGCGTCCGATTATCTGCACAGCCCTACTTTCACCCATAGCCAGTTAGACACCATGTAAATACCAGGCCATTTCCACTACACTCTTGCCGAGTATTGTTTGCATATCAGCCTTACAAAGTCTTCCCGTGATTACCTAGTCTTGTCTTGTTGTTTCGTGTTTTGATTCCCTGTCTGGTTTCCCCAATCTCCTGCCTGCCTTTCGGATTATACCTCTGTCTAGCCCTTTCGGATTCTGTTTGCCCCTCGATTGAATTTTGGGGATTATGCTTATGTATTACTGAGTGACTTTTTGATTAACAACTTTGCAGACTGTTTACATTTAAGAATAGTTACATTACAAACTGCAAAAGAGATATTTTTTGAAAACCCATATGACCTGCTCTTTAAAACTATTTGGAAATGCTGGAACTATTTTTAATTAAAAATTGCATATTACCTAACATTGTCTGACAAACAATGCCGCTCTCATACTACACATCATGTTCTCACACAGTGAAAAATACATCACAGAACAAAGAGGAAACTGACAACACGGTGACAGACAACACAGAGCACAGAGTCTTAGTTTTACAATGTTTTAATTTTTAAAATTAAAACAATCAATACCGTTTTGTGGCTCTTTAATGTGCTGTAACAGATCAATGTATTGCCTTATTAGATCAACTGGCAATCGATCATCTTTTCTTATTTACTTAAAGCACAAAATAAACATGAACGAACATCAGAATGCGAAGGGTCAATTGCATAATGCCTAAGAACAGAAGAGGATTTTTTTGTCTATGAATGTGTTTTACAGTTAATAGAATAAGAGAGTACAAGTTTTCATTTTTGGTAACTCTTGTTGGCAATGTTTTGTTCCACATTCTCTAGTCTTGTCCACAGCGCTAGACTTGGTGGACTTGAGCGAACCTTGTGAGAGGAGGTGGAGCTGGGACAGATGGAGTCCCCGTGGGTCTCGTAAGAATGGTTTCTCTAAGAGCAGCCTTCGCAAGAAAAAGACTGAAGAGACGGAGCTGATCCAGGTGGAGACAGAGCCATCATCTCCCAGCCGCTCTAATCCTGAAAGAGCCTCATTAGATTCAGGTATATAAGTCTACCATATTCAGGTATATAAGTATATATTAAAGGAGAAGTTCACTTCCAGAACAAAAATTTACAGATTTTTTACAAATGTACTCACCCCCTTGTCACCCAAGATGTTCATGTCTTTCTTTCTTCAGCCATAAAGAAATTATGTTTTTTGAGGAAAACATTTCAGGAATGTTCTCCATATAGTGGACTTCCATGGTGCCCGTGATTTTGAACTTCCAAAATGCAGTGCAGCTTCAAATGGCTTTAAACGATCCCAGCAGAGGAAGAAGGATCTTATCTAGTGAAACGAACATTATTTTCAAAACAAATGTATAATTTATGTACTTTTTAACCTCAAATGCTCGTCTTGTCTTATGTATGTTGAAAAACTCCCATCTCATTTTCTCCTCCAACATCGGCTGTTTGAACCTCCTTGTACGTTCACTTTGTAAACACTGGGACGGTACTTCTGCAGTGATGTAGGGTGATTTTGAAGTTGGAGGAGAAAATGAGATGGGAGTTTTTTGACATACCCTGACTGTATTCACCAGGATTACACTGAGTTCAAATGTGCATCGCAGATCTAGACAAGACAAGCATTCAAGGTAAACAAATTATATAAATTAAAAATATATATATTTTTTTGGAAAATAACCGTTTGTTTTGCTAGAAAGGACGCTTCTTTCTCGGCTGGGGTTGTTTTGGGACACTTTGAAGCTGCATTGAAACTGCATTTTGGAAGTTCAAAATCGCAGGCACCATAGAAGTCCTTTATATGGAGAGGATTCCTGAAATGTTTCCCTCAAGAAACATTTTTTTTTTACGACACAAACATGACAAAGGGTAAATTATCTGTACATTTTTGTTTTTCTCCTTTAAGTGGATTTAGTTGTCAGTTGAGATTTTTTATTTTTTTTTGCATTGATATCTTTTACTTTTGGTGCCATGAAAAGTTACTGAGACTTCAAACTGATGTAAAACAAATTTCTAAAAAATTGGACAATGTTGTATTGTTATGATTACGATCTACCATGGTTAACCCAGACATCATAGATATGGTAGCTGTATCTCTCTGCTATCAGCAAAATATTAATTCATGAAACCCTATGATGCATTAGGCAAGTTGTCCCTTATAATCTATAAAAAGGCTTGCATTTGTGAAACTGATTTAAGAGTACAGTTCTTTTAATCAATGTAAGAGGTGGTTATGATTAAACTTACAGCTGATTTAATCCAGGCTCTCAGTGTAATTACATTTTTGCCATTTGTTGTCCTTTTTTTTTTATCCCATTGGCCACTTCATCAGGAAGCAGTTGCTCTGCACTTTAGCATTCGCATGTTATTAGATTTAAAGTAGGGGAACTGAGTTGGTGGAAAATTATGGAAATGGTGTAAACACACAAAACTGTGGCTTTCATGACACTGATGCCCCAAGTAGGAATGTATTCATTTTTATTTTAGCTGTGTTGTTTGTCTCAGGCTTTTGCTAGAAATGGTTTAAAATGAAATACTACACTGGCTTATTTTAATCCTTTGGAAAGCTTTAACAACTTGTGCTGTAAAGTTCTTTTCCAGTAGATTACGCCTTAAGCTTCTGTAAGCTAAACCATTGCCATGTTTTCCCTGTTGTACTATATTTATCATTCCACAGCCCAACTGCTTTAATCAATTGTGAGCTGCAGGCTATAGCCTAGTTGAGATAGGCAAGCCTTGTGCTGTAAACTGTATCCTTATCTGCTGCTGGGTAGCCTTAATCTACCTTTTGCACCAATGTGTTGTTTCATTAAAAGCAGAGTTTATGACAGCCTGTCAGTTTTATTTCCTGTCTCACTCCATACTAACTGTCCTGTCTCCAGTGAGCAGCTCACCCTTGGAGAAATGGGAGGAGGTGAGCCTTCACCCAGACAGTGCCTTGAATGGAGGGCGGAAGTGGAGATATGAGAGGAAGAGGTGCACCTCCAACCATTCATCTAGTGAACTTCTGTGGTACGGTCAGGTTTCCAACTCATTATGCATATGTTATCATGGTGTTCTAACCAGGCGTGATACAATATCATCTTTTCATCTTTACTGTTTAAGGTAGCCACAAGGTGTGCGTAACTTTTCTAGACTTTATGCTGCTTTAAAACTAATACTGTTAAATCACAACAAAGGATGTTGATTTTTTGCATTCTGTTCCCCAAAATCATTCAAATAGATATAAAAAGCAGGTCATATGGTATTCTAAAGTGTCCTAATATTGTGTTGGAGTTCCCTACAAAAGGTTTAAATGCATCTAAGGTCAGAAAACATTGTAATTTTCTCAGAATATACATTTAGTATTAAAGTATAAAGTACAAAAGTACTAAATCTGTGTTAGTTAGCACTTCTTCTTTGCAGAGATAATCCATTCACCTCACAGGTGTGGCATACCAAGATGCTGATTAGACAGCATGATTATTGCACAGGTGTGCCTTAGGCTGGCCACAATAAAAGGCAACTCTAAAATGTGCAGTTTTACTGTATTGGGGGGTCCGAAAACCAGTATCTGGTGTGACCACCATTTGCCTCACTTAGTGCAACACATCTCCTTTGCATAGAGTCGATCAGGTTGTTGATTGTGGCTAGTGGAATGTTGGTCCACTCCTCTTCAATGGCTGTGCGAAGTCGCTGGATATTGGCAGGAACTGGAACACGCTGTCATATACGCCAATCCAGAGCATCCCAAACATGCTCAATGGGTGACTTGTCCGGTGAGTGTGCTGGCCATGCAAGAGCTTGGATGTTTCAACTGCCAGGAACATGGGGCTGTGCATTATCATGCTGCAACATGAGGTGATGGTCGTGGATGAATGGCACAACAGTGGGCCTCAGGATTTCATCAGGGTATCTCTGTGCATTCAAAATGGCATCAATAAAATGCACCTGTGTTCATTGTCCATAACATACACCTGCCCAGGGTGCGATTTGCCGGGGGGGATGGGGGTCTAGGCATCCCTACCTCTGCTGAATTATATTTATCCCCGGTGGGGATAAAAACTTCCCGCGAACCCGCTTCTATGTCCCGATCTAAATTCATAGCCATACGGCTTTTAAAGTCCCCTTCTGAAACAAGTGATTCACGATACACGCTTTTAAAGTCCAGTTTTGATTAAAACGATTTGCGATATGCGCCTTGAAGTCGAATCAAATGATTTGTGATACGTGCTTTAATGTCCTGTTCTGAATCAAATGATTCGCCATGAGCAATTTGAAGTCCTTTTCTGAATCAAATGTTTACTGATTCAGAGTTTCAAAAAGCTCTGTTGATATACTGTGTTCTTTGCTTGCTTTCATTATAATTTATTCGTTGTTTGAAATCATAATTAATAGGCCTAATTTACAATGTTTTTACTAAATTGTGATAACATTAGACAGTTTCTGTCATATTAAAAACATTTCATGATGTAACACTCATTATCTGGTACTTGCCTAAAAAGACGGGTATATAATGTGTGTTGTTAACAGATTAGGCCTACACTAACATTAAGTTACTTAGGCTATAGCCTTACTGGAGTTTGTCATCTCCGCCTATGGATAGAGAAAAAAAGTTTTGAAAAGCATCCCCCCACTGCTTTTTTCACAAATCGCACCCTGCACCTGCCCATACCATAACCCACTGCCAGTGGAAAACCAGGATTCATCCATGAAGAGAATACCTCTCCAAAGTGCCAGACACCATCGATTGTGTGCATTTGCCCACATTTAAGTCACTTACGATGATGAACTGCAGTCATTTTGAGACCCCGATGAGGATGACGAGCATGTAGATGAGCTTCCCTGAGAGGGTTTCTGACAGTTCTGACAATTCTTTGGTTATGGAAACCGATTGTTGCAGCATCTGTCCGGGTGGCTGGTCTCAGACAATCTTGAAGGTGAAGATGCTGGATGTGGTGGTCCTGGGCTGCTGTGGTTACACGTGGTCTGCGGTTGTGAGGGCGCCTTTGGAGACAGCATGGTAGAGAAATGAACATTTAATTCATGGGCAACAGCTCTGGTGGACATTCCTGCAGTCAGCATGCCAATTGCACGCTCCCTCAAAACTTGCGTCATCTGTGGCATTGTGCTGTGTGATAAAACTGCACATTTTAGTGTGGCCTTTTATTGTGGCCAGCCTAAGGCACACCTGTGCGATTAATCATGCTGTCTAATCAGTATCTTGATATGCCACACCTGTGAGGTGGATGGATTATCTCGGCAAAGGAGAAGTGCTCACTAACACAGATTTGGACAGATTTGTGAACAATATTTGAGAGAAATAGGCCTTTTGTGTACATAGAAAAGTCTTAGATCTTTGGGTTCAACTCATGAAAAATGGGGGCATTTATAATTTTGTTTAGTGTATTTTAGCCCAAATTAGCACTTTTTTACTATTATTTAACATTTTAATAAAACTTTAATCTAACAACTGAACACAGAACCACAGCAAACAGATATTAAATAGATAGCAAGATGCTGCTATTTTTTCGGTTTTTGCTCATTTCTTTACTGTCTTCCAGGGTTCTCTCCGACAGGAGTCGGCTTTTACTACAAAGAATCTGCTCTTAGAGCCGTCTCATTCGCGAACAAAATGTATTTGCCAACTTTTAGCAACTTTTGAAAAGTGACTTAAATAATAAAAAGGCATGCATCTTTCCTCTTAACCAGACAAAAAGAAGAAACTACTGAACATCACATCACTTCTAAAGTCTACTGTAATGTCTGACGAATGCAAGACAAAAGAAACTCAGTGTCTTAACTTTTAATTAGAATGCAGAACAGCTGTATCACAGGTGCACCAGCTTTATTACTCTCTCATCTCTCTCGTCCAGGTTTTTTACTTCCCGCATTAACCCTGTAACTTCTAGTGCAGCAAAATAAACAGCAATTTCACAATGATTATAAAGTCTGTATGCCACACTACATTCTTTTTTTTTTTTTTACTTTATTTATGCATTTTAAGACAAAATTACAAGAAGAAAACAAAACAGAGCAAAAGAAAGGATCAACTTAATACAATTGAGAAATTATATATATATATATATATATATATATATATATATATATATATATAAATAATAAAAATAAATAAATTAAATAAAGGTGTGGCTTAAGAAGAGAATTAAAAAAAAAGAAAAAAAATGCACAATCAATATCACAGAGTTCAACTGATAAAGAATAAAGAAAAAAAAATGCTAGAATTAAAATTCAGTCTTTGTCCGACACTGAAACATGTTCCCTGACATATTGCTTGAAAGGGTCCCAAGCTTTATTAAACTGGCTAAATGAGCCTCTTATAGAATGTTTGATTTTCTCCAACTTTAGGAAAAAGAGGACATCACGAATCCATTGTGTTGGAGTTGGAGGCTTCGGATCCTTCCACTTCAGTAATATTAGTCTTTTGGCTAACAATTTAATAAAAGCTATACAATCAGATTGCAACTTTGTTAAATTATAAGATGCGGGAATGATTTCAAATATAGCTATTAATGGGCAAGGGGAGATCAATTTACCTAAGAAACCAGAGACAGTTTCAAAAACAATGGACCAGAAGCCCCTGAGCTTTGTACAGGACCAGAACATATGTGCATGAGAGGCTGGGGTAAACCTACAGCGATCACAAGCAGGATCTGTATCTGGAAAGTGCTTTGATAATTTTAACTTTGTTCAATGTACACGATGTACAACTTTGCACTGCAGAAGTCCATGTCTTGCACAGACTGAGGACTTGTGTATTCTATGTAATACTGATTCCCAGTCCTCATCAGAAATAATTATTTCCAAATCATCTTCCCACAAAGTTTTTACTTGGGAAAGGGATGTATAAAGTGGGGCCAAAATTTTACAATAAAGTATCGATATAATGCCTTTCCATCTTAGAGGGTTCTCCAATATATGATCATACGGGGAACATAGAGGCAGGGCAGGAAACTGAGGAAACATCTTGCGCACAAAGTCACGAATTTGGAGGTAGCGGAAAAAATTATTCCTAGGAATCTGAAACTGCTCGCACACCTGCTGGAATGAACAAAAAGCCCCCTCATGGTACAAATCATTAATTTCCCTAATGCCTCTAGCATGCCAAGATGTAAAAGACTTATCAATTATTGAAGGATTAAAGACATGATTAGAATGAATAGGAGATTTATGAGACATAGTTTGCCATCCGAAAACGACATCTCATCTGCTTCCAAATTTTAAATGTAGATTTTACAAAAGGATTTTTAATAAATTTATTGCAGGGAAAGGAAAGAGGAGCGTAAACTAAAGCTGCTAGGGAAGAAGGCAAACATGAGGCCGATTCAATGGCTATCCATGATAAAGCGTCAGCCCCAGGATCTTCATATAGCCAATGCAATATAGGGTGAATATTTGAGGCCCAATAATAACATTGAAAATTAGGCAAAGACATTCCGCCCAATGACTTAGGACATTGCAGAAGATTTTTTCTCATTCTAGCAGGTTTTCCATTCCATATAAATGAGCCAAGAGCGCTATCCAGCCTACGAAAAAATGAGTTGGGTATAAACACTGGGATGCACTGAAACAGATAGGTGAACTTAGGTAGCACATTCATTTTAATAGAATTTATTCGACCTGCGGCTGATAATGGGAGCAAGGCCCACCGCTTAAAATCTTGTTCAACTCGTTCCAATAAATGAGGGAAGTTCTCAGCAAAAAGTTTTGAAAAAGCATCAGGGACACGTATACCAAGGTATGTAAATGAGTGGGAAATTTTAAAGGGAAAGAAGATGTCGGGCGGCATTGTTGATAAGAAACATTTCACTTTTCTGTAAATTCAGTTTATAGCCAAAAAAACTTCCAAACGTATCAAAAATTTTGAGGACATGAGGCAAGAATTTAGACGGATTAGAAATATATAAAATCAAGTCGTCGGCATATAGAGAAACTTTATGCTCTTGCCCTCCTCTGATTATACCAGCTATTTTTGAATTCTGGCGCAAAGCGATGGCCAAAGGCTCTATTGCGACTGCAAACAAAAGAGGCGACAGAGGGCAACCCTGTCTTGTGCCTCGATTAATCTGAAAATATGCCGAAGAGATATTGTTAGTATGGACAGATGCAAGTGGGACTTTATATAACAATTTGATCCAAGATATAAAACTTGTTCCGAAACCAAACATTTGAAGAGTGTGGAATAAATAATCCCACTCCACCCTGTCAAACGCCTTTTCTGCATCAAGTGAGATCAGAACTTCGGGCACTGGTGAAGACATAGGATGGTAAAGGATGTTGAATAGACGTCTGACATTAAAGAATGAAAATCTATTTTTAATAAAGCCAGTTTGGTCAGTGGAAGTAATACTCGGAAGAACTGTTTCTAATCGTGAAGCAAGAATTTTGGCTAAAATTTTTACATCAACATTTAAAAGAGATATTGGGCGATAAGAACTACACATTTGGGGATCCTTGTATTTTTTCAGAATTAAGGAAATTGAAGCTTCTCGCAGTGTTTGGGGGAGGCAGGTTAGATCAAACGATTCATTGTACATATTTAGCAAAAGTGGAGCTACTTGTCTAGAAAATTTCTTTAAAAATTCAGCCGTGAAGCCATCTGGGCCAGAGCTCTTACCACATTGCATGACTGAAATGGCATCACAAACCTCATCTAAAGAAATAGGACTGTCCAAAAATTGCACAGCATCATTATTGATATGAGGTAGTAAAAGATCTTTGAAAAAGTTATGAAAGTCTTCATACCCAGAGGTTTGTTCAGAAGAGTACAATAACCGATAAAATTCCACAAATGAGTTATTAATTTCGTGATGATCTGTCAATAAAGTATTGTATGTTTTAATAGCTGGAATAATATGGGAAGCAGAGGATTGTCTGAGCTGATGAGCCTGTCTGCCTTCTCCCCATACTCATAAAAAGCATGTCTTGATTTAATCAACATCTCCTCAGTAGCAACAGTGGAAAGAGTGTCGAATTCAGCTTTTAAAAGAAGATATTCTTTAAGTACAATAGATGAAGGATTACTTATATATTGATTTTCTAACTGTGAGATGCGATCCATCAGATCTGCCATAGACCTCCTCTGTTTATTCTTTTCAAATGACATGTTTTGACCTCTAATATAGACTTTGAATGTTTCCCAAATTGTGCTGTGTGTTATACCTGGGGTAGTATTTACGCTGATAAAAAAGTCTATTTGGGAAGAAATAGTCTGGACAAAGTCTTCCATAGTTAGTAGGCGAACATTCAGCCTCCAGAGTTGGCGCTGCATGTACCTACATTCAAACCTCAGGCCTAAAGTGAGAGGAGAATGGTCTGAAATAACAATTGCATTGTAAGTACAATGTTGAACCAATGGTAGGAGCTTGTTATCGATTAAAAAATAATCGATGCGGGAGAAAGACTGATGGACATGAGAGAAGAAAGAATAGCCATGCGTAGATGGGTTCAGAAATCGCCAAATATCTGTGACTGCATAATCATTAAGAAAATAATGTATTATTTTTGCTGATTTTGAGAGGATTGCTCCTCGTTGGGAAGCTCTGTCAAGTTGAGGATTTAAACAAAGATTGAAATCTCCCCCGATAATCAAATAGTTTGAATGTAAATTTGGTAGAACTGAAAGAAACTTAGAGAAAAAATTATCGTCATCGAAATTAGGTGCATAGATATTAGCTAATACCATCGGCGTGTTAAACAGTAGCCTAGATACTATGATGTATCTGCCATTATGATCAGCCAGCACATCCGAGGGAATAAAATAAATATCTTTGTGAATAAGGATAGCAACTCCCCTTGCTCTACTAGAAGATAAGGAATGAAAAGTTTGTGAGACCCATCTTCTACGCAATTTAGCATGGTCAGAGATATAGGCAATCTTAGCTTGTAAGTCATCCAGGTGAGTTATCACTTTGTTAAGCTTAGAAGGACGGCCAAGACCTTTTACATTCCAGCTTACAAAATTAATGACTCTGTTTATAGATATAAAGGTGAAAGAAAAATCTTTCTTTCACCTTTATATATACAGTAAGAAATACAGGAAAAGAAAAAAAAAAAACTGAACTGAACAATGTCCTCGAAAGACAGCAAATAGATCATAAGGAGCTCCCACCTAAAGTTACTAAGACGAGTCTGCAGTTCCGTTCGCGTCAACTGTCTGAGTGTTTTTTACATACTCCATTGCTTTCTGAGGATCTGTGAAAAGCTGCTCTGTGTTACCTGGCAGGGTGATTCGAAATCTGGCAGGGTGACGAAAGCCGAATCGAGCTCCTTGAACATTCCGTAGGTATTTGCGAACGTCACCAAACGCTGCTCTTTTCTTGGCCTCGGTGGCTGTTAGATCGGGAAAGAGAAAGACAGGTTTTCCCTTATAGGCCAGCTTTCCAATTTGACGTGCTGTTTGGAGTATCTGTTCACGAATGTGGAAGAAGTGAACCCTTATAATGAAGGGTCTGGGTGACTGATCGGGTTTGGGCTTTGGCTGGAGTGACCTATGAGCTTGGTCGAACAGCGGCTTCTCTTCCAAGTTCAACAGGTCACGGAGGAAGTTTGAAACAAATTCCGTCGGACGATTGCCCTCTTCTCCTTCACCGATTCCAATCAGTCTGATGTTATTTCTCCGTGATCTGCTTTCTAAATCCTCGCACTTCAAAGATAGAGCGTTAACGTTGGTTTGAAGTTTGGCCACCGTAGTTTCAAGTCGCACAAGAGTATCACTCGCGGCCGTTGCCGAGTCCTCGGCAGCTCTCAGCCTCTCTTCTTGTGAGCTAAGCAATTACTGTATTGTGGCAACGGCTGATGTCAGCTCTTCTTTCACACCGTTTATGTCTGATTGCAGACCACTGTAGTACATTTATTAGCTCAAGGGGAAATATTACTAATTAATCATAACTCATTATAATTAATTATAATATTTGGATAATTCGATAGAATTATCTTGATAAAGCTGAATTTACATTACAATGAATTGACCCGTTCGTCCAGCGAACATTCAGGGTAATTTCACATGTATTCAAAGAAAGAATATTTTCTTGGCCACAGAAAATAACTTTCTTTTATACTAGCGCATAGAGCATGTAGCTCGAATCAGAAATCGTAAAGGGACATTAATATTTTGCAAGGCAGAATCAGAAACTCATGTAATCTGTGCACAAGAATTTTATTAACTAAGAACTAACACATAACTAATCTAAACAAACAAACATACAGTCATTCATACAGGGGGAAGGGCAAGTGAGAAGGCATTAGAGAAAACAAGGAAAATGAAGCTATGGAAAGAGTCAGTTAACCTGTGAAACCATCTGTGCCATTTTTCAATGGGTCTATAGCTTATACTAAACCTCTGTTTGTTTAGTTAAATGTACGATACTTGCATTGCCTTGGTTGTGGACCCGTGTCCAAATGCAGTCCCGTATGAAGGTCTTGATGGTTTCAAGGTTTTGATTTGCGATCACTTCCTTCCGGTTTGAAGAGTGTCCTCCGAGATGTCCTGACTCTGTGGTGATTGTGAGTTTCCTCCCAGTGACGTGAAGAAGAACAAAAGGGCTGAGAGAGAGAGAGACCCAGCCGAAATCTGATGATTCTTGGAGAATGGAAAGACAAGGCCGCACGGCCTGGCACAGACTTAGAAGTTCCAGAAGTGTTTAGCTCATCATCTTCTTCTCATCATCTTCTAGGTTCTGAAAAGAACCTCCGACGGATCATGCTCGAGTCCTGAAGAACACACTGGAAGAATGCACACGGGAGTGTGGCTGGTGTGAATCTTTTATCTTATAGGGTGGTCCCACCTCTATAAGTTCAGAGAGCCAATGGTGTCCTGTATCTTTGGAGGGAGAATTTAATGGTCTTTGTCTGGATCCAAAGTATTTTGCATAGATGATTTGATTGGGTGTTGATGCAAATACTACTAAGGATTCTTAAAACACTAATATGTTGCACATCTGACAACAAATAACAAAAACCATCTTTTGGGTAATCAAACTAGGAGTTGAAAGAGACCAAACATGGCATATACTGTATGTGGCTACACCATATAGCATTCTATCATAACACAAGCATAAAACAGTTATAAAATAAGAAATGCAACGGACATGGACAGTCGTAATATACATACACTGATATACAGGGGCATGTGTGTCAGTTGGTTTGTCTAAGAATTAACAAATAAGTCACTTTCAGTGGAACAAAGTATTGCTTTAGAGACAGTCAAGGTGGGGGAGAGCATCTTCACACATTCTTTTAGATCATAAAAGCCCATTTGGTCTGCCAGACGCGTCCTGGACGCCATGGTAATCAGGCATATCTGGGACTTTGTGTCACCCACTGTTCTGTTGGGTAAAGGGGAAGTCTGCTTCTTTGTTAATTCAATAAACTACTGATTTGGTTAAAACTAATGAACCATTGTTTGATTGGTCCATATCCTACATATCCCCCCCCGTCGAACGTTGTTGTCCGTCCGATAGACAACAGCGATCGACGTCAAGGGTGTGGAGCGATCAGACATGCACCTGCCATTCATGGCTGGACGAGAACGGCTCTCTGGCTGTTGGTCCTTCCAGAAGTGGCTGGGGTGCCATGGTGAATGCTGTCAGGTGGTGTGCTGTGGTTATGTAGGTGGTAGCAAGATGTGGGTCCACGAGCCTGTGCAGCAGGTGTCAAGGCAGTGTCACCTGTGCTCCTGACGTGAGTTGGTCTGGGTCAGGTGGTGTTATTTAGTAGGCTATCTGTGCCTGTGGTTCGGTCTTGTCTAGCTTGTTGGATTCTCACTTGTGAGAGCGTAGGTGAGTCCAGGGGTCAAAGGGAATGGTTTTGTAGATTTTGTAGTGTGAGGGGAGTTTCAGACTGACCGAGTGAAGGTGACTGGAGGGCAGCAGGTGGTTGTCAGCCCTCTGTTCTGTTAGAACTTCACCAGGCGTCTGATGTCGGCAGTGTTGTTTTCCTCTGGTAGTGACACTGACTTGAGCTTGCCTGAGTTGTGTTGGTAGAGGTTTTGCTGTTGGGCTTGTGGGCTCGTTGCTCTATCCAACATTGTTTGGCTGCTCCTGGGGTGTCAACTGGATTCACAGGATGCTCCTCCCTTGGGAGAGTCTGATGCTGTGTTGCATTGGCCAAGGAGTTGGAAGTTTGTTGTTTCCAATGCTCCTCATCTGAGCTTTGTTTAAGGAGCTCTTTTGCTAGTGTCAGCAGCTCCTGTAACTCACAAGTAGGCGTGTCCAGCTGTCCTTGTGCGGCCTCCATTTGACACCTCTGTGAAGGGTGTGGTGGATGATGTGGTGGAGGGCTGCGGTTGGACATGCCACGATGTCTGCACAATGAGGATGCCCTGCTCAATGGCTTCTCCCAGTGGTTGGTCTTGAACCTGGGTCTGTTGCCATTGTGATGGCTCTGTCCTCTGCTGACTAGTGTTTTTCTGTAGAAGGGCTTGGCATTGCGGTGATGCTGGGTGCCCTCTGGTGCCTGCTTTGGATTCTGAGTTGTGCAGTTCAGAATCAGAGGGGTCTTACAAACACCTTTGGTGGAGGCCATGTGTTTGTTAAAGGCCTTTTGTGTCAAATCACGCAGTTGTTTCACAGGCATTGAGTGGGGGCAGGCTGAAATGCCTAGATGGTGACTCACAATGGGATGGAGATTTCGGAGGAAGAGACTTTTGAAGTCAGGGTCCTCCTCCATCCCAGGTTCGTTGCGAGCTCCGAAGTAGGCTCGTCTGAGTCTGTGGAAGTAAGAATATGGAGTCTCTTGACGGCCCTGTTCTGTGGCTAGGGCAGGGATCAGTCCGTGTTCAGACTCTAGTTCTGAGTATTCCATTATGATGGCTTGTCTTAGCTGCTGGTAGTCGCATAGGATGTGTCCTGGCTGTCGAGCCAGGAAGCGTCGCACCTCTCGGCTAGAGGTGATTCCAAGCAGATACAGTCTATCTTTGTAGGTCACACTTTTCAAATACTGAAGGCAGAAGTCAATGTCTCTCAGGTAGGCATGAACATCATGGTCTCCTGCAAGTTCTGGCGTGAATGCAGGGATGTTTCTGGCCAGTAGATGGAGTTCTTTGAGTGTCACTTCATGTGTCCCTTCAGGGTTTGTCTGACTTAACTCCTTTTCTGCGGCTGCAGAGGTTTTCTGGGTACTGACTTGTGAGGTGTCAAGCAGAAGGCTTTGCCCCCCCCCTTCGTATCTGTGTACGGAGGTACGGGGGTTTGCACTGCTGGTTGTGTGAGATGCAGCAGGGGGTCTTTTACTCAGTCTGCAAGACTGTTTCAGTTCTCTCTGAAAATTGTGGAGTTCCTCTTTAATGTTGCCGAATTGCTGGGTCAGGGTCTGAACTTCAGCTCTGGCTGTATGCAGATGGCCTTCTAAGGCCTTAACTTTAGTGTCTCTCTCATTAAGTTCTACATAGGCTGTTTTTAACAGCGACTTTGTGTAAAACAGTTCTCTTTCCAAGTCTTGTCTGGTGGCCTTTTCAAGCTGCTCTCTGTGTCCGGCAGCTGTTAGAGCTTCCTGAAGGCTGGTGATTTCTTTCTGTTGCTCCATCTTGTCAGGTTCCTTGCATCTGTTCTGTTCCTTCTCTTGCTGAGCAGGTGTCGGTTCCCTTTGGAGCTTTGTGACTTGCAGGTTCAGTTCATTTACCTCCTGTCTGAGGCCCTTGAAGGTGTGGGCCAAGGAGATGATGATGTTGGTCAGCTCCTGTTTGTTCAGGCTGGGTGTGAGTTGTCCACTTGTCTCGCAGTCCTGCTGTTCCTGTCGCTGCCACTGCAGGCCGTTGGCTGCTTTGAGCTGAAGGATGTCCATCACAGTGCTCTGCCGGTCTCCAGGTGGTCCCGTTGGGGGCAGGGCTAGTTGTCTGAGCTGGGCTGGCTCACTTGTGGGAACACACGAGAGAGAGGCAGAAGGCACATGCAAGTACGTACAGAGGTGTTAAGCTATCTGAAAGGGGAACGGCTCTGAAGGCCGTGTAGGTGTGAATAGCTGGTTAGGGGCAGCTAGTGAGGTGTGGGCGCTAGGCTTTTGTACAGTTGAGCACAAAGAGAGGTGTTTGAGTAACTTTGACAGGGCTGTACGCAGGGGTCAGCTGATGACCAGGCTGTACGTGTGGTCAAATTATTACTCAGGTACTGATGGTTCACAGGTTTGGTTACTATGAAAATATACAATAAAATGAAACTGAAATAAAATCAGAAAGAGACAGAGAGAGAAAGAGAAATAAATAAAGAAAGAAAGAAAGAAAGAAAGAAGGGTTTTCCTTATTCAGTTTAAGATAGGGAATATGACTTATCACTTGTTCAAGGACTGTAGCAGGGTCATAAAACCTAGGGGGTCTGTTAGCTTTACTAGCAGGGACACATCAAATACCTCAAGGTAAATAAACAGAAACAATAGGAAGTGTTTCTAGTTTTGGCCTATGGCATGGTGAACAGTAACTGTACCTCATGTGACAGGCTTGACTTCTTAGGAGTAAGGAGGGATATGGGAGAAACAGGATTTAGTTTACTAATAACCTGTATAGTTCATTAAGGGGACTACAGTTGCTAGAACTGCTAAAATCCTATACCAAGAGGGAAGATGGTGATGGTCAATTAAACTAAAATAAGTTAAAAGTAAAAAGAAAGTGTCCAAATAGCTTTGGGAAACTAAAGGGAAAGTTAAATAAGTTGATTTAATTAAATTTCTGAATTAATTAAGGTCAACTTAGCTGAATTGTTACATTCAGCCAAAAAGTAAATAAATGAAATAAAATCAAAAAAAAGAGAAGCAGAATAAAAAAAAAAAATAATAAGAATAAAAATAACACAGTTAGAACCAAAGTATGTGGGGATGAGCTATCCTAACTTAGCCTAAACAGAAGCTAGTAACACAAACAGGAAGTTAAACCAAGAGTGAGGGAGAGAGAGAGAGAGAGAGGAGTGGTTCAGACATTACACTTACACTCACACGTATCTAAAAGTTAGTCGAATGCTAACAATTAACAGTTGAGGTAAGGGCTTAGCTTATATGCCTCTATGGCTGCTAAGAAATTAGCTTTTGGCTAGTTGTTTAGTTACACAAGGGTCTGTGACACGTGTGCTGTTATCAGATTGAACCGGAAGAAGCTGCTCTCAACTTCCGGGGTCAGATGTTGTAAGAAGCCGATGCACACTTACAACAACGTACAAGTCTGTGCAGGACTTGCGCTGCTGTAAACACACATGGGAATCTTATGCGCAGTCAGTTATGACTTTTGTATACAACTTCACTAATCAAAACAGCACGTTCATTTCACAGACAATGGCAAATTACTAGTTAGCTAGGCTAGAATTATACCATTAATTTGCTATTCAATTGTATAATCTTAACGATTACAATGATATGCAATAGTTATAAGAGACCTTAATTCTGAGAAATGAGGCTCAAATTACCATTAAAATAGTTATACTGTAACGAGATTGCTTCGTCGCTCAGTTCTAATATCAATGCAAGTGTGATTCCTTCACCATGCAGATAAATTCATGTTGCTAATCTGAGATTGCTTCGTCAGATAAGACTTAAACATTTAACACTGACAATGGGGGTTCTCACCCAAAATCAGATTAATTTATTGTGGTACCATTTACACAAGCTGCTAATCTGAGGTTGTTTTTTTTTTCATCAGAGAAGTCTTATGCTACTAACAACAGAAATTAGGATTTGCTTCACTAATATCGCGTTAGTTTCTTATCGTACGATTTAAACAGGCATTATAGCATTGAGGAACCTTCTACTGCTCTTAGTAAGGCACATTCAAGCTATAGTCTATCTGACTTTGTCAGAAGCTGCACGTGTAAGACGTTAATAAAATTTATGAGACAAACACACAAGTTTGATTCTGCTTGCAAATAATGTTTAAACAATTTCCCGCATATTCTCCACCAAATGTAGTACATTTATTAGCTCAAGGGGAAATATTACTAATTAATCATAACTCATTATAATTAATTATAATATTTGGATAATTCGATAGAATTATCTTGATAAAGCTGAATTTACATTACAATGAATTGACCCGTTCGTCCAGCGAACATTCAGGGTAATTTCACATGTATTCAAAGAAAGAATATTTTCTTGGCCACAGAAAATAACTTTCTTTTATACTAGCGCATAGAGCATGTAGCTCGAATCAGAAATCGTAAAGGGACATTAATATTTTGCAAGGCAGAATCAGAAACTCATGTAATCTGTGCACAAGAATTTTATTAACTAAGAACTAACACATAACTAATCTAAACAAACAAACATACAGTCATTCATACAGGGGGAAGGGCAAGTGAGAAGGCATTAGAGAAAACAAGGAAAATGAAGCTATGGAAAGAGTCAGTTAACCTGTGAAACCATCTGTGCCATTTTTCAATGGGTCTATAGCTTATACTAAACCTCTGTTTGTTTAGTTAAATGTACGATACTTGCATTGCCTTGGTTGTGGACCCGTGTCCAAATGCAGTCCCGTATGAAGGTCTTGATGGTTTCAAGGTTTTGATTTGCGATCACTTCCTTCCGGTTTGAAGAGTGTCCTCCGAGATGTCCTGACTCTGTGGTGATTGTGAGTTTCCTCCCAGTGACGTGAAGAAGAACAAAAGGGCTGAGAGAGAGAGAGACCCAGCCGAAATCTGATGATTCTTGGAGAATGGAAAGACAAGGCCGCACGGCCTGGCACAGACTTAGAAGTTCCAGAAGTGTTTAGCTCATCATCTTCTTCTCATCATCTTCTAGGTTCTGAAAAGAACCTCCGACGGATCATGCTCGAGTCCTGAAGAACACACTGGAAGAATGCACACGGGAGTGTGGCTGGTGTGAATCTTTTATCTTATAGGGTGGTCCCACCTCTATAAGTTCAGAGAGCCAATGGTGTCCTGTATCTTTGGAGGGAGAATTTAATGGTCTTTGTCTGGATCCAAAGTATTTTGCATAGATGATTTGATTGGGTGTTGATGCAAATACTACTAAGGATTCTTAAAACACTAATATGTTGCACATCTGACAACAAATAACAAAAACCATCTTTTGGGTAATCAAACTAGGAGTTGAAAGAGACCAAACATGGCATATACTGTATGTGGCTACACCATATAGCATTCTATCATAACACAAGCATAAAACAGTTATAAAATAAGAAATGCAACGGACATGGACAGTCGTAATATACATACACTGATATACAGGGGCATGTGTGTCAGTTGGTTTGTCTAAGAATTAACAAATAAGTCACTTTCAGTGGAACAAAGTATTGCTTTAGAGACAGTCAAGGTGGGGGAGAGCATCTTCACACATTCTTTTAGATCATAAAAGCCCATTTGGTCTGCCAGACGCGTCCTGGACGCCATGGTAATCAGGCATATCTGGGACTTTGTGTCACCCACTGTTCTGTTGGGTAAAGGGGAAGTCTGCTTCTTTGTTAATTCAATAAACTACTGATTTGGTTAAAACTAATGAACCATTGTTTGATTGGTCCATATCCTACACCACTAATCTCAGTCTCGATCTTAACACAAATGTCATTTTTCATGGATTCGAGCGCTTGCTTAAACATGTCAGCTGTGAGTGATTCTCCTTCCTGAGTGCCTCTAGGGTCAGCCGAGCTAACGTTTGCCGTGTTAGCCCGCGTCTCGTAGCCGCCTCATTTACTGCCAGGAGCTGCCATTATACACACGGTATCCACTAACTTTGTAACAGTATGTGTTCACAAATCATATCACAGTGAAAAAATAAATAAAATAAACATCTAGATCTGTTTGTTATTTAGTTGAAATTTCACCTGCGAGGAGCTCACTAAAAATGCGTCCGCATCAAGTTCGCGCTACAGCGCCCCACCATCCACACTACATTCTTTATTATTAAACAAAGTAATTAAAACAACAACACTCTGCATTAATCGGCACATTCTTAGGAAATAGTGGGTTCACAGTGAATTATCAGAACTATTTCAGTAGACAGTAAAATCATGGTTTACCTGGAAACTGCACTAGGTATTCATCCCATATTAGCACAAAAAAAGGTACAGACTTACCTTTCATGGACAAGTGTTTAGTGAATCTGGCATTAAACTCTCCAAGATTAGAGAAGCAGTCCTCGCTAAAATGACAAGCACAATAAATGATTTGAATTGTATTGTTTGTGGTATCGTGGAAAAAATGAACTTGCTTTCACAGTGCAGAACACAGCTGTAATGATGAGTCAGCAGAGTGGGGATCCAATTGCAACTTTTTAAGATAACACAGTGTCAAACAGGCAAGGTCGAGACAGGGCAAACGAGAACAACGAAGGTAATCCAAGAGTGGTCAGTGTCCAAGAAAGGGGTCAAGGCTGGCGGCGAGCAAACAAGAGTAATCCGGGAGTCAGATGGGGGGTCAATAGGCAGGCGGAGAGCACTCGGGAAACGGGAAACAAACAAGATCGGCAACAGGAAAAACAAACACAGGAAAGAACGCTCGGAATTGACAGACTAGGCTAATCAAGACTTCGCAAAGTGTTGTATGAAATGCAGGTCTATTTATAGTCCAGGTGTGATAAGGTAAGATGGCCGAGTGGGGCAGGAGACCATCAGGGTGGAGCAGGCATAGCAGACACCCTCCAGGATGGAGCAGACGCCTTCCAGGACGGAGCAGATGGAGCAAACGGCTTCCAGGGCAGAGCAGCTGCTATGGCGTGACATGGTTCAGGAACTGCAGCTTTCTTGACAGGGCTTGATGACAGCTGTTGTGACGTGACTCAGTTCAGGAGCAGATGCAATGAGGTTGCGTGACTCAGGTACTGTTGTTGTGATGTTACTTGACTCAGGAGCAGCTGTTGGAAAGTGTCTAGGCTCTGAGACAGTGGTTGAGATGCGGCTTGGTTCACGAGCAGCGGCTGAGACACTAGACTCTGAAGCAGCAGCTGCGACGTCACTTGACTCTGGAACAGCAGCTGCGGCGTCAGTGCTTGACTCTGAAGGAGACCTGGTTCTGGGGCTGTGACTTCACTTGAATCAGGAGCAGCGGCGGCTGCGCCGTCACTTGACTCTGGAGCAGTGGTGGCTGCGACATAACTTGAGGAAGTACAACTGTAACTTGGCTTGACTCTGGAATGACAGCTGTGACTGGACTTGACGCTGGAACGACAGCTGTGACTGGACTTGACGCTGGAACGACAGCTGTGACTGGACTTGACACTGGAATGACAGCTATGACTCAACTCAGTGCTTGACTTGACTCTGGAATGATGGCTGTAACTTGACTTGAGTCTGGAACGACAGCTGTATCTTGACTTGACTCTGGAACGACAGCTGTATCTTGTCTTGACTCTGGAACAATGGCTGTACCTTGACTTGACTCTGGAAGGGCGGCCATGACAGGGGCGGCCAACTTGACAGGTGGCTGACTTGGCGTAAGCAGGCACAGATCTGGTTGGTGTGACGCTTGTGAGCGCAGATTTGGCAGTCTCGACGCTAGGGAGCACTGACGTGACACTAGTGAGCATTGGTTTGGCTGGCTTGTGAGACTGACTGCGTGAACCGACCGCAGCGGTGGATCCTCCATGCTAGATATCAGCCTTTGGTAGATGTTAGAGGCGAGGAAAAGAGTTGTGGTAGCCGCCATCTTGAGATCGCGCTCCGGCACGGCCGCCATCTTGTAATCGCGCTTGGTCGTGGCCGCCATCTTGTGATCGCGCTCAGATGCGGCCACCATCTTGTAAGCGACTGGAATGGTGTCACACATTCTAGAATGTCCTGTGGCCGTCATTTCTGAGGTGTCACAATAGCAAACATTGAGCCTTTGCACAGCAAAGCAAAGTCTGTGAGATGTGCGAGGGATGTCTGTGGACCCTCAAGTCTAAGTCTCGATTTTAGGGGTTCATTAAGAGCAAAAATAAACAAGTCCATAAACAACACCTCATCATAATATGACACCTGGTATGTGAGGTCGCAAAACTGATAAACGTAGTCCTCAATAGAGAGGTTACCTTGCCTGAAATGGAGTAACTGGTCGACTGGGTCCATAGTGAGCTGGGAGGTGGAAATAAAGTTGCTGGATTCGGGTGTGGCGAAGTCTTCTGTAATGATGAGTCAGTGGAGTGGGGATCCAAGAGTGGTCAATGTCCAAGCAAGGGGTCAAGGCTGGCGGCGAGCAAACGAGTAATCCGTGAGTCAGGCAGGGGGTCAGAAGGCAGGCGGAGAGCACTCAGGAAACGGGAAACAAACAAGATCGGCAACAGGAAAAACAACGGGAAGGAACGCTCGGAATTGACAGACTAGGCTAATCAAGACTTTGCAAAGTGTTGTATGAAATGCAGGTCTATTTATAGTCCAGGTGTGATGAGGCAAGATGGCCGACAGCTGTGAAGGTGATAGGTCATGGGAAATGGAGTGTGTAGTATAGTCCAGTCTCAGTGATGGCTCCCTCAAGTGGTGAAAGGAGGGAGTTGCAGTGGTGTGATTCGTGACAACAGCGTCTTCTTGACATGATGTAAACACACTAACTAGCGGAAGTGTTTGTGGGCAGGTCAGACTGTTCGTAATTTGCGGGCAGGCGGAGATTATGCTAATATGTTACAGACTGACGTAGATCGTTAACAGGCAGAAGATTTGAAATTATGACGATTCAGTGAGACGATTCAGAATCGACTTTCTGTTATCCTTGTTTATAGTTAAGAATAGCTACGTTACAAACTCCCACAAAACCCATATGATCTGCTCTTTAATAAGCCATATTAAAAAAAACATTAACACATTTGGACAGCTGTGTCACTAACAGTGTGAATGTTGCATTATTAAAAGAACTGTTCTTACCACTATTATAAATGGAAGTCAGTCAGTTTTACATATTTTATAATTTTCTCTTCAAATCATTCTGAGTGACCTTTTTTTTTTTTGTCTTTAACACTCTGATTTTAGGGAGTTTGTGGGGGTACATTTATTTATTGGTTATAAAAGATGAAGAAATACAATGAATTTTTAAGAGTAACAATTTATCTAGACGTTAGATTTGAGTTGTTTAATTCAGTTGAATTATTCAGTTGCCTCTGTGCATCATTATCATTATTGCAAACAATAACAATTCACAGCATCTTGTCCTTTGCAGGTCTGCTGACTTTAAAACAGATTTGTCTAACAGGCATAGTGCCCTGGAGCTCAGCATTAGCACGGAGTCAGACCCTGGGCCGGCCCCTCAGGTATACACTAATGACACTTTGATCTCATGTAAAAGACTACAGCAGCATTCAGTATTGATCATCATATATCCTCACACTTAGGAAATTGTTCCTGTGTGCACTTAAAATGGTGCAAACCCTTCTCTCTAAGGCCTTCTGGGGACAGAATTGTTCCATTAGAAAAAAAAATCAAATACTAGAGGTACTAAAATCCAAATAGTAAGCTAAGGTACCTGAGGAAAGGCACATACATCTTTGTATATGACAGGTACAGAATGCTACTATAAAAAGCCTTCCATGTTTCTAAGGTGCAGTTAATGGAAGAGATATATATGTATTGTTTGAAGTACAGGATTTTAACCCTCAAGTACTGAGTGTGCATCAAAAATATGTTGTTGTCAGATTTTTTTGTATTAATTCCTTTTTGTGCAAGACATGTTCTATTTATTTCTCAGATACTAGTAAGATACTAGTAAGTAGTATGTAGTATACAGTGGCCCCAGAAAGTATTCAGTAGACCAAAAAATGTAAACGGACAGCACAAGCACTTTTGAAAGAAAACATTTCACAGAAAGACGACACACTTGTTTCACAACAATTTCAGAGCTGCTTTGTTTGTGGCATTCCAGGACATTGGTGGAGCAGTATATTTACTTTTTTTTGTATTATTTATTATTTAAATATTGTAATACATTTTTTATTTTATTTTGATATTTTAGAATTTTGTTATTCTATTTATTAAAAACATAAGCCATTGAGCATAGTTATCCAACCTTTAGTAATTATCAGTGATGGGAATAATGGTGTTATAAATAAATGGTGTTATTAACAGCATTACTTTTTTCAGTAACAAGTAATCAAATGAATTACCGTTTCCTTCATTACAATGCCTTTACCGTTACTGACAATAAAATGTGGTGTTACTGTATTTGAACTCACTGAAGTGGTTTTCATCCGAGTAGGCTCTCTCTCTGCCATAGGACCTGCAAAGTTTTTTTTCTCTGGTGTGTGTGTGTTTTTGGGGATGGGTAGGTGACAACCATTGGCTTAGGTAGAGTAAATTTCCATCATTTGCCAACCAGGGGCAGAGTAGTGCTGGTGTTCCAGTGTTGCCAAGTCTGCTTTTTTTTTTATTTTTTTTATTTTTTGGTTAAATAACACAATAACAGATGCAAATAATCTTAGGCTACTCATCATAAATTTTGGTAAATACTAGCTATCAGAGAATGTTTGTTTTTGATGTGACTTACTTCATTTAAAAGTAAGCTTAAGCTTTCTATGCATATATTTCTCGTGTCTGTGAGGCAGGTATTCACTGAGATTCATGTTGCTTTATTTACGTGAAGAGAGGTGGAAGGAAACAAAGACGGCAGAAAGCGCACCCTTTTTATTTTATTTATTTTACAAAAGCGCATTGTATTGTTGTTATTATGACTATACACAAATAAAAGCAGACCCTTTGCAGTTCAAAACGATACCTTATCTGTACAATCAAAAACAATGGAGTATTTTCTGTTCTTTTCACGGACATCAAGAAAAAAATGAGAGGGACCACACCGGTGTGGTCTTCGACCCCAGAGGGTTAACAGTTTTGCTGTGAGATGTTTTTCATGTCCGTGGGTTGAAGTGACCCCAATAACATAATAGTTTGCCCCTGGAATTTGTCCCACAGCAACATTAAAATAGTGTAGATTAGTGCAGTGGTTTTCAAACTTTTTTAAGCGCGACCCTATTTTTTTCTTTTTAAATTGACGCGATCCATATATGGGCATACTGAACATATAAATGAAAACCGTAGGCTATAAAAATAAATAATAAACAACACAGTTCTTTCTTAGTCATATAAATGCAGCCATAATCAAAGTAGGGTACTCTCTCAATATTCAAAGTGCATAAAGAGACCAAATTTTTCAAGAATGATACAGAGAGACCTAGAGACCTGTTAGCATAGATATGTTATATAGACTAATTTGCGCGCACTGGGGAGTCACTTTCCAAACGCGGGTTATTAAAATTGGTTTTGAATGCGCGAGCGCGTTTTTCTTTTGGTTTCGTTTTACTTTTGTTTCGCGTGAAACCAGGTGGCACTGAATGTGCATTCAGGCGCGTCTACAGACTTTGTTATAATGAGAGGATTAAATAGCTGCAAGAACTCAGGACTGAACAAAAACACCGGCGTTTTGAGCGGTGAGTGGATTCTAATACGCACTGGAGTCTGGCGTGAGGCGGCTGCCGCTTACTTTCTTTTTGTTGTTAATGTTTATTTTGTTATTAAAGTTATGTTTGCAGCTTCCCGCATTCTTCTCCCTGAGTCTTGAACTTTGTTACAAACATATATACATCTTCCTTAAATCATCCTGGCGACCCATTTTTTAAGTGGGTCGCGACCCAGGGTTTGAAAACCGCTGGATTAGTGTATAATGTGTTATTCATTCACATATTTAATATTGGGGGCATCCAAGTTATTTGACTTTTTTTTTTAAGTAACACAATAGTTTCTTTCCCTGGTAGTTAGTTACTTTAATAATGATGTCATTCAGTTACTAACTAGTAACTATAACTAATTACTTTTTTAAGTAGCATGCCCAACACTAGTAACTATCCTTTGTGGTTACTCTACTAGAACAAGTGTAAACTTGGAGGAACTGGCTTTGCACATTTACTGAAAATCACATCGAATTCAGATATTTGTAAATCCCAATATGGCAGTCAAATTTGATAGGTCTTGATAGCTCTAACATATGGCATCTTTTTTTTGCAGATGCCTCTTGGTTTGATATTTAATTGTCTCATGTATTTCTTAGTGTGGCTTAAGTGTCCAAATACTTTCTGGGGCCACTGTATACTAAAAAAATAATTTTGGCCATAACTTTAAGGTTGCTTATTCAGCATGATCTGAGGACAAAGACTGTGCTACAAAGTGACTGCTGGTTGACCTTGTCTGCATGTGTGTGACCATCTGTGTGCACAGTGGCAGAGGCCCCAGTTGGGCGGTACTTTACTGGGGAGACAGCACTCATTAGAGGAGGAGTTTGTTCGAGCCAAGGCTGCTGTGGAGGTGAGACTACAATATACACACATGCACACACACATGCTAACACAAGAAAATCACAGCTACTTATTCATTTGAAAAGTTTGGAAAAAGTTTTCTCTGCTACCACACACATCTTCATACCTCAGGGCTTATTCACAATGTATCTGGTCACCTGGGAATTGCAGTTTCTTGCATTCTGTAAGGTCAGTCTCACCCTGTAAGTTAAGACTGCATAATTGGTGTATTTTTAGCGGAAGAGTGCAGCATCAACACAAAGAGGCTGCTTTGTGATGATGTCAGCTCTTACCTCTCTAGTCTTCCAACCAGAGATGCTTACTGGGCAGTAATATTCATAAGACATTCATTCTGAAGTGCTCAGTAAAGAAATCAGTAAAAAGGCCAGAGCTGTACTGTAGCTATATTAAACAGTGACACTAAGATCCAATCAATATTGTGATATAACTGTCTGAAGTTTTTAACTTGTATGAAACTACTGTAACTTTTATAGCACAATCTCTGATGCCTTTATATTTAAATTACAATTTTAAGGAAGCTTATTTCTGCCATTGAAACATATACAGTATCTCACAAAAGTAAGTACACCCCTCACATTTTGGCAACCATTTTAGTATATCTCCTCAAGGGACAATACTATAGAAATAAAACTTGGATATATTTTAGATTAGTCAATGTGCAGCTTGTATAGCATTATATATATTTACTTTCCTCTGAAAATAACTCAACATACAGCCATTATTGTCAAAATAGCTGGCAACAAAAGTGAGTACACCCTAAGTGAACTTGTCAAAACTGTATGCAAAGTTTCAGTATGTTGTGTTAGCGCCATTGTTATCTAGCACTGCCTTAATCATCCTGGGCATGAAATTCATCAGAGCTTCACAGGTTGTTGTGGGGATCCTCTTCCACTCCTCTATAATGACATCATGGAACTGCTGGATGTTAGACACATGGTACTTCTCCACCTTCTGCTTGAGGATGCCCAGCAGGGGTTCAAGAGGGTTCAGATCTGGAGACATACTTGACCAGTCCATCGCCTTCACCTTCAACTTCCTCAGCAAGGCAGTTGTCATCTTGGCGGTGTGTTCTGGGTTGTTATCATGTTAGAAAACTGCCGTTCAGACAGGTTTCTCAAGGGAAGGCATCATGTTTTGGTTCAGAATGTACTGTACATAATAGAATCCAAGTTTCCCTCAATGAACTGCAGTTCCCCAATACCAGCAGCACTCATGCAGCCCCAGACCATCAAGCTACCACCACCATGCTTGACTGCAGGCAAGACACAATTTTCTTGGTACTTCTCACCAGGGCATCACCACACAAGCTTACAAACACATTTATCCTAGTCTCATCAGACCAAAGTACATGGTTCTAGTAATTCATGCTCTTGGACATGTTGTCTTAGCAAACTGTTTTCTGGCTTTCTTGTGAGCCAGCTTCAGAAGAGGCTTCTTTCTACTGTTATCACTTAGGGTGTACTCACTTTTGTTGGCAGCTATTTTGACAATAATGGGTGTATGTTGAGTTATTTTCAAAGGACAATAAATCTATACTGCTATACAAGCTGCACACTGACTACTCTAAAATATATCCAAAGCCCTATTCGGACGGCAATTATTTCTCATTGGGACGTAAGTGATTTTCACCATATACAGGGGTAGTCAGTGATTTAATTGCCATCAGAATCCTGGATGTCAATGACAAACACCAAGGTTGTGTGGTAATTTAATTGCTGTCCGAATCCACATCCCTGAGTTTACGAGAAGAAATCGATTCACAATTCAGCGTTTAGTACCTTTTTGACTACTGCAGAACACCGTAATCTACAACTGGTTTACTACGCTGTAATTTGCATGTATTACTGAAATGCTAGAAAGTGTTAAAAAAAAAAAAACATTACTTCGTAATTGCTCCAACACAGGGTGTGGGAGCAGAAAGAGAAGAAAAGCACGTAAACATTCGAAATGGGTCTTTATGGCAGCAGCAGGTGCAGTGAAATTTTAAAATGTATATTGTTTAGTGGTGCCTGGATAAGTATATTCTTAATTTATTTAAGGTATTGTTTGCGTTATAATGTACTGATTTAAATTAGTAACCATGCATGAACAGGCAGCATTTCTGTCACTGTCTGTCGGCATCCTCTCTGACTGGGGTGCGGGACGAAGCGGGTGCGGGCGCAATCATATTTCAAAGGAAGCCTCAATGTCTTTACTGGGTGTTTTTAGGGAATATTTGCATTTATTCATGTGCGATTGAATTATCTATTCATGTGGTGGACTGTCATGATTTTGGCTAATGCAAGACACGACTGAATGATGCACATACCCTGCTCTACACCACTGCTATATCCCGTATAAATATTTGTTTCCCTATTTTTAAACAGGAGATTTAAATAGCCCAATTAAATAATAAATAGGATTATATGTTATGATATATGCTTGCAATGATAAGAATACAGTTTACATAAGTATTTTTAATACGTTTTACACAATAACAATACATTTGTAAATACAATTAATTTTAATTACAGCAGGTAATCATGTGACTGGCTACGTGAGCAGCGTGTTCCCGAGTTCGTAGAACTCGCTTCTCCACTGTGAATAAATTGCCATCCGAATCCATGTGTTTTATCACTGAGGCGATATGTAAATTTATTTTTACAGATGTCCATATGAGAAGCAATTACCGTCCGAATAGGGCTCAAGTTTCTTTTCTATAGTACTGTCCCTCGAGAAGATACACTAAGATGGTTGCTAAAATGTGAGGGCTGTACTCACTTTTGTGAGATACTGTATAACTGAACATGATTTCTATTGTTATATCTACATTTGAAGTGTACATTTTTCAGTGATTACATTTGTTTTTGTTTGTTTTGTTTTTTTTGTAGAAAAAAGATGCATTTAGCATACTCCTTTTCAATACATTTTCACATGTATTGTATTTTTACATTTAGATACATGCAAGGCCATGTGACTGTTTCAGCATACTGTTTGGGGTTTTCCTCCTGAAATCTATACTATTTTAATATTTTACTTAAAAGCATTATCTAGTAAAAATGTCTACAATAATCAAAACGTTCTCATCTTGAGCAGAAAAGAAAGACCATCAGTTTCAAAGTTAAGCTGTATCCTAGCCATCTAACAACAATTTTCCCAATTATAATTACATGATTCTTTTGAAATGTTCTTAGCCTACAGATTAATAATGCTAAATGTAGATGTAGAAACGTCTTGTTACAACTGGTTTGAACAGGTTATCTATAATGAATCATCACTATGATGGCCAGGGTGTGTACTGTGGGCTTGAATGGCAGTGGTGATCAGCTTGTTCCTTCTGTCACCGTACAGCATGCTGAAGATGGTGATGGGCCAAGTTCCAGGTCTCCTCACTTCTTTGAATCCAGTCATTAACTGCAGGAACATCAGACGGCTGGTAAAACAGGATACACTGAAACGGGGTGAGTCCCGTGGAGGGTTTGCGGAGTGAATTTTGGGCATACTCCACCTACATCAGGTAGCGACTCCAGTCCTGCTGGTTCTGACTGCAGTAGGAGTGGAGAAATCTTGTGAGCTCCTGGGTGAGTCTCTCCACCTGACTGTTAGCTTGAGGATGGTAGCCTGACGTTAAACTGACGTTAACTTCCAGTACCTTGAAGAAAGCTGCCCATAAGAGGGATGTGAACTGTGGGCCCCGATCGGACACAATATCCTCGAGCAGGCCGTAAAACCGGATGACAAGGTTGCATAACTGTTCAGCTGTCTCGAGGACGGTGGGAAGCTTAGGCAGAGGGATGAGGCGGCAGGTCTTGGAGAAGTGATCTATCATGGTGTGTCCGTTAGAGTTAGGTAAGTCAGTGATGAAATCGATGGCTATGTGAGACCAGGGATGCTGGGGTGTGGGCAGTAGTATCTTTCTGGAGAGAACCCCACCAGAAGCGATTTTGGAGAAGCTGAATGGTTGCACTGATAACAGGATGACCGGAACTGAGGGAGTTGTGGACGAGTGATATGGTCTGCTCACGTAGGTGCCTTGGTACGAATAGTTTACCTTGGGCACATTCAGGTGGTATGCCATGTTCCTTGTTGGCCTGCTCGATCTCAGTGATCAAATCCCATTGGATGGGGTATAGAATTAGAGAAGAGATTGTTGATGATGATGATGGTTTCAGGAGCAGAAGTGTCAGAGTCAGTTTCGAACTGGTGAGAGAGGGCATCAGCCTTGGTGTTCTTGGATCCGGGGTGGAAGGTTACAGTAAAGATGAATCTGGAAAAGAAGAGGGACCACTTAGCCTGTCTGGGGTGGTCGCTTGGCTGTCTTGAGAAACTCTAGGTTCCCGGTGATCAGTAAGCACGGTGAACGGATGTTTGGCCCCCTCAAACCAGTGACACCACTCCTCAAAAGCTGCCTTCATTGCCAGAAGTTCTCTGTCACCCACATCATAGTTCCTCTCTGCAGAGTTGAGCTTCCGGGAAAAGTAAGCGCAAGGGAACAATTTGGCTGGGGAACCCTGGTGTTGGGAGAGAACGACGCCAATATTGACGTTGGATGCATCAATCTCGACTATGAAAGGCTCACTGGGGTCAGGGTGGTGCAATATGGGTGCTGAAGTAAACAGTTGTTTGAACTTGTTGAAGGCTTCGTGGGCAGGGGGTAACCAGTGAAGTCTGTGAGAGCCCCTCTTGACCGTGTCCGTAAGAGGAGAGGCCACGGAACTGAAACCCCTGATGAAACTGCGATAAAAGTTGGCGAACCCCAAAAAACGCTGTAACTCCTTCAAAGTATTAGGTTGGGGCCAATTCAGGACTGCATTTACCTTGGTATCATTCATAGCCACTCCCCTTGTGGCTTATCACATAACCCAGGAACGAGACTGAAGTTGTATGAAATTCGCACTTCTCTGCCTTGGCGTAGAGACTGTGTTGAATGAGACGTTTGAGGACTGATCTGACGTGTTGGATGTGTTCTACGAGGTTGGGTGAGTAAATCAAAATATCGTCAATATAGACTATCAGGTACCTGTTAAGCATGTCTCTATAGACGTCGTTAATGAAGGACTGGAAGACCGAAGGGCTGTTTACCAGGCCGAAGGGCATGACTCGGTAGTCTACGCAAGGATGAAGTCGACCGTCCTTCTTCAATGAAGAATTCTGAAGAGGCAGCTGAGGTGGATGTCTGGATGAACCCTTAGCCAGCTCCTCCTTGATGTAATTCTCCATGGCTTCGGACTCTGGCTGAGAAAGTGGGAAAATTCTACCCCTAGGGAGCGTGGTGTTCGGCAAGAGGTCAATGGCACAGTCAGAGGGTCTGTGAGGGGGCAACTCAGAGGTCTTAGTTTTACTGAAGGCTTCACGCAGGTCGTGGTACATGGCTGAAAGTCCAGGGATGCTTGGTTCTGTAGGAGAGATGGAAGAAACAGGAAGAGGTTTTACGGAGAGGATACACTTTGAAAGACAGGCCTGATTCCAATGATTGTTCTCTGCCTCCTGCCTAGAGATGATGGGGTCGTGCTGACGGAGCCATGGTAAACCGAGAATGATGGGAGCGTGGGAGGTTGAGATGATGTAGAACTGAATAGACTCTTGATGTAGTGAGCCGGTTGTCATGGTGAGGATAGTGGTGAGATGGGTTATTCTTCCACTGCCCAGAGGCCACCCGTCTACCGCCTCAACTGCCAAGGGAGAGATACATTTGATTAGGCAAATATTGTGTTCTTTGGCAAACTCTAGAGGCATGAAATTTCCTGCCGCCCCAGAATCCAACATGGCCCTGACAGAGACTATTTCGTCAGGGAGTGTGAGGGCAATGGGAATGGTAACACAATTGTCTGCATTGAGTGCTAGAATGGGTAAACTCACCCATGTGGTGGGGTCACGTCTGGTCTGAGACAGACAGGAGGCTCTCATATGTCCAGGGGGCGCCACAGTAAAGACAGAGCCTTAAATTGATGCAACGATCTCTCTTGTTAGGTGAAATGTGGTAAGTGTCCAGCTGCATGGGTTCAGAGGAGGCAGGGGTGGAGACGGAGGAAGGACGTTGTGTGAAACGGTGTGAGCTGATGAGATTGTCAACGTGGATGGTCAATTCAATAAACTGATCCAGCGTCATACCCTCGTCTCTGCAAGCAAGCTTAGTCTGTAGATTATGGTTTAATCCCATCCTAAACAGCACCTTCAGGGTTCCTCGATCCATGTGGTCTGGGCAGTGAGGGTGCGAAATGAGAGAGCATACTTAGCAGCCGCCCTCCTCCCTTGTGTCAGCTCCAACAGATGCACTTTTTCCATCCCTTGAGTCTTCAAAGACCTCACGATATCACTTGAGAAATGCATCGAACGTGAGAAAAGGAATGCTTTCATCCCTCCAAACCGCTTCCAGAGAGAGGATGGTGTTAAAACTCTGGTGATGGAGCCCTCTGTTGGACCGAGGAGGAAGCCATGGAGGCGCTCAACGTGACATTATCGACTGATAAATAGATAATGAAATAACTAGATTTGCAGCATTGTTTTTTTTTTCTTCTGTGTTTAAGTGAAAGTAATCTATAATTTTGCTGCTGTTTGATTTGCGCTGATCAATCAGCGTCGGACTTGAAGCAGTGAACTACCGCAAGAGCAACTGGCGAGCAAAAGCGATTTATCCTGGCTGAACGTGAAAGTGAACGTTTGAAAGTGAAAGTAAAATCTAAAAAAAATAGCGTGCATATGAATGCCATTACATGCTTTCCTGAGCTTTAGCATCTGAACGCAGTCACAGATTGCATTACAAACACGCGCCTTACTGCTGATTGGCTAAATTATACTATAGAGAGGACACATGCAGACCCTTTTGACTGTGTCATGGTCAAAATTTTTTGGAAGTTTTATATTTATGAATGAATAATTTACGATATTTGTTAAAGAAAACTTAAATCTTAAAGTCTAGTTTTAAAAAAAGTAAACAAAAAATGTGTACACAATATGTCAGATGTAAAGAAAATGTTACTGTAACAGATGAACTCAGGGAGGCAGGAAGTGAAATCAAATGCAGGGTTTATTCTACACATGGCACAATAACAGAACAGAACAGTCAGAACATGGTGAAAACACAAACGCGATACTCCGATGTGCTGACGAGGACACAGGAGCAGGAAGATGAGGCAGACGAGATGACGAGGGTAACACGGACACAGGTTAACCGGAGATCATACAGGAATAATCCAAAGAACTGGTTAAAGACGAGTCTGTAGTGTATTACATACATACATACATACATACATACATACGGTGCCTTGCAAAAGTATTCAAATCCATGCAGCCTTATGTTAAACTGCTTTAAATTACTTTTTTCCACATCCATCTACACTTCATTCACCATAATGACAAAGCACAAAACAGATTTGTGACTTTTCATTAAATTCATTAAAAATCATTACATAAGTATTCATAACTCTTTTTGGGTATGATGCAACAAGTTTTGCACATTTGCATTTGGCAGTTATCTGCCATTCTTCACCTCAGCTCTTCACCTTTCAAGTACTGTCAGCATGGATGGGGGCTGGCAGACATCTTCCGGTTTCTCCAGAAATGTTTGATTGTGTTCAAGCCCACTCAAGGACATACATAGAGTTGTCTGTATACCACTCTTGCTGTAGGCTTAGGGTTATTGTCCTGTTGGAAGGTGAACCTTCTGCCCACTCTGAGGTTCTGGATGATCTGGACTGGGTTTCAATTAAGGCTATCTTAATTTTTTTGTGCATTGAGCTTTCCTTCTCCTCTGATGAGCCCCTCAGCCCCTGCCACTAAAAAAAGACACATAGCATGAGGCTGATATGACCACACTTTACTTTTGGGCTGGTACTCTGCAGGTAATGAGCAGTGCCTGGTTTCCTCCATACATGATGTTTGGAATTGAGGTTCATCAGACCAGAGAATCTTGTTTCTCATAATCTGAGGGTTCTTTAGGTGCTTTGTTGCAAAAGTGGGTTTTCTGAGGAGAGGATTGAGTTTGGCCACATCGTCATAAAGCCCAGATCAGTGGAGTGTTGCAATGATGTTTGTCCTTCTGTAGGTTGCTCCCATTTGCATATATAATCGTGGAGCTCAATAGAGCTTGGAGCTTCAATACAGAAGATTTTTTTTCTAAACCCAGATCTGTGCCTTGGCGCAATGCTGTCTCTGAGCTCTACAGGCAGTTCTTTTGACATCAGGGCTTGGTTTTTGCTCTGATATGCATTTTCAGCTGTTAGACCTTTTATTGATATGTGCTCATTGAAATTAATTTACCACAAGTAACTCCACTCAGAGTGTAGTAACATATACAAGCAATATGAATACTCGTGAGCTCAGCGTTCCAGAAAAGGGTATGAATACTTGGACTAGTTTTTTTTATTGTTTTTTTTTTTTAAGTTGTTACAAACCTGTTTTGTGCTTTGTCATGGTGTAGATTGAAGTGGGAAAAAAAAGTCATTTAAAGCATTTTAACATAATGCTGCAACATAACGGAATGTGAAAAAATGAAGGGGTTTGAATACTTTCGCAAGGCACTGTAGTTCAGACCATGAGTGTCCTAGATGAGGCTGGTATTGAGTGACAGGTGCATATCATTAGTCTGTGGCAGAATGATGGTTTAAAAGTTGAGGGTGAACAAGGTGAATTCACTAGTCACTTAATTTAAACTTTCCTTAAAAAATGGTACAGAAGTATTTCAAAACCATGTATCACACCAACATGATTACAAATTTTTAGGACTTGGCATGTGTTTTAAAGAAGATTTTTATACTCTAATATACTAGTAATATGCATGCTAAAAAAACAACTAGTTAAGAGACCATAAAATAAAGTGTTACCAAAATTCTTGTGTGTACTGCAGTAGGCTAACTAAGACTTGACGTAGCACTTACATATTAATGCTCTTTTTTGATCGCTTCTATCCTCATTTGTCGCTTTGGATATAAGCCTCTGCTAAATGAAATGTAAATTCTTATTGATTAATTTCTACAAAGCATATTCCTGGTGTTTATAATAAACTAAAGCAAAAATAAAAACATTTAATAATAAAACAGTTCTTGAAACTATAAAGCTAGTTGATGATTATTTGAGTACAGATGAATGACTCTGGAGAACCCTTGCGGCATTGCATCTGCATGGCACCTCTTTGTCATGGTGACAGAACTGCTTAAGGGAACCGCAGGCAATCTAGGAAAAGATTGATCATCCATTCTATTGGACTGATAAGATAGACATTCAATCATGCAAACGGAAAAGATGAGTGTGAATGTGACTGTTTGTTAACGTGATAGTGTGCTGTGCAGGATTTTCTGTGATGAATTGGCCCATCCAGTGGGTACCATCATCACAGATACAGCACTCTCCCCTCATTTCCTTTTAATGCAAACACTCAGTGAATCAGCTTTAGGAGGACAGTTGAAGCCTAAGCAATTGTTTGAGTGTTGCAAGATTAATTTGAGCTGCCAAGCAAAATAAAAACACCAAGATCTTCCAGTCAGTGGTGCTTTTAGAACTGGGTTATTCAAGCAGTACTGTTAAGGGAGCCACAGTAAGCAAACAAAAAATGTGGAACACACACTAGCAAACCTTGCACAAGTGTTAAGAGCTGAATGAATTTCACAGGATCATTTGCTGTGTTTGCCTGATAAAAATAAATGCCCTAACACATGAAGGTGATGCTGATTTTTACCTTTGTCATGATCAGAAGCCCTTGAAAAAGTAATAATAAAAAAAATAAATGAGCTAAGACTGTGACAGTGACTGTGGCATAAGACAGAATTAATCAGAATTTTGTGTACTGTGGCATAAGCCAGAATTAATCAGAATTTTGTGTAATGTAACCAACTTATTCTGAATTAGGGATCTACTTGAATATTCACCTTTACTGTGTGATACATGGAAAATGTTAGTACATGGTACAATGGAAAATGATGTGATGCAAATCATGTGATCTAAATGCTGTCACTAAGGCCTTAACTGTTTTTCTCTATTTTTCTAAGGTGTTTGAAATTGTTAAGAGGTCTGTCTCTCTCTCAAATTTATATGCATGTTTGTTTGTGTGTGTGTGTGTGTGTTTGTTGAAACAAGTAATGGTAACACATTTTATTTTAAGGTGTCATTGTTACACGTTTCATGCACTTACCATTAATTATGCATAATTACATGCAAGAAACACTAAGCCAAAGCCTAATCCTAACCCTAACCATATGGTAAGTACATGAAGTTAATTAATATCACTCAGTACTTAAATGTATAATTACACTGTAACAAAGACACCTTAAAAAAAAGTGTAACCCAAGTAACATTTTTAAGACAAATCCACACAGACACATAATCTGACAGTGATTTAGGATAATATTTTCCTTTATGGTTTTGCAGTTCATGATGGACTGCAACTGGAATCTGCCCAGAATGATCAACCATCCATAAAACTGTGTATAAATATACACATGGATACATTGTGTGGTGCTTCTGCTGACCTCTCAGATTGCTAGAAACTGGATACTGTATGAAAGCTGAGAGGTCTGTCTGTAATCCAATCATAAACTTGTTTTTTGCAGATTATATTCTGGTGACTCCATTAAGATGAATATGTTGACTTTTTGACCTTGCTGCTTCACATCACTTTGCAGCTTTTATACATAAAAACAATATCCTCATAAAACTGCACAATTGTGAGTCTGGCTGATACTAAGTGAAACAATTAAAATTGAAAAACGCTTAGCAATTCAAATGCCATGAAATCTATTTCCAGTATTCCCTGCTGGAATAAGTTTTTGTTAAAGCAGCGTTTTATAGATGCCAAATAACACCTCTCTGTAATACTCTACAAAGTCACGCTTTATATAAATTTCCAAGATTGGCTATGTCCTAAAGGGCTGTTTAACTGTCTCCCACAGTCAGACACTGAGTTCTGGGATAAAATGCAGGCGGAGTGGGAGGAGCTTGCACGGAGGAACTGGTTGGAGGATGCTGACAGTGAAGGCCTGGTTCCACTCAACATTTCACCCACTGAGAAGGTATTCTCTACCAATCAGAATGCTCTGCAGTGGTCTTCTTCATGGGAGTAAGGCTCCCAAGCTAATTCTAAGAGGGTCTCAGAATGACTATATTGTCATTATTATTAATATACACACATTGCTGTTCAAAAGTTTTAGACCAGTAAGTCTCTTTTGCTCATAAAGGCTGTATTTATTTAATAAAATTACAGGAAAAAAAGCAGTAATATTGCAAAATGTTATTACAATATACAATAATGGTTTGTATTTTAATATACTTTAAAATATAATTTATTCTTGTGATGCAAAGCTGAATTTTCATCAGCTATTACTCTTGTCTTACGTGTCACATGATTCTTCAGAAATCATTCTAATATGCTTAGAATTATCTATGTTGGCAACAGTTTTGCTGACAGATATTTTTTGGAACCTGTGATACTTTTTTCAGGATTCTTTGATGAATAAAAAGTTCAAAAGAACAGCATTTATTCAAAATATAAACCTTTTCTATTTCTTAATTCTATTTGCTATTACTTTTTAACATTTCATTTTCATTTCATTTTTTTTATTATTATTATTATTTTTTTTACTTTTTATTCATAAAAGAATCCTGAAAAAAGTATCACAGGTTCCAACAAAATATTAAGCAGTATATTAAGTAAACTGTTTCTAGCAGCAGTAATATTGATTAGCTATATGTACTTACTATATATATGGTTAGGTGTTAGGATTAGGGTTTGGTTTAGGGTTACTTGCATGTAATTATACATAATTGTTATTATAACAGTAAGCACATGTAACATGTAACAAGGACACCTGTAGTGCATTTATTAGCTCAAGGGGAAATATTACTAATTAATCATAACTCATTATAATTAATTATAATATTTGGATAATTCAGTTATCTTGATAAAGCTGAATTTACATTACAATGAATTGACCCGTTCGTCCAGCGAACATTCAGGGTAATTTCACATGTATTCAAAGAAAGGATATTTTCTTGGCCACAGAAAATAACTTTCTTATATACTAGTGCATAGAGCATGTAGCTCGAATCGGAAATCGTAAAGGGACATTAATATTTTACAAGG
Source organism: Cirrhinus molitorella (assembly GCA_033026305.1). NCBI lineage: Eukaryota > Metazoa > Chordata > Actinopteri > Cypriniformes > Cyprinidae > Cirrhinus > Cirrhinus molitorella. The sequence goes on along the minus strand of CM065124.1, from coordinate 31,023,222 downwards.
CAGAATCAGAAACTCATGTAATCTGTGCACAAGAATTTTATTAACTAAGGACTAAACACATAACTAATCTAAAGAAACAAACATACAGTCATTCATACAAGGGGGAAGGGCAAGTGAGAAGGCATTAGAGAAAACAAAGAAAATGAAGCTATGAAAAGAGTCATTTCACCTGTGAAACCATCTGTGCCATTTTTCAATGGGTCAATAGCTTATATTAAACCTCTGTTTAGTTAAATGTACGATACTTGCGTTGCCTCGGTCGTGTCCGGATGCAGTCTCGTATGAAAGTCTTGATGGTTTCAAGGTTTTGGATTTGCGATCACGTTCTTCCGGGTTTGAAGAGTGATGTTCTCCAAAGGTGTCCTGACTCTGTGGTGATTGGGAGTTCCTTCCCAGTGACGTGAAGAAGACAAAGGGGCTGAGAGAGAAGATCCAGCCGAAACCTGATGATCCTTGGGGAATGGAAAAGACAAGGCCGCACTGCCTGGCACAAGCTTAAAAGGTCCAGAAGAGTTCTTAGCTCATCATCTTCTTGGGTTCTTAAAAGAACCTCCGACGGATCATGCTCAAGTCCTGCCGGCGCTGGTGAACTGAAGACTGAAGAGAGAAGACCGTAAAATGTGGCGGGTGTGAGTCCTTTATCTTCTAGAGTGGTCACACCTCTAGAAGTTCAGAGAGCATCAAATTTTATTGTGAATCGTCTCGAATTGTTCTGAATTTGCAAAAATCGTTCTTGAATCGAATCAAAACCCTATGAATTGTGAATCTAATCAATTTGCTGTTTACCCAAAGATTCACAGCCCTAATTGTAAGAGCCATTTTGGCCTTTACTTTGTATTATTTGTGTCTATGTCCAGTAGAGGGCACTCTTGTTTAATTGAGCACAGTATATAGGTGGGAACCTTCCCTCAGGTAGCAGGTGTTGCTGGAGGGCTATGCTACGCTAGGCTGTACAATGCTAAAGGTGACTGGTGTATTTGACACTTGCTTGGATTCTTGCCTATGTGGAAGTGAAGACCAGTAATGGTAAAATAAATCTACAACAATACGCATTTTAAAATAATGTGTGGACAATCAAGTTAATTGTAACCAAGCATGCGCGTCCAATTATAAGCACCGTCCAGCATCCCTCAGCAGCTTAAAGTATAGACTTAGTTGCTTACACTAATATATATATATATATATATACATATATATAGATAGATAGATAGATAGATAGATAGATATATTAGGGCTGTCAGTTTAACTTAATTAATTAGTTCTAAAAAAATAACGCAAATAACATATTTTAACGCAGTTAACATGCTGGCCCCGCTCCCAGAACTGTACGTCATCTCATATTTAATACAGTTGACTGTTGACAAATATGAAGCAGGGCAACAACTCCATATATGCAGTTATAAATTCAAGATATTGGTGCAAAAAATGTCCTTATGTGTTTGTCTCATGTTTATATGTATCTATATTACATATCACACGAAATCACATGGGCAGCAAGTGTAATATGCCTATGACACGAGTGCTAATTTTGTCCCGATCAATCACGAATGTGATATGTGATTTTATACAACAGTTCAGTAAATAAGATGATATTGTGTCATATTTTAAACACAATTGTAATGAGGAGGCACTCGAAATGGGATCCATATGTAACTTTATTAATAACAGTAATCATGGTACAGCAGGCAGGGTCAGACAGGGGCAAACAGGAACAACGTAGAGATAACAGAGATTTGTCCAAGCAAGAGGTCGGGGTAGGCAGCTAGCAAACGAGAGTAGTCCAAAAACCATAGCAAGGGGTCGGTAGGCAGGCAGAATAACCATCAGAGGAGAGTAACGGCAGGCCTTGGAGAATCGATCAATGACGGTGAGTATGGTGGTGTTACCTTGAGAGGGCGGTAAGTCTGTAATAAAGTCAATAGCGATGTGGGACCAGGGGCGTTGTGGAATGGGTAGCGGTTGAAGGAGACTTGAGACATTACAGGGTTGACAGGCTTTGATGAATTCAATGGTGTCATGCTGGAGAGTGGGCCACCAGAAGCGGTTGGTGAGTAGTTGGATTGTGGCAGAGATACCTGGGTGACCGGAACTGGGAGTGGAGTGGACGTGTGAGAGGACTCGGGAGCGGAGAAGGAGTGGCGATCTGGGGGACATTCTCTAGGTGGTGGGTCTTGTTGGTGTGCGTCAGTGATTACGGTCATGATATCCCAGAGAAAGGGTGCAAGGATGATGGAGGATGGTAATATGGTTTCGTTCTGGATGGGGCTGTGGCAGGATTCGTGGAGACGTGACAGAGCATCGGCTTTGGTATTTTGGGAACCTGGGCGGTAAGTGATCTTGAAATTGAAGCTCGGCTGGGCTCAACTTGTGGGAGAAGGAGGCGCAAGGATACATCTTGGGAGGGTCACCTTGGCGTTAAGAGAGGACGGTGCCGATACCAGTGCTAGAGGCGTTGACCTCGACAATTAATTCCTTCTCGGGGTCAGGATGGTGTAGAATGGGAGCTGTGGTAAAGCGGGTCTTTAGATCTTGGAAGGCATTGAGAGCAGCAGGAGTCCATGTAAGATGTTGACAACCCTTCTTCACCATCGATGTCAAGGGAGCAGAGACGGAGCTGAAGTGACGTATGAAGCGGCGATAGAAGTTAGCGAATCCAAGGATGCATTGGAGCTCTTTCAGAGTTGTGGGTTGTGGCCAGTTCAGAACAGCCTTGACCTTATGATTATCCATAGCGAAACCATCTGCGCTGATGACATAGCCTAAGAAAGAGACCTTGGATTGGTGGAACTCGCACTTCTCCATCTTGGCGTATAACTGATGTTGGATTAGTCTCTGGAGCACAGCACGGACATGCTTGACATGATCCTCGTAATTATTTGAATAAATCAAGATGTCGTCGATGTAGACTACAACCCATTTGTTCAGCATATCTCAGAACACCTAGTTGATGAAGGCTTGAAATATAGAAGGGCTGTTGACCAGGCCAAAGGGCATTACCAAGTACTCGTAGTGACCGGAAGTGGTTGAAAAAGCGGTCTTCCACTCATCCCCTTCTGTGATATGAGCCAGGTTGTAAGTGCTGCACAGATCTAGCTTGGTGAAGAAGCGGGCGGTTCTTAGTTGTTCCAGGGTGGCAGGTACCAGAGGCAGAGGGTAGCAAAACTTTATTGTTATATCGTTGAGGCCACGATAATCGATGCACGGTCGCAGACCCCCGTCCTTCTTTTTGACAAAGAAGAATCCCGCCGAGGCTGGTGACGTAGAAGGTCGAATGAAACCTTTGGCCAGCTCCTCTTGACTGTAGGGCTTCATGGATTCTGATTCGGGTTGTGATAGTGGGAAGATGCGGCCATTGGGAAGTTGATTGCCAGGTATGAGTTCGATAGCGCAGTCATGTGGTCGATGAGGTGGTAGGTGAGTGGCTTTGGTTTTACTAAATGCCAGGCGAAGATCATGATACTCGGAAGGGAGCTCGGGGGTGACTGGTGTGGCTTGAGGTTTTTTTAGGCTCGATGGAGGGTAAGCAGTGTTCTTGGCAGTAGGGAGACCACTGGGTTATTTGGCCCTCCGTCCATGATATGGTAGGATTGTGCTGGTCCAACCAGGGGAAGTTGAGAATGACTGGAGTCTGTGGAGCGTTAAACACGAAGAGGCGGGATGGTTTCTTTGTGCATAGAGCCGGTAAGCAGGGTAAGATCTTGAGTGATCAATAAATTGGTCCAATGATTTATCCTCATCCCTACAGGCAAGTTCCGCTTGAAGCTCAGTGGTTAGTCCCTTGCGGAAAAGCTGTGTCAGTGGACCATCCTCCCAGCCAGCCTGAGCAGTGAGCGTCCTGAAGGTGAGGGGCGTAATTGGCCACCGAGCTCCTGCTCTGCCTGAGGGTAAGTAGCTGTTCCCAGCCTCCTTTCCATCCACCAAGTGCTGGAAGACCTCTTTAAATTTCATCAGGCTGGTCATCGCTCCATACCGCCGTGGCCCAGCGCTCGACTGGTAAGCAGAGAACACACAAAAGCAATGCGACTGTTATCATTTGGATAAAGTAAGGGTTGATGATTAACCAACAAACAGCATTAAAACCCTTACCTTTTGCTGGAGTTCCGTTGAACTTTTCCGGGAAGGCGAGGCATGGACTGGTGGCGGAGGAGGCAGACACGGTGGCGGGCAGCGGTGGGCTGATCGGGGGTGGGCTAGCAACAAGAGCCGGTAAGTGGAGAGCTTGCAAGCTCCTCCGTGATTGAAGTCAGCCGAACGAGTTACTGCTGGTGAGCTGCCAGAACGGAAGCTTGAGCGGTAAGCTCTGTGGTGACTTGACGAAAAGTTGCTGGATCGATAGACGGCGAAGTCTTCTGCAACGAGGAGGCACTCAAAATGGGATCCATATGCAACTTTATTAATAACAATAATCATAATACAGCAGGCAGGGTCAGACAGGGGCAAACAGGAACAACGTAGAGATAACAGAGAATCGTCAGAGTCCAAGCAAGAGGTCGGGGTAGGCAGCTAGCAAACGAGAGTAGTCCAAAAACCATAGCAAGGGGTCGGTAGGCAGGCAGAATAACGATCAGAGGAGAGTAACAAACCAGGTCAGCAACAGGATATCAAAACACAGGGAAAAACGCTCAGAAATGACAGCCGGTGCAAATTAAGACTTTGCAAATGTCTATGGCATAATCGTGGCTTTTATACTGTAAGCGTGATGAGGAAATGGCCGACACCTGTGAGGTGCTCAGCCCAGGCACGGGGTTCTGGGAAATGGGGATTGTGGGCAAAGTCAGTACTCTGGTGAGGGCTCCCGCTGGTGGTGATCGAAGGGAGCCACAGAGACCGAACTTGTGACAACAATATTATGTTTTTGCTAAATTTTTTAGAGAACATATTATGAAGCCATAGCAGAATTGTTGCGCGTCTCTGACCAATACAGCAGTGTTTAGTTTCATTTTGAACGCACAGTTTGAACGAATCTAAGACATTTACCACCACCTGCTGGCAGATTTAGTTTCTTATTTAGAGTATCATTTCATAAGAAGAATAAAAATAAAAAACATTGAAGGGATAGTTCGCAAAACAAAATAATTCTGTCATCATTTACTCACCCCCATGTCATTTTAAACCTTTCTTTTGTGGAACATGAAAGAAGGTATTTTGAAGACACTTGGTAACAAAGCTGTTTTGGTTACCAAATATGACTTGGGATGGGCTACAGGACAATAGGCAAACAGCTTGTTGAGAAGGCAACAACTGTTGTTGCAATTATTAGAAAATGGAAGAAATTCAAGATGACTGTCAATCCCCCTTGGATGCAAGATCTTGCCTCGTGGAGTATCAGTGATCCTGAGAAAGGTGAGGGATCAGTCTGGAACTACACGGGAGGACCTGGTCAATGACCTGAAGAGAGCTGGGACCACAGTCGGTTACCATTAGTAACACACTACACAGTCATGGATTAAAATCCTGCAGCGCGCACAAGGTCCCCCTGCCCCAGGCCCATGTGAAGTTTGTCCAGACCCACCTGAAGTTGGCAAAGACCATCTGGATGATCCAGAGGAGGCATGGGAGAAGGTCATGTGGTCAGATGAGACCAAAATAGAACTTTTTGGTATAAACTCCACTCACTGTGTTTGGAGGAAGGAATGTCTGACCTCTGTAATTATAAACAAAGGTTTCTGTACCAAATATTAAGTTCTATTTTTCTATTGTATCAAATACTTATTTCATGCAATAACATGAAAATTAATTATTTAAAAATCATACAATGTGATTTTCTGGATTTTTTAAAAATTATTCTGTCGCTCACAGTTGAGGTGTACCTACGATGAAAATTACAGATCTCTGCATTCTTTGTAAGTGGGAAAACTTGAAAAATCGGCAGTGTATCAAATACTTATTATATATATATATATATATATATATATATATATAAATATATAAAATCTAACTTGAAACATCCCTTGTGGTGATCAATTTTTAACATTTACATATCTGTCTGCTGTTTTTTTTATATGCTTAAAGACAAACCATGTGCAAATTCATCAGTCAACACCATTGCAGTAAAGACAGTCTCAAAAATGCAAAACCACTTGGAACTTCCCATGTTTCATACGTCACAAACATTTAACCAATTCTGTCAATGTGTGGTCGGAGCTTTTGATATCTAGTAAAATTATTTTATAATAAATATAGCTTTTTAGATGAATGCCAAGGCTTTTTAGGTTGAGTAGAATCTGCAATATCTGACCCAGTTTGTTTGCTGGCTTCCATTGCTGCAATATATGGTATCTTCTGCCAATTAGCAACCCAGGGTGTCAAAGTACTAATAAATAAATTGGCAGTGGGCAGAATTACACAGACGAAAACAAAAACAGACATTCCAACACAGAATGTACCTTTCAAAGTATAATAACTGGCTGTAGGATTGTTTCACAGAGAAATGAGTGAGTGAACTTATCATGTTTCCTAAATGTCTGCAAATATATTATGATACATGTATGGTTTAGAATTGTCAACAAATTACAAACAACAACTTCAACCAGCATAAAGCACTCTATTTATTTTTAACCAATCAAAGTTGCTGTTCCACACCACCACATTAATGTGTTTCATAATGATTTCCCTCTGTATTGCATTTTATGTGACAGCAGAACTGATACAGTGGTAGATTATCACTTCAAAGGTTATAGACTCCAGATGCTGAATAATGCTCTCTTTCATCTAAAATTCTCTCTTATGTTCCATCATTGTGTGCTTCCAAACCGGCAGAGAATGTTCAGATATAGCCAAAAACTACTGTGCTGCCTATGCTACAGCCTTTTTAGAGATACAGCTTGATTAATCATAGCCTCCAGTTGCTAGGGCATTTCTGTGCTGTTGTTATGGTGTTTTGGGTTTTTGATGGGATGCTACTATTCAGTTGCTAGGGTCTTTTGGGTGGTTGCTAAGAAAAATTCTAAAAGGTTTGTAATAATGTAAGTGTAAGTAAGTGCAGTTCTTGAAAAACTATTTTCTTAAGAACATCCTTTTTTATTAAGAAGAGAATGGCAGGTTCTTGCCTCAAAGGTTGTCTTTTTGTGCTGCATGCAGGTTAGTGTAAAAGTCATAACATTTGTGCACACTATTTTCATTTCAACTGGCTTGATGGGAGTTGAACACCCAGTGTTGCATTTTTTTAATGTGTTGTTTAGTATTTTAAATATTTGAGCCTGTGGCAAGATGGAGGCGGTCTGTTGTTGCAATCATTGAGTCTTAGTTTATTGTGTAGTGCCCTGGATGGTGTGAATGTTAGGCATATGGCTTTGCAGTGGATCATTTGAAGTGTGAGTTCCTGTGCCCTTTTCTTCTCCCCATGCCTCTGATTAGCCCGACTGCACTTTCCACTGCAATATTAAAGACCTCAGCATGATCTAATTATCACCACACCACCATCTACCTCTCCAGATTTATGAAAGGCTTACAGTGAGCCCTGCTCTTAAGTAATCATGATATTTACTCATGATTTTGATTTGTTTTCTTTAAGCTTGTTCTTTGGTCCTGTTGCTTGCAGGGTTACTACTTCCATACCAGTAACCCTTACAAAGACTACACCAATGCCTTTGAACAGGGGCTGCAGAAATGCAGGGATGGGGATCTGAACAGTGCTGTACTACTGCTGGAGGCGGCCATCTTACAAGACCCTCAGGACTCAGAGGTAAAGAAACTCCAAAAGCAGTGCAGACCATTTATTGAGCATTTTTGAGTGTTATTTTTCAGTGAAAAAACGGTCAGATGAGATGTTGTCAGGCCATATGTCGGTAAAAATGAATCTTCCTGTCCTGTCAGCTGTTATACTGTGTTCGTAGCACATGCTCTTCAAGTGCACGCACAAATGTGCCGGCGTGCGCTGTATTAGGCCTATATTAAAGCGCTGTATCATATTCAAAGCCAAATGAAACTGCGAGTATGCAATGTCGTAGTTATGTTGTGTTGTATGTTAAGACATTAAACATTAATCAAAGACTTAAAACTGTGCATGTAAGCATTTATTATTTTTAGGTCACATTTAAAGCAGTGCAGCATCGGTAGCTTTTAAAATAACAGCAGTCAAAATATCCTAATAACTGCTGTGATATCTGTTAATCAGACAACAAAATTAAAAAGAAGAAATTAATAACTTCTGTAGCTTTAAGCTTTATCTTTATAATTTAACATTTTATATAATTTAGTGTTATTTTCATAACTTTAGGCTATGTTTTCTTGTTGAAGGGCAGGGTAGTTAGCCTATATGACATTTATTATAATGGGTTCATGTGAAGTTTGTTTCAAGTTCACTTAAATTGAAGTTTTTTTTTTGTTTTTTTTGTTTTTGTCTAAGAAATGTTAAAGTGATAGCTCTCAATTATACTGTAATGTTGATGGTTATATTCAGTGGTTAAATATTAAGGGGAAAAAATTGAGACAGTTGGAATCAGTGATACTTGCCATCAGTCATAAAAAAAGATGGCATTAAACAAATATTACAAATATATTATATATATATATATATATATATATATATATACATTCTTTATGTTGTATATACAGAAATTTGAATCATGAATGTGAAATGATTGCAATATTAAAGTATAATTAAAAACTTTAATGTCAGGTAGGATTAATCACGATTCATTTCAGGAAAAATGTGTGTTACATTTTTTTTTTTTTATCGATTGACACCACTAGTATGCATGTATGTTATACATGTATAAAACTAAATTGTGCAACATTCTCTTTTTTTCCCTACTTTCATTAAACATTTGCATTAAACTTTCATTAAAAAAAGGAGCCACACACAGTTAAGCCTGGTTGATGATGATCCTAATAATTCAATGGCCCGAAGTCAGTTATTCTTTCTATACTACGTTTACCATGCCTAATGACATTGTTGAGTTGACGTTTGTCAGGTTTTGTAGATAAAACACTTGTGTGTAGGACTAATTAGTTATGCATCTAATCTCACACATCTTTTGCTAATTTCAAAACAGCAATTGAATTGATATGTACGTCTCTCAATAGCAGCATAATAGTGAAACTGAAGGTTTAACTGCTTCAGGAACAGCGACGTTATCACCTTGCTACTGAGAAATGCCATCTACTGTAGCTTTTCAGTTGTGAAACTATTTTGCTAAAAAGTCACAGGGCAGTGCTAACAGGTTTCTCTGCATGTTTGTTTCCTTGTGTGTGTGGCTCTACTGTGTCTGTGTGTGTTTATATGGGAGAGAGTGGGAGAAAGATAGTACATGCTTCTTTGTGGGTTTTGGTTCTTTTGTTGTTGTAGGCTGTAAGGACCTTTAAAATTACTGAAATCATTTGGCAAAGTGACTGTAATGTAGTCAAGATCTGCCTGGAGCTCCTTTAGCCATGCGTTTCCCAGAACATTCGTCAGCCAATCAGAATTAAGCATTAAACTGCATTTTAGTATAAATTGTAAGAATGTTACACAATATAATTGTTATTACTGTATTTTTGATTAATGTTTTATCACCTCACAAACAAACAAACAAAAAAGATTAGTAAATGACTTAAAGTTTTTACTGCCCAAAGCAAGCATATGTGATTGCCAGTGCAAATCCATTTTCTTCCTCACATCCGCCGCTATATCTCATTATTGCCCAGTCAGCACCATCAAATATTTAATGAAATTTCCCATGTTTTATGAGCCAAGGCGATGCTAGACAGATGGCGTAAACCTCTGGGATGGCTTATGAATGTGATCCTGTTTAACTTGAATCAAAACCACATTAAAGTCGACGTCATCGCCCCCAGAGTGACATGCCATTAAATGCACTGGCCAAGCACATAAAAAGAGAGAACAACAATATGTTTTAGAAAACTGGCATCCCCCCTAATTAAACACTGTTTTTATAGTGACCTTCAAGCTATATATGTTCAAATCATTTCATTTCTGTTTTGCTCTAATAATTTTGTGACGTTTGTTTCAACCTATAGTGCATTTTTTTTCTCTTTACAAAGGCTTGGCAGGTTTTGGGTACCACACAAGCAGAGAATGAGAATGAGCAGGCAGCCATTGCTTGTCTTCAGAGGTGAGTAGACAATTATATATTAGTAGACATGATATATGCGGAGGCAAAAGTCTTATATTTAAGTCTTATATGTTACATGATGTATGGGGATTTTTTTTAGACAAACAGATACTGTAGTGCCACCTCAAACTCGCTACTCCAAATACCTTATTTTGCCATGGTCTGTCTTTCTTCAAATAGATGTTTAGAGCTACACCCAAACAATCTGAAGGCCCTGATGGCCCTGGCAGTGAGCCTGACTAACGCAGGACAGCAGCCGGAAGCCTGTGAGTCTCTCCACCGCTGGATCAGATACAACCCTAGATACAGACATCTACTCCAGGACCGCAGCCCTCTGGACGGTTCCCCACTGCCTTGCCGCAGAGGGTCCTCCATATCCCCCATCTCCACTCTCGGATGGTAAGAATCACATTAATGTCCTCAACCTGCATATATAAAGCATATGTGGTTTACTTTTTTGAGTTTCAGTAAACCTGGGAGTAGTAAGGCATAGTGGATAAAGCTATTAACGGAAAGATTCTAAGTTAAAATTAGGAGTAGCTCGCCAAAATGATCTCCACAATCTCATATCACAATATAGTAATTTTTTTGTTAGAAATGTCACAATTCTGGTTAGCAGTTTCAATACTACAGCAAATATATTAGGCCAGGGGTTCCCAACCTTTTTTACTCCACGGCCCCCATCCTTCTCTGCTTAATTTTGCAAGGCCCCCCATGCCTGACATTTCCTCTTATACAGTACTTCCATAGTAAAGAGAATGCTTATTTTTAAACCCTTTTTATTAACAAAACCATTTGTTTTGCATAATTATTTATCTACTGCATGTTATTAAAAAACCTTAAAAAGAAAGCCTCTGCTCAATTCTAACTTTTAAAAATAATAAAAATTAAAGTTAACGCTTTTGAATTCTTTACTTCAGACATTTTTCAGAGTAACTACTTTTTCTTAAATAAGTGAGTTTGTGAATCAATAGCACGACTCTGATATACGGGAGTGTCATACATTAGGCACGTGTACGTTTGTTGTTAGAACTACTTTAATCATCTTTACCTTTACATTAGTGCAATGGTTTGCTTCATGCAGCCGAGAGATGTAGTTTGCGTGCAGCGATTGGAAGTTTTGAGTCCCAATCATCAGTGCGATGAGGCTTGCTGCACTCAGTCTGAAGAAATCAATCACAGAACACGGTCGCACTTTGATCATTTTGATTTAACACAATAATAATAATAAAAAATAAATGAGTAAAGGATATGTAAGGCGCTGAGTCAGGTTTAAGCGATAGCTCGCCTAACTCAAGTTGCAGCAGAAATCAGCCAAAACGTTAAGTCTCACTTTAAGACTTAACACATGGATCCAAAATATTGATAAACATTTCTACATCGTGTTTAGGTTCACTTAACAATATACTGCTGTCCAAAGGCAAAGCCTAGTAACTAAACATTTGGCCAGAATTTAGTTAAGGCTTAAAACAGGCTTTGTGACATCTGTTTTGTCTTGTGACAAAGTCTCCTGGTTCAATTTTGTCCCGTTTCAGAGAAACGCGAGTGTCAAAAATGCAGTAACTACATAATCCAAACTAATACCAAGGCAAACCGCAGTAAGTGATGTTACTGTGTTCTAGCTTTGTTTTCCCGGCTTTGACACCGCAGATACTGTGATCTGCCTTGTTAGCCATTACACAATATCCAAAGACAGGTAAGGAAGATAACAAAATATTAACTCTTAGTAAGGCAAATGGCAGCTTTATAATCAGTTTACATTAACTAGCCAGCCGCTAGAAAATTAAACAATCATTTCAGCTTATCTGCACTGCTCCATTGAAGACAGTATCCACTCTAACAACGTAATGATAATCCGATTTAAAATCACATTGATGTTTTTTGATTCAGACATCTCTCCATGTTTCAGGTAACTAATCCAATAGTGACAGCGGTTACTCCTTCAAAATTTAGTTGGCTCCGGTAAAATTATGTTTGCAAAGTGACAACTGGACAAGTGCACCTAGCATCAACAGTTTTGAAATAGCTGTCAATCCGCCTGTGTTTACTTGCAAATCACGTTAGATCACATGACTCAGAATTAGGACAGAATATGTCAGTCTTATATTGGCAACCTAATTAAAAGACAGATACAACTTTGATTATGATGACAGATTTTTTTTTGCATAATCAGAAAATTTAACAGAACTGTGCAGTTTAATTTATGTCCTGTCATATTAAGTCCGTCTTGCTAATCAGTTTTTTTTTTCACAGATAGCTAAATATAAACATTAATCCTCTATTTTAATTATTCATTATAGCTTTAAGGGTGTAGACAGCATAAACTGGAAATGTACAATTTGAGAATTTAACATTCACAGCATGCAAACATCAATAAAACTATTAAAGTTATTAAAAACAATCAACATGTAGTAAGAAACACATCAAGAAAGCTGGTTAAACACATTTAGTTTGTAGATACTGCACTTTTTGCAATAGTGTTTTAGTTGTTTCAGGTTATCCAAAGGCAAAATGTTGTATCTGCATTTTGGTGGTCAAAGGTCACATCAGTTGTCATGGTTTTTATCTATAAAAAATTCATTCATTACATGAATGCATTACCACTAATCTACTCACAACATGTTTGACTGGCTGGTGTAAATACTTTAAAGGCATTTTTCTCAGTTTCAGTGTTGGCATAGTTACTGCATTTAGCCTTTGTAGTTCAGTATAGCATAACCAACTGTGTTTGTGTGAATACTTGGCAAAATGGGCATTTTGACATGTTATTGTGTGCCTTTCCCCATTAAGAAACCCACATGTCAGACAGTGTGCACTTGCCAAAATGAATTCTCTTCCAAGCAAGTCGCACTCTTCATTTTCTCATTAATGTTTCTTTATTGCTCCGACATGTCGATAGCTTTAAGCAGTCATGCCTGCACAGATACCGCAGTACCTGCCTAGTTTAAACTTGGGCTTTTGTTTAGTGTTCTGCTAATGGTGTTATGTGTGTGTATGCAGCTCTCAGCTGGTGGAAGTGTTGGAGCTGTATCAGGAAGCAGTGCAGCAAAATGCTGAAGGGGTGGACCCTGATCTCCAGACAGGCCTTGGTGTGCTCTTCAACCTCAGCTCAGAGTTTGACAAAGCTGTTGACGCCTTTAATGCTGCACTTTCTGTCCGACCTGAGGTGAGCCAGAAGGTCTTATTCATCATTATTTTAAAGATCTATTAAAGAGCTGTCAAAAAGCACTGTCTGCAATTTAACCTTGTTGAAAAATGATCACAGCTCTCTGTTATGCACATTGATTTAGTAGTTCATGTAATGAATTTGAATAGAAATATTTTTAACATCAAAAGTCGCAGTGAGTATCTTGTGTGGCCACCAGTGCATCTTATCCTCATGAACTGCTCCAGATTTGCCAGTTACTGCTGTGAGATATTACCCCATTCTTACACCAAGGAACTTGCAAGTTCTTAAACACTTCTGGGGGGAAAAACGCTTACATGTTTGATGCTGAAAGGACAGCTGTTAGGACAGGATCAGCTGTCCTTCCGGTCTCCCCATAGTTCTGTTTTAGGCTTTCCAATGAAGATCTGTGAAGCTTATTTAGATTTTACAAAATAATTTCTGTTGAGTCTATATAATTCAGAATAAAATAATGCAGAAAATGTTAGCTTTTTATCTTTTAAGTACATTTAAAAAAAAAAAAAAAAGCTCTGAAACTTTCTATAGACTCTGATGTAAAATCCCTATCCTAGATTGCTCTTTACTCTGCCAGTTCTGTGTTTTCATAGGACTATCTGCTGTGGAATCGGCTTGGGGCCACGCTGGCAAATGGGGACCGCAGTGAGGAGGCAGTGGAGGCCTACACCAGAGCTCTTGAGCTCCAGCCAGGCTTCATCCGTTCGAGATACAACCTGGGCATCAGCTGCATCAACCTAGGGGCACATCGGTAATGAACCAAACCACTGAACAAGGGTTGATGGGGAATGAACTGCTTGTCTCCTTAGTGTGGATATAAATAAGTTAAAGCAGAAGGCTGAAAAAAAGGCACTTTGAATTTTGATGTTAGCGTGTTTGACCTCTTTCTTTTCTCTTGCAGGGAGGCAGTGAGCAACTTCCTGACAGCTCTGCACCAGCAAAGGAAGAGCAGGAGTCATCAGGTGATGTCTAGCAACATCTGGGCAGCTCTGCGGATTGCCCTTTCCCTCATGAACCAGCCAGAACTTTTCCAGGCAGCCAGCGTGGGAGATCTAGACCTACTAATGAGGGCCTTTAACATGGACATGTGATCAAACTTGAACCTGTGAAATCTATCCGTTATGTACAGAAGGCACAAAGTCGGGCTCAAATGAATATGGATGTCAATTTGATATGCAGAGCGTGCACACCTAATTTTGTTGTATTTTCTGGCAGCCTTTGCCTTCTTCAGAGGCCACTGAAGAGGGTGTTTATATTCTATAGAGCACAAACAGAATAGGTAAGTGATGGGTTTTGAACGTAAATTAATAAATATCAAAGAGAGCGAGAGCAAAAGCACTTTTTTCCTTGAAGTTAGTTATATTTTACTGTAATATTTTTAAGGTTATCTGAAAACTTTGTAAACTTGAGAAAAATGAACCAAATCTTGGTGGGCAATATGGGAGGATTTTTGGTTAGTTTGTACCCTCTTCATATTAATCCTCTCAAAAACCTAGCTATTTATCATGGCCAGTTCTGAAGAACCTTTGTTCAACCTGTGTGTTTTTAAACTGTTCATTTTACAGTGATAATTTATGTGTGTCACCAAAAGGTGGCGCTATTGTTTCGCTGAAAAAAGCATAGCCATATATCCAGTCAGTCCTTTATAAACCAGTGTGCAGTGTGAGCAATGATGCTAGTTGAACTTCATTTTAGGACACAACACCCTTTCAGGGTGATCTGTGCCCAGGTGTGCAGGCAGAGCTTGTTCCCCAGGCCATCTGTCTTCCAGCAAGCCCCTTTTAATGCTGTGTGCTCCAGGGCATTCTGGATCAGGGCTCGGTGGGGAGCAACTTCAAAGACTCTGCATGAAAGGTCACAGCAAAAGCATCATGTTGAAAGTGAGTGAGTTTATGTAAGACCGCACAAACGTTTAGAGAAACTAAATACATTAGCAAATCTATGAACATCATTTTGGTCACATATTTCAGTTTTTAGCACTAAGTTTGATGCGCATTTTACATGACTGAAATCACTTTAGCCTATAGAGATATAACAGTCTATAGCAAAGAAGCCATGTGCTAGAACCATTATGATTTCAGCTCCATTATATACTATTAGGCAGGATATTTTCTTTGAAGACATAACTATGCAAACCAACATTACTGTTTTTTTTTTACCAAAAAATTACCAAAAAATCTTTATAATTTTGTCTTTATAATTTTGCCACTATGCATTATTAGTGAAGTCGGTGTATAAGAGGAGTTAGCTGAGATACTTGAAGGGCACTGAATGAGACACAGAATTTAAAGATGCTGCTATAAATAGCATTAATAATCTCAATTTTGTTTTGGCAAAGACAGATAAAGTTGCTTCATAAGATGCACCTACAATTACAAATAATTTGGGAAATCTAATGATTGCATGTATGATACACAAAACAGATTTCTCTCTCTTTATAGTCCCATATTTTAACTTTTAAGTGAATGTAACAACTATTAATATACATTTTTGACAGACAAAAATTCCAACACAAACATACTATATATGACAATATTTAAAATCATATGCCATGTAATGAATACAGTATGCGGGCATTGATGACACTTGTCTTGTAGTAAATCACATTAGTTTTGCTATGACCAGAGCTGTTATGTAACTATGAATATAATTACTGACAAAAAAAATATGTAGAATAGCAGAAGGAAATATATTTATTTATTGTAAAATAGGTTATTTCATGGAATGAACAGTCATAAAATATATGCATGTCTACACATCATTTATCATCTTTCAATCTCTCTTACATTAACATGTTATATACTCGAAATGCATTTATAACCAGTTTATTAAAGTTGTATTTTAGAAGAACTGAAATATGATTATGTCTCTTTGTTTCATTTCAAAACTAAGGGCACATGCCATGGTGATCCCTTACCTTTAAATGATTTAGAAATGGTGTTACCAGAGCACCCCCCACAGGCACATACTGAGCACTGCTGTCTCTAGTAATGCAGTGGAACAAATGCCACCTTTAACCCATTATATATTATATTATACACAAATAAAGACCTAACCTTGGATGGCCTCAAATACTGTAAGCATTAGATTTGATATGGGTTATCCAAGATATTTCTTCTCCACAAGTTGAAATTTTAGACACCTTACATCAACAAGGCTCTGAAAATAAATCTGTGTGGTTGAAAAGGAGAATGGCTTTAATTAGCTTATAGATTTCTTTAGGATTTTAGGGAACAGGGAGGATCTGAGGTGGATGACTTAGCAGGTTCGTGTTTCATGACCTGTCATATCCTCGGATATATAGTGACTCAAAATACTTCCTTTGTAACTGGAATCGCTTTAGTACTGTCAGTACCTTTGGATGAATATATGAATGGAAATTCTCAGCCCTTAATTTTACTTTTGACTGTCAAGGCTGCATTGCTTTTGTGATATCTGAGCCGTTTTGAATGAGCAGTTTTCTTATTATCAAACTTATATCAGCTTATAACTATATCAAATGTGATAAATGCAAAGATGATCATGAGATCATCCAGTGGAGCAGGATGTGTGAAATCAAGCTAGTGGGCATGTTTTAATCAGCAAATTCAGTAAATATGTGTCTGCCAATTTAAACATAACCAACAGCTCCGTGGAAAACTTTTCCAGTATCGTCAGGCTTTTATTATGTAGTGATCCTACATTCAATAATCATGCTTTCTGTGCGTACAGCCCAGATAATGTGGCCGAATGGTAAATACTTAAATGCACAGGACAGTCCTTATTGTTCTGTTTAACACATTCTCAGTTGTAACACTGATCAAATGAACAGACAGTGACATCTACTGTCTCTTTAAGACCTCATCTTCCTACTTTCACTATTCAGCCTCCCCCATCCAGCCCCACCTTGTCACCACTAGCAGCTCTCAGTGTAGATGTACTGGCTGTTAACTAAAGTCCCCACTGCTCATCCCGGTGGCAGTGCTCCCATCAGCACATATTCTACAGAGGGAGCCGAGTGCTTCCACTGACTGACCTCTCACTGGTGGACTTCAACATAGTAGGTAATACTAAATACTGGTTTTGTAACTTAATTACTATTTTATAGTAATGTAGTCATATAGTATTTTATGAAGTAGTAATTGTGCAGTTTGCATTTGTTAACCCATGGTGTGCTGCAAATTCTTGTCACTACTGCCTAATGCATATTTGTACATTGACCCTCAATATTATGCTAAATGCATTTAAATTTTAATTCCAAGTAACTTTTTATTTACATTTTTTTTTTATTAAATTACTATTTTATTTTATATTATTTTATTTAAACAAATTGCTCATGACATAGAAAGTCACTCTGGGAAGCTGCAAATTGGCAACCACCCAATGTACCATGTGGCTTTAAATAAGTGGAAATCTGACAAAGTAGCCTACAAAAAACTTTATTGTACAACTAATAGGTCAGCTTTTTTGTAATTACAGAAAGTAGCATATTATATATGGATTAAAACTATTATGAAATTACTTTATAATATATATATTTTTCTATTCTCATGTCTACTCTCAAAGATCTTTTTCTAAGTCTGCATACGTATTTTTACAAATGAAATGTCTTTGACACTGTATCCAAACGTATCAAACTACTTCAGTCATTTTTATGATTGAGGAAGCTGATAGCCAGAACCATTTCAAGCGCGGGTGACTCTAGTAGGTAGGCGTAGACAAATGTCAAACTATTTTGATATAAACACATTGGCTTCATAACAATATGCTATATAAAGTAATAAAATACACAATATACACAGTTTTACACAGATACACTAAATATCATTTGTTAAAAAACATTAAAATATTTATTCCACCCCCTTCATCCAATTGTTGCCATGCTCTCAATATCAGTATGGGTGTGGTAATCGCTCTGTGAATTGCCTTAAAACTAGTAAATTTGGCGCCCGATGCCTTGTATTGGATATAAATAATACGAAATGAGAGCGTTAATATTTTGAAAAAAATAAATAAATAAAAATAATCTGCTCACTCTTACAGGCGGTAGGAGGATTTTGTAGTGTTATTACATCAGGTAAATGTCTCAATGTTTGTGTGCTGGTCTGGAGTAACTGACATGATACAGTCACCGTTTGCTAGCCAGTGTGCTAACCAAAACTAACTAAATCAGAATATAACTCGGTGATTAATTTGACGGATGACAAACCTGCAGGGAAAGGTTCTTTTATACATTTTTGTCGCATATGTAAGTTAGTGTCTTATAGGTAGGTTTCTGTGTAGTGCAACATGTGGTATTGAATCTGTTGTCAAAACAGTTGGCTACCTTGAAATAATGTGAAATATAACGTGTAATGCTGATGTTAACGGTACATTTAATCGCATTAAATCGATGACCAACACGAATGTAACGATTAACAGGCAACATTTTCGTCTCTGTGTGGATATTTTATTTACAACGGATATTTTCGCGTTTATCGTGACTGGTTTAACAGGCTCTGAGTATCACAAGTTAACGAAGGATTAACACATCTGGATAAGGAGGATTATAAATATCCAGATGTACATATTCAATTTTGGTTTAAAATGTCAATCCAGCTAGTTCGAACATGTGAAATTATTCTCCAATATTTTAATTAACCTGAGCTTTTTTGTGTATATTATTCCTAATATTATGTTGTCATTTAATGTGTACAGTATCTGATTTTCGAATTTTTTTTAGCTTAAAATAGACACTGATCATTGCTTACTTTTCCTGTAATTTGGTTTACTAGGGTTGGGACCAACAGTCTTC
Organism: Cirrhinus molitorella; assembly: GCA_033026305.1. Lineage (NCBI taxonomy): Eukaryota > Metazoa > Chordata > Actinopteri > Cypriniformes > Cyprinidae > Cirrhinus > Cirrhinus molitorella. The sequence continues at coordinate 31,004,213 of CM065124.1, read as the reverse complement.
CTGTTTTAGCAGCATTGCTTGCAGTCATGCTACTGTGCTTCCCTAAAAGAACTTACACTGAAACGTAGATTTCACAGAGGTCAGGATAAACCTGAATGATCTCTAAGGGTATTCCCATATTGTGCCAAACCACCAATATGGCAAGTCGCTGTGCATTTTATTCTATTACTCAGTATTTGCTTTTAGGCTGAAACAAGACTGAAAGCTGTAAGTAGGGTTAATTGACGTTTTTTTTTTTTTTTTTTTAAACATGATAACTTTTTTTTTTTTTTTTTAAATCTGAAAAGTCTAATATTATTAATAAGTAGTAGTATTGATATTACAGTTGCACTAACTTGCAGCCTTTGAGTGATTGTTGTATTCTCTTAGCTGCTGAGTATCAGACCGCATATAACCTCTTAATGTTTTAAACATTTTAATTAGTCTCCTTACTGAGGTGGTGTTAGCAATATTTTGGGGAAATCAACTAGTAGCCAATGCCAAGTGCCAAGCAGTGCTGCCCCTCATTAAACAAAGGAGCACAGCGTGCCCAGCTTTCAGTTGGCAGTGCAGTAACTGGAGCGTTTGGTTCCTCTACTGAATGATATGATACAGCTCCTACTTCTATTCAGTCTAGTAAAAACATTGATGCTACTTTCTATGTTCTTCATAAATTGTATTCAAAAGGTCTGTCTTTCTAGGTCTGTGGGGCCTCTGACATGACATTCAGATGAATATATATATTCTATAGAGTGTCTTTAATTATTAATCCAGCATGAGTGCTCTGTTATAAGGGTGCTTAATGTGACGTGGTGCTTGTGTATACTTTGCAGGTCTTTGTCAGTATTATCAAACCTGGGAAGACAGTGAAACGCTTGGAGGACCATGAGTGAGCTGGAGCAGTTGCGGCAGGAGGCGGAGCAGCTGCGCAATCAGATCAGAGTAAGAACTGATGCCCTTTCTGGTCAGCTCAAAGGATTTTCCCGCTCCTTCAGTCAAATCTGTTGACTCATTTAGTATTGGCTTGTTCAAGTCATGTCGGAAAGAGAGTATTTGAGTTGACCGTACAGGAACACCACCACATCATGATTACAAGTGGGAAACATTAAGTCCTCAGTTTGGGGTAGGGGCGTGTCACTGAGAAAACCTGTCGGATGCAATGCACTTTCATAACTTGAATAAAAGCAGAAAAAAAAAACATGCACATTCTTTGCCAAAGTGACTTGAGTGCGCCTAACGATGTAATTATGACTTGCTAGCGTGTAAATGCATACTTCCCAGGAGGACTTGAATGCATCACTTATTTAATACATCTGATTCAGATCATCAGCTCATTAGGAGAGAGATCCATGAATTGAACTGCGTGTGTCAGATCAGAGAGAAATGCAAAATGTGCAGAGCAGTAGGTTCCCAGGACCAGAGTTGAGAAACACTGAATTCGTAAAAGCAGTTGTGTGAAATGTGGAAATGATCCAGGAGCCTTCAGATTTGATTGAAGGAGCATAAAAATCCTTTGAGCTGTGCTAATTCACACAACTTTGGGTTCAACATACTTTTTTCTTCATTTAGTAAAGACTAAGACAGATGTTATTCTTTTAAACTTGATGTTCATCAAAGCGTCCTGAACAAAAATGTAACATCGTTTCAACAAATATTAAGCAGCACAACTGTTTTCTACATTGATAAGCACTGATAAGATTAAATCGGCATATTGGAATAATTTCTGAAAGATCATGTGACACTGAAGACTGAAGTAATGGCTGCTGGAATTTCTGCCTTACCATCAGAGAAATACATTTTTAAATGAATTAAAATATATATTTTTAATAGATTATTTTAAGTTGTAATATTTTACAAAATTACTGTATTTTTTATTAAATAAATGCAACCTTGGCAAGCATAAGAGGCTTCTATTTTATTTTTTTTTAAGTGTTTGAATGTATAATTGTATAAGGAAAGTGTAAGTAGTAGATGGATATATTGGCAGTGCTGATTGGATGGTATTTGGCCATTTAGAGTTTCTTTGTTAGTCCAATAATGGTGCCCATTTGGCTTAGAAGTAGTAGTTTTAGTTCCAAAATTGACTGTCTAAAAATCTTGCAACTTTAAAATGTTATTGCTATAACTGTCAAAAAAAGATTTTTTTTTTTGTTTTGTTTTTTTTGTCCTTTTGCTTGTATTTTTTTTGTTGTTGTTGTTCTTATTTTACCATTGACTGTTTACTTATTATTTTTTATTTTTTACTTGAAGGTGCAATAGGAAATCTTGGGAAATAAAATTCTTGGGATAGCGCTGAAAGCGAACGATGAGCATAGTTTTTATTTGCAAACACAAATGCATTGCATTACTGCTTTCTAGTGGCGCTCTTCAGTACACACGGTAGACGAGAAGATGGTGTATTTTCCCCCGAGTTTAATAAAACGCCTCACGCGACGACACACTCATCCACATACATGGGGATTGAGTGAGGACAAATGTACACAAGCGTGCATCCAACTCAGGCCGCAAACAGAAAGGAAATGAATAAAATAAGGAGATACAGATGTCGGTAGAGTGAGTCACCTCTCCAGAACGTACAGACACACGCACATGCGCAGTTGTCAGTTTGCCACAAAACTACCGTAAATGCTCTAATAGCCATTACAACGTCATGTCATTAACCGTGAGAACACTTTATAGTACAGTTAGTAAAAGTATTACAATACCAGGAAGGAAGATCAGGTTGTTGATGTTTGCCTGCCATTCTTGCTCTGTCTGCACAGCTTATGTGAACACGCCGATGACATATCTGTCTGCGCAAACACGGTGCACAGAGGTATGCAAATACATGTTGACAGGCAGGTAGGAAAGTCAATAAAAACGCTCAGACCGGACATTTTAATTTCTTGGTCCTATGCATTTCTCAAAATATATAAATGCATACAAATACATTTAGACCACTTAACTTTACGATTGCTATGGAGATGTGAAGAGACTTTCAACCAGCATAACAAAAAATGTTTCTGAAGACAATCACCTATTGCACCTTTAAGTGTGATATTGAAGTTGATGATGAGCATTAGGAAATTTCAGTGTCATCAAATTTTGAAATCATAAATACCTTACTTAAAAGACAAATAACTATATTGTGATATACCGTTAATGTGAAATAAAATGACTCATATAGTGATATAAGATTTTGATCATATCGCCCACCCCTAGCAGTTTTGTTTATTATAGTTTTCAACTTTTTGTTTTTTTTTTTTCATTTTTTTTCACGTGGACCTGAGTGACAGGAAGTAGAATATATGTGTTTTCCTCTGTCCTGTTCAGTAGAATGACTGTACTTTAACATGCTGCTGTTCCCATTGCAGGATGCCAGGAAAGCATGCAGCGACTCCAGCCTGTCCCAGGTAAATAGCTCTATCACCGTCCCTGCTGGGTCCTTGTAAGAGTAGCAGTAGTGGTCTAACCCATGTCTATAGGGCATGTCTATGCTCACCTGTTCTCTTAGCTCAGCACAGACATGCAAATCGGCTGCTGACGTACATGCTGAACATGCTCTTAAGTGCGCTGAAATATTAAACAACCTCTTACATGCCAAGTCCTACATCAAAATTTAAACGTACAGCCCACGCCGTGGTGGTTTTGGTGATTTAAGATTTCATAATTTCTATTCGGATTATTTATTTTTGTATTAAATCTTTTGCCAGTGCTATGTAAATTTTAGATAATCACTATAAGTCACATCAACTAATACAGCCCTTTTTCCGCACATGAGTAATCAGTAGCACACCTTGAATTAATGAAATGTCCCCTGCTTGCTTTGTAATGTCACTGTAAATTGAGATTTCCTGTGTGTGTTTAGATTACAGCTGGTCTGGATTCAGTTGGAAGGATCCAGATGAGAACGAGGCGGACGCTCCGAGGCCATTTAGCCAAAATCTACGCCATGCACTGGGCTACTGATTCTAGGTCAGTTGACAGAGATAGATTGAGTGGGCTGGAGGATGGGCACTCTCAGAGAAACCCTGCACCTCTGTCAGTGTACACTCAATGAATAATACAGCAGGCCTCTCACAACTCAGGGGTGTTCTAGGATTATGTCGGCTGCCTCCTGCTCCAGCCTCACTTCTCCTCCCTTCTCTCTTTCCTCTATTATTCACCCCTTCCCCACCTGTGCATATTTCTTTAGGGAGGAGACACAATTGTTAGATATGTAGAGTTTTGTAATGTTTTTGCCCTGCAAACATGCAAAGCTTTAAATGTGAAAAATCTAAACAGTAAAATTAAGGATATGCAATTTGACATTATTGATTATATTCCGAAAAGCAGTTTTAATTTCACACTTAAAGTGTCTTTTCATTTTGAAATAATTTAAAATATCAGTATTTGACGTTATCAAAACATTATGTATTTGTAACTGCAGGTTTAAGCATTCCATGTCCATCTGAGCTGCATTAAACAGTATGTAAATACATCTAAATGCCACTTCAGATGCAGCTTCAGTGTTTCCTCTATGTTGCTAAGAGGAATTTTGTTGATACTGATTGAATTTGGTTGGTAACAGCCCAAATGTAAGAATTTGACTCAAAAGATGATGCACACTTTTAGAAAAAATGGCTTTATAAAGGTTAAAATACCCAGAAAAAGTAAAAATAAATTTAAACTTATTGAAAAAGAATAGTTTCTGTCACTGCTGTTAACTGACTACACAGAATATGAAGAATATAAAAAAATTCAGGAGTAGTTCTTAAGATACCAGCAAAATATCACATTCTGCAAGTTATCGTCTAATTATCGTTATCGAAAAAATCCCAGAAAATATACATATACAATATGGCACACACACCTAATTTTTATTTAAATCATATTATAATTTGTTGATGATAATTGTTTAAATTAATATAATACTTTTTAACTCAACCCTTTTCTTAAAAATGGTTTAACGACTGTTTATCATTTTATAAAACTTTTTGTTTTTGTGATAACTTGTATCTGAACTGTAAATTATGCTTTTTACAGTCATTTTACAGTTTAATATGTTAGACATTTCCCTACCCTGCTCATATAGTATTAATTTTATTTATTTTATGGTATTAATAGTGCAGGTCTAATGTAAGTCTGAGCTGTTTCAACTAAAAGAAAATTGCACTGACTGATCTTAAAATATATCAGTGCCTTTGTTTTGTCTCAACATGCACACCAGTTTTTTTTTTCTAAGACATATTTATAAAAAAAAATAATTTAAATATCCTAGTAGACCTATGGCCTAATCCTAGTTTAGGCTAAGCCCTGTCTATGAAACTGGGCCAAAAAGTCATACATTTTATCTTAAAAATCCTGCAGAAGTCCTGTGTATTTGTGTTATAAGCATCAAACTTTGTCTGCATGTTCACCTTGTAGTATTTTTAATCTGTGACGTGTATTGAAAACAGTGGTTTACTCTTTAACCCCCCACCTTTTTTTTAACCATTAAGGTTACTAGTTAGTGCCTCACAAGATGGCAAACTCATCGTTTGGGACAGCTACACCACAAACAAGGTTAGTACAGCCCAGCAAGTAAATATACATCTTTTTAAGGATAATAAAGTATTTTGTTATATGCCAGAAATAATATGTGAAGTAGTATGTGGTTTCTGAATTCAGCATTGGTCTCATTCTTTATAACAAAATAGGAGCGCAAGTGCAACAGTTTTTGTTTGGTTTCTTTTCAGATTCATGCCATTCCTTTAAGGTCATCGTGGGTGATGACTTGTGCCTACGCTCCCTCAGGGAATTATGTAGCCTGTGGAGGCCTGGACAACATCTGCTCAATCTACAGCCTTAAAACCCGTGAGGGCAACGTCAGAGTCACTAGAGAACTTCCTGGACACACAGGTAAACTGTCAACAGCAGAATTAGCATCATTAGTCCGCATATCTATCATGCAGTGGGTTGAAGCTTCTGTTCTGATATATACACTTTTTTTTCTTCTTCTTCTTCATCGTCAGGTTATTTGTCATGTTGTCGCTTTCTGGATGATAGTCAGATAGTCACCAGCTCTGGAGATACTACATGGTGAGTCCATCACAACTATAAATGACTAGATTGTTTACCTTTAACAACATTGAAAAAAAATCATTTAAAAAAACAAGTCAATTACAATGTTTTGGTACTGTTAAAATGATTATAAGTAGTTCAGATATTTTCTACTATATTGAACTATTGAAGAACAGACTTGTTCGTCTTACATTCAGGGTCTAGACTTTGGCATGTCAAGAATACACTCACGACTATAGGTGGCGACAAATCCACGTAAAACGAAATGTGCCAAGAAATACGTTTTGTAATGTTTGTTGGTAATGTTAGACCAACTCGATTGAGAACAAAAGAAAAGCTTACAGCAGCATGAGTCTTGACTGCCATGTTAGCCTGATGGAACCAAATTTCCTCTTATGTGATTTTAAAACAAAGACAATACCCAGAATGGAAGACAATAAAATGTCACTTTTAGAGTTAATGAATTTTTGGTAGGCTACTTTGAGATGGATAGCCTAATTGTTAAATAATTTAGATAGGTTGTTAAACTTGTTATTTTTATGGTATATCAGAAAGTGTATGTTTTTTTTTGTCGTGTATTTTACCAGTATTTACCATACTTTCAAAAAAAAAAAAAATATGGAAAAATATGCAGTAAGGTAAAGACTTGGGTTTAAAATAGCCTTTTTCTGAGAGGTACATATTGAAAAAGGAGGGTTGTCTTATAACCAGGGTCAACTTATAATCTGGGCAATACGGGTATTTGACATGAAAAGAAACAATCAAAAATACTCTCTAATTGCTCTTGCGGTACTTTGCCACTGTGTTGTGTTAGGAGACGCACAACAACTTCTGTGGCTTTATAGGTAATATTTTAGTTTACACAATTTTGCAAGATCAGACAATGTTGTGTCTAATATATACCACAATATTAACTTCTTATTATTGAATTGTTGTAAATATCACATTTGCAACTGGTCTTTGTTTTAAAAATGCTGGGAAATCACTTCACGTAACCCTACATGAGTGATTGCTGATAGGCTGTTGAAAAAAAAAAAAAGAGAAAAAAGGAGAAAAAAAAAAGAGAAAAGGAGAAAAAAAATCACCCACTGACTTTTAAAGCTGCTACATAGTAATGACTTTCTACTTTGAGGACTTTGATAAATGTAGTAGAGTAAAAAGTATGATATCTGTTTTTTAAATGTAGTGAAGTTAAAGTCAAAAGTGTATATAAGTTCAGTAATTAAGTAAATGTACTTTATTACTGTCCACCTCTGAAGATATGGCAATATAAAGTACTGCAAGTTTTCTCAAAGTCTTTATAACTTTATGACGAACAAAACGACTAAATGTTTATTTTTGCATAGCTGTTACCTAGCCCATTTTTGAATTTCTTGAAATTTAAAGCTTACAGGCTTCTGTATTCCATCCACCCACAGTGATTTCTAAGGTTTATAATGGTTCGATTTTCTCAAGTTGGCATTCAAGTTTTGTGATCTTGCACTGAATGTGACCCAACTCTCTTTCTCCTTTGCAGTGCTCTGTGGGACATTGAGACTGGTCAGCAGACCACCACGTTCACAGGGCACAGTGGAGATGTGATGAGCCTGTCCCTCAGCCCAGACTCTAGGACTTTTGTGTCAGGTGCCTGCGATGCGTCCTCCAAATTGTGGGACATCCGAGACGGAATGTGCAGACAGTCTTTCACCGGACATGTTTCTGATATAAATGCTGTCAGTGTGAGTGTCCAAGAGAGAAGTCTTCAGCAGTGACTGATACTGGTTTATGTCTTTTTGCCAGTGCAATGCTTTCGTAATACTTATTGTTTGTAAATGCTCATATCCGTTTTAAATTGTGCTTATTTCTTCAGTTCTTCCCAAATGGTAATGCGTTCACCACCGGATCAGACGATGCCACTTGTCGTTTGTTTGACCTTCGCGCAGACCAGGAACTGATGATGTATTCACATGACAACATTATCTGTGGAATCACCTCTGTGGCCTTCTCTAAGAGTGGCCGCCTGCTGCTTGCTGGCTATGATGACTTCAACTGCAACGTTTGGGATACTCTAAAAGGAGAGCGTGCAGGTCAGAACTTTACATGACCCATTTGGCCAAACAGAAAAAAAAAAAAACTCAAGCAAGCACCTATAACGGTGTTAAATTAGCGATAGTACAACACAGAGAAGCCCATTTGAATTACTCTAAGCAGGTTTACATTAATGTTTCACTCAGAATTAAATTATTCTGATTGGTGAAGTTGAGTATTTGCTAGGGATGTGATGAGTGAAACAAGTCTTTATTAATTGAGACACAGATTTTTTTTTTTTTGTATTATTTGATGAGTATATTTTTTTAAAGACTTAAGCAATGAGCATTGTGTCAGAACCGCTAGTAAAGAAATTTTTTGTTTAGGTTTCTAATCTTTTTTTTTTCTTCAGAATTACGAAAATCATGATCTCCAGTTTATTAAAAAAAAAAATATTTTTCAATTTATCCAGAATCATGCAGCTTTAGTTTACATTTATTACTGCTTGTAAATCATTAAAATTGAAGTTTAATTTTATAAAGTACAAGTTCATATTGTTTTTCAGTTGAATAAAATACTGTTTTCCACTATATATTTCATCATTGAAAAGGTTTAACTTTTTCTTTAAAAAAGTTAAACCTCATCTCGTTCTTGTGAACCCAGTCTCGTGTCTCATGTCTCGTTTCATGTCTCGTCACACCCCTAGCATTAACATTACATAAATGTTTTGTAGAATGGAAGAAAGTTCACTGAAGAGAACAAAGTATAATGATAGAAAACTGCTGTAAAAAAATTAACTATGCTACTTTGTTGCTTTTGTGTTTGAAGGTGTTCTAGCTGGGCATGACAACAGGGTCAGCTGTTTGGGGGTAACCACTGACGGCATGGCGGTGGCCACCGGTTCTTGGGACAGCTTCCTTAGGATATGGAACTGATCTCACTTAGTTGGACTTTGGGAGCCACTCTTTCTGATCACACAATCACTGTAGTGCACTGCTGCCACACAGGACCCTTCCCTTTCCATCTCCTCCTTTATAGATGACCTGGTTTTCTTCATCTTCTCTCTTTCTTAGACCACATTATCCCACCATCCTGAAGTCAGTCAAAGAGATGAGGACAAAGGTCTTTCGGCTTCACATCTGACTTGAGGTGGGGGACAGACTGTGTTGTGTACAGTATATCTGCCATTCTTTGTGCTTGTACGTATAACATATGCACTTCTGACAGTGTTTGGATGTTCTGGTGTGTGAATACTTGTGATGGGTGTCTTTGACTGTCCCTGTTTTCTTTTCCTGCTTTTTTACCCTTTGTCCCCCATCACAGTGCTATTTGCCAGACACAGTGGCCAATATAATGAACTAAGCAATTAGGCAGTCAGAGTATTCTAGGCCATCAGTGTTTGACCGTTGACCTTATTTTAGTTTGCATCAGTGTTGGGTCTGTTCGGTCATAAATGGTTCAGGCTTAGCTTGGTAGTTGGTGTAGTTGTGAGAGAAACACTGATGCCATTGAGATTGTGTTAGCCATCCTCTAAGCTTGACAGTAATGCTTGGTGCGTTTCAGTGCATTAGATTGTAGACTGCACAGAAGGATTAACCATCAGCCTGTCCATCTGTCTTTACTATCACTAGATATGAGATTTGCTGCTTTCCATATTGATTTGGCTGCATATGTGCGATACACCCACAAGTGTAATTTGTTGTTATTCACTCACCTTCATGTAGTTTCAGACCTGTATGACTGATTTTTTCTGTTGAAATCAGAAGAACAAATATAAAGAAGACTGTGCTGTTCTTTGTTTCCCAATAAATCATAATAAATGAGTACTGATGCATTTATGCCTAAAGGATACAAAAACTCCTTAAACCCCTTTTCTTTCATGGTGCTTTTTCATGTGTGGAAGCACAAAAAAAAATCATATGGGTTTGGAATAAATTGAAGGTGAGTAAGTGATGACATTTTAAGCAGAACTGTTTCTGGAAAGTTTAAGGATAAGTCTTTTCATTTTAATCCAAACACCAAGCATGGCCTTGATGCTCTGTGAGACTTTGCCATTTGTGAGCAGGCTGGAAGTGCAACCTGATACTTAATAAGAGGCCTTGGTCACTGCCACTCTGACATTGTCTGCCTTTCTACACACACTATGAACACCTGCCCATCTGAGATGAAGACCTAGCTAGGACTGTATGCTTTTGCACTAGAAAATAGTCATTGTTAGATCGCACACACTGGTGTTTCTGCACGTATTTGAATTAATGTGCTTCAGCTCTGTGACAAAAAAAGCTGGAAAAACTGTCATGGACCACAAGCTGCACTGTGCGTATTTAGTCACAAATGTGAGTATTCAAGGTTTCTGTAAAACAAAAACAAAAAAAGCAAGCCTTAAAAGTAAGTCACATTCCACTTGAACCATCAATAATCACCTTAATTTTGTGCCAATCAGTATGAATAAACGTACAGACTGGCTTTGTAAGCATGTAAAAATCTGTACAAAGTTTATGCTTTTCATTGTGGTTGTTTAGTTTTAGGCTGCTTTTTTTTTTCCAGATAAGTTTCTGACATATAAGGATATTCGCAAAATTAATCATCCATTTACAGTACTAGATTGCATTCAGTATTCTGTATTGTTTTGTTTCCATTTCAGGTGTTTAATTTATGACATTACTGTTCATCAGGTAAACTTGTTTCAATACTTCATTTGAATCATGCAGTTACTTCTGATATGAAAGAACATCCAACAAATGTGGAAGTTATGATCCTCCTGTTTTGAGTGTGTACAGCATCTAGGCAGTTAAGGTATATGAAGAACTTTGCATAGTGCGATTGAAGGCAAAAAGTGTTTTAACCTGAATTGATTTAGTAAGAGCAACATAATTCATATGACATCCAAGTATCCTCAAAATATAGCCTTATATTCCTTTAATTGACTTGAAAGAATGTTCCAGTCTCAATACAAAGGTAATACCAGTCTCAATCAGCAATGTAAGGTACACTTAAGGTGCAGCCTTAAGGCACTTGCGATTAAAGCAGTGGTCACCAAACTTGTGTGACCAAACAGTGTCCTGCAGAGTTTAGCTCTAACTTGCCTCAACACGCTTGCCTGGAAGTTTTAATTAGGCTATGCCTGGTAAGACCTTGATTAGCTGGTTCAGGTGTGTTTGATTAGGGTTGGAGCTAAACTCCACAGGACACCAGGGCCAAATCTGATGACCCCTGAATTAAAGTAAACTGTGTACAGCGTATGCGCACATGTAAATTTGTTATATTTGTATTATTTGGGTTTTGTCATTTGTCAATGTCAACATTATTTGCAATTTCTATGTTTATTGGATTGGTTTATTTAATTATGTTGTAAATGTCGTGTGTCTGTGTGTATAAAGACTATTGACCTTAACTTGTATTGAATCTGGAACATTCATTTCAGGAACGTTCATTAGATTTGAAGTTCAACATAAACTTGCCAGTTAGTCCATAAAGTACATTAAGATGACCGTAAGGAGCAAACAACATAATATCCTATGGATATTTCAGCTAGCTTACTGAGCCTTATCCTATGGATAAGATCAAACACTGTGCTAGCAATACCACAATCCACTGACTCTAAGGAAAACAGCTTGCTACCTTAACAGTTTACAAAAACCTTAATGGTGTAAAAGCTCATGCATGGCCTTTATACAACTTGAGAACTGAATCAGTGTGCTAGTAGTTACCAACTGTGAAATGATTGTAAATCTGTAGTTTTAGAACTATGATATTAAATGATGCATCTTCAACTATTATCCAGATCTTTGCAATCACTTTTTTTCATGTGCATCAGGCACTCAGCACATAACTTAGAACATGAGCCCTGAATATTGATATTTTTGGAAAAAGGTTTCCCTTCACAACATTTGTTTTCCACATATGCTGGCCTTGTTAGAGGAAGTGAGTGAGAGCTTAATTTTTTCTGAAACTGTACTAAACCATGGTTGTTTTTACTGAGGTGGTTATGCTGACAAAGCAGATTTCTTAATGGCAGCAGTTCATGTCCAAAATATATCACAGTATTACAAAGAGATACCCTGCCTTCAACTCTAAAAATCAAAGTGAATCAGAAGTAATGCAGTATTGGCTGTAACATGATTACAGATTCAGCTAGATTCAATATACCACCTTAAAGTGTTGTGTATTATCTTTTTCACTTGATAAAATTCAGGCACAGCAGGATCTTATTTTTATTTTATTTTTTTTCTTCATTTAAAAATGTATAGGATAACCAAGTGCAATCTTTTAAGCATCCCCTTAAACCAACCCCTTAAAACAAACTGCAGTTTACCAAAAAGTGTGCGTGATTCATAGTGGTTTTGATGTATTTTATAATGGCGATAGATCTACTCCCTTATGGATATTCTGTTTGTGGTGCAAAATAAATTATCCTTACCAATGTAATGGACAAAAATATCTGGATGGTCCTGCATATATCGTAACTCTTTGATCAAAAAACATGATTTTTTTTTACAATTTTATTAAATATTTTTTATTAGGTGTTTTTTTTTTTTTTACAAGTTCTGCGATTTTTGTCCCTCTTGTGTGTGTGTGTGTGTGTGTGTGTATATATATAATGGACAAAACCAGCAGACATAACTGCCTATTTCTACTTCTAACACACATTCCTCTTAATTCACATTAAATGCTTTATTGAAAACAGATTTGTATTATTTGCATTATGTTGGTTGAGAAAATGATGATCTCTTGCAGTGGGATGTATTTTTTTATTTTATTTTATTTTTTTACAGAATTTATTTGTATTCGTACAGTGGCAGTGAGACATTACTATTTGTTGTCATAACCAATAAAGGCTTTTCATCAAGGAGATTGTCTACACATGATTAATTTGCTACAGTTAGGTGTTTGTCAGTGAGAAATCTGGTTTCCTGAGGCTGTTTGAAATATTAAACTAAAATGAATCTTTTAGATTTCCATCTAAGTTTTCATTCAGAAGATAGTGGGTTGTTCCAGCACTGAACACTGGAGGACAGTCTTGCTCAAATCTTACTCATCCACAGTTTCTTCCTGCTCTAGTTGATGTTGAGTCTGCAGATATTGTGCTGAAAAAGACTCCAGCTGTGACTCCAAATCAGTGGCTTTATGCCTGGAAATAAAACAAATATCCATTCAGACAGCTTAACACGGAAATGTGTGATTTCTGCACTAATAGTGTCACCATTGACAATTAAGCAATTAAATGCAAATAAATTCATGCTTAGAAATGTTTTTCTTTTGAGTTTCCTGAACCTTAAGTCTACTCTAAAAACTCAAACTATTAGTTGAGCCAGTGACAGAGACAGACAAATGCCGTACAAACCAGGTCTAAGTGGCATGTTTTTCTGATGCATGTTTTTTTAAAGGTGTTTATTGGCATAGTGACTAACGCTAATCTGGTTGGGAAAGCTTTTTTCTGGCTTCAAGAAATCCCCATTCAAAAATCCTGTCACGTTACATAGTTGTATGCAGTTGATATAGTCAATGATACCTGTACTATTGCCAAATAAAAGTGACTTCTTTTGGGGGGGGGGGGCATCTAATGTATTGAGGTGATTCAGTCTACAAATGGCTTACTTACAGTTGTCTTTATGTAAAGCAATAGGAAAGAAGGAAATACTTTATTTTAAAAAAAGTAGCATATAATACAATTGCAATTTGTAATGTAGAAAAATATCAAATAAACATGCAATGCTGTTATATGATGCTGCCCCACCTTTCCTGTGCTTACTCCTACAGAATTACCAATTGACAAGGATTTGCTTTCAATTAAAGGTAATTATCTCCAGTATGAGCTGTCAGTCTCTCTCACGCACATCATGACTGTTTTACCTGAGGGTTTTGGAGTGTCTCTGGACACTCTCCAGGCGCTGAATCCTGGCGCTGAGTGTGCGGATCTCTGTTTCAAGCTCCATCTCGCTCTTGTCAACCTGTTGGCACATGCGGGCAAAGACGGCCACCATCTCCCTGCAAGAACGCAGAGAGGCATATCCTTCACACATCGCCCACACACACTTGTCTTACAGATCATATAAACCAATACTTCAAACATCTCAATATGTTTGTATGCAGGTCAGCAAAGTGCAGCGTTGTCTTTTTAGCTGTCAGCTTGTGGATGAAATATTCACTCAATGTTGCCATGATTAAGTGCTGGGAAAGGCAGGTGATGTGTCATATTATTTACCTTTTACTAAGTCCATGTCCTTCAGTGTGCAAAGTTGACGGACAAATTTAAATATCTGGATAAAAGAGTCACTGCTTGATAATTTTGGGTTTAAGTTTGAATTTCAAAAGTAGATTTACAACACTGCTTCAGTTTTAGGCTTCTGCTGTAATTCCATGTACGGTCAAATTTACGATTGGTTGGCAAATTTTCACTGGAGAAATCTAGTAATTTCTATAGGAATCAACATGCTAATGGGAATTTTGTATGAGGACTAAAATTTCCCCATGCAGATTCTGCATAGAGTCCATTGGGAATTTAAAAGTGACTTCAATGTGAGCTGAGCTTCATACATTCCTACACGATTGACCTAGACAAATAACTGTTTTGATCACAAAATTTTATAGAATACCACTGATGTAACTGCACACACGTTTACCACTGTTCAGAGAATTTGATTTATATAATTCCTAATCATTTCAATAGGAATCCACATGATCATAAATTTTGCATAAGGGCGAAACATTTCAAATGTAAGCAGTGGTGTCAAAAGTAATTTTTTAAGATTCACAAGCTTTAGTCCCTATTCAGAGTAACTGCAAAGGAAAGAGTGACCAGAACACTGTTAAAGGATTAGTTCACTTCCAGAACAAAAATTTACAGATAATTTACTCACCCACTTGTAGTCCAAGGTTCATGTCTTTCTTTCTTCAGTCGAGATTAGAAATTATGTTCAGGAATTTTCCCCATATAGTGAACTTCTATGGTGCCGGCGAGTTTGAACTTCCAAAATGAAGTCTAAATGCAGCTTCAAAGGGCTCTAAACCATCCCAGCCATAGAAGAAGGGTCTTATTTAGCAAAACAATTTTTTTTTTATCTAAAAAAAAAATAAATAATTGATATACTTTTTAACCTCAAATGCTTAAACACCCTTTACAAAAAAGATAAAACAGCGATGTAGGACATTTTTAAGTTAGAGGAGAAAATGAGATGTTTGAGAGTTTTTCAACACACCCTAACTGTCTTGAACCGGAGTGCACAGAGTACGCATCGCAGAGCTATACAGTTTAATTATTTGAGGTTAAAAATTGTTTTAGAAATAGTTTTAGAAAATAACCAATTGTTTCCCTAGATAAGACCCTTCTTCCTCAGCTGGGGTCATTTAGAACCCTGTGAAGCTGCATTTAAATTGCATTTTGGAAGTTCAAACTCACAGGCACCAAAGACAATTCCTGAAATGTTTTCCTCAAAAAACATAAATTCTTTACACCTGAAGAAAGCAAGACATGAACATCTTGGATGACAAGGGGGCGAGTAAATTATCTGTAATTTTTTTTTTCTGGAAGTGAACTAATCCTTTAAACATCTATTTTGGAATTGCACAAAGTTACAAAAATAATAACAGAATTTTCACTATGATTTTAATGTTTAATTTTCAGATAGGTCTGTCACTTACTGTTGCACCTGCTGTCCACAGTCGCTGCTGATAATGTGTGAAATGGCCTGCAGTCTTTGAGTGGCGTAGTCCACAAACTGCTGCTTAAGGGCCCTTTCTTTAGCACTGTTGGTCCAAGTCAGTCTTTCATACAGGTAGAGCAAACTGTAGAGACTCACAGAAAGTACAATAACCCTCCATCCTACAGAACGCCACACCTGTCAAAAAATAGCACCACACAAGTATTTTTTACATGACTGTATTTATATTAAATGTATTAGAACTTTAAGAAGTTGGCACCTGAAGCGCTTCCTGGTATAAAACATTTTTAATTGGATATTTCATACCACTCCAGCAATGACCAGCATGCCCACTGATGCTCTGGAAGTGAGAGAGACCAACCCTGTTGCCATGGAGATAGCCAACTCTTCCTGGACCTGGGTTCCCAAAGGAGCAGAGGAAGAGGTGAGCAGTGGACAAAGCAGATTACAGGCCGATTTATGTTTGATATGTTTGCTATTAGAGATCATTAAAACAAGTGCAAAACCAAAAAAAAACAAAAAAAACACTTGGACAGTTACTTGCAATTTTTGATCCAATAGGCTCAAAGCTTGTTTTGCTTTAGCAGGCCCCAGGAAACGGTTCACCAAGAATGTAAGGCCCAGTGAGAAATGAAAGTCGATGTTCTCCACAAAGTCTTCACAGAGGCTGGCAAAATTCAGGTCATAGGTAATACTGAACTTCCTGTTGGGGAAGTGTAGTTGACCTCGGGCAGCAGGGGGCAGCAGAGGACGTAGAGTGTCTAGGCATGATAATGACAGGAAAGGGCTGTCAATGCTGAGAGTTTAGTCTAAAATATCCTTTGCCAGGGAAAGCTTGTTTACTGGAGACTTAATGTCTGAAGTGAAAACTGTGCATGAGTGTGTACCCATGATGTCTCTTTGAGATGACAGAACACAGCCATTTATACTGCTGGAACAGCGCAAGTCCAAATTCTTCACCATTCTCTCCTCCACATTAGCCATGAGCTTCTGCAAAATGCAAACAAACACAGTTATAGTCTTTTTTATTGTCTATGTCTATGGATCTGAATATCATTTTCATTTAATTTCTGCCAGGATGTTTACAAATTAAATAATCCATTTGAAATAAACATGTTAACTGATTAACATATTAATTAACAGAATCTGAAGTGTCACATATTGCATGAAAATGTGCATTTAGTGCTGCACAAATATGACACTACTTTTACACAGAATTTATTAGAATATTTATTAAATAAATTTACATATTTTACATATTTTAGTACAAAATGTATGCACCAGAGGGCTTTTAAACAGAATTTGAAGATGGTACACAGCTTCAGTGTGCAGATGGTAAAAGCATGCGGATTAGTCTAATTAAAAAACAGTGTTTATAAGTTTTAAGTAAACCTGTTAGTAGGGACCAGCAGGAAATTAAGAGACCAGTTTATCAATGCTGTTATGTTAAACACAGAGACAGCTGTTCATATAGGTAACTCTCTAGACATGAGTCAGTGAACAGAACTTGACAGTTTGTTAAGCACTGCTTAACAAACCTCATGTGTTTGGGTTTCTTTGGTGTATGTGACTCTGGGCCACAAAACTAGTTTTAAAGGAACACTCCACTTTTTTGAAAATAGTCTTATTTTCCAAAACAGATGAGTTTTACCGTTTTTGAATCCATTCAGCTGATCTCCGGGTGTGCCGTTAACACTTTTAGCATAGCTTAGCATAAAACACTGAATCAGATTAGACCATTAGCGTCTCGTTCAAAAATGACCAAAGATTTTTGATATTTTTCCTATTTAAAACTTGACTCATCTGTAGTTACATCATGTACAAGAACCGACAGAGAATGAAAAGTTGTGATTTTCCAAGCTGATATGGAAACTAAACTATATTCTGGTGTAATAACCAAGGTATTTTGCTGCCAAACCAGGTGCAGCAGGCGCAATGATATTACGCAGCGCCTGAATACAGTGGTGTAGTGGTGCCTGGAGAAGTGGGTATATGAGCCGTTTTAAACTTACTATTTGAATTCATTCGTTTACTGGGTCCTTTGACAGAAACGTTTACAGGGTTTTACTGGTTTAAGAAATTTCTGTTCGTAAAAAACTGCTTCTTTTTTTTGTAAGGTATTGTTTTTGTTATTATAAACTGATTTAAATCAGTAATCAATAATAATTAGTACTTTTCCACTCACGCGCCTCCCCTGATGTGCTCTCATGTATGAACAGGCAGCATCTGGAGAGCAGGAGACAGAGCGGGCACTGGCGCATCAGGCGCAGTCATCAAACATATTTCAAATCCACGGTCCTGACTGCATCATCACTGTCTTTACTGGGTGTTTTTAGTGAATATGTGCATTTATTCACATATGACTGTATGTGTTGGACAGTCATGATTTTGGCTAATGCAGAACACTTACTGAATGATGTACATCGGAGGGTATTAGAAGTGGGTATACACAAAGCTGCCTGATAAAGAAGTGGGTATACGCTGTATACCTGCGTATACCCTCCACTACACCACTGTTTGTAAGGTATTGTTTTCGTTATTATAAACTGATTCAAATCAGTAATCAATAATAATTAGTACTGCTCCACTAATGCGCCCCCCTGACATCCTCTCGCGTAAGAACGCAGCATCTGGGGAGCGGGAGACAGAGCGGACGCGGGCGCATCAGGCGCAATCATCAAACATCATCACTGTCTTTACTGGGTGTTTTTAGTGAATATTTGCATTTATTCACATATGACTGGATGTGGTGGACAGTCATGATTTTGGCTAATGCAGGACTACTGAATGATGCGCATCGGAGTGTATTAGAAGTGGGTATACGCAAAGCCGCCTAATACCTGCGTATACCCTCCACTACACCACTGCCTGAATATAGTCTCCAGCTATTTTACTACTATCTTAGTGGCTTAGTGGTGGTCACGTTGGACTATTTTCAGGCACTGCGTAATATCATTGCGCCTGCTGCACCCATGGTACGGCAGCAAAGTTCTCTGATTATTATGCCAGAATAAGAGTATAGTTCCTATCCATAACAACCTGGAAAATCACAAATTTTCATTTTCTGTCGGTCTTAGTACAAGATGTAACTACAGAAGAGTCAAGTTTTAAATAGGAAAAATATCGAAAATATTTGGTAATTTTTGAACAAAATGCGAATGGTCTAATCCGATTCAAAGATTTATGCTAAGCTATGCTAAAAGTGCTAACGGCTGACCCAGAGATCGGCTGAATGGATTCAAAAATGGTAAAACTCATCTTCTTAGCTCTAGGGGAGTTGGAAAATGAACCTATTTTCAAAAAAAGTGGAGTGTTCCTTTAAGTAGCACATAAATATTTGCAGCAATAGCCAAAAATACACTGTATGGGTCAAAATTATAGATTTTTATTTTATGCCAAAAATCATTAGGATATTAAAGGAGAAGATCACATCAGAACAAAAATTTACAGTTCATTTGATGATACCCCCTTGTCATCTAAGATGTTCATTTCTTTCTTTCTTCAGTCCTAAAGAAATAGTATTTTGAGGAAAGCATTTCAAGATTTCTCTCCATATAGTGGACTGTAGTGCTGTCTGTGATTTTTAACTTCCAAAATGCAGTTTAAATGCAGCTTCAAAGGGTTCTAAATGATCCCAGCCAAGGAAGAAAGGTCTTATCTAGCGAAATGATCCATTATTTATTTATTTATTTTTAAGAAATTATAAATTATATACCTTTTATCTTCAAATGCTCATCTTATCCAGCTCTGCATGAACTTTAGACAATTAGGGTCGAAAAATCTCATTTTCTTCTCCAACATCAAAATTGTTTTAACTTTTTATGTAAAGGGCGTTTGATCTTTTTTGCATATTCACTTTGTAAACACTGCGTTTGTACTTCTGCAGCAATGTAGGACGATTTTGAAGTTGGAGGAAAAAATTAGATGTGAGTTTTTTTGACATACCCTAACTGTCTTGAACCAGAATATACATTTTACGCAGAGCTAGCTTTATTTGGACATTTGGACTTTAAAGGTGATTTTCACAATATTTTGATTCTTTTTGCACCCTCAGATTCCAGATAGTCAAACAGCTGTTTCTTGGCCAAAAATTGTCCTATCCTAACAAACCATACATCAATGGAAAATTGTCCCTTATGGCTGGTTTTGTGGTCCAGGGTCACATATGTTTCATACTTCAAAGTTAATTCCCCATGATTTTTTTTCCAATCTGACTTTAACATAATTTACTTACAGAAAAGAAAATAACTCACAGTTTTGTACAAGGCCAAGGCATTAAGGGCAGGGCTAAAGTCAGAGCAGAATTCATCCACAAGAACAGGCAGGGAACGAATCTCTTCTGCCATGGCACTGGACACCTAGAAGAGGCCCAGTGAGAATTAATTTGGCCTTTTAAACACCATGCAGAAAAATGTGAGGTTAGATACAGATGCTGTAATGCTGATGCAAGTTATCAGGCAAACATGTCAAACCGTATTTTCAAAAGTAGTCAACTTTGCCTTGCCATTAGGATAGATTTGACGGTTGCAGCAAATCGAAGAAAAACACTAGTTTTTTGTTATTTAGAACAAATTCAAGCAGCAGAGTAAATGTTAAAATTGTGAACCTTTGCTCACGTTTTACTGTATGCTACAAAAAATACACAGTATTTTAGATTTTTACACATTTAACAGATGTGCAGTATTTATATCACTGAAACCTGTTATATTATTCTTGCCATAAAAAAGGTGTTCATTAAAAATGGTTGCCAATACACAACATAAATACCAGAAATGGTTGTCATGTAATAAAATATTTTTAATATGACTGAATTTGTATTTAATGTAATCACAATTTAATAAAGACATTGTAAGTTACTAATTATCATTCATTTCCACAATTATTTAAAAAGCAAATAAATTATAGAAAGCAATTTTGTCATTAATCACTCATGTCATTCCAAGCCCGTAAAAGCTTTGTTCGTCTGGATCTTTATGGCTGGCCAATTGACTGCCAAGTAAATAACACTGTCAAGTCCCAGAAAAGTATGAAAGACGTCATCAGAATAGTCCATCTGCCATGAGTGGTTCGACCATAATTTTACGAAGCTACGAGAATACGTTTTGTATGCAAAGAATACAAAAATAACAAATTTATTCAACACTTTGTCTCCTCTAGTCACCATAGCGCCATTTTGGAGAGTATCCCCTGGACGCAAACAGCGTACGCTGTTCCTTCTCTGCTGCGTCATGTGGATATGCTGTTTTCATTCAAATCAAATTGTAAATAAACGTAGAAAAAGTATCCGTGTGCGGCAGCTGACAGAGTATGCTGTTTGCATCCAGTGGATACTCTCCAAAATGGCACTACGTTGACATGGAGGAGACAAACTGTTGAATAAAGTCGTTATTTTTATTTTCTTTGCGTACCAAAAGTATTTTCGTAGCTTCACAAAATTATGGTTAAACCACTGACTATTTTGATGGCGTCTTTCATACTTCTCTAGGCCTTGACAGTGTTATTTACTTGGCAGTCAATGGGACAGCCACAAAGCTCCTGGTTTTCATCCAAAATATCTTAAATTGTGTTCCGTAGACGAACAAAGCTTTCACGGGTTTGGAACGACATGGGGGTAAGTGATTAATGACAAAATTTTCATTTGGGGGTGATTTAAAGATCATTATCGCTGACTCTGGCGGCTATTATAATCAATGAAGCTGTCTACACTGTGAAATTATTATCATACTTTTATCATATGTACATCTGCATTTTATGATGAGGAAACTTGCGAAAGTGTAGAATTCAGTCAGCAAACAGTTGACAATTTTCATTTCATTTTCACTTTATTTACGACAGCTGAATAGGGGCATTTTTGTGAGCACAATTGTTTATTTCCAAACAGTGCCCAGTAAAAGGCTAAGCCTTGCGCAGCCTTACATGTGCTCCGCTTATGCTGATAATGAAAGAACTTGCAGATTACCTTGTCAGCCACTTCGTCAGTTATGGCCTTTATCTTGTCTTTGATGTCCTCTGTTAGGAAGTTGAGCTGATTTCGCACAAACTCCAGTCGATCCATTAATGCCTCACGCTCTTCTAATGAGAACACTCTATGGATTTACAGAGGTTCAAAAAGCAGAACATTCCATTTGTAACAACAACAACAACATGCTATGCTAAAGAACTAGACTGGGAGATGCTTCGTTCAAAAGTGGTACCAGTTATTGTCTTTGGGAGCTTGGACAAAGACGCTCCATTATAAACCAGACAGGTTTTGGAACTCACTTCTTTTCTGCTGAAGAAATATTGACCGCATCCATGATAGCCTTGACCGACTCAATGATCTGCCAGGCTCTGATTGTGTGCTGCTCAAACTTGGTCTTCACGGCAGACTGTGATATAAATTCCTGTGGAATCCATGAAGCGTGTCCTTGAGTCATCATTGTGCCACAATTATCAGGGATCACGACACGATTAAAGCTAATCAAAACAAGATTCCAATGGTAAGATTTTATCTATGCCTATCAACTAGGTGACATGTTTTGCTGCTTTCCACTTTCATCATTGGCTGAATCACAACAGACCCTATTAATGCCATCGTAGTTTACTGTGAATTTTCATCCCTGGATCCCAAGAATGTGAGGTACGCTCACCTACTCAAATCCGCTAACTTGGCTCAGGGATCGCCACTACGGGAATGGCTCCCTGGAATCTATGAGGAACATCAAATATCTCACACATCTGGGAGCCAGCAGCACATGGCCTGAATCGATGCAAACCAGCTTGCATAAGGAGACCGTCACCACGTCACACCATTTCTGGGTAAAGCTGTCATAAATCCCCATCTAGTCTAAACAGTATACAGACAGGACTAAGACTCATTTTCCATGAAGCTCCTCTTAATCTTCATTGTTTTCAGCCTCATTGTCAGACAACGATTATCCTGGAGCCAGTCACCACAGTTCGAGCACATTCTCACCTCAAATGTTCTTTCAAAACTCTGGAACTCCATCAGTCTCTCTTGGAATCCTTCAGCCAAAGCACCGCCTTTAAATAAAAAGCATATGCCCCATTTGGTCCCCATAATACTGACAAATATATAAGATATGAAATTAAGCATTCTAGATGGAGCATCATTTTTGCAGATTTTTTCACACTTAAAGTTACACCTCAGATACCATTCTCAATATCATTGGGCCACTCCAAGATTTATTAGCATCTGCCTCAGAGTGTTTTATGGTTGTTATACTCATTTTTTACTTGGCTAGGCCTAGTTTTTCCTGGTCTCCCTCCAGAATAGTGTCAAAAGCAGAAGGCTCTGCACTGTGTGACCAAAGAAGTGGAGCCTACCAGTCTCTGGCATTCCCTGGGCGCGGTGGATCCTGGCACTCAACACCTCCTTGGCAGAGACAAAGAATATGCGGTCAGGTGCCTTGTTAAGGTCCACTACCTTTAGCTCCTCCACTAAGAAACTGACACACCGGTCCATGTGCTGTTTCCGCACCTAAAAAAGCAATGTTGTACACCTCCATTAACACACTTTCATTTATATCATTAATAAACATAGAATTCATTCATAGAATACATTTTCAATATGCTAATATACATATGTGAACTTCTTAACCGTCTTAGTAAATAATCAAATTTCTGAAATGTATGACAGGCGAATGATAAATTATGCAAAAATCAACGGTTTTGTGTGCAGCAGTTTTGTGTGGTGAATCACTTGTGACTAATAAATATGTAATAAAACTTACATCTTCCAGATACTCTGGCTCTAAGACTGATGCGTCCCAACGATTATTTAGGATGAAAATGTTAGGCTTTGATATGCGCTCATTCACTTTGTGGAAAAAGTGCTTCTCCTTTCAAAGTAGAGTGAAACAAATAAAAACAAGAACATTTAGGTAAAAGAAAGAAAAACTTTATAATTATAATTATATAATTATTAAAACATTATAATTTGCTTTACAAACCAGACGAACCCAGATGAAAAAAGTGCAGTAAAATACACTTTTTTAAGGACACTTACACACTTCCATAATGCACTTAAATTGCTCTATTTGTGTGCGCTAATTTTGTACTTAATATATATATATATATATATATATATATATATAAAAAAAAACTTTATACAAAAGATTCTATATACATGTACTTTTGTTAATTATATAATAAATAGAAACAGATAGAAATGAAAAAGAATACAGCAAGCTAGTATTAGAGGCCTTTTTTGTTAATTATATAATAAAATAAAAGAAAAAGAAAACAAATAGAATGCAAAAAGAATAGAGAAGCTACTGTTATTTATTTTTTTATTATTATTATTATTTTTTTTTTAAGAAAACAGGCAGTTAGAAAATGAATAAAGTGCAAGTCTTAAAGGGTAAATTTTTTATTATTTTTATAGAATTAAAATTGTGTACTTAAGTACCAAGTTTAACTATTACATTACTAAAATATTTGAAATAAAATCAATTTAATTTACATTTAAATAATTATATAAAAGTGTACTAGCATTGAAGTAATTTTTAAATCATTCAAAGCATGCTTTTAAGAAGTACACTAAGAAAATTCTTCTATACATTTTTGCAGAAGTACACTTTATTTCAATGTAATTCAATTTAAATATTGGTGGTATTTAGTATACTTTAAGTTTTACAATTTTATTTAGCACAAAAAATAAGAATGTACTCCAAATGTACTTGCTGATATTTAAGTATTTTTATGCATTCAAATATACTTTATTTTTCCCTGGGGATACTCATTTAGTGTTATAAAATTATTAGTAGCTTATTTTTAAACAAGAACTTTAAATGAGACCTATACATATATTCAAAGCTGACTTATACTACTAGTACTACTACTACTACTACTACTAATAATAATAATAATAATAACAACAACAACATAATAATAAATGTATAATTAATTTTTTTTTTTTTTTTATGTATATGGAGTATGACAGTGATCAGTTACTCTGTTTATCTACTCACAGTATTCATTATGGTAGACTCAGAGTTTGCCACAAGCACAAAGACATCAGCATCTAAACAAAACTTATCAATCCAACTGTCCAGCTCTGATGTGACATCTGTGCCTGGGCTGCAGAGAGAGAAGAGTGTGGGTTATTAATATTTAATAAAACAACACATCATGTTTCATTCTTAATTGCTAAATAGGTCATGGCAGTTTAGTGTCTAATTTTAATTTCTCTGCAAACAGAAATCAGAAATGACACAAGTTTTTCTATAAACCAAATAGGCTTTTACCACCCATGATACCTAAAGCGCTGCCAAAATCCACTAGTGCTTTCACTTGGCCCTTTTCACAACACATCAAACCTTGTAGAGTATGCCAGGGATTGTCCAGTTCTATTGTTCATGTGCCAAACCTGTACTGCAGAACCTTAATTCAGCTCTGACAACCCATAGAGGGGTCCATACCTGTCCATCAGGACCAGATCATCTCTCAGCAGGGTACACTTAGCTTTGGGCCAAAACACTCGGACTAGACAGCCTGAGTCTTGGTTCCTGTCCATATGCAGAGCGTGAGCAAGCTGATAGACTGTCTGAATGGTAAAGACAAACTTTCAGGTTCAACAAGATGACATTACATTATCATACGCTCCTTCTAAAACTGTCCTTATGCCATAATGTAATACTTTATATATTAAAATTAGCTCAAATTAATGTAGTTTACAAACATATAAGGTCTGGAAACTGTGTCTACATGCATACTTCAATGCTTTTTCTTTCTTCAGAGTCGTCAGTGGTAAGGTAGGCATGTTCCCCGTCTGTGCCCTCCACACTCAGGAAACAGTTAGTGGTGTGGCCGATTCCACTTGGCAGAACTCGCTCCCTTAGCATTGCATTAATTACTGTACTCTTTCCATTACTGGTCCTGAGAAACAACATATAGCACCCAGTAACAAACTGTTTATTTAGGTTCTTTGATTTAATATGATCTCAAACCAAATTAGAGAAGAGAGAAGAAGAAGAAAAAACAACCCCAGAGAGAATAAGTGTTTGGTGCCTCACTTATGGATAAAAATAACATTTAAATAAAAATAATATTTTGGCTGAACAGCTGAAGAACTAAAGCAAAAACATTAACCATTTCGTTTACATGCCAGTAAGCTTAGTTTAGTCATCACTGTACAAACCTGCCAAAGAAGGCCACCTTCATATGTCTGCGGGCAAGCACATCTTTGATGACAGTTAGTTTCCTGGAGCAGGCCTGGATCTGCAGACACTGTTTTTCCTCAGCTACATGCTCAAGATCCTTACTCTTCCACGTCTCTGGGTAACACACACATATTAAATACCATCATACAATAAAAAGCAGGACCAGACTTAGCTGATTGATACAGAGTTTTTTTTTTTTTTTTAGTCTTATGCTAAAATGCTTTAAAGTCTGTGTAAAGGCAATTCGGAGAATTGTTTCTAAACACATTATAAAGTCTGAGTGTGAACTATGTAGTACTGAATTGTGGAGTTAGACAGTTGTATTTGATTGTTGAGAGAGGTGGCAGCTTTCCCAACAAGTGGGCGTAGTTTCAGCATCCCTTGCGTTTGAGAGCAAAAGAATACTGCTTATTTTTTCTAGAATTTTAATCATTCAAATTTGGCTGGGTGGTTAATAATCCATTTTTCTGTTGTTCAAAATATATATTTAATATCAATTTACACAGACTTCAAACATTATTTAACATCAGTCTACACTCTGTACCCTATAATGTCAAGGCAGTTTTTTTCTTTATTGTAATTTTGATACCTTTGCACACCTGCATTTTTTTTTTTTTTTTTTTGCCATTCTTCTTTGGAGTTTCTTTGAACCTCTGTTAGGTTGGGTTGGGACTGTTGAGTTTCTCAATAGATTTTCAATTGGGTTCAAGTCTGGGCTTTTGGCTTTTTGGCCACTCTTGCATTGTCTTGATTGTGTGCTTAGGGTCATTGTTCTGCTGTAAGGTGAACCCTTAGCCAAGTTGTGAAGACTCTGGATGAGATTTTTATTAAAAGGATAGTTATAATTATTTTCTCACTCTCTTTCATTCCAAATTCCATCTCTTCTTTCTGTGGAGCATAAAACGTACCTTGAAAAATCCTTTTATCCTATCACCACATGTGTTATCAGGATCTCAAACAGAGTAACCCATCTAATCAGCTGAACATACCAAAGATGGACTCCAGACAAAGTGTAGAATCAGCTCAAAGATTATCCAGTTAAATGGGATGCACTTAAATTTCAAGTGTCGCATTGAAGTATTTCTATAACATCATGTGAATGATGTAATGTTGTAGTGCATTTTAGCATAAGGCTTCCATAAGATGAACATACAATGGCATTTTAATATAGTACTAATAGCATTATTAAATTATTGCCATAGTAATATACCATAATATTTACATGTTGCTACTGTTTTATGTGTCTACAAACTGTGATATTGTCCAAAAGTATACAGTGGTCTGTATTGAAATTCCGGGATTTAAATTTGTATCTAATGGAGTTCAGTTAAGTTAATAATTACAGGAAATATTAAGAAATACACAGATATTTGACCATGCCCAGCCTTCAGCAACGAGCACGCCTGGCAACCAAATGGTGCTGCAGGTGCAGTTCACAGAGCAGTATATATACCACTTTCGGTCAATAGAGCGTTCGGTGTCAGTATGGGAAAAGCTGCCAACCATGCCACACTGCCAGAATTGTCAAGGAGTGGTTTGAGGAACATGTGAATTTCTGTTAATGCCAGGTTATTAGATAGGTGGTCATAATGTGATGGCTCATCTGTGTATTTAATAAGAAATATCCTGCAGAAAACACTTCGTCCTTACCTTCTACAAAATCTGAACACTCTCTAACAAACTCCAACAACTGGTGAAACACAGCACTGATTGTCCTCTTTGCCACCACAAAGTGCTGCAGTGGTGAAACATTGTCCTGCTCCATGTTTAAATACTGAAAGCACAGTGAGTATAATTCACAGTTCAGATGCCTAAAAACATAGTGATATCATGATCTATGAACCTACTGGTAGCCTATATATTAAGGCTTTGGTACTCACCCACTCTGACAACAAAATTTCTGCTGTATTTCAGAAGTTCAAATGAGGTCGAAGAGCATCTTCATTACACAGAAATGAAACCTTTTGCAAAACGTCTTTTCTGGGCCTATTGGGCACTTATGTGACTGTCTGTGTACAGGATTTTGAGACTGTCTGATGAGATTTAGCGATACTGAGCAAGTCTTTACAGAGCAGGAACAGTGACCTCAAATCCTCTTATCCAGGACTTAATTAAGCAGACAGCTTCTAATCACCTGTCTCTAACCACAAACCGCTATTTCCAGCATCAGTTAGATAGTGTTATCTGTATTGTTTGATGTTTTCTGGTATTCATAAGTGTGTGTTTCATAAGTTTTCAGTGTGTTTAATGATTTGCAGTAGTGGTTCTAACGGAAAAATGTAAAATTGCCTTTATGCTCTACTTTATTCATAACACATTAATCCAGGTGGAAAATTCATGTGGTTTTGTGTGGCAACTATTTCTCATTTTAATTGCCCTGATCATTTTTAAAGAATTTGGCCAAGAGATTGTGCCAGTGTTCTCTTTATTTTAATTTTGTAAACAATTACACTTAACTAGGCTCAAAGACACCAGCATTTTAAAAGCTTTATTAGTTTTGTGCACAGTAGTGGTCTAGTCTATAGACCACACAGATGCTATTCTCTCAGCCAGGAAAAAGCAAGAGCAGAAGACTGATAAAGAGAGAGGTGTGGTGGTTTGCAACATGAAAACTTTCCTCCTAACTGTCATAACTTTTAATAGTACAATTCTGCATATCTGAAATGCACATTTCTGCCCCACCCAAAGGTCTCTCAGTAGTCTTAATGAACACTACATTCCTTCTGTTTCTAACATTTTTAATCTATTAGATTTCCCTTTAATTCATTTTAAAACAAACCCCAAAAAGAGGCATTAGGACCCTGGAGCTGAGGATTACGGAGAGAGTAAGTGCTGGCAGAGACAGATGAATGAGCTAAACACAAGACAAACAAAAGAAGGGACCCAGGAACTCACTGTAGTAGACAGACAGGGAGAGATGGTCTGATAAATGATCAGGAGGCTGAAGAGAGACAAAGTGACAGGTCAAGATTCAGTGACCGATATCAGGAGGAGTGCACAAACTAGAAGAGGAGGAGGAGTCTGGTCTGAGAGGAAGCTAAAAAGAGTGGAGCGCGAAAAGGAGCCCTTCAAAACAGAGAGATCCTTCCTGAGTGGGCTACTGACATAGATGTGGAATAAACTGGAACCTAGCAGAGGACCTCAACTGGCAAAATAATTTTCATCACTGAAGGAATTACAGAAAATATAAACGCACAGAACGGTGCAAAGGCACCAAGGAGAGCAGAAGATAATCAAACATTATTAAAACAGAAAGAAGACTTGGAGATACCACCTACAGAGAGAGACTGAGTATACCACACACAGGGTTTATCACAGGTAATCACACCGCAACTGAGCAACAGACACTAACCATCAACAAATACACTCTCACACACACATTCATTTATGGAATACACACCTACACATAGTAGGTGATTATAACACATAGGCTGAACAACCATAACTCAAGCTTAGAGAGTTTAGACTATAGTCAGAAGGCATAGAGAAGCTTGGCTGTTACAGAGGACAAAAAGACTGTGAATGGGTAGAAGCATGGTGAGGCCCTGTGGACAACTCTCATGGCACTCTGAACACTCTGTCCACCAAAATATGAACTGATCTAAGAAGAGATTTTCTTCTCCATGTCAAAAACCACTCCAGGAATTAAAGTAGAACATTAGTCGATCACAGAACAAATCATCTTTTCCAAGTCGAGAGCCACCATTACCTAGAGGACGCTTCCCAAAGAGTATTCGCGCTTTGAAGAACCAGCACTCTGATTTTTCACCTCCACTCTTGGATATCCTTCTGTCCTAAGGACCAATTCCATCGTGTTACCCACAGGACATCTGGTCACCTCTCTGTGTTGGAATGGAAATTGTGCACTGAGCTGCTAAAAAGGAGTTAGAAGTTCACCTACACTGCAGCATGAAGCTCAGGCATGGGGCAAGAGGGGCACTACTGGCCTTGCTGTGGAGTTTACTGCTGTCTACCTGCACCACACAAGAGAGTGAGGAGAGCCTGGAGCTCCAAGAGGAAAACAATACAGGCAGCACTGAGAGCCCTGTAAGTCAAATGTGATACACACACCTGCTGTTCACCTGTCAAGGCTTTGTAAAATCTCGTAAATTAATTCTTTGAGTTTTATTTTAGGGTATGACAACCATTAGACATGAGGGGAAAGTTTATGGTAATGACATTTATAAACATTTTAGAGAATGTGACCACACTGTAAAAAACGGATTGCTCTCTACAGGAACAGTTTAGATAGAATATGCTTACATAGTTGAAGCTATGAAATGCTTAATTTTTACAGGATACTGTATCATCTGACATAACCATCGTGAGCCCCCACAGGACATGGATAGTCTTTAGGGACAACTCCAACAAGGGTGGAAATAAGAAACCAAAAGGAAATAAAAGACTCTCCAAGGTAATCTCTGATCCAGCATGATACACCATGCTAAAGACTAGTATAGAATAATATCATATAAATATATTGAACAGAAAAGCTTTAAGAAGTAAAGTAGTACTGAAAAGTAGTAAAACACTATGAACACAGATTTAGCACAGCACGCAAATAAAACTAATGAGGCCTATGTGACAACATGTCAGAAAGTGCCTAATCTTTCACCTCTTCAAATGTATTTCTATTATTATGTAATATAACTTGAAACTTTCTACATGTCCAGCATGGCCTTCCAGGTCCACCAGGGCCTCCTGGTCCCCAGGGGCCTCCTGGTCCTCCGGGCCCCCTACTGCCTCATCATGCAGAGTTGATACAGGACTTCCAAGTCAAACTAAAAGGTAAACTGGAATTTGTGGGCATGCCCATTCACACACCATTACCCATCATGCCAGACAGAAAACAAAAGGGAAATCTCATGATACATCCATCTGGCAGACCTGACCAAGACTTACAACTTGTTAAAATGACATTTTCAATCCTGGTTCTGGGGATCTATTGCTCTACACATTTAGTATGTCTCTCTTATTTAACACTTGATTCATATCAGCTTTTTAGCAAAAACTCCATGAACTAAACCGAATGTGTCAGACAGTTTCCTTTTGCTAAAGCAATTGTTTTGTCAGAAGGATGGATGCACACTGCACAAAGACACCAGATGCAGGTGCACAAAATTAGTTGAAGTGGTTTTAAGTAACTGCTTTGACATCAACATCAAAAAGTTTGTTTGAATTTGAATATGACATTTGAATATGTTGGTTATAATGGTCTTGTTTTTGTTTGGGCTAAGTCACTTTCAGCTTTGCTTGATGTTTGGGATATGTGTTGTCATGCTCATTTGTTGGGGAGGCTGCTAGTCTGATTGTGGGCTGGGTTGATCTCTTAATAGGTGTAATTTTCCAGGACGTGGATTTGACTTGGCCTGGCCAAAGAATTCCACGGATTCCAGATTTTGTGTGTGTGCATGTTTGTGTGTGGAATGAGTGTTGGAGTATTGCCAGGAAAGCAGACACAGGTCTGTTTGTGCTCTGGTGCAGTGAGCTGCAGGCTGTTCTGACAGCAATATAAAACATAAAGGCTCTTATTCACACAGAAAAGTGCAGTGGCGCCGTACGCCGTACATTCTAGCATTCTTATTCCCTCACACTTCCATCCACTCTGTCTGCTCATACACACACTCAAACACTCCAAATATTTACATATTGGGAGATTGTTTAATGACTTTATATGCAGCCAACTGTCAGTCAAATACAATCCAAAACATTTTCCACTGGCTGTATTTCGGTGCTTTTGAGTCTGAGAAGGTGCCTAGACTAGTGGATTACACCTTGTCTCAAACCCTTCAAAATAACGTAATAAGATGGGAATTAGTTCTTTTGTGTTTTTGACAAAGCAACATAATCCTGTCATTACCTTTCCACTCAGAGATGTTAGAAACTCACTGTCTGCTCTGCGATCAACCCCCTCGTGTGGCCACAGCTTTCCGTTGCCGACTTCACCACAACCTGTTGGTCCACCGTCGCAGTCTGCAGGAGCTCCAGCCCTTCAACACTGTAAGTGGAAAATAATAATTTCCAAACTAGAAACAATTTACTCATTTCAATAACAATGACCTAGCACCCCCAGAGCTGTGAAATTAAATGTGAACTCTAAATGAGGCTTTTATTTCTCTAAAGTAACTCTAACTTCTAGACGTATTGATTTAGCAGCAATGTTAGCTTTGGCTGATGGTGAAACAGACTGGCAAGCAGTAAAGAAGGGTTGGCAATGGAAGAGACTGGCAGTGGCATAATTAATAATTCCATTTCTGTGTTTTCCACAGCCCACAAACACAGAACAGTTCCACCAGAGAGGACAGGGATTTAACGCCAGCAGTGGCCGGTACACAGCTCCAGTGTCTGGGTTCTACCAGCTCACAGCTAGTCTGCTACTGGGTATGTGGTTCAAATATGTTTTGGGGTGTGTACCTGCCCCCAACACTCAGACTAGTTATTAGCCAATATAATATTTTAATGGCAGATTCCTAAAGTATGGTTACAGGCTTAGTTTAAATTTAACATTGTGCATGATTTATGTGCCTAAACAAGTAAGAAAATCACCATCGCTAAAATCTAAAACAGGGTCCTAAATAGCAGGTGTGGCTGTGAGTATTTGTGTGAATTTGTGAATGCATGTGCCTTTTTTACATTATCAGAATGAATGTGTAAAAATTGCACTTTTAAGACTAGACTAGGTTAGGTTGTCACTGAGGCATTATCTTCAAACCTTCAAATCAAAAGTATTTGTATTATATTATTCCTTAAACACAGATGGGCAACTACGTTATTGTAGACACTGTCCTGCAGTGTTTAACTCCATCTCT
This sequence comes from Cirrhinus molitorella, assembly GCA_033026305.1. NCBI lineage: Eukaryota > Metazoa > Chordata > Actinopteri > Cypriniformes > Cyprinidae > Cirrhinus > Cirrhinus molitorella. The sequence goes on along the minus strand of CM065124.1, from coordinate 30,971,573 downwards.
GTTCAACTGGCCAAGGATTGCTTGAAAATTACAGGCAGGTTTGATTGAATTAGAATGGAGCTGAACTCTGCCCTCCAGCCCTGGAGTTGCCCATTCCTTCCCTAAAGGGTAATTATTAGTACCTTAAAGCTGCACTGCAAACTTTAGCCTCTCTGTTGCTATTTGTGAAACATAAAATTAAATGATGGTTATGGGTGATGGCTATATCAGATGAAATCTGTTAAGCTGCACTAAGACCCATTGAGTGTAAGAAAAAACTCCAAAAAAGCATATATCAGTAAAGAGTCATACGAGCAAGTATCACTTGTACCACTGTGGTTCAAATCTTGTGTTGCATTCCCATTTTTAATAGATATTCTCAACAGCTCTCAACAGTTTTTTTTTTTTTGACAGACAGTGGAGGTGAACTGTCAGGAAAGTAGCTCTATAGCACCCAGACACACAGTATAGCAGGACCTACTTTTGTTTTGCGTTCACTGATATGACATCAAGTTGCAAGAATAAATGACATAAGCCTGGAATTTCCTGTGAAATCCGACTTGAAAGCTCACAATACTGTCGGTTTACTGCAGTGAATTCTTAAGGATGTAGTTCTGAATACAGATTTTTCCTGCACTTTCTCAATAATGGGATTTCCATCTATTCATTTACTCACCAAACAAACTAAACAAGCCTATACTGCTGTTTTCATATGTACTGTAGTTGTGAAGTATGCATATTTGGATGCAAGGCATTAATATATTTGTAAGCTAAACAATATGCACTGTCAGGCAACTGAGTTACAGAGAGAAACATTAAATATAATCTTCATTGCAACATTCTGCAAGCACATGAAGTACATGCAATGCCTTATTCCTGTTTGCATCATGTTATTCGTGTGTGGCCTATCCAACAGCCTGTCCCTTAGATAAAGCTCAGTGGAACAGGGTGGGGTCCTAGTACTACTGAACTTAAGTCTGTCTGTTACAATCCCTTTAACTCTGCGTCATGCATTTGTTTTTTTTTTTTGTTTTTTTCAGAATCCAATGAGTCTCAGAAAAAGCCTAATGCCAGGCAAAGGGACAGTGTTACAGCCTCTATATGCATAGAGTCTCTTTGCCAGAGTAATGTGTGAGTAGTAATGGTCCATAATCACCAATAGCACTGACCATTTGAAATGTTATTCTAACACACAGTCACTACAGCAAATGAGTCCTGAATCATGATTAATGTGTTTATAATGATGTAGGTCTTTGGAGACAGTGACTGGAGTGAGCGCTACAGGGGGAGTATTCAGTATTCTTCTGACTGGGACTCTTTACCTACAGGTACAGCTGACATAATTAGTTTATTTAACTGAACAAGCATTATACAGACTACTAAAACTGTTTGTGCTAATAATGCTGAAATAATTAAATGACTGGTAAAATGTCCATATTTGGGCCCACTTTGTATTTTTGTTCAGTCACATTGCCCTCTTTTAATAACATGATGTTGTTTGGTTATTCATTTGTAGTGACTTATTATGACAACACACCAGCCAATAAAATTGGATATGCAAGAGAACATATCTAAGAATATGTCTTTATCACAAACACTTTTATATTTTTGACCCATAAAACAAAACAAACAAACAAAAAAGCATGATTAATACAGATTTTTTTTTTCTTTACAGGCTGGAGAGTATGTATCTATTCTTATTGACAATGGGACAGGCTCAGCCCTTACAATTCTCCAAGACAGTCTATTTTCTGGCATTCTTATTGGAGTATAAGGACACAAACAAAACACAAACCAATGACTACAAAAAAAAAAAAAAAAAAAAGGTGTCAACTGTAGTGTATTTTCACAGTGTCAACAAAATACATCTATATTAGGTAAGGTATTCAGGGCATATTAGAAAAATAACTTCATAAGAGGGAGGACTCTTTTCAAGCATTTAAAAAAGACTGCGTATTACAGTTGTTGCAAAGGGCAGCAGGATTGCACTGCTATTTCTTTCCAAATTAATAGCAACATGTAAACTCTGTTCATTGAGGTGTATGTATTTTTTCATGTGGTATGTTTATGCATTCCATTCTTAACAAGCCTGAAGTTTTATTTATTTGCATTTGCTTTTTGAAAAGATATATTTGTGTATATTTGCAATAAAAATGTTCATAACTGCTGAAACATGCTCTGGGAATTTATTTTCGGTGAATGCAGAGATTTATATGAATAGAAGTGTTCTTGTTACTGCCTGAGGAAAGTGTTTCAACATGCATTTGAAGCGTCCTGTTGTATGAAGAACTTTCAGGTTTTGCGATTGATAACTAAAACTTTTCAGAAAATAAAAGAGTATTAATGGCAATAATTGCCATTTGCAGGATAAATGGGGTGAATTTGCATGAAAAAACTAGGAGAAAGGAGAAAAAAATAAAAGCAGCAGCAGTAGCTTATTTAGATCTTGATTTCACAGCATTCTATCAACAGGGACAAATCAAAATGGCAGCATTTTAGGGTGATTTAAAGTCATTAAGCTTTCTAAATGTTAGTATTATTTGGTATTGCTGGTAAATTTCACTGTGCGTGAACAAAGACACAAACACTACATTTAGTGATGATGAATGTAGACAATATGTTCTAGTAGTAGATGGGGATGAGGTCATCATGCTGGAAGCGTGGCGCCTGGTGTTTGGCTCTGTGCCCTCCACCCCCAACCCCCTCGCTCTTTCTCTCTCTCTGACTACTCTGCTATACCTTCCAGGGAAACATCTAACACAGCATTTGTGGTCAGACTGCAATACCTTACAAGGATGGTTCGCTGTCAAATAATGTGCAAAAAGATAAATGAGTGTATGGTAATGCATGCTTATTTATCCCTTGATGGGCTTACTGAAAGCAGTGTCTCATTAACACACACACACACACACACACACACACACACACACACACACACACACACACACACACACACACACACACACACAACCACACAAAAAAACACATGGGCTGGCACACACAAACAAACACACTTTATCCCAATACATAGTTGGCCAGCTTGTTTCCTGTTAATTGCACAAGATGGCAGGCTTTTAGCCAACAATAAATTCTATTTATTTTTCGATAAACAAGTGCCTTTTTTTATATATCTAAGACATTTTGACTCTTTCCACTCCGGCTGTCTCTCAGCTTTCAGCACATTCACTCACCCCCTCAAGAGAAGCATGTCTAAAACTTCTCTCCCCTCACTCAGCACCAACAAAACATTGCCAAATACACTAAACACACATTATTAAGAGAGAGATTGTGAGAAATAAACCTGCATTATAAAGGTGATGAATGACAACCACAGCCTCATCCTCAGGTCAATTTTAGATATCAGCAACAACTTAATAACAACAACAACATCATCATCTCAGTAAACAGTAAATAAATTGAGAATGCCTTTTAAATTATTTTTCAGAATTTTAGTCATCAAATATTTCAAATATTTGCCTTGTTTGAAAGTTAAACAAAGGTTTAAAATGATTTAAGGTCCAGAGTTTTAATTTCATTCACAACATACTGTAACAAGCAAATTTAGATGAAGACTGCTTGAGATAAAGATGTTCAGCGCTAACCTCAATTTCCATTTAGCATTTTATTTATTAGTCCTGGGTTTTTTCCATGGCGCGAGTTCGATGCTCCAACAGTGTCCTCTGTTGGTTAAATAATGCAACATACTAAATTTCAACATTTGTTTTATTCCTGGAATTCCAGCCAGGCCACATCAAAAACGAATAAAACAAGGTTATGAATAAACATCCTTCAAAGTGAATTCTAATTGCATTAGAAACCAGGACAAAATAGGTAAAACCCTCTTTAAATCACATACTTGTGGAAAAACAAAACAGTCATGCTGAAGTACTGGTCTGTTTTACTCCAAAGATCTTGTTGATCCTTATCCAAAATCATGGTTAATATTTTTTTCACTGCTCATACAATGTGTAAATAGAAAATTTCAGGTCCATTTCTGGCAAAAGATCAGTTAGTTGTTGTTGATTAAAGAGCCAAGGAGGTGAATCTTCTAAGTTTGCTGAGCATCGGTGAAGGAGGACACTGTCTCATGTTGTACTTGGAAGATAGTTTTGGTGTTTTAGGCACTGGCAATGGATCCAGTGGTTCCACCACCTTCACAGTATTCTTACCATAGAGTTTCTTCTCATAGTCCAGAAGCTGGGTCCAGAATCCTGTATTAAGACGTATGTAGGGTCTCCTGTCTTTAACCCAGTTATGTGCCTGCCGTAGAGTCACTCCTTTGTACTTCATGAGGTAGGCCATTATTAGAGCAGGTGAGCGACTCATGCCTGCAGCGCAGTGCACTAGTGTTCCTCCAGCTCTGTTGCTGTGGATTCGACCTGCAATGTGGTCAAAATGATCACCTAGACGGGCATTTGGGAGGTCAGACACTGCAACACGTATGCATTCCACACCTGGGTAGATAGGGTAGGTGTGGGATAGGGTCACGTTCACGATCAGCGTAATGCCTTTGCGGGTCATAAGTGCCTGATTCATAGGAGCATCAGCCCCACTCAGGAAGAGAGTTGGTGTTATCTGTGATATTGACATAAGGCTGCACGGAAAGAAATAATATCACTTTTTTAAAATCAAAAACAACAACAACAATGCACTAAACAATGTACAGGTAGCTGCAATTGTTCTTGGAACATAGGCCACAAAAATCATGAATGTGTACAGGTCAATGAAAATCTACGGAAAAGGAAAGTAAAAATCTGCTGTCAAGATTTTTACAAAGATTTTTAAATCAAGTCTAAAACATGTGCCAAGTTCTTAGAAATGTATGTATGTTAAATGAATGTTTTTGGAACATTTTTATACCATTTCAAGGAAAACAATTTGAAATGTTTCATTAACAGCTCTTCATCAAGCTCCAAACAACATGCAACAATAACAATAGCTTATAAGATGAACATTTTTGACTGTATACAATGATGTGCTGTGTATTAAAGTCACTGTATGTATGAATTGCATTTTTAACATATAGATTAAAAAATAATGGGAATCCCATCACAGACCTGTACACATTATTTCTGAGCTCTAAATGAAAAGCAAAAAGGGGTAAACAGCAGAGGAAAAAAAAAGAAAAAGAAACACAAACCAGCAAAACCAGTAGCGCACAAAGCTGCAGGCATATTTCTAAACTAACACAGTCATGTGAACTAAGCTAAATAAACATGTGAGCTGTGGCTGTTTCAAATTAACTTTCCACCACAATGTGGAACGATACATCTCACATCCATAAAGTTTATGAATACACTGTCAGTAGGCCTACACTATATATTTTTGACATTTCTATTGTAGTACATTACAGTATTGTTCTACGTTAAACAAATCCAATCCATGCTTGTCTTCTTTAAACTCCTGGAGGGCTGAAGTATAGTAGTATAGCTAAACTAGTATAGCCTGTTTAAAATATATCTGACCTGTGTTTACATTGTATTGTTCCTAGTGTTTTAAGGCTTATTTTCAGTAACTGACCTGGTCCCTTGGTGTGGTCTCTTTCCATTTAAGCTCTACCCTAGATTACCCTGTTGGCAAGTTCAAACCCTAAAAAGGCTTTGAGGACAGCTGGCCAATGAAGAGAGAGATTAATTTTAAACTCCCTTAGACTGTGGGGCAATAGCTTCATGTCTTTATGACAGACACAAGCCTATTTGTATGAAAACAAACAAATAATTCAGACTTGGACTTTTATGAACTTAAGTTTGAAAACATAGAACAAGATCATTATGTAAATGTTCAAATAACATTTTATGATATTTTATTTACAAGGGATATACACTTTTTACTACATTTAATTACATGCTTTTTAAACTCATATATATATTTTAAAGGTCTCTTCAATATTTTTCAAACAAATACGTTAGCATGTATTTACACACAAATTGTACTTCCGTCGTGTACAGCAACGTCACTGTGCATCATTGTCATCGCAATGCCGCAACTTCCTGTTTTCCATCCACACTCTGTGAATAGTGAATAATGGCTGAATTAAACCGACAGCTCCAGGAATATTTGGCTCAGTCTAAAAGCGGCGCGAAAACGATATCACAGTCCAATTCAAGCACTGCAGTAGACATCGATGAACCCACTTCGGTGCCGGGGAGCTGGTTCGGCAAGTGGTCAAGTCCGTTCTCTGGATCTAGCAGCCGTGGAGCGTCATCAGGCCAAGGATCGAGCAGCGGCTTCTCGTGGCCGTGGTCATCGGAACCTGACCCGTGTTTGCCGGGCATGAGTCGATCACAGCGACTGTTCGCGTTCGGAACGTGTATTTTCTTCTCTGCTCTGTGTTTTGGACTGTCGGCACTTTACGCTCCTTTACTCCTGTTGAAGGCACGTAAGTTCGCTCTTCTGTGGTCGCTTGGCTCCGTTTTTGCACTTCTCGGGGCGGCGATCCTTCGCGGACCCAGTAAACTCATTGCGACTCCCACACCAGGAGCCGCGGTGTATATGTGCTCTCTGGTGGGCACTCTGTATGCGGCGCTGAGCCTTCACAGCACGCTGCTTACCGCTCTCGGAGCCTGCCTTCAGATCGCTGCTATTGTGGGTTACATCGTGGCATTGCTGCCGGGTGGGAGTGCCGGGATGAGGTTTGTGGGTGGCATGGCAGCGTCCGCTATTAAAAGAACTGTGACCGGTAAGACCATGCCTATATGACCAGAACTGCACGGACTGGGCAACAGACTTTTTTTTTTTTTTTAACCATGGAAAGCTCATTTTTTGATTGGGTGGTGCTGCCATGTTTGATTGTGAAACTCTGGCTGTAGCCTATACTGAGGAATTTTGGGTAAACAGCACTATGTGGATGCGGAGATTTTAAGTCTCGTGACTGCGACAGGGACCATATGTATGACCAATACATCAAATACTATTTACCTTTCAACGTTTCTGAACTGCTTTTGAAACTGAACTTTTTGTAAATAAATTTAACAAACTTAATTGGCTTTTTGTTTTCTTCTTCTTCAAGCCATGCGGTCTGAATAAAGTTAAGCCATTTATTTATGGACAGATCACTTCTGCATCATAATGGTGCTCATAACTATAATGCAGTTGTTCTTAGTCCTGTTCTATGAATGTCTCCCATGACACACAGTAGTTTTACTAATGAGCTGACATGTTAAATAAGGGAGACATCCAAAATGTCCAGTGCTGAGGTGTACGCACATTTCCTGTTGCCCTATCAAATCCAGTAATTTCAATGGGAATTCACATAATATGGAGTTTTGCGTAACAGCAAAAACTTTCCTCACATAGATTTTGTGTTGACCAGCAGGAAAGTGACTTGTGTGTGAGCTGTGCTTCATTCATTGCTACATAACTAACAGACCTTTTTCGACATGAAACACTGCAAATACATACACTTACCTTCTATTTTTGACTTACATGATGCTTTGACAGATAGAATGCTTTTAACCATTTGCAAAAATGTGTGAAGATAGAGCTACACCTAGCCACAGGGCAGAAATAGAAACCAAAAAAAAAAAAATCTGGTTAAGAGTTTTCAAAGCAGGGTTTCTATGTTCTCCCTGTGCTCTACCTTCCTGCCATGTTTATATCCAACTCTAAACAACACTTTTGAATGAATCAAGGTAGGTATTAAAAAAAATAAATTGAAATAATTGATTACAGGGTTGGAACTAAACAAAACTCATGAATGACTCTTTGTGCCAGTCATACACATGCAGTTGTGGGAGACTGGAAATGCAAGTTAATATATAGTATTCAGTTCCACTGCTTATACAAATTAGTGAATTTGTTGTGAACTGGCTGCAAATTCAGAGGACATGACCAATAGAGAATCTTAGGCTTGTGTGACAACACTTTTGGAACGCAGAAAAGAAAGGAAGATTTCCAGAATCAGGACTGACCACTGCTACCTTGAGTTCTTATCAGTGTCAGAAAAGAAATCACTAAGGAGTATGTAAAAAAAGAAATGACAAGAGCAGAGAGAGTTTACATAAATTTTGCAGAGTCTATTATGGTTTCATACAAAAAGGACAAAACAATGACATTTTGTGACCAACTGTACACACAGAAACAAAGTCTGCAACTTCGTCACTCAAAGTAGCCTGGTAAGGTTACAGAAAGATTATATCCATTATTTTACATAAAAATGAAATTAAATAAACACCGCTGAGACATTGGGAGAATGAAACATTCAGGAGTCCACTTTTCTCTAGTAGTAGACACAGTCCACAAGATGATGCCAGTTCAACATTGGCCCTTACCTAGACTGACTTGCATTTGCTGGATGACAGAATCTGACTGAGGAACTCAATGGTACACAAAAAATTTTGTGCTGTAGACACTAGAAGCATTAAATCAAAAAAAAAAAAAAAAAGAAGGGGTTCAGGTGCTGGTACAAATTCAGCTGCCGCTGTCCAAGTGAATCACAAAGCAGGTCAGCTGCTCAGTGCAGGGAAGAGATGTCTCTTACGATTTTACAGAGTTGTACCATGCATCACAAATAAAGTTACCTGGACCACAATCATTAGTCCATTACAAAAGATGCTCCTCGCTACACCATGATGAACCCCTTCTTACATCAGCTATTATCCTCAGTGCTGATGTAAGGTTAGAAAAAGTTCCATGTACCAATGTGTACACCAAGCAGGTAGCAAGGGGCATTGTAAGAGAAAACATCTGGCCCAGGATAACTAGTACCACCACCTTCCATCCAATACATCACAGAGAAATAGCTAAACCTTAGCCACCAATCAGGGTTCCATGCTGACTTTACTGAAGTGCTTTCAGACATCGGTCCAAGTCTGCATAATTTCTCAGACCCTCAATGAAGCTGGTATTGTAGCCATGTGTGGTTCTTTGTTTACCCTGTCCTCACTGTAGTCGGTTTTACCCCATTGTGCCCGGTAAAATGGGTGTGACCATTCCTACCGTCCGCGACCTCCCCTCATAACACCACGTGGAGCCCCTCGCCTGCTATTCGGACCCACATTGGGACCAGGACCACCTGGGTTGGGTGGCCCACCACGGCCCCAACCACCTCTTCCTCCTCGTGATGGAGGCCCATACCCACCTTCGTCTCTTGGTGATGGTCGACCTATGGGGAGTTAGATAATATTAGTGAGCAGAATGCCTTGTGTTTTACATTAAAACAAATCTGTCACTTATGCATCCCTCACCTGCTCCTCTCTCATCAGGCCCTGCACCAGCGGAGTCCATGTCACCAGTGCCTGGTCCATCATGCCATGGCCGTTTGCGCGGAGGCAGTGAGGCCATATCCATGCCCTGTAGAGAGGAGGAACGCTCTCTACTGGCTGGAGAAGAACTGTCATGCATATTATGCTCGGGCCGCTGACCATCCCGATAACTCTCATGACCTGAACACACATATACACACCAGCATGAATTCTATTGTTTCTTTGATGTTAGGCTCGAAACGTTTTTACATAACGCTTATGCTAAGAGTACACTACACAACAAAAGAAAAAAAAAAAAAAACTGCTTTACTTTTAATATTATACAACATCCATTATCTATAAGGCACAGGTGGATACACTATATTAAGTGCAGAAAATGTACACTCGATTTACGCCTGAAACAGTTACTTAATATATGGTGTGTAATACATTCTTTCATGAAAATACCCCCCAAAAAAGTGACAAAATCTTTTCAAGTGGCTGCCACAATGACAGCCTTTTTGTGCTGAAGCTAAAGTGACAAATAAATGAAAATGGAGCAAGACAACAGACATGGGCAACAAGGGCTTTCTGTTCTTCATAAAGAATTCTACGTTAGGTTAAATGATGCCCACAAACTATATTCTGTTATCATCTACATTTCATATTACTAGTAATACTAGTAAACAGATATCCTATGGTTTCCTTCTCATTGGTCACTCTCACTAGTCACCTTCTTACTGGTCATTTCTTGCTACTACTCTCTCTACATTGCTTGTTTTTTGAGGCAAGCCATAGAACAGAGCTTCCCAAACTTCAGAGGGGTAAGGCCCCCCAAAAACACAGCAAAAGCTCCACGACCCCCTAATTTTATAATGAATCGAAAAGCAAGACTAAGGCATTTAAATGGCAGCTGCAGTCAATAACTAAGCCTCTGCTGCCATCTTTTGGTTATAAGGGAAATTTCATGCCATCTTAAAAAGGAATCATGGAATCCTAGATGTCCACCCTGGGGTACTAGATGCTGCTAAATACAAAAACGAAACGAAAGCAAGCTATCTAATGTGTTATTGCATGGTTAAGCAATGTAGCCCAATCACATGCATATCTGTTGATTTCTTGAACGCAATGGCCAATTAGAAACGTTTTTGTCAGAATGCACTTACCGCTGAAAGCCCTGGTTTCGTTTTGCGCGCTGGTGAATCATCTCATTAACTAAGTGCAAATGCGATGTAATTAGAGATTCGTTTTGTATTTTAGAGACCTTAATTGTTTATAAAGGAACTTTCTGAGATCGCACTGAAGTTGAGTGACACTTTGTAGTTAAAGGGAGCGCGAGTTGCGCACTTTCTGTAATCAGTGATGTAGTGGAGGGTTTCAGTCGGCTTTGCGTATACCCTCTGCGCACATCATTCGTGTCCTGCATTAGCCACAATCCCAACACTGTAGAGATAGTGATAATGCGGTCAGGACCGTGGCGCCGGCTTGCTTTGAAATATGTTTGATGATTGTGCCTGATGCGCCCATGCCCGCTCTTTCTCCCGCACCGCAGATGTTGCTGTTCATAAGCAAAAGCATATTAGGGCAGGCGCACGACTGGAAAAGGTAATATTTATGATTGATTACCTTTGAATCAGTTTATAATAACGAAAACAATACCTTACAAATAAAAATAAGCAGGTTTTTACGATCAGAAAAGGACGTCCTATAGCAGTAAACCCAGTTAACTTTTCTATCAAAGGATCCAGTAAACGAATACGTAAAATAGTAAGTTAAAAACGACTCTAACACAGAGAAAACCCGACCCATTTTATTAGAGATATGCATGTATGCAGAGTATGCCCACTTCTTCAGGAACCACACCACTGACTATAACCCATTCAGAGTTTATATGCAACTTTAGTTTTCGGACACACACATGCTGCAATGTTTCGGAAATGTCATCCACATATTTATGCTGGATTCATTATTGAAATAGCACAGTAACATGTACAATGTGTACAAAATGTACATTACAAGTGCAAATGAACTGACACTTAAAACGCGCAGCATAGCGGGGTTTCACCTGTAGCAAGAGACAAAAGCTTGTCCAGTTTTGTTGGCAACCTCTTTAAGTTATTCTTGACTGCACTGTACGGTCAGGGCATTGTTTTAACGCTTACCTCCGAAAAATATTTTCTTTTGCGCACCCCATCCCCCATTTTAATATTTTGGATTTAGCCTAGCTACGGCCCCCCCTGCAATACCGCTACGGCCCACCGGGGGGGCGCGGCCCACAGTTTGGGAAGCACTGCCATAGAACATGGGTATGCTCATACCTAACCAGCCTATCATTCAATTTTACTTTAATCTTATTTTTTGTTGTTGCAGATCTTAAAAATCATCTGTGACTAGAAAATGCTAAAATCATGTAGTGTGTCCTCAGCTTTATGGCCTCAGTTAAAGAACAGGAATTTGCTCAAGCATGTCTAACTGCACTGCAACAACAAGAACATTTATTGGCATCCCCTTCATGCGCTTCTACCTGAATCTCGCCCTCCCTCCCAGCCCTCCTGGTTTCTTCCTCCTTCATAGTGACAGGGATAATCATCAGGAGTTGGGAGAAGTCCCTTTCTTCCTACACCACCTGAGAAAGATGTCACGTTCAAACCTGACACCTCAGTTTTAATGGACGCAAGGTGAGCTGATGGACAGGTGAATGGAAAAGATTTTACCTCCTCTTGGTGGCCCACCACGTTGTCTTCCTCTTCCTCCCCAACCTTGGCCCATGTCTTCTTGAGAATCAAAGGTCTCATCTCCACCATACTCATCTTGGTAGCCGCCCATTCCACCACGGCTACTCTGGCCTGCCCTCCGGTATCTGCACAGATATTCAGATCCAGACAATAAAAATCATGCATTTATCAATCAGTTGACAATGCTGGTGAGAAAGTAGAAAAATTCTGCCTATAAAAGTTTGTGAGGTTAATCCTATTCTTGGAATCAAGTAAATTTACATTTGGTGGAAAATCACAAACACAAACTTGGCAACACTCAAGTTTGCTTTTAAGAACCAGTTTAAGAAGATGGAATATGCTAAAAAAAAGCAAAAGAAAAGACTCAGGAAGGCCATAAGTTATCTGCATCTGTATAAGTTTGTATCAAATATGAGCTGAAGATAACTACTAAACACCATCTTCTCCAGGGACAGGTAAAATATCATAAAGCAGTCATAAACTCTGTTGAACATGTCTATACAGGCTCCTAATTAAAATAGTGTACTTTAAAAGGCTTGAACACTAATTTCTTTGAGACATAATTGGCAGAAGCAAATCCCATGCCTTAGTTTCCAGTGTTTCAGTCTTAGCAAATCTTTTTGAATTACAGTTATTTTCTTTTTGTCAGAACACAGTAAAGCTATTTGTAGACAACATCTCTGGTGGCACATAACACTTACGAGTCATCTCCATGCGGTGGTCGTCTCTGCCTCTGGTCAAACTCCTCACCATCATGGTCCTCATACCCATCATACCTGTAAAGATGTGTTACCAGGCACAAATTTCACATTCTAATCCACATTACTCTGGCCATTTAACAAAACCAAAATCAAGTTTACATTGTACGGAATGAAACGTACCTGTCGTGTCCCATGTACTCTCCATCATGTGAGGAAAACCTTTCCTGGCCCTCCCATGGGCCTCCAGAGACTCCTCTGTGACCTACAGAATATTCCTGCCCAGGACCTCCAGGGCCTCTTCTCCAGCCCTCTTGATAACCCCCATCATCACCCCAGTACTGGCCTCCATCTGAGCCCTGACCAGGTCCTTGACGCTCTAGTGGGGGTCCCATGTGGTGGTTAGGTGGTCCTCGAGGACCATCTCCTGACACAAACAGAAAGGGAAAATGCAAAAAAGTTCCTTTTAACTCTAACATACTACTAGTCTTGATTAAATTATCTTGCATATGAATAACCTTTCTACCCAAAAGAGTTCACAGAGTATTACCTTTCCCGTTAGGACCCTGCTGTCCTATTCCATGCATCATTGACTGAGGCCCAGAATTCTGTCCCTGGAAGACATGCACAACATTTCAGCAATAGAATCGACCCTGACTTTTATTCAGTTACATCTTTTGGTCCTAAATGCTCATGGATGCGTTTATCCCAAATGTTTCTTCACCTGGTTAAACTGTCCACGGTTTCCATCACTCATGTGTGGTTTGCCTTGCATATATGGTGGAGGGCCCTGCATATTGCCTTGAGGTCCTTGCATGTTTCCTATTGGCCCTTGCATGTTGTTTGGTGGTCCATGCATACCCCCTGGAGGATGCCCCATTCCATGCATATTTCCCATGCCCTGCATGTTACCATGAGTCCTGGGTGGAGGGCCCATCATACTCCCTGGCATGGGTCCCTGAGGGCCCATCATGTTTCCGTGAGGCACAGGCCCCCTCATGTCCTGATGCATCATACCTCCTTGTGGTGGCCCCTGTCCTCGTGGTGGTGGTCCCATCATACTGGCTGGAGGTCCACCAGAACCTGGGGGCATTCCTGTTGGGGGAGGTCCTTGCATGCTTCTGGGGCCAGGCGGCAGGCCAGGAGGACCCTGGGGTCCCATGTTCCTGTGAGCGCCTGGATGGCGTGGAGGTCCATGCATGTCTGGACCCATCATGCCCTGAGGAGGGGGACCCTGGTGTATGGGAGGTCCTGGTGGACCCATTTGGCCTGGAGGTATGAAAGGACCAGTCATTCCACTTTGCCCCATTGGAGGCATATTGTGTGGCATTTGTTGTGGAGGCATGGACTGAGGGAATCCTTGTGTTGGAGGGGGCATGAGACCACCCTGCCCTGGAAAGGGTGGCATTGGCCCTGACTGTCCAGCAGGGGGAGGCATTCCCTGCTCTTGTAACTGTGCCATTCGTTCAATCTTCAGTTGCTATTGACAAAAACAATTACTTTATTAATTATTTAAGCAGTATACAGGTATATGCATAATACAGTGATTATTCACATTTTTACAGCACTGTATGCTAATGCTAAAGCTGTATATGTAATCATATTTGCTGACCTCAAGCAGCATTGGGTTTGTGTACTGCAGGGCGGCCATTTCCTGCTCAATTTCTGCTTGTGTCTTCTTCTTGCCATCCACTACCTTCTCATCCTTCCTTTCCTTTGGAACCTCTCCAGGAGGCAGTGCTGGAACCTTATTCTCTGCCCAGGCCTATTGAGTAAGTCAACAACAGATGAACACACATCTAGCCAAATTATAACTTATAAGAACAAAGTCTGCCAGTGCTACCAATAGCTATGTGTATGATTATCATACTGACCTGTTGAAACTGAGCTGGAATTGGCTTTGCATAAGGAACCTTTTTAGTCGGGGGCTTTTTTTGGTCCTTCAGCATAACCTCTTCCATTCCCCAGTCTAGCCCTGGAATGCTCATTTCAGGTTCTGCCACCATCTCTTTGCCTGAGCAAACCACCAATTATAAATTACCAACCAATTTCGTCATTAAATATTGACTGTTAAGGTGCATGTATTATTGTCCTAACCAGTTTGTTCTTGTTCCATGGCAGCCTTCAGTTGTTCTGGGATCCCCATGCCAGGAATGGCTGCAACACTATTGGTCTCTATGTCATCTAAAATGACCCAAAAAAGCATTATAAATTCATTTGACATCCTCTATAAGGCTTTTAAATTGTAAGAGGTCAAGGAATACTAACCATATTCAACTCCATCTTCTGACATTCCAGGCAACAAGTTCAGATTGTATCTGTCCCGCATCTTATCCCCTGGCCGATTCCTTGTCCAAAATTTGCTGAGGATGTGACCACATGACAATGAGCTACAGTCTATGCAAACTAGAGCATTTTGTGTTTGTAATTATTCATTTCTTTGTTTCTGACCGTTTACTGAACTTCATGGAACATTTAATTTGTTTGATAAAACTGAACTATAAATAAAGTGTGTTCAATACCACACTGTTTTTTGCTGTGGCATCGAGAGATGTGAAATTTATTAACTACTGAAATTTTGGTAAATGTAACAACCCTAATAGACACATTTGGTCACTATATGCATGTTTTTTGACACACACACACACACACACACACCTGGTATGGTCGTTAGACCCAGAACACAAGATGTGGCCCAGTGGATGCCAGGCTAAACTCCAGATCATTCCTTCATGAGCCATCTCCATTCCTCCTACCTCTTTCTCCACACTAGCAAAATATTTCAAAAACTTCAGCAGTCAGATAAAACAAACTTTTGAACTACTCCACATAGTATTACATTTTAGACTAATGCTACTGCATATGGTTATATGGTACAAAGAGGATCTAAATGGTGCTTACCCTGCATGCCAAAATAGCAGTGATCCATCAGAGCCTCCACTGGCAAACAGGCCTTCATGAACTGGGTGCCAAGCTACAGCTGCAACCAAAAAGTGAAAACATAAGTGTATACAACACACTGCTTCACCTGTACAAGATTAATATACATTCTCATTAGGATTATACCTGTGGCTTCTTTCTTATGTCCTCTAAAAACCTGCAGCTCCTCTTTGAGGTTGCGAATGTCAAACAGTTTGCATAAATGGTCACGTGATGCCGTCAAAAGCCAGTTACCATTGAGGTTCCACTTCACCTCCATGACTGTGTTTTTATGTGCATGTCTGAGGACAAAACACAACTGTACAATTAATATTCCTCCTTAATTTGTGCTACTTGATTAAACTCAAACCAAGATTTGCAATGCAGCAACATTTTTTTTTGCTAAATGGCCTGTTAACACTTGTCAAAGCATGGGCATAGGCAACAAAAGATTACAATATTTTTCTGCATTAAAGGGGTTTGCTAACTTACAGTGTTGCCAAACTTTGTCCAGTCTTTGGGTCCCAAAACTTGATAGGTTGCTGGCTGTCTTTGCTGCCGGACACTACCAAGCCCTTTGTGGGATGCCAGTCGACACACTTTACATCTGCTCCATGACCTGGAAACACATGCAAGTTTTAATGAGTGTGTGACAAAGAGAAACAATGGGGTCAGGTATTTGCACACATTTTTCTTTCTTATTTCAGAGTAACATTACGCAATAATATGTGATCACATTTTTATAATAAACAAAGACAAGCTAAGTAACAGCCAGAAAAACAAACAAACTTGGATTAATCACCATTTCTAATTGAGTCACATGCCATTGAATTGAATCACAAATCTTAAAAAAACAAAACAAACAAAAAAAAAAAACATGTGGGACACTTTGTCTAGCGAATACAGGCAGCATTATTTTAAAGGGCACTTTGTTTTTTCACAAAAAGCGAGCATGAGACTTATTCTTAATGTCTGGGTGAAGCTGCATGAATACTTAATAGCTTTTTTTTTTTTTTTAAAGATAAATGAAAACGTGTTTGCACAAACATGAGGAAAAAGAGAAAAGTCTGTTGTGAAAGAAAAAACAAGCATGACTGAAAGTCCTATTTCTATTGTTGATACAAGTCCAGATCACTGCAAAATAGGACAGTGCCATAGCTCAAAGGCATAGAACATTTTTTACATAATACTGTTTATTTTATTACAGTTCTTTTTACATTTTTTTAACTGCCAAAAAATATTTTTTCAGTGTTTGTTGGGCTTAACAAGTACAGGTATTAAGCCTTTATTTTACCAGAAAAGCATCATATACAGTCACTCACATCAATTCTTTGCATTACTCACTCTCCTTTGCACACAATAGAAACAAACAGTAAGCCTGACGTAACATTTGACTGGTACTGTTATTGAACTGAATATAAAGAAGATAAAAAACTCATAGTCATCATCTCTCAACTAGTTCTCAAAGGTTTTACAGTATCGTACTTTTCATACAGTTTTACTAGAAATAAGAAGTGTATCTTGTGATGATGTCTGTGCACTGAAGGTTATTTTTCCCCCTCTTCTAAGGTCAGGTTATACATGTCTACATGGTTATACATGTTGTTGGTATTGTAAGAGACCAATTTCTCATCTTCATTGGATTATAAATGCAAATATTTTAATATATAATTGTGACAAAAGGAGGAACTTTTTTTTTAAACTAAAAGACAACATAAGTGAGTAGTAACACTCATTTTCCCCTATATACACAAGTAAATATAATAACTTTTTAGGCAAATTATGAGTTTTAAAAAGGTATATGCTAACTGAACTCATATTTAAGTTCAATTCTATTCTACAGTGTGGCATTCAATACCAATACATTTAGAGATAATGATAATGTGTTACTATAAGAATCTTTTGTCTCTGGAAAAAAGCAAGATTTTTAGACAGCTGATCATCACTAGATTTGATAATCTGTTTGAAAGAAAGATTGATGAAAGAATAAACAATTTTATTTGAGAATATATATATATATATATATATATATATATATATATATATATATATAAAAATATATAAACTTTTCTACTACAAAATTATTGTTTCAGATTGTTTGGCTGCAGCAATAGTGTCCTACAATATTAACTCAGACATGCTTAGTAAATACAAGACTATATTACACAAAACAGACGGTTATTATGCACAACTGGCAAATAGTGAGCAGAAATGTATGTTGTGTCTGTGTGTGTGTGTGTATTTTTTACATAATACAATAGCAAGAACATGCATTGCTTGAAAAAAATGTACAAACACTGTCAGCATACAGAGAACTGTATCCTTGTCATTACACTGTTACAAAAGTTCGGTGCTTAATCAAATAGTAGTTACAATCTCAAACACAAGGTGTAATAAATATTTGCAGACCCATGATGTAAATGGCCAAAGAAAATAAGAACACAAAACTGACAGCCCATGGTAAAGTTTGCAGACGCGTGTGAAAGGTAATGCGAAGACTGTTTGTGAACCCAGAAGGCAGTGTAATTTCATGTTTAAAGGAAAGCATATGTGAATATCTCCACATCTTATATAACATACCTCTCAGAATTCTTTCCTCATGACAGCGCAGAAAGTCCCAGATGCGCACAGTTCCATCATCAGAGCAAGTGGCAAATTTATTATCCGTAGGAGAGAAACTGAAGACACAGTAGGGAGAGAATCAACAATGAAGGATAACATAGCAGTTCTCTGTAGGGTGGACACCTTACACCCTGCGGGGGCCCTTTGAGTGGATCTGACAAGGAAGCATCCATCTCCTTAGTAGACAATTTACTCTACAGAACAGTCCTATCTTGCTTAAATGCATCTCTAATACCAAAAGCTAAAATTAAAGACATATTTAACACTGACTGCACATTTCTCTGTGTTCTGAGCCTTGCTGTACAACATCAAATAATGGAATGAGTATATGAAACTTTAGTCCAATTATTAAAGGTAATCATTTATGTTTCAAATACAATCAACCCTACACAGACTGCTATTCTTTCCAGAGGGCACACAAGCTGGTGCAAGCATTTGGTAAAACTGAGCCTGCCTCAGTTCACCAACTCACGCTTTTGACCTCCAAACACACACCATTATTTTACTATTTCTACACACAAATAAGGCAGAAGTATCACTCCACCTAACACCATAAAGTACAAACATTACCCACAGCGCTGATATGTTCTTACGATACACTCAATTTTTGCATAATAATATTACCACTATATTAATAATAAAGCACTGAAGTGAACGAAAGCCTCTCTTCAGTGTGTTTTACTTCAACCCATGAGCCATTTGTATGATCTGATATTACTGGCTTTAAATTTGTTGCTTCCTTTTTTGTTTTTAAAAATAATGAAGAAATTGCATTTTATTGCATTAGAAAGGATGTTACGTACTCTGTATTGTGTCTTGAGTTAACAAAACAATAGGGAGTGGCAATGTATTATAAACCTGGATTTCAATGTGGATGAAAATGTTGCCATGTGCATTTATACCCGCAGAGCTGTATCAAAGTGAATATCGGAGTTATTTATTCTTAGAAATCTTTATTTAGAAGCAGATTTTTTTTTATTATTAGGGACTGACTGAAAGCGTGTCAAAGACTCTGATGACCAGTAGGGGCAGCACAGCTCCTGTCTCACTGGCAGTCAAACTACTGTGAACTGAAACTTAAGAGTTGTGTACGTTTGCTACAACCAGACCAGTGCAAGGACATGCGTCCAGCTCCTCCACTATGGAGGCTCCAAAAAAAACCCTTCTAACAAACACTTTAGTCCCTGAGGGTCTTTTTAACGGACGCTTTTTTTCTAGACTGCATGTCATCACCTTAGAATATAAAAAAATTGGGAATACTTTATTTAAAAGTGTGAAAAATACACCTTTTCTGTACATAGTGGTTATGTATATAAAATATGAGAATACATAACTCAAAAGCCACAGGTGACAAATAAATGCAGTGTTGCAACAACAACACACACGTGTCAATAATAAAGGACATAAACATTGAGCAGCACAGGGAAGAATGTATCAAAACTGACAGCACTGAGGAGAGCCCCCTATAGGCAGAGCACTGCCCCTTCAAGGGCAGTAACAGGCTTGGGTTAACTACAGAAAATGGTAGATTGTGTATAGACCTGGCCTCTCTAATCGCCTCCTTGTGAGCCTGGAACATCTTGACGTTATTCATGTTGGACTGCCAGTACTTCACATAACCTCCATGGTCAGCAGTCAACATCCACATGTCATTGTGAGACCAGGTCATTGCCCTGACAGGGCTATCATGAGCCTATTAGAGGAAAAGAAAAAGGGATAAATAAATAAGGACCTAGCAAGCTTTTCAGGTTGTGAGGTAAGGGTGGTGTGCCACAAATCTAAAATATGGTCTCTGGGTACCTGCAGAATTGTCTCAAAGTTAAATGTGAGGCCATTCCATAAAGTAAACTCCCCACTGGAGGCACCCGTTACAAGTCGCCTGCCTTCAGGAGTCCACTGTAAGAAAGGAAGATAAGGGTACGGAACGGTTTAGAATACCCAAAGTACTAGGCTGTAAATGATGCATTTCAGCACAAAAAGCATCAAACTATCAAACTTTTTAAAATAAAAAACTAAACACTTACCCGCACAACAAACACAGGGCATTTGACTTTGTTGGTGGAGGTTCTGACAAACTTTGTGGTAACAGCGTTCATAGGGTTATTAAGCATACCAACTGGAGGAACAAGCTGCAAAAAAGTAATTCATTTTATGAGACATATGATATATGAACAAAAAATAAATAAGAATAACCAAAGTAGTAGTTAATCATACATCATTGTAGCAGCCTGCATCTGGCTGAATAGCACGGAAATCTCGATGATCTCGTTGCCACAATCGATTCTGAAAAGGAGTAATTTGCCAGATGTTACATTTGCCAGATGTTGCACTGCCACACTCTGTTACATTTTATCAGACTTATACCTCAAGATATCTGATGACAGATGGATTATAATCAATGGTCTTGCGGTTCACAGCTTTCCTCATGCGCTTGCCATCGAAAGTGAGCTGCTGCATAGCCTGCTGCTGGGCAAAGTCTGGCCTCTTGTAGAACAGCTGACGAGGTGCCTGGTGCTGGAACCGAGGCATATGGAAGAACCGGGGAGGTGAGCCAATATCTGTTGCCATAGTGACAGTTTTGCAACACCTGAGGATGTGAGGAGAAAGAAGTTTACTTTTAGTGTTTATTATATTAGCTCACTTTAAATGACCACAAAACAACCAAATGCAGAGGTCAATGTAAAATTTTACATACACAGAGACAGAAAAGACATTAACATGTAAAAACAAACTTTTATGGTTCATAAGTTTGCTCCCAAAATCTAAAGCTAGCTTGCAGCCAAAACAAACAAAACAAAAAAACAACATTGACTGGTAAATAAGAAACACCTCTATTTCTACCAAGAAACTGACTAAATCACATACGTAAACCAGTGCATAACTTAAGCAACAAACTAGTAAGACACTGCACTGTAAAAGCCTTTCTAATGATTATAAAGGAATTTATCATCACAATTATACATTGGTTTCCAGAAAAAGTTGTTCCAAATGCAAGCTGTGGCATGATGCGAGTTATATCAAAGCAAACCCAAGCTGAATTTAAAAGCTTTTTCCAGATTTTTTTTCCAGATCATTTTACATGTCAGAGAAATTACATTAAGGTTTATTTATGGAACCACAGCATAAAAGACCTTTAAAAACATTGTGCTTTTCACAGTAAACCTTTAAAATAAACTTGGCAGTATTAGTACAACTGACATTCTTTCAAATAATAAAAATATGCAATTACTAAAGACATCCTCCAGTTAAAACCATTATGACCAAAATGGTCAAATGGCCTGAAGAGTAGCAGTATCAATTTCATTGACCTACCAATTTAAAAAAAATAAAATATACACAACAGTGCACACATAAAAGATGGAACAGCATTAGTGACTGATTTAATTCATTGTTTCATAGTACCAAGCACACCTAACAGGTTTAACACCACAATATATTTCATTGTAAATGCAAAATAAGTACTAAATTCAAAACCACTCCAGTTATATTTATCACAATAGAACCACGTATGACACATTTCCCTGTGATTTTAAGTAAATGCGTCTTAGTTGCAATTAGTATGCAACAAATACACTCTGTAATAATTAGAACACTAATGCAGGCAAGCAATTATTATTTAAATTTAGCTCCTAAAATGCAGATATACACTGCATACTGTAACTGTAATTTTGTCTTCCTTTTAAAAATAAAAAGGGACAGTTTCTTGATGTAGCTCACTCATAAAATAAGAGATCTCGGTGTTGGATTACTTCTCTCGATACAAATGCAACTCATGTATCCCATTTAGACACCAGTATAGTTGACTTGGGTCAAATACCTACTGTAAAGTAGGTACTAAACTGTTAAAACTAGTCTGTGTTATAAGAGTGAATAACGCTGTGAATGCCTAAAAAATGCTTAAAGAAAAAAAAAACGTAAATAAAATACAGTAAAGAAAAATAAAAGATCTGATTTGTATACATTCAGAGCAAAATTTCTGTAATTCTGTAGATGCTTGTCAAATTAGGAGGCTGCCAGCATGTGCTAGTTGCATTAAATTACCTCATCCTTGCAAACAGAACTACACATTTTTTTTTAAAACACTTGCAGCAATATTTAAAATTATTTGTTGACCATTGTGTGTGGTGTTTTTTTTTTTTTTTTTTGAATTGGCCAGAGTATGAAGCCATTAACCTTTAAAAGACATGTAAAGAACTTAATCCTGCATATCTACTATATAGTTAATGGTAATATGATTAAATATCAATGTGTCATTTTTACATTTTGCGTTCAATTGCAACAAATGATTTTTGTTACTTGGGTTGTAAGACGTGGTGCCACTATGACCACAAAGTTTGTGCAAATGATTCATTGTGAGGCGGGAGAAGGGGGGAAAAAAAACAAACAAACAAAAAAAAACAAAGCAAATTCAAACAGTACCCTGTTCTTCTGCACACAAGAAATCAAGTCTCTCCAATAACACAAAAGTGATCTTACAAAAAATAACAACAATAATAATAAAAATAATAATTACTTTAACCAGATGAAAAGTGAGAACAGTGAGTGTATTGCATTACCCATTCACAAGATGCAGCATATATAGTTTAATTTCAATTACCCATTCATGTGTATTTCATTACCCATTCACAGATGCAGCATATATAGTTTAATTTCAAATATTTTAGAGTAAACTCAAAGCAGCTGTATTTTTTAACTAAATTTAAAGCTGTTAATGAAACATTGCACATCCTGTGCACTTTCGTAAATACACTACGACTGGACTTAAAGCTATATAAAATGTGAAGAAAACTTCAGTTATCTGGGTAAAGTAGAAGTGTTTGTGAACGCCCAAAAAAACAAAAAAAAAAAACAAACAAACAACAAAACATTTATAGGTATGGTTTTATGTCTTTTTTTTCTTTAGGTGGCGTGTTGCATACCACACTGATGTACTAACGCAAAGCTCAATTACAAACGTATCTTAAATACATGAGTCAAGTATCAAAGACATGTATCTCTTAATGTAGACAATAAAACAAAACGTGAATTAGCGACTAATGCATAATTTATACCTGTTGTTTCTTGTTCGAGGTCGAAAAATGTCTCTCTTCAGTTCGAGGTCTGTTAGCCTTTAGCCAGCTAACACAATACCTGATGCTACAACAGGCCCTCACAAACAGGCCACATTTTCACAGTCTACCAGAATGAGAACAGTATCTCCTTACAAATAAGTGTTTATTTGAGAGCAGAATCTGTCCGCTGAAGCAGATAGTTGTGTGCTGGCTGTGAGAGTGGTTATTTCTTTCCTGTCTCTCGCACAGCGTGTTTAAATGGCGCCCGGTCAATACTTGAGACACTCACCCAAAATATCCAGTGCTGACTGAGTCTATTAATCTAAACTTAGCGCACGACTCTTCCTTGTGGAGACTATTGTACTATCTTTCTGAAAATGAAATGTCAACTGTCTCCGAAGTGCGCGTTAATTCGCTATATTCGCGTTAAATTAACCCCCTGCCTCCATCTCGAGGCTTCCTCTCATCTTCGTTGCTCTGAACTCTGAAACAACGTCATGGCGTCAGACGTATCGGCGGGAGAAGTGCGTCACTACTGGCACTTGTGTGCAATGTTGTATGTCTCCTGTTATGTATGTTCATACGCAAAACAAAACAAAACAAAAAAACAAAACAAAAAAAACCTATGAAAAAAATATAAATACAAAATAAAAAAGAAGTGTGTCACTGCATGTTTATTTTACCTGACGATTAGAGAACAAAAGTTCTTACATACTAAGTGTGTTATTTATAAGTAGTTATATTATGACTACTGCTTAACATTGCTTATTTATTACTACTACTACTTAATAAAGCTTACTTATTTCTTTCATTATTTGGATTAGTTAGCCCAGAAACGAAAATTCTGTCATCATCTACTAACTCTCAAATTTCTAAACACATATGACATCCTTCCTTCAATTAAGGAACACTGAGAATGTAATTTACATACAATGACACAAAATGGAAACTATTTCTTTAAATTTGGGATACACCGCTGTCCATTAGGTGGGGCTATGATTCGTTTGCCACAAATAAACAGCAGATAAATTTGTTATTTTATTTTGTTTTGTCATTATTCAGTACACTGCTAACAAATTGTGTTGCAACTCTGGATAAATTATTATTTGGCCTGTTTATTTTTAATTATTTATTTATTTATTATTTATTTTTTACGCCAAAACGTCAAAACAGGCATAAAATCTAGGTTGGGTCAACTGGATGTCAAGCTTAGGTTTCACAGAGCTATTTTTAATCCTACACTGGTTATTGAAGGAAAGGAAGGCGGTTATTGACATAAATGGGCGGGGTCAGTTAGCTGCATGTGAGGTCACTGCACGTTTACCCTGCCATATGGACTGTTGTGGTGGTGAGTCTAATAATTAGGCGCTGACACATCCGCTTCAAGGATCATCCCCGCGCTTAATCTGCAGGTCAGAATGGTTTCTTAATCTAAGATTTAAACATATCTGTGCTGTTAAACGTGATGTTGGAGCATGCCCAGTAAACAATTTCAATACTTTACTCTACATTCAGGTTACTGTACAAAAGTGTTGTTCCGTTTATTATTTTACCTTTGCATATGTTAGTTCTAAACAAATAATGTTCTCTCCTCTCTTATTTAATCAACAGCTCACCAGACATGTCTGTGTAAGGGCATTAAGACTGGGTTGAAACATCTGACCATTATCCTTGCTGATGAAGTATATAAAATACTTAAGCTTCTAAGCTATGCATCTACCTCTATTGTAATAACGCTAGTATCTACAAAACTTAAATGAAATGACTATATATATTAAATGAAACATTAAGCAATTTTTCCACTGTGAATGCAGGACCTAATGAACCTGTGATTATAATGGTTATATTCACAACTTATGATGTTCCTTCAAGATACACAAACATATAGTCACATATATGCAAGCATATAATTAGAAATGCTACAGTTAAGCACAATTACAGAGTGTCTGCTGATCAGTAATGCCCGGTCAGCTTGTAACAATGAACTCATCCAGAAGGAGGCGGTCACTCTTTGTATCAATGTTTCCAAGCAGCAACCCTTTCCCTCTATGCGGGTAAGCACTTTGCGTGTGCCTGTATATGATGACCCTCAAGAAGATCTGTACAAGTATTTTGACCGCTGTGCTGATGCCATAGCCAGTGAGGCAGAACGGGGGGGCCGCACTGTTGTGTACTGTAAGAATGGACGCAGTCGCTCAGCTACTGTCTGTGTGGCCTATTTAATGAAGCACCAGGGTCTCACCTTGACAGATGCCTTCCAGGTATGAATAGTATTTATGTCAAATTTATTTCTGATATGAAACAGTTCTAGTCAGGACACATGCAGCTTATGTATACTTATATGTATTCTTCTTACATTATTATTATTTTTTTTTTCAATTGGTATTTTAACCTTGATTTATATGTGCAGTCATTAATTATTTTTCTTTGTTGCTGATATTTTATTTATTTTATTTATTACCCTGTAGGCAACGAGGTACAAAAAAAAGATGCACAGAGAATGCACAAAATAAAGGAAGCCACAAGACATCAAAAATATTTATCACTCATATTATAATCATTGCTGAATGTAGTGTTATTGATAATGGAGAACCACAGCATTCTAGATTTTTGTGCCAGAATTCACTGTTGTTTACTTCTTCTTTCTTTCCTATTTGCCCTATCAGGTTGTAAAAAGTGCCCGATCAGTAGTTGAGCCTAACCCAGGATTCTGGACTCAGCTGGAGCGATATGAACAGGATCTGAAGATCAGGAGGTCGGGTAGCCGCAGATCCAACCTCCCTCCACTTTAACTTTATACCAACATTTTCTGATGCAATATTCTTAACCTTTAGGGCTTAATAATAACTAAGGTCTTAGACAAGTCACTGTTCAAGCTTGCTGCAAATTATGAATCCCTTATAATAATAATAATAATAATAATAATAATAAGGATATGTGCCTTAAATGATATCCTCAGGTTTTTTTTATTTCAAATTGCTTTTATTTTTAATAACTATTAATGTGTAATCAGTTTATTATCCTTATGTTCATATTCCTTTTCAGTATGAGTAGGCTGTCAAAAACATTTGGCTTATAAACTATAGATTATTTAAAATAATCATGATTAAAATAATCATTTTTTTTAATTTTTATTCAGAGGTTTCTCCTTAACAAACAGTAATTTGTTAAGGAGAAATTGTACATTACCCTGCTACATAATTGTTATCTCAGTAGGATTTGATGTACTTTACATAAAATAGAAAATAGAAATACTGAAATATTTTACATAAATGCTGCTGTCAGCTTAAAAACTAATCTAAATTCATAAAGGTCAGGCTAATATGTATTAAATCATTTAACAAATCGAACATGCCTCTGTTGGATGTTGTATATTTATTGTAGAACTGTAATTTAGCATGTCATAAATAACACTATATGTTAAGCCATGTCTTAGTATTCATTATTCTTTTGTGTTACACAAGAGGGGAATCAAATAACGGGACTATGAAAGTGTGTGTTCATTTTATACCCTCATTAAAACTTAATGTGTAATATTTGTCTACTTTATTTACTGACTGACAGCAATACTTTCCCTAAGCATGCAGATAATAGAGAAATAAGAGCAGTTTGAATGTATGTATTTATTAAATGTCAATCTCTATACACCAGAAGAACTATAGGGAGCACACTGATTTTACTGATTTATATTTTCTATAATAGGCCAAACAGGGTAGAAAGGCAGGGGTCTAAACTTTATCCTACCCTTGACGAACGCTATCGATCCAATCCAAATAGCTGGACACTTTGGTGTAGATGCCAAGTTTGTCTTTTTGGCCGCAGCCTTCTCCCCAAGACACCAGACCTACGAGGAACCATGTATCGTGAAACAGTGTCATCATTGGACCCCCACTGTCCCCCTCACAAGCATCTTTGATCTCCCCCAGCACTCCCCCACAAAGCATGTTCTGAGTGAGGTTGTTCATCATATGCCTGGAACACTCTTTGCTGTCTATAATTGGAATTTCAATGAAGTTGAGAGTTGAACTGAAGCGATGAGAGGTCTCGTTGTCCTTCCCCCAGCCAGTGACGACTGTGATGGTACCGTTACGATGCAACATTCGTTCCGCCAGGTTCTTGCTAGGGAGGCATGCTGGGAGTATGTATGTGGAAAATTTGGCTGGTGTGGCCAATCGCAACAGAGCTATATCATTGTCCACAGTAAAAGGATTGTATTGTGGGTGGGCGATTGGTTGTTTTACAGGAAGGGTAATCTCAGATCCTTCCATCTTAAATCTGTCATAGTCACCTGGAGAGACAGCCATACAATTAGAATTTAAAGCCAGAGAGTGTCTATGAATGGCTAGGTTTTATGATTGGTTAGGGAAGGTTGTTTCTTTTTGTTGCTGTTACTGTTGTTGTTTACAGAGACAGACTGTCACAGAAACAAAATGTGATTTCAGTGCTATCCGTCAAATGTTTGGAATTAATATGCTTTTTAAAGAAACATCACACTGCATCTGTCTTTTGGTATTCCTTTTCAGATCTGAGGCCTAAGCTTAGTAAACAACATTACCTCTGTGTTCTAGTAATTGTTATGTATTCACTTGTATTTGAAAATTTCTTTAGTAATGCATAGGGCTGTCAAACGATTAATCGTGATTAATCGCATCCAAAATAAAAGTTTATGTTTGCATACTATGTGTGTGTTTACTTTATATATTTATTTTGTACATATAAATACACACATATGCATGTATATATTAAAACTAAATATTTATATGGATATATATTTATACTGTGTACAATTTAGATTATAAATAAATATAAATATTTAAAATATAAACCTAAAATATTTTTTCTTAATTTATACATGTATGTCTGTGTATTTATATATACATAATAAATATATACAGTACACAAATATATAGTATGTAAACAAACTTTTATTTTGGATGCGATTAATCGTGATTAATTATTTGACAGCACTATGCATCCTTTTAAAAACAAAGTATAAGGGAGGATAAAGTCTTACACTGTGAAGGAATACTTAAATTTTACCAAAATGTCTTACATACCCAGCCTGACACTGAATCTTGTACTTGTCTCTAGGCAGTGAGCAGCAGTGAGAACCCAGTTTTCGTCAATCAGAACTCCACCACAATGAAACTTGCCCAAATGATTGAGTATAAGAGCCTACAGAATACACACAATTTATTTTTATTCATACTGGAGCACAAAATATGATTTGGCTGAATATTTGGTATAACATATGATATCTGTCAGGATTAGTTCTCATAAAACATTTGTCATTGTTACATATGATTATACAGATAATATGTATGAATCACAAATACCTGCCAAGGACTCTCTCCCTTTTTGCCAACTGTACCTCCTACAACCCACGGCTGTAAACCTACTAAAGGCTTATTAATGTAGGATGACTTTGCAATCCGAATCTGGCCACATGAAGCCTCATCTGTAAATGACAAAGTTGCACATAGATCGTAATTCATCTACCAAAGGATAGAAATTACTTATATTTTTATAACAGATTTGTATATATTCTTAATGAAGATGTAGGCGATTTGTAATATGCACTATATAACTTATATTGTTTATATTTGCATTTTGTTAAGGTAACTTACTTTTGACAGTACATTTTCTAGAGTTGTCTTGTAGTTGGTATCCTTTAGTACAACTGCATGTGCGACCGAGACCATCCTCACTCTCGTGACATTCATGATCACAATCCCCATTGTTCACAGAGCAGTTAGTGGCTGTCCTGCCTGAGGCCAAAACCACAGAACTGCTGTCAGGACATTTATCACCATGACCTTAACACACACCACTGTTCTGTAACTCAAGACATCCACTAATAAATGCCCCAAATCAGCTGTTACACAGCATATCCAAAAACACTGACCAAGCAGACAAAATGTAGGAAGGGCAAAGGGATTCATTCACACTAGTCATTTGTGGTATAATACATTGTACATAAATGTCTCTTTTCTCAAAATGTTTGTTTCTCACTGAGCCAGAAATCTCTATTTTAATAACACTTACATCCACCTTTCCAGTTGTATCTATACATTTTATTTAATTTTTTTTTAAAGAAGGGTTTGCTGTTCCAAATATAATCTTAAACTGGCCAGATTTTGCTTTTAGATCTTATGGGTTCAAGTTATTAGCAGGAAGATGAGTGCAAATGTGGCCTGTTGGTGATGCTAGATAGTTTGAGCTAGAGACTCCTGTGGTTAATAATGAGACTGTCCTCTATTTGCCAAATTTCATAACTTTGCTGCAAGCAATTTTATAAGATTCATACAATTCATAATAATGTGATAAAGCATTTGAAAAATACAGCAATTTACTACAAAATTAAAAATGGTCTATGCTCAAAATGGCTGACATAGGAAAATTTGGTATTGTTTAATTCAGAATGCCACTCTGAATCTAACGAGATAACTTATGAGTTTTGGTCAAAGTACAAAACTACTAATTTTCCCTCAGGTCATGCTTCGTATAACACATACCAATTTTGGTCTGAATCCACTAAAGCATTGCAAAGATATAGCCTCATGTCCATTTTTGTGCAAATTTTGTCAAATTAGTTAAATGGTTTGGTATATCAAAAGCTTTTGATAATTTTTAGCCAGCACTGTCTGCAGATGATCTGAGCCAGATTAGGTGAAAATTGGACAAAAAGTAGTTTTTTGCAAAATTCAAAATTGCAAAAAAATCTTGACCAGTAGAAATTTATGAGCCCGGGAATAATTATTTTGTATCTAGACTTTATGGTGGTCTCACGCTGGGGCATGATGGGTTTGATCACCTCCGTCTGTCTCTGCACTGCTGAGAACTGCTGGGCAAAGTCCTCAACAGTGTCGCCGAAGAGGCCGGCCTGGGAGACGGGTGCGTCAAAATAGCTTACTTTGTCAATATCAGCCATCTGCACCAGGTTCAGCCAGAGATGGCGCTTTTGGACCACCATGGTGGACATCACATCATAGAGGGACCGTGCCGAGACCTTTGTTTCTCGGAGGGCGAAGTCAGTCACAGAGCGCAGTTCCTGCATCAACCGGTCAGAACTACCCTCGTGCAGCTCTTGTAGTGCCTTGCAGGATAGTGGACTTGCAGGATAGCCATGGCATGCAAGGTGGTGGCAGCCTGGCCCGCGCTTTAGACACCTCCAGCCCGATGCTCTTGGCTGCCTGAAGGAGCATTGCTGACAGCTCGGCGTCCGCTTCCAATAGAGCGGCAACTGCGCAGAATTGTCTGCCTCAGCTGGAACTCCACGGGGCTGCAAGATGTCTCGGACCTCCATGGGGGCTTGCCCGGCGGAGCGTTCTGAATAGTCACCGTAAGTTTACCCAAGCCTTTAACCGGGGCAGCCAAGGAACCTATAATGCTTGACAAACTGGGCCAATTAGAGGACGAAGGTAGCCATCTCACGAACGGGACCTAAGTGCAGCCATGGTCATACGCTCGCCTTGTACTTCCTGCAGAATTTTAGTCTGTCCTTGATGTTTTTCTTTGGAGAGAAGTGGCTTCTTTGCTGCTCTTCTTGACACCAGTCCGTTGTCCAAAAGTCTTCACCTCACTGTGCGTGCAGATGCTCTCAAATCTAACTATTGCCATTCTTGTGCAAGCTCTGCACTGGTTGTGGCACGATTCCATAACTGACTCCTCAGGAGGAGACGGTCCTGGCGCTTGATGGACACTCTGGGACGTCCTGAAGACTTCTTCACTGCAGTTGAACCTCTTTCCTTAACGTTTTTGATGATCCGGTTAAATGGTTCTTTCAGGTGCAATATTCTTTGTAGCAATTTGCTTGCATGTGAGGCCATTTTGATGCAAAGCGTTGATGGCTGCTCGTGTTTCTTTAGAGGTAATCATTGCTAACAAGAACACAATGATTGGAAGCTCGTCTTCCCTTCTTTTATAGCAATCAGTCCTACAATCTAATTGGCATGATAGTGATTTCACCTGACAAGTGCTCATTCACACTTTTACATGTGCTGCTGATATTAGTCAATTGGTGTTAGCAGATCATTTTGTGTCAGGATCAAAATACAGTGAAGTTAATTTTCTTGACCAATGAAGCTTTTAGCAATTATATAAAATGCATCACTCTACACAATAATCTAAAAGCAATGTGAATGAACACCACAACAGCTTAAGCAGCAAACCTTTCAAAACACAAAATTTATGTCACTGCCAAAACTTTTGGCCATGACTATATATATATACACTGGAGATCAAAATTAGAGAACAATTTTATAAACAACTGAACAATTCTGAAATAATGTCATCTTCACTGCTCAACAGTTGGAGTTTTTGTCCTGTCTATACCATGCTACCAGAACACCTTTTCCACAAAATAACTAAGGCATTTCAACAAAAACCTTTATTTTGCAGAAAACACACTGATCAAAATTAGAG
Source organism: Cirrhinus molitorella (assembly GCA_033026305.1). NCBI lineage: Eukaryota > Metazoa > Chordata > Actinopteri > Cypriniformes > Cyprinidae > Cirrhinus > Cirrhinus molitorella. Next base: position 30,939,963 of record CM065124.1, on the reverse strand, counting down.
AACAACAATGACTGTAGCATGGAAAAAGATTACAACAAAATTTTCTGAAGGTTACAACAGTCAGCAATTAGTAGGAAGTGTACAGGCCTCTGCTCTGAATGACTTCAGCACATCTGCGGCCACAGGACAGCACTAGTCTCTCAAACTGCTCTGGTGTGATTTTGGTCCACTCTTCTTCCAGTCTCCTCCACAGTTCGGTGACTGTAGTGGGTTTCTTGGCCATAACTTTGTCGCCAAGGATTTTCCAGAGGTTCTCTATTGGGTTGAGATCAGGACTCTGGGCAGGCCATGTCATTATTTCAATGTTTTCAGTTTCAAGGAACTGCTTTACCGTTTTGCTGTGTGACATGGAGCATTGTCCTGCATGAACACTGCGGGCTGATTGGGTGATGAACGCAGGGAAGGAACCATATGTTGTTGAAGAAGGTTCTGATAAACATTTGCATTCACTCTGCCATGTAGCTGTATAAGAGGCCCAACTCCTGCTGCAGAATGCCCCAAAATGCCCCAAACCATGACACTTCCTCCTCCACTTTTCACTGACTTCTTTACACACTTTGGGTTCAGTTTTTCTCCAGTTTGTCGCCGAACATAATGTTTCCCATCGGACCCAAATAAATTAAACTTGCTTTCATCACTGAAGTGAACTTTGGACCAGTTCTCCTCTGTCCACACAACATGCTCCTCAGGAAAGCTTAGTCTAGCCTTTTGATTCTTTCTGCTAATGAGAGGTTTGGTCACTGCAGAGTGGGCTTTCAGTCCAAATGCTCTTAAACGTCGAGACACTGTATGACGAGACAGATCCTTACCCTGTTCAGCGCTGAACTGGTGAGCAATTCCAGCTGCAGTGTGGAAACAATTGCCCATTGAGATCCTCCGCAGTATCCTGTTCTCTCTTGTATTTGTCTTCTGTGGACGACCAGCCTTCTTGGGGGACTTGAATGAGTTTGTGATGTTGTAAAGATTCAATATTCTTGAAATCACAGATTTGGAACGACCAACTTGCTACGGCTGATAGGGTCACCCCTTTGGCCTTCATCTGGACAACCTGCTGCCGAAGGCTTTCAGTCACTTTAGAATGGCCCACCATCTTGCAGAGTCAGTGAAACTGGAAGTTAGGCTGCCAGTTAAATAGGGATTGACAGATAATCAAGGAAATTAGCACCAGGTGCCAGATTAACACCAATAACTGGGAGGTATCTGAAAGTGTTATATATATATATAGTGTACGATACAGCACGGCTATAACCGTTCCACCTAATGGTTCTTAGTATCACTGTGCAACACCCTTAGCAACCACCCTTAGCAACATAAACATACATTAGTTCTTATTTGAAGAAAGCAATAAGAGCTAACAGGCTAAAATGTTTCAAGTAAATTTTGATTTATATGACGTTAGATGAGTGGTTTGATTTAACAATTTGGAAATACACACCGATTTCTGCTAAGGAATTTAGCACCATTAAACTGTCTGACGCGCTTTATCCAACACACCTGAAGTACTCGTAAACAGAGTCTGGTTTGATGTGCAGTTACATTTCGGACTTAGAGAAAAAGAGGGGAACTGAGAACTCATGCCAGACTCATTCAACATTTAACCGAAGAAAATGGTCTCAAGTATGGCACAATGAGCTTTAACTTGTTTATCAGGCGGCTTTGCATATATCCACTTCTAATACCCTCCGATGTGCATCATTCAGTGTCCTGCATTAGCCAAAATCATGTCTTTGAAATATGTTCGATGGTTGCGGATGATGCGCCCGCGCCCGCTCTGTGTCCCGCATCTGGGATGCTGCTGTTCATACGCGAGAGCACGCCAGGGAAGGCAAGCGAGTGGAAAAAGTACTAATTATTATTGATTACTGATTTAAATCATTTTATAATAACGAAAACAATACCTTAAACCAGAGGTGGGCAAACTACGGCCCGCCAGGCGTTTTCATCCGGCCCGCGAGGCAATTGGAATAAACTGGCTAATTTGATGCAATATCAATAAAATCCAATAGATGTCGCATTTAGTGTGGTATATAGCGGCTTTTGCTTTTTTACGCTTCGTTAAACATAAGCGCCTAGTCATTTTTGACGGCATCCAAACCGCACAGCTCAGATACAAAATAAAAAGTCAAAATATACACCCTGTGTAAAACTGTCACATTTGTAAAAAGTTGCTGTTTTTAAAAATGTTAAAGTGTTCATTTGTTGGACAAGTGCAAAACAGATTGGTGACGAATATGAAGGCAAGTGAGTTTGCATTGCGCCTTTACCAGCAACGTTCAGTTTCGCTTTTAAATAATTAGGCTGGGCGTTTATAATAAATGTTTATAGTGAACGCCACTATAATTTGTGCTTGTTTTTTACTTACAGTGTCAGTCAAATGTTTTTGAATTGTTCCTAGCCTGTTTTTATTTGAGTTCGATGAAATGACGTATAAGAACATTCGGTTGCAGTTAGAGACTATTTTTTACAGCGGAAGGCTTAATGATTTTACTTAATGAAAACATAAATACATATTTTTAATATTTGCATTGTGTGGTAACCGTTTTATACGTTTTATAACCTTATTGCTTACATATATCAAATTGCAACACCTAAAACAGCATGTAATTAGAAATACAGTTCTTAAAAACCAGGCATTCCACAACCTGTTTAACTATTTTAAAATAGAGGCTATACAGCCATTTAGAGATTAATCAACGGTAATATTTAATATATTTGATATTGTTTATTCCTTTTCATCCAATGGCACTGTCAAATAACTGTTATGTTAGAAAAGACAACATATAAGAAAAAGTAAGTAAATCAAATGATTTTGGGCTGTGTGTGCTTTTGAACTGCTGTGAGCTCATATGAGATTGTGCTGTCTGTATGATTTAATTATATAGTTACAAGTCTAGCACATAAACATTATAGAGTGTCTTTATAGAAACATTTTACAACATATTGTACTAAAAGACATAAAATTGTCTCTTCATTTTCATTTTTGGACAGCAACATATTTAATTATGGCATTTTGACAAATATGTTTTCAAGTTAATATATAAGCATATAAAACTTAAACTAACATTTATCTATAAGTATTTGTGAAATAATTATATATATTAAACTATATTGACAATACAATACATATCAACTGATTTTATTAATTTATTTGTTACTCTAACTGATCCTATAATTTCTATCACCGATGGAGTTTTGGTTCTTTGCCACTGTTGCCTTTGGCTTGCTTAGTTGGGGACACTTAATTTCTGGTAATGTTGTCAGCTTGATTGCACAGACACCGTTGTGGAAAACTGTTGGTTGCTCTTGCTCCGCCTTCCTAACTAGAGTGCACTAGTTAGAGTGCACTAGAATTCACCAGTTAGAAACCACGTGAAGTTAATCTATTAATTAGCAGGGCAGAACAGACTCCATGTAGAGTAGCAGTGGCTGGAACAAAAGAAAGATTCCTTTTGTGCAGAGTTAAACCTACTACAACAGAATGAAGAAGCAGCCGGTGAGCTTTAATATTTTGTTGTTTTGTACTTGGGTTGTCTTGTTGAATTGTGTTGTATTTAAATATTTTGTACTTGTTTACAGTTTGGTTTGTGAATTAGGAAGGTACATTCAGATTAAAAGTTGGAAAATATAATTGTTTAAAACCATTAATCATTGCAATCATTTATTTAAAAAGCAGTGTATTCAGGATATAAAAATGAAAGAATTGTTTAAATATCTGCTGTCTATTTACATGGTGCTCTTTATGCTCATTTAAAAAGAACACTCTGTGTATAAACTCTATTTTGTATTTATTTGTGCTCTTACTGTGGTGTTTGTATTTGTGTCCAAAGGTTTTTACCTGCTTGACTAAATGACTTGCTGATTGATCACTGCATCATGTGGAAAAATTAAGTATGGTCAAGTGGGAGAGTTCAAGTTCTGCACATGTAAATGGTGAAGCCACTTGACAGACACAATCTGAAGAGAGCTTAACTGAGCCGGATAATGACATCACTGAATCATCAATGCACTGACTTTATCTGCAAATTGACTGTCCTTCTACATTATCGAAATATATGTATAAAGCGTCATATAAATAAAAGTGACTTGACTTCACATCCTCAATGTCTTGAGATCATTTTGACCGAGTTTAGTGGTGATCAGATGAAAACGCTAGGATGAGCATATCGAGACTACTGTCAGCATGAAAGTTGTTTGGGCGGATGAAATCTATACGTGCATGAATTTTGGTGACTGAAGGTAAGCGGTGTGTCGAGATAATCCATCCACCTCACAATTGTGGCATATCAAGATACAGATTAGACAGCAGTATCTGATGTGACCACCATTTGCCTCACACAGTCCAACACATTTCCTTCGCATAGAGTTGATCAGGTTGTTGATTGTGGCCTGTGGAATGTTGGTCCACTCATCTTCAATGGCTGTGCGAAGTTGCTGGATATTGGCAGGAACTGGATGTTTTCAGTTTACAAGAATGGACTACTTGCACTAAGCCTTGTGACACACTTCTGTTTTGAAATGTTACAGCTCAGTTATTTCCGGTTATGTACATTTTCAGTGTGCTGTAATCATCTAGTTGACTTAAACGCCAAATAAAATGAGAGTTTGCGGGATGATTTCAAAATCCGAAATTTTCAGAGACAGGAGAAGACATATTCTGATGCTTACGGTTTACAGAATATTCCAAACTCAACGAAAGGTGAAGTTTTAATCCAACATAAACCGATCTAAGAAAGCGGTGGTTGGTAATGATATGTGATTGTTTCACCACAGGGTGTCAGTGCTCCGCGACGCTGCAGTGTTTGTGAGATCTGATGAATAAGCTCATAATAAACCTTTATTTATCTGTATTAAGCATGTTTAGTGACTATTCTGTGTCATCATTTCACTGTAGCCAAATGCCAAATTATGAATATTCAAAGTAGTCCCACTGCCAACGTATTACTGTTAAAAAAATATTTAAATAGTTAAATTAAATAAGTTAAGTTAAATAAGGAAGTTACCGCACATGCATTCACCCATTGTAAACAATGAAATAAACAGTAGGGGCTTGGAGTAAGAGCACCGGTGCACACTGTCATGGATGTTAAGAACTAGTACTGTTGAAGTGCAGTAGGGGGGGCTACTGAGTGGCCCGTGGGGTTGTATGAGAGAGAGAGAGTAAAAGTTATTGAAGAAAGACAACACACGTGTGAGAGTCTCTTTATCTTCACATGATATGGTGTCAGAAGCTGTTAAATTAGTACAGCGAGAACCCTGCCTTAAGAAATACAAGAAATGGCAAAGTTTAATCCCCCGGAGCGATTCCCTTTCGAAAAACCATCGGAATGGCCAGAATGGAAGCAGCGGTTTTGTCGTTTCCGAACCGCAACAAAACTAAACAAAGATGATGGCCCCGTTCAGGTCAGTTCTCTTGTCTACGCTATGGGAAGCGAGGCGGAAAAAATACTGGCTTCTTTCAGTTTTGAAAATGAGGAGGATAGAGACAAATCTGATGTCGTACTAGCGAAATTTGAGGAGTACTTTATCCCGAAAAGGAATATTATACATGAGCGGGCATGTTTTTATCAGAGAAACCAACAACCGGGGGAGAAAGCGGAGACGTATATACGCTCGCTTTATGAACTTGCCGCAAATTGTGAGTTCGGTGACAAAAGGGATGAGCACATTCGTGACCGGTTAGTGGTCGGGATTAGAGACAAAAGTCTTTCCCAGAAGTTACAACTGATGTCTACACTGACACTAACAGAGGCAATACAACATGTAAGACAGTCAGAAGACATTGCAGTGCAAGTGGATCTGCAATCGCGTGAAATGCGGAACGAGCTCATCCAACAGGTCACACACGGAACATCTGTGAGAGGGAGGGGGAGACACACACAGAGAGCGCGAGGAGCAGCGGCACAGAGCAGCACAGACAGCTACAGAAATACACAGAGTTGCAGTAGATGTGGTAAGAAACCGCATGCAAAAGACGAAATTTGCCCTGCAACAAGAAGTACATGCAACAAATGTAATAAAAGAGGACACTGGCAAAGGATGTGCAAAACAAAGGCAGTAAGAGAAATAACTGAAAAAATGGAGAGTTCGTTGTTTTTGGGAGCTGTTCATAAAGAAACAAATGAGGAAAATTGGACAGTTGAAATAAAAATCGGTCAGACATCACTTAAATTCAAAATTGATACAGGAGCCGATGCATGTGTGATAAGTGAGGAAACGTTTAAGCAGCTTGTGCCACAGAAAGAACTGTTTCCAGCAGAAACATCACTCAGTACGCCAGGAGGCAAACTTAAATGTTTGGGTCAGTTTCAGTCAATGATGTCATACAAAGGCAAATGTTATCACTATCCTGTGTATGTAATTCCAGGGAAGGATGCGAATAACCTGCTCAGTAGAATGGCAGCCACAGAGATGGGTCTCGTAAAGCGAGTAAATGAAATAAAAGATGTGTTTCAACAGGGAGGAAAGCTGAAAACTGAACCAGTGAAAATCATTCTAAAAGAGGGAACTGAACCTTATGCAGTGCATGTATCACGCCGTGTACCAATTCCTCTTCTGCCCAAGGTGAAGACGGAACTGTGCCGTATGGAACAAGAGGGCATCATCGAGAAAGTGACAGAACCTACGGAGTGGTGTGCAGCCATGGTTCCTGTACTAAAGCCTAATGGTGATGTTCGCATTTGTGTTGATCTGAGGAAGCTAAATAATGCAGTGAAGAGGGAGAAATTTGTTCTTCCCACAACAGAGGAAGTCATCTCTAAACTCTCTGGTGCCAAAATATTTAGCTCACTGGATGCGGCTAGTGGATTTTACCAGATTCCCCTGGAGGAAAAGAGCAGCAGACTGACTACGTTTATCACTCCCTTTGACAGATACGCATTTAAAAGGCTTCCGTTTGGGATTACAAGCGCTCTGGAGATTTTTCAAAGAAAAATGACAGAGACGTTGCAGGGACTGGAAGGAGTGGCAATTTATATGGATGATGTTCTTGTCTTTGGAGAAACAGAAAAAGAACATGACGAACGACTGGACAAGGTACTCAAAGTCATTGAGGGGGCTGGATTGAAGTTGAACAAACAAAAATGTAAGTTCAAACAAAATCAAATTTGGTTTTTGGGTCACATCATCGATGCAGAGGGGGTGAGGCCAGACCCGGCGAAAGTCGACAGCATCAAAAACTTTCCGGTACCCCAGAATGTACAGGAGCTCAAACGGTTCCTTGGAATGGTGAACTATTTGGGAAAGTATGTTCCTAATCTAGCCATGATCGGTCAACCCATGTATGACCTTTTGAGAACCAAAGTGATATGGAATTGGGGTACAAGTCAAGATACTGCTTTTCTAAAAGTAAAAAATGCATTGATGTGTGCTCCTGTCCTCACAGTTTTTGATGCCTGCAAACCCACAACAGTTTCTGCAGATGCAAGCAGCTATGGAGTCGGTGGAGTCTTGCTTCAAAAGGATAATGGCGAGTGGAGACCAGTGGCGTATTGCTCAAGACGCTTAAGTGAAGCCGAGTCAAGGTACGCACAAAAGGAGTGTTTAGCAGGGGTTTGGGCCTGCGAACGGTTCGAAAAATATCTTTACGGGCTAGATAGCTTCAGATTAATCACAGACCACAAACCCCTCGTCCCACTCATCAACAATAAAGATCTCGATAATGTTCCACTCAGGTGCCAGAGACTTTTAATGAGATTAATGAGGTACAGTTGCTATGCAGAGTACGCACCGGGAAAGACACTGGCCATAGCTGACGCACTGTCAAGGGGTCCAAATAATACCACCGAAAGCACGGACAGTCATCTGGAGGTAACTGCGTATATTGCTTCTGTCATCAACAACGTTCCTGCAACACCACAGAAAATGGACATTATCAGAGGAAAAACTGAAGAAGACAGTCAGTTACAGTCGGTCCTATGGTTTGTCAGGAATGGTTGGCCGGAGTATGCAGCAGACACACCTGAGGCCGTTCAAGAGTACTTTCAGGTGAGAGGAGAACTGTCTGAATTTAATGGGATAGTAGTGAGAGGCAACCGTATAGTTATCCCCACCTGTATGAGGAAGGAAATCCTGGATAGAATCCATGACGGTCATCAGGGTTTACACAGATGTCGAGAAAGAGCAAACCAGGCAGTTTGGTGGCCTAACATATCACAAGACATCAAGCAGCAAGTGCAAGAGTGCCTATACTGCATCAAAACAAGATCGTCATAACGGAAGGAACCGTTAATTCCAAGTGAACTACCCTGTAGACCCTGGGAGAAAATAGGCGTAGATTTGTGTGAACACAACAAATCCCAGTACTTAGTCATATCAGATTATTATTCCAGATATATTGAGATCTTGTCACTTCCTGCCCCATCCACGGCTCAAGTGATCGGAAAACTCAAAGCCACCTTGCTCGTTTCGGGATTGCAAGTGAGCTAAGAAGTGATAATGGCCCACAGTTCTCAAGTAAGGAATTCAAAGACTTCAGTTCTGAATATGACTTTGTCCATATTACTTCCAGCCCACACTTCCCTCAAAGCAATGGTCATGCAGAGACAGCTGTGCAGATAGCTAAGAACATTTTGAGACAACAAGACCCTCTGCTGGCTCTCATGTCTCATGTCTCAGGGCTACCCCATCAGCATCCACGGGGTACAGCCCAGCGGAACTCTTAATGGGAAGAAAGATAAGGACAACAATCCCAACACTGGAAGAGAATTTAAAACCTGCCTGGCCTGAAGATGAAAAGGTCAAAAGTGCTGATGCCCTAGCAAAACGTAAACAAGCATTCTTCTATAATCGCCGAAATGGAGTGAGAAAATTGCCTTCATTAAGACAAGGAGATACAGTCCGTGTCAGAGTGAGGGAACAAAAAGACTGGACAAACCAAGGGACTATTCAAGGTTCCTTTTCCACGCCAAGGTCGTATGTTGTAAAGACTACAGAAGGAAAGCTGGTTAGGAGGAATCGCTGTCACCTCCAGCAGGAGCAGATTCCTTCAGGAACTCGTCAATGCAAAGTGGAGCCTGAAAGAAAGGAATTTCCAGTCTCTGAGAGTGCACATACCCAGGACATTTCCACCGTAGAACCAAACACAGTAACACAGACATGTTCTGATTCTACAACTATCTCATCAGGGTATGAACAACAGTCACAGTCAAACACAGTGACTCGCTCAGGCAGAGTGAGTAAGCCTGTACAGAGACTTAATTTGTGATCTGTGTGGTCATATACACCGTAAATGGGACTGTTAAAAGCTTGAAAAGAGTTTTGTGTTCGTATACATATGTGTATAGCACATACAGTTGAAAAAAAAAAGGGGGAGATGTCATGGATGTTAAGCACTAGTACTGTTGAAGTGCAGTAGGGGGGGCTACTGAGTGGCCCGTGGGGTTGTATGAGAGAGAGAGAGTAGAAGTTACTGAAGAAAGACAACACACGTGTGAGAGTCTCTTTATCTTCACATGACACACACAAACAAATTAGCTATGGTTAGCTATGGACTTCAAATAAAACTGAAAATTGCAATTTAAGTTAAACCATATAACCACAAATTAACTCGGGTTGTACTACAATGACCACAGTTTAACGATGGTAGGCTATTTGTAGTAAAAGTATTGTTATACAAATGGTAAAAACTGAAAAAACATGGCACTTTTACTATAGTAATTTTCAAAAGGGTGTTTATCAGTCAAAGAAAAATACTGTTCATGAGAATGCGGCAGGTTAGTGGGGAAATATATTTATTTATTTATTATTCATAATGCGCATACGGAAAGGAAATATCTTTATAGTAACATTTCAGCAGGTTGAAGATAATTCATGTTAACTAAATATGCTGAATTATTTTTTTAAAGAAATGCCTGTCTTAAAATGTAGTAATAATCTGCGTTCTCATGAGTATGAAACAACCAAGCCGTAAAAGTAGAACGTGGAAGTAGTTGTGAAAGTAGTCCATTGTGTACAGATCCTTGCAACATGGGGCCGTGCATTATCATGCTGCAACATGAGGTGATGGTCGTGGATGAATGGCACAACAATGGGCCTCAGGATCTCGTCACGGTAGCTCTGTGCATTCAAAATGCCATCATTAAATTGCACCTGTATTCATTGTCCATAACATATGCCTGCCTATACCATAACCCCACCGCCACCATGGGCCACTCGATCCATAACGTTGACATCAGCAAACCGCTCACCCACACGACGCCATACACGCTGTCTGCCATCTGCCCTGTACAGTGAAAACCAGGATTCATCTGTGAAGAGAACACCTCTTCAAAGTGCCAGACGTCATTGAATGTGAAAGAATGAAGCATTTATATAGCGCTTTTATTATGTATTGCTGTACACCCAAAGTGCTTTACAATCATATGGGGATCTCTCCTCAACCACCATCAGTGTGCAGCATCCACTTGTGAGCATTTGCCCACTCAAGTCGGTTACGATGACAAACTGCAGTCAGGTCGAGACCCTGATGAGAACCACGAGGTGAAGATGCTGAATGTGGAGGTCCTGGTTGCGGTTGTGAGGCCAGTTGGATGTATTGGCAAATTTTCTGAAACACCTTTGGAGATGGCTTATGGTAGAGAAATCAAGGGCAACAGCTCTGGTGGACATTCCTGCTCCCTCAAAACTTGCAACATCTGTGGCATTGTGCTGTGTGATAAAACTGCACATTTTAGAGTGGTCTTTAATTGTGACCAGCCTAAGGTACACCTGTGCAATAATCATGCTGTCACAAATCATGCCGCTGCGGCTCCCTCCTTTCACCACCAGAGGGAGCCATCACTGAGACTCAGAACTCATTCACAGACTCCATTTCCCATAACCTCTTTCCTGCCTGATCACCTGCACAGGTGTCGGCCATTTCCCCTAATCACACACACACACACACACACACACACACACACACACACACACACACACACACACTATAAAAAGCCATGCTTTCTGTCAGTTCTCTGCGAAGTCTTGTATTGCCCCGGCCTACAATTCCAAGTGTTATTATTCCTGTGTTTACTTTCCCTGTTGCTGACTTTTTTCATCGCTTCTGATTGTTATTCGCCTGCCTTTTGACCCCTCGCCTGTTTACAGGATTATCCTTGTGTTGCTCGCTGCCCGCCTCGACCACTTGCTCGGACATTGACGACTCTCTGGTACTTCTACGCTGTTCCTGTCTGCCCCTCTCTGACCTTGCCTGTTGTACCATGTTTGTTGTTATCAATAAAGAACGCTGCAAATGGATCCCTACGCGTACGACTCCATGTTACACATGCTATCTAATCAGCATCTTGATATGCCACACCCTGTGAGGTGGATGAATTATCTCGGCAAAGGAGAAGTGTTCACTAACACAGATTTAGACAGATTTGTGAGCAATACTTGAGAGAAATAGGCCTTTTGTGTACACAGAAAAAGTCTTAGATCTTTGAGTTCAGCCCATGAAAAATGTTGGCAAAAACAAAAGTGTTGCATTTATAATTTAGTTCAGTGTATTTTAAGTCATTTAAAGAAAATTAAAGGGTGTGTGTAAAGGGTACCCTTCGTGACCCTCAGATTCCAGTGTGTGTGCCATTTCTAAATTTTCTGAGCATGTTAAGGGCCCCAAAATGCTGGAAATTTCGGATAGTCTGGAAAAAAATGCAAAAACTTGGGCCCTTACAATATGACATCACCCCCTTTTTTGGGCTGGGACCCTAATAATAATAAAAATATTGAGTAATATTTAATTCTACACTATGTCACAATTCAAATTATGTAATGTAAATAGCTTTTAACACACAAACATAAACTTTTGAAATGTATAAGAAACAAGAGGCTCACGTAGGTCACAGCGTTTCCCTTCAAATCCAGCGTTGCAGGTGCAGGAGTAATCTTGTAACAGGTCCACACACTTTCCATGAACACATGGATTCGAGGCGCACTGGTTTCCATCTAAGGGTGCAGAACAACAAATGAGTACCAGCAGTTATTTTGCATTAAAGAGCAGATATATCTCCAAAGACAGATATAATTAACCTTTATATGCTGTCCAGAATTCCAACTACAAGACAGAAAGATCAGTTAGTAGATCATAATTTAAGGAAAAAAGTACTAAAAAAAAGCTGACATTACCAACCGTGGCTTCCCTTGTATTAAAGATTTCCCTTGCTTCTTCAAAATCACACAGTTCCTCCCTACACTCCCGTTCCAATGATGGAGGCTTTATTTCCTCCATAAAAGTGTTGGCTCTTCTTGAACGCAGGAGCATGTGTGCTTTTGGGCTGCTAGAAAATGCTGACCAAAATAGACACAGGGTTGATAAGGCAAAGCAACGCACAGAGGGTAGGTTTCGAAACGGCTTTTAAGCCTATTGCGTACTACAAAACCAAAAGTGATAATTCATTAAGAATAAATTGTGTTTGCTGAAAGTGCCATTTATTAACAAAAGTTACATGCTTAATTTGAGGAATTAATGGCACAAACATGAGTATGCAATTTGCAGAGCATTCTTCCAGTACTGCAATCCACTTCTGGAGTCTGATCTTTAAAACTTTAAAAAATTATTATATTTTCTTTTCTTTTAATTAAATAAACATAATTAAATACTAAAGACAGCACCCTTTGAATTGAATTGAAATCAACCCTATTCCATGCACTCAGAGGTGGGAATATACTGAAACATCTTTTACAATGTGAAATGTTTTGGATTTATACACTCGAACACAAAGTCAATTGCAGTTAATTATTATTATTGTATTGTATTGTATATATGTACTTTTTTCTTTTCAATTTAATTTGTAAAATATATTTTCCCTATTTTTAAATGTGTCCTCTTGTTTGTTTATTTATTTATCTAGTTTAATTAATTTATTTATTACCTTTTTGTATTGTATTAGAAATTACAGCAATGTTCGGTTTGTAAGGACTGGCTGGTCATAGCCAGTTCCAGTAATCAGTCTGAATAACCAGCTGTTTTCATGATCCACTGATTTAATAAATGCTTGTGCTAGTAATGGCTGTGTCAAAAGAACTGACTCTTCTAATGTTTTTTAATGTCTTAGACCAGTTTATTACAGGCGTTTTACATATAACCATGTTATATGTTCCTTGGAATATTTTTGTTGTTTCATGTAATTACATTAATAATTAAAACCATAATCTACATTCTTACTAGTCCTCCGATCCATTTAATACCCCTTTCTTTTATCCACGCTTATCTAAACCTAATATTTATAATAAATATTTATTATAAAGTATTTACTTTACCACTTCATGCTGTTGAAAATTGTTCATAATGTAAGGTAAATGATAAAAATTCATTCCACTGCAGCTTTTGTTTTTGAAGACTTTCAAAATATCAATATATTTTTGGCAGCTTCTGATTTGTATCATTATTTGATAAAAGTACAAACATACATACATGAAGTAACATTATTGGTGACAAGCATATTGCACTGATTGATAAGACACTATCTATAATAAGCCTGTGTTCTAATGTGGCACAAATACTCTGAATTTCCCTAAATGTTTACATTTTCAAAAGTACACTAGCTTCAGACAAATTTTCAGTATAAATATAATACATAAGCTTTGCAACTTTTTATAAATTGTCTAATGTCTATTGATCTCATACCTGACTTGCAGAGAGCCCTATCAGACAAAAGTACAACCAGCACTGAGATACAGCAGAAGAGACTCCTCATCATGGCAAAAGACCCTATAAATACAACAAGACTTGAATCTTGAATTATACCTGAATATTAAACATCTTTTAGATTCAAAGATTTTATAGAATTTAAAGTAATGGTTTGGTTAGAGATACATGGATGATTACTTAACATTCAAAGTGCAAAAGTTCACTGTATAAAATACTAACACAGAAAAATCTTTCTTACCGTATTCCAAAATATCAACAGGGGTAGGCCAGATTTGTCCTCAGATAAGAACTACATTGGAAGATACATGAATCAAAAACAATGAAATGTCCCAACATTAATTTGTCTTTGCTTTGTCTTTAACCCAACAGGACAGCACAGCATGAACAGCCTTTAGTAAGTTAACTGAACCTTTCACTGAACAAATAATAGTTGTTAAGATCAATCATATCAGGAATTTTGTGATTATATTAATATAATCCACAAGGTAAAAGAGTAAGATAATCAGTACTTCACGATTGCAGTATTTAACTAACACTCAATAATTATTAAAAATGTTTACTTACATTTTGAAAAATAAGAAAGGAACAGGAATGGAGAATGTGGTGTTTAGAGTGTGTTAATGACTAACTAACTCTGTTTACTAAAAGTCCACAGTCTGAATCCTCATCTGCTGTCTGTCCACTTGCACCTACTTGTGCTGAACTGTACAGCTTACAGTTTAATCACCAGACAATTACATTTGTGGTTTAAGTACTTATGATTAGTGAAAGATTTCAATTTAACATGTAAATTTTTTTCTTTAATGTAATCTGTAATCATGCATTTTCAATTACTTGAGCCTTAATTTTGTGGTCAAATTAATTGAATGTTTTTGTAGCATAAAAAAAAAAAAGAAGATATTTATAATTCATTATATTTTACCTATGATCTATACATACATGTTGATAGGTATTTGTACAAATTGCCCCACATTGTTTATTTTTCCTCAATATACACATAACCTACATTTTCATTAGCAAAAGCATGTAAACTGATCTCATTTGTGTTGCACATTGGGCCACATATTCTTGCACTCTCTTTTGTTAGCATATAAATACTGTAAATAATCTGCATATAACATATGACATTGATAGTGAAATAAAGCTGTCAGCACACACTTCTTATTGGACACATAAACAAGGCTTAACATCACAATGGCACACACATCCATTTAATGTATACACTTAATCAACGGCTTTACAGTAGCTCATTTTACAGTGCAACAGTAATCTGTGATTTCTGTATTACAACTGTATTATAACGATCCAACTAACTGATTGATTGAATGATTAATTGATTAAATGATCGGTTTTTTTTTTACCCACTTCGTGTCTGTATATCCAAACGGATCACCAGCACAATGTTCCTGTTTTATAAGTTTGTCAAACAGAAAATGTAAACATTTTCAGGAAGAGGTTGATTAAACAGTGCACAAAGTTTCTGTAGGATATGCAAATGAGTACATCACACTTTCATCTAGGCTATACAGAAACATACCACATAGGGACATAGTATTTGTGGCTAAGGGTGTGGAAATTAGGGCACATAATAGGGTTAGCCATTCATCTTGTGTTGTGTTCCTTTTTTTCTAAGACATTGTACCAGTGGCTCAGTTTCCAATGTACTGATGGATTCATAATGAGTTGTATGAATGCAGCAGACTCAGGTTGCATGAATGAGTGGAAAAATGAGCTGTGGCCTTACAATCTTCTCTGTATGATGCTTAAAGAGAAAACTGGTGTGATTTTTCTGTCAGAGGGAACACAATTCTGGTGTTTTCTTTGCCTGAACATGTGAGAATGAGTCTGCATTCATTTTCCTTGTTTTTCAAATATTAAATGACTACAAAATGAAAAATGTTCCTCTTTCCTTATGTCAAATGTTTTGAGATTTTATAGAAAATCAGTTAAACAAACAAACAAAATCCTTCTTTTAATTATCAACTTTCAAAATGCTCTTGACACTAATGAGAAATGTGATTTAAACTTATTCAGTTACCATATTTGCATCCACATGACCTTAAAATACCTTGAAAAATGATCAGACTAGTAAGGGAAATTGGGAGCACTTTCAGTCACCAATCGTAAAGTCCTGTCTGAACAGACAAACAAATACAGTCTTGTAACACCAGTTTTCTCAGAGGGTTCACTTTCATTCTGGACCATCTTATCTTAACATTGGCCAGTTCCTTTTAGGAACAAAGAAGAGATGAAAAGAATGAGGAGCGCTGTTGTTGGTTCACTATTATTTTGATTATCACTTTCCAGACCATGTTGTCATTTTTCATGCAGGAGCCCTATGCTAGGTATAATACAGTCGTGGCCAAAAGTTTTGAGAATTACATAAATATTGGAAATTGGAAAAGTTGCTGCTTAAGTTTTTATAATAGCAATTTGCATATACTCCAGAATGTTATGAAGAGTGATCAGATGAATTGCATAGTCCTTCTTTTCCATAAAAATTAACTTAATCCCGAAAAAAACTTTCCACTGCATTTCTTTGCTCTCATTAAAGGACCTGCTGAGATCATTTCAGTAATCATCTTGTTAACTCAGGTGAGAATGTTGACGAGCACAAGGCTGGAGATCATTATGTCAGGCTGATTGGGTTAGAATGGCAGACTTGACATGTTAAAAGGAGGGTGATGCTTGAAATCATTGTTCTTCCATTGTTAACCATGGTGACCTGCAAAGAAACGCGTGCAGCCATCATTGCGTTGCATAAAAATGGCTTCACAGGCAAGGATATTGTGGCTACTAAGATCATCAAGAACTTCAAGAAAAGAGGTTCAATTCTTGTTAAGAAGGCTTCAGGGTGTCCGAGAAAGTCCAGCAAGCGCCAGGATCATCTCCTAAAGAGGATTCAGCTGCGGGATCGGAGTGCCACCAGTGCAGAGCTTGCTCAGGAATGGCAGCAGGCAGGTGTGAGCGCATCTGCACGCACAGTGAGGCGAAGACTTTTGGAAGATGGCCTGGTGTCAAGAAGGGCAGCAAAAAAGCCACTTCTCTCCAAAAAAAACATCAGGGACAGATCGATCTTCTGCAAAAAGTATGGCGAATGGACTGCTGAGGACTGGGGCAAAGTCATATTCTCCAATGAAGCCTCTTTCCGATTGTTTGGGGCATCTGGAAAAAGGCTTGTCCGGAGAAGAAAAGGTGAGCGCTACCATCAGTCCTGTGTCATGCCAACAGTAAAGCATCCTGAGACCATTCATGTGTGGGGTTGCTTCTCATCCAAGGGAGTGGGCTCACTCACAATTTTGCCCAAAAACACAGCCATGAATAAAGAATGGTACCAAAACACCCTCCAACAGCAACTTCTTCCAACAATCCAACAACAGTTTGGTGAAGAACAATGCATTTTCCAGCACAATGGAGCACCGTGCCATAAGGCAAAAGTGATAACTAAGTGGCTCGGGGACCAAAACGTTGAAATTTTGGGTCCATGGCCTGGAAACTCCCCAGATCTTAATCCCATTGAGAACTTGTGGTCAATCCTCAAGAGGCGGGTGGACAAACAAAAACCCACTAATTCTGACAAACTCCAAGAAGTGATTATGAAAGAATGGGTTGCTATCAGTCAGGATTTGGCCCAGAAGTTGATTGAGAGCATGCCCAGTCGAATTGCAGAGGTCCTGAAAAAGAAGGGCCAACACTGCAAATACTGACTCTTTGCATAAATGTCATGTAATTGTCGATAAAAGCCTTTGAAACATATGTAGTGCTTGTAATTATATTTCAGTACATCACAGAAACAACTGAAACAAAGATCTAAAAGCAGTTTAGCAGCAAACTTTGTGAAAACTAATATTTGTATCATTCTCAACTTTTGGCCACGACTGTATATAATATTATATTTCCAGCCTCTCTGCTTTGTTTGAAAGTCTATGGGGAGAGGGTCATGTTCTCCAAGACTGTTTGTTTAGTCACCACTTATAAATCGATCAGTGCTTTAGTTGTACTGTTCAGTCCATAAGTGCTTCACCCAGATGAACAGATAAGACTTCTTCAAAATTGTAAGTATTTTTGATAGTTGACAAAAATGAATTATACAGTTTTGCTTTATGCTGTTGTGTTTGTCTTTTATTTAAAAACGTGGATAATAGCGATATTAGTTTGACAAAATGTGTGATAAAAAATTTATTAAAATAAAAAAGGTAAAAAATAAAGAAATAAATCAATAAAATGTATAGGATTATTAGCAACTTTACACACAAAATGGATGAACAGATTATTGTTAATTATATAACATTACTCGTTTTTGACATTTCTTACATGTTCTCCAGAGCTGCTCAACGGCAATACCTCCTTTGTGTTTCAAATCTCTTTTCCTGTTACATCCATCCCTTTTTATTTGTTCTCAGATGATAAGAATAATTGCAGGAGTGCTGGTCTCATCAGCCCTCTCATCTGGGATGATCCTCTTGGGAAAGGGTTTTCTAGTACCTCCATCTCCTGACTCTCCTGATAGCCCCATTCCTCCTGATGACTACTTTGAGGGTTCTGCTGCACATAACAATCACATACCTATATACACCTATGATAATTACCTCATAGCAAATGCAGGCAACCCCATGGCCAGAGGGGGTCAGCTGATGCGTTATGATGATTTATTAAAAGGATATCCGGTAACGCTTTAAATTACAGCCCGCAATGTACCGCGTAAGTAAACGGAATTTACAGCGTACCTATTTGTAACTATAGAGTACCTCCACAGTACCTACTCGTAAATATAAGGGAACAATATGCCACATTTACGGAATAAGGGGGTAATAACCTTTAAAATTCAAAAGCATTTATACAGTAAGTATTTTATAACTAAAGGGTACCTATTCTGATATTACGTGGTATGTATGACACACAGACTTTAGGTTTCCGCGTAAGTATAACTTAGTTGAACGTACATATAAGTAAATAGAAACAGTGTGCAACGTTTGGGGATTAAGGGGGTAATAATTTGGAAAATTCAATGTATTTATACTGTTATTTCATATGTAAGGTGTTACGTGGTATACATGACCTACTGTGTTAGACAACAATTAGGCTATGATTTACAACAAGTTGCCTTATTATAACGCACATGAAACGCAAAATATATGATGCAGTATAATTTTACACTATGTACTGGGTACTTACAGCATATCTTCCATGATATTGATACCAATGGTAAACTGTAGTATACTACATTATAATTTAGTAATTACAATAAAACGAAAAACCAACTTTATAAAATGTTAAAACATTTTACTTAAGAATATGTACTAGTACTTACTAGTGTTTCTTTATGTGTGATCATGGAGATTATTGAACAACACAACTGAAAGTATGGGAAAATTATGAGTTTCTGCAAGTATTTGATTTCGAAATTTCCATATAAAACTTTCCATATAAAACCTGATGAAAGAGTATTGCATATGGTCATCTCAGCAGCGAGTCACCTGTGCAGCATTATACCGTTGAGGTGCAATACACTGGAAAACTAGATTACCTATTTCCAGCTGCTCCCATGATATAACATAAATATATCATAATACACAACTACTGTGCAAATATACACCCTTGGTATATGTAGTTATTGTGTAAGTGTAAGCTGTAATTTAAAGTGAAGCCTTGTTACCCTCTTGTTACCTGTAGTTACCATGTAAGTGTGACATCCGCGGGCTGTAATTTAAAGCGAAGCCTTGTTACTGTCTTGTTACCCTCTTGTTACCTGTAGTTACCATGTAAGTATGACATCCGCGGGCTGTAATTTAAAGTGAAGCCTTGTTACCCTCTTGTTATCTGTAGTTACCATGTAAGTATGACATCTGCGGGCCGTAATTTAAAGTGAAGCCTTGTTACCCTCTTGTTACCTGTAGTTACCATGTAAGTATGACATCCGCGGGCTGTAATTTAAAGTGAAGCCTTGTTACCCTCTTGTTACCTGTAGTTACCATGTAAGTATGACATCTGCGGGCCGTAATTTAAAGTGAAGCCTTGTTACCCTCTTGTTACCTGTAGTTACCATGTAAGTGTGACATCCGCGGGCTGTAATTTAAAGTGAAGCCTTGTTACTGTCTTGTTACCCTCTTGTTACCTGTAGTTACCATGTAAGTATGACATCCGCGGGCCGTAATTTAAAGTGAAGCCTTGTTACCGTCTTGTT
This sequence comes from Cirrhinus molitorella, assembly GCA_033026305.1. NCBI lineage: Eukaryota > Metazoa > Chordata > Actinopteri > Cypriniformes > Cyprinidae > Cirrhinus > Cirrhinus molitorella. The sequence continues at coordinate 30,920,152 of CM065124.1, read as the reverse complement.
ACCCTCTTGTTACCTGTAGTTACCGTGTAAGTATGACATCCGCGGGCCGTAATTTAAAGTGAAGCCTTGTTACCCTCTTGTTACCCTCTTGTTACCTGTAGTTACCATGTAAGTGTGACATCCGCGGGCCGTAATTTAAAGTGAAGCCTTGTTACCCTCTTGTTACCCTCTTGTTACCTGTAGTTACCGTGTAAGTGTAACAGCCATTTAAGTTAACAAAGAAATATTTTATTCATTTAACAGAACCTTTCCAACCACAGACTGCAGAAATTAACTAATTTACAACCACTTATACTAAGAACAGTAAAAACAAACAAATCATTTCCTACATTTATTTTTAATATGCATGCTGCCAATATTTCCTTTCAGCTGTGGGCAGGAGTCAATGATTTTCTGGAGATCTTCTGCATATGCTTGCAAAGTTGTCCCTGCAATATATGAGGAAACAGAAAAGCCATCCCCCTCTGATGCAATTTTCACCTGTGTTCAAAATTAGAGAAACATACATTACAAAAAACTGTTAATACATGTCAAGTTTGCATAATGTAAAGAAGTGTCGCAAAAAGCTTATATTTAACCAAATATAAAAAATAATGAGGTCTGTGAGGACTCTGTCACAGCAATGTTTCAAGGCAAATTTGTAAGAGTTGCCAATTCTGTGATATGGTAAAGCAATAAATAATAAAACAGCAAAGGACTACAAAACTTACACAGGTAACTAGAAAAAAAACAAGACCATAATAGTTAAACACAATTCCACTCTGATGGGCTCAAATTCACCTTTACCCCTATATATTACGAAAATGAAACATGTTTATACAGTAGTTAAAACAAACAAACGAAAAAACATTGTTACTAAAGTTAATAAATAGTCTCTATGTACAAAACCCCTCTAATTTTTAACACATGGCGTTGTTTTATTGTATTTGTTAATAATTTGTTTATAACACAAATAAAAAAATAAATAAATAAATAAAAACCCTGATAAGTTACTCACCCCATGTCATCCAAAATGTTCATGTCTTCTTTTTTTTTATTATTATTTTTCAGTCGCAAATGATTAGTATTATTAATTTTACGAAAATATCAGGAATTTTCTTCATATGGTGGTCAGCGGATTTAAGGTTAAAAACGCAGTTTCAATAAAGCTTCAAAGAACTCTACACGATCCCAGCAGAGAAATAAGCATCTTATCTAGCAGAACGATCGGTCATTTTCTTTAAAAATGAACATTTACACACTTTTAAACCACAAGTGCTCAGCTTGCTCTAGTTTTGCTATGAGTTTGCGCTTTTCCACAGATTACGTAATCCTTCCTGTTGGAAAGGTCACGCGCGATTTTTTATTTATTTATTTTGTTTTTGCAGTTTGGTTAAAAACGTGTCTAAATTAAAAATCGTCAGACATCGTTGTTTTACCTTTTTGGTAAAGGGCATTTGAGTTTCTTTGCATGTTGGCTTTGTAAACAATGAGTCGGTACTTCCGCCTACGTCACGCTTGACCTTTCCAACATCACGGAATGAAGAGGCGCAGGCGCATCGCAGAGGGAGCAGGGATCCCCTATTAATATACGCAGCATTGAAACCGCTTTTAATGCACGATTGATTTTTACTTTCACTTTTGGCGATCACACGTACTTTTTGTATACTAGAGCAGCAGTTCTTGTACATTTTACGAGTTTAGATGCTTGTCAGTGGAGCTTAGGATCTGATAATCATTCGCCATCATGCTCAGTCATCTCTCCTGTTTGTGTGGTAAGTGAAATGTAATGTACTGTAATGTAACATATGTAACATGCAACCGTTAGCGGCTAACATGTCCTTTTAGTAGCTCGCGTTATTTGTTAGAACCCATTATTTTATTATTATTATTATTATTATTATTGCCGTGCCTTTCTGTAAACAGATTGACTCCTCGGGCACCATGGTTTAACTATAGTAGCAATGTTGTTGTTGTTTTTTTACTACGGTATAAACATTTTTAATTTGCGTAAGTAGAGTTGACTGTCGCACATTCTCAATTGTGTTTTACTATTAAGTTCTTGTTTTCCACTAACCTGTGTAAGTTTTGTAGTCCTTTCTTATTTTATTGTTTACAGATTTGCCTTGCAACAGTACTGTGACAGAGTCCTCACAGAAGACTTTTTTTTATATTTGGTTGAATATAAGCTTTGTGCCACACTTCTTTACATTATGCAAACTTGACATGTATTAACATTTTTTCTTTTTTTTTTTTTTTTTTGCAAATTATCTTTCTCTAATTTTGATCACAGGTGAAAATTGCATCAAAGGGGGATGACTTTTCTGCTTCCTCATATACTGCAGAGACAACTTTGCAAGTATATGCAAAAGATCTCCAGAAATTTGTGGACTCTTGCCAAAGCTGAAAGGAAAAATTGACAGTATGCCTATTAAAATACATTTAGGACATGATTTGTTTTTGTTATTTTTTACTGTTCTTCGTACTTTGTATATAAGTGGTTGTAAATTCGTTTTTTTCTGCACTCTGTTTTTGGAAAAGTTCTGTCAAAATGTTGTTACATAATACAAATATTTCTTTATTAACTTAAGGTCTTTGAACCTTGCATTTAGCAATGTAGTAGAGTTCACTGTTAATAACTTTGAGACATATCTATTGTAGCATAACTAAAATTGCTTAATGTTACACTTAACTACAGTAACTACAGCCTGCACCTGTTACACTACACACACAGTAACTACAGGTTACAAGAGGGTAACAAGGCTTCAGTTTAAATTACGGCCCGCGGATGTCACACTTACACGGTAACTACTGGTAACAAGAGGGTAACAAGACAGTAACAAGGCTTCACTTTAAATTACAGCCCGCGGATGTCACACTTACACGGTAACTACAGGTAACAAGAGGGTAACAAGGCTTCACTTTAAATTACGGCCCGCGGATGTCACACTTACACAGTAACTACAGGTAACAAGAGGGTAACAAGACAGTAACAAGGCTTCACTTTAAATTACAGCCCGCGGATGTCACACTTACACAGTAACTACAGGTAACAAGAGGGTAACAAGGCTTCACTTTAAATTACAGCCCGCGGATGTCACACTTACACGGTAACTACAGGTAACAAGAGGGTAACAAGGCTTCACTTTAAATTACAGCCCGCGGATGTCACACTTACACGGTAACTACTGGTAACAAGAGGGTAACAAGGCTTCACTTTAAATTACAGCCCGCGGATGTCACACTTACACGGTAACTACAGGTAACAAGAGGGTAACAAGGCTTCACTTTAAATTACAGCCCGCGGATGTCACACTTACACGGTAACTACTGGTAACAAGAGGGTAACAAGGCTTCACTTTAAATTACAGCCCGCGGATGTCACGCTTACACAGTAACTACAGGTAACAAGAGGGTAACAAGACAGTAACAAGGCTTCACTTTAAATTACAGCCCGCGGATGTTACACTTACACGGTAACTACAGGTAACAAGAGGGTAACAAGGCTTCACTTTAAATTACAGCTTACACTTACACAATAACTACATATACCAAGGGTGTATATTTGCACAGTAGTTGTGTATTATGATATATTTATGTTATATCATGGGAGCAGCTGGAAACAGGTAATCTAGTTTTCCAGTGTATTGCACCTCAACGGTATAATGCTGCACAGGTGACTCGCTGCTGAGATGACCATATGCAATACTTTTTCATAAGGTAAATTTTTATATGGAAATTTCTAAATCAAATACTTGCATAAACGCATAATTTTCCCATACTTTCAGCTGTGTTGTTCAGTAATCTCCATGATCACACATAAAGAAACACTAGTAAGTACTAGTACTAGTACATATTCTTAAGTAAATTGTTTTCACATTTTATAAAGACTAGGGTGGTTTTTCGTTTTACTATAATTACTAAATTATAATATAGTATACTAGGTTTACCGTTTGTATCAATATCATGTACGATATGTTGTAATAACACAGTAAGTACCCAATACATAGTGTAAAAATATAATGTATCATATATTTTGCGTTTCATGTGTGTTATAATAAGGCAACTTGTTGTAAATCATAGCCTATTTGTTGTCTAACACAGTAGGTCATGCATACCACGTAACACCTTACATATGAAATAAAAGTATAAATACATTAAATTTTCCAAATTATTACCCCCTTATTCCCCAGACATTGCTAACTGTTTCTGTTTACCTATATGTACGTTCAGCTATAAGTTATACTTACGCGGAAACCTAAAGTCTGTGTGTCATGAATACCACATAATTTCAGAATAGGTACCCTTTAGTTATAAAATACTTACTGTATAAATGCTTTAGAATTGTAAAGGTTATTACCCCCTTATTCCGTAAACGTTGCATATTTGTTCCCTTATATTTACGAGTAGGTACTGTGGAGGTACTCTATAGTTACAAATAGGTACGCTGTAAATTCCGTTTACTTACGCGGTACATTGCGGGCTGTAATTTAAAGCGTTACCGGATATCCTTTACCCACATTACCAATTCCTCCTGACAGATATCCCATTCTACCAAAACCTCCATCCAGGAACCCGACTCAAGGATCTCGCACAGTGCCTACTGGACAACAACCAGATCTTTCATACTGTGACATGCTCCTTGTGGCCCCAGTGCCTCCACCCGTGGATCAAATGCCTTGGTTCTGTGTTTGCTCGCAATGTAAAGGGGAACCCAGTGGTCCAAAGGGGGACAAAGGAGATAGGAGATTGCCAGGTTATTAATTAAATATTAAAATGATTTTGAAAGTTCTCAGACAATCCCATTGTATAGATATAATACTACAGTAACTGCACAGTAGTTTTTCTTTTTTTTTTTTTTTTTTGTTGTTATAGGTTTTCCAGGTAGTCCAGGAATAAGAGGCTTGCCAGGCTTTCAGGGTCACCCAGGGTTTATTGGTCAGCAGGGTAAACACAGTCACTTTTATTCTAAAGACCCAATAAAATAAGCTCTTACTCATACATTTTACTTAATATAGTCATCTGAAATGCATACAGTTGATAAGAGGAGCATTAATCATCCTTCTTTTTTCTTATGAAAGGTCAAATAGGTGAGATTGGTGAAAAGGGAGATCTGGGTCCATTTGGTTTAAAAGGACTTAAAGGACAGAGAGGCTCCAGGGGTAAGTAAGTTAACATGTTGAACAATAATAATAATTAAAATAAAAAAAATAAAAAAATAAGATCACCAACTTGCTAAACATACTTTGCCAGGTCTTAAAGGGGACAGGGGTGTGGATGGGAATCAAGGACAGCAGGGCTTGCCTGGTGAGTCAGGAGAGTGTCCAGCAATTTGTTACTTGTTCCAGGGATCTCCAGGAGAACTTGGCCAACCTGGCATGTCAGGGGGAAGAGGACTTCCAGGGTTGCGAGGAAGTGCTGGATTGAAGGGCCAGAAAGGAGATTTGGGGGATGACGGTTCACATGGAGCTCCAGGTTTAAATGGCCAGAAAGGAGACCAGGGTGAAAGGGGGGAGGGGGGGGGGTGTCACTGCAGGGATGGAAAAGATGGTGCAAATGGAACCATCGGAATTCCAGGACTAAGGGGTATTAATGGCAACACTGGCCATCAAGGAGCAGCAGGGATAAATGGAGACAAGGGGCAAAAAGGAGATTCTGGGGTAATGGGGGCTCTTGGCTCTTGCTCTTCAGCAATCCAGTCTGGTTTTTTAGCTGCACTAAGCACCAATTACCCACAGCCAGGTCTTCCACTTCCTTTCACTAATGTATTTTACAACGGAGGATTCAACTTTGACGCCTTTAGAGGCATTTACAAGGCTCCTGTGAATGGAACCTATGTCATAAACTACCACTTGGTTGTTTTTTAACAAACTGCTCAAAGTGGGACTCTTCCACAACTTCAGACCTATCGTCAAAAGTACTGGGTCAATAGGCCTTGGTACAACTTTTCAAAAAGTTGTCCTGCATCTTATCATGGGTGATGAAGTTTGGCTACAGGTGAAGGATGCTGATTCCAACGGTATGTATTCTAGTAGTGAGAGCAGCAATACTTTCTCTGGCTTCCTGCTCTAAACCAGATAGCTGTGATATGCCAATGACACGTGATTTACCAGATCCTGCTAGTGAAACATACAGCTGGGGTGAACTAGAGAAACCTACTACCACTCTTAACACAGACGTCCACCCCTGATGTGACCTAAGCCCAAACATATCCCTAACGTATTTGGACACACAAACCTCAATACACTCCAAAAGTACTATTTAAAAAAAATATTGAATTAAGGAGTCATCTAAATGAATTGAATATATGAAGAGGAATAAGCTATTATTTTTTTATGCCCATTTGTTTAGGGTACACCGTAAAAACTATTTGAGTCCACTTAAAATAATTTGTTAGCTGGCTGCCTTAAAATTTTAAGTTCAGTCAACTCTAAAAAAGTTTGGTCAACTTGAAATGTTACGTATTTTAAGTTGACTCAGCAAATTTTTTTGTTTGTTTTTTACAGTGCAAAATCAGGATGTGCACTCATACTTACCTTGTCCCAAGGTTTTTTTTTTCTCCATCAGTGTCACAGATGGAGTTTTGGTTCCTTGCCACTGTCGCCTATGGCTTGCTCAGTTGGGGACAACAACTAAATTTGGGAAAACTAAATTGGGGACAAACAATTTATTAATTTGGAACTATTGATTAATTTCCTCAAATTAAAATTGTTTAAAGTTTCTTTTGAATTATTGATATATTACTTTCCCATTTGATACTGTAAAGTTGCTTTGACACAATTTGTATTGTAAAAAGCGCTATATAAATAAAGCTGACTTGACTTGACTTCTGTCACACAGACATGGCTTACCCTCCTCCATCCCCAACTTCTCTTTATACAGGCATTATCACTTAGCGTCTTATCCACAGAAATCATCTATCAGCTAATCATTGCTTGGTCTTGTCCAGTCTCATTTACAGACCTGTATCATTTCTTCATGGAATTTTATTTATGTTGCATGTTAAAAAATCTGGTAATTGCATTAAGCTTTGGGGTTTCATACCAAAAAAATTCCTGACTTAACTATTACTTATTGTTAATTCAATAAAAATGTACCTCATGATTAGTTTTATACATGTTACACAGTTAGAGCAAATGTTGTTTGCATATGCTAATGTATTTGAAGTTCATGTGCTATAACCTTTTTAAGCCCATAACTGTAAGTAAAGAAAATATTAAAGATTTTTTATTTGGATTTAAATTGTGATATTGCATACCATTATAGGGATTAAAATAAAAAATACCACAGTAGTCACCACAGAATGTTTTAAGCGGTTTTTGAAAAATATGAATGAAAATACATTTGTTTGTGTCTGTAATGTAAAAATGTATATGGATGCACTTGGAAAACAGAACCACTTCCAGAAACAGAATCGGTTTTAATACTGTTATTTTATGAATGCAACAAATAAGATCAAGAACTTAAGAACTTTTACTATGTCGTTTTACTTTTTTTATGGACTATTCTTGTGTAGTCACCAAACTCTACAGCAGTTTCTTCAAAATTTCTAAAGATATACAATAAAATGATACAGCAGTATCAAAAGAGCAGTGCTCCCACTACCATAAAATAGGAAAACAACATGATCATTTCAGTTACATCTCCAGAGACCCTCATGGAGGCCAGGCCACTGAAGAATGGTCACATTCTGGCTGGTCTCCAGAGAACCATGGAATTCAATAAAAATTACAACTTTATCTGCTAATAGCGGTCCAAAGCAGTGCTCTATTGTGTCAATGCTATATATGATAGTCTGTTTTGAGCAGCCTTAAATATGTCCTACTGTATAGAGGGATGCTTCAAGAACTGGTAGAATTCTACATGCATTCCTCAGTGTTCCCCAGGTGATACGTTTCCCTCATCCTCATTTTCGGCCATGCCCTTCAAGTAGGTGCGCTTAAACTCTTCGAAAACCATTTCATCCTCCACTTCACTACACACACATACACATAAAAGAACAAGCAGATACATTACACATACATTACTGAGGTTACATAAAAATTAAACATTAAAATCTAAAATAAAATTGATGTAATGTGTAAAAACAAAATTCTTAAACAACAAAAAAAAAAAAAAAAAAAAAAAGAAAAATTATATTATATTATATTTTATATATATATATATATATATATATATATATAGTGGGTACGGAAAGTATTCAGACCCCTTTAAATTTTTCACTCTTTGTTATATTGCAGCCATTTGCTAAAATCATTTAAGTTCATTTTTTTTCCTCAATGTACACACAGCAACCCATATTGACAGAAAAACACAGAATTGTTGATATTTTTGCAGATTTATTAAAAAAGAAAAACTGAAATATCACATGGTCCTAAGTATTCAGACCCTTTGCTGTGACACTCATATTTAACTCAGGTGCTGTCCATTTCTTCTGATCATCCTTGAGATGGTTCTACACATTCATTTAAGTCCAGCTGTGTTTGATTATACTGATTGGACTTGATTAGGAAAGCCACACACTTGTCTATCTAAGTCCTTACAGCTCACAGTGCATGTCAGTGCAAATGAGAATCATGAGGTCAAAGGAACTGCCTGAAGAGCTCAGAGACAGAATTGTGGCAAGGCTACAAAAACAATTCTGCTGCACTTAAGGTTCCTAAGAGCACAGTGGCATCCATAATCCTTAAATGGAAGATGTTTGGGACGACCAGAACCCTTCCTAGAGCCTTGGTGAAAGAGGTAAAGAAGAACCCAAAGATCACTGTGGCTGAGCTCCAGAGATGCAGTCGGGAGATGGGAGAAAGTTGTAGAAAGTCAACCATCACTGCAGCCCTCCACCAGTCGGGGCTTTATGGAAGAGTGGCCCAACGGAAGCCTCTCCTCAGTGCAAGACACATGAAAGCCAGCATGGAGTTTGCTAAAAAACACCTGAAGGACTCCAAGATGGTGAGAAATAAGATTCTCTGGTCTGATGAGACCAAGATTTTGGCCTTAATTCTAAGCGGTACGTGTGGAGAAAACCAGGCACTGCTCATCACCTGTCAAATACAGTCCCAACAGTGAAGCATGGTGGTGGTGCTGTGGGGGTGTTTTTCAGCTGCAGGGACAGGTCGTCCTGGTTGCAATCGAGGGAAAGATGAATGCGGCCAAGTACAGGGAAATCTGGATGAAACCTTCTCCAGAGTGCTCAGTACCTCAGACTGGCCCGAAGGTTCACCTTCCAACAAGACAATGACCCTAAGGACACAGCTAAAATAACGAAGAAGTGGCTTCACAACAACTCCGTGACTGTTCTTGAATGGCCCAGCCAGAGCCCTGACTTAAACCCAATTGAGCATCTCTGGAGAGACCTGAAATGGCTGTCCACCAGCGTTTACCATCCAACCTGACAGAACTGGAGAGGTTTTGCAAGGAGGAATGGCAGAGGATCCCCAAATCCAGGTGTAAAAAACTTGTTGCATCTTTCCCAAAAAGACTCATGGCTGTATTAGACCAAAAGGGTGCTTCTACTAAATACTGAGCAAAGGGTCTTAATACTTAGGACCATGTGATATTTCAGTTTTTCTTTTTTAATAAATCTGCAAAAATGTCAACAATTCTGTGTTTTTCTGTCAATATGGGGTGCTGTGTGTACATTAATGAGGAAAAAAAATGAACTTAAATGATTTTAGCAAATGGCTGCAATATAACAGTGAAACATTTAAGGGGGTCTGAATACTTTCCGTACCCACTGTGTGTGTGTGTATATATATATATATATATATATAAATAAATAATAAAAAATAATAAATCATGGACATGATTTGAAAATGTTAAATGGCCCTGAAAAAAAAAAAAAAAACATTTGTGCCACATTTGTACTTTTTGCAGTCAAAAATGTAAAAAACCTCAAATTTGGAACACAACTTGTTTAGATTTATGGCTTTGGAAAGTATATTTCACATACAATTTAAAAATTGTATTTTTAACATGTTTTTTACATGTTTGTTTCACTTAATAAGCTGCCAAGTGCCTTCTAAGTCTATGCTCCAAAACATTCAAGACTTACAACAGTTTATGTGTTCAGGTTTATGCTTAAAATGTGGTAATAACAATAGCAGGTAATAAATGGATCCTAACTATTCCATTAATATAATTTTATACCATAAAATCCCTTAAAAATACTAAATATTAAATAAAATGCATATATTTTAAATAAAAAAATCATCTTGCAGCTTTTTAGGCAAAGATAGACAAGCAGCACATGATGGAAAAATACATGAACTATTACAATGCTGACTGACCTTTCTTTCACTTCAAGAGGCATTAAAGAGGAAACAACATTTTAAAAGAGTTTATACACAACTGTATGTGAACCAGAAAGAGACAGATAAAAGAACATATGCAAGGACATTCGTATATAATACCTGTGTCAGGCTTTGGGTGCATAAGCTGGAAGGGGAGCTCCACACCAACCTCACTGATATGTAAACAACAAAGCATATATAAAAGGGATTATATACTATAGTTGAGTCCAAAAATCTCAGCCCACTAGCAAAATATATTTATAGATTTAAATAGTTATTTTTAGTGTTCTCCACCGTCACTGCGAGGTGTGGTGTTAAACATGAAAAGTGACGCACAGTCTCTGTTCATCTGTTCTCTTCAAAATAAATGCATAAGCCTATATCGTCCAGTTAGTTCATGATTAAAAATGAAAATGTGAACAAAAAATAAAAGCAATTAAATGTGTTATAATTAAATTTAAAAATTAAAATGATGGGAAATAATAGGTTATTTGTTATTTTTTTACGGTGATGCCTTAGCACTTTCCAAAACATCTGCTTTTCAAGATTTTCAGGAATTTTGGCTGATGCTTTACACGATTGCGGGCAGCAGCACAAAGTCAATTCTGTGCGTACTTGATCTAATATTTGATGTTTGAAAATTTGGTAACACTTTAGAATAGGAAACACTTATTGACTATTAACTACGACTTTTCCCTCAATAAATTCCTAATTTGCTGCTTATTAATAGTTAGTAAGGTAGTTGTTAAGTTTAGGTATTGGGTAGGATTAGGGATGCAGAATAAGGTCATGTAGAATAAGGCATTAATATGTTCTTAATTAGTACTAATAAATGGCTAATATTCTAGTAACATACATGCAACTAGTTAAGAAACCATAAAATAAAGTGTTACTGAAATTTTTTGGTAGATTTAAGTAGCAAACGAGAATAGCTAAAATTCTTGAATATATCTTGAGACAAATGTCTTTTTAATGATTTTGTGGGCTAAAAGGCACAATAATTAACATGGTAATTAATAGAAGGCTGACTTTTCTATTTGTTGACATTACATTGTTAGATTCAAATGGTAAATATCATATATTAAGTAATATTTATTAATTAATTAATAAATACAATTTGTGGTTACTGCTATAAAACTGTATAAAGGGTTACTCCACCCCCAAATGAAAATTGTCATTAATCACTTACCCCCATGTCCAAACCCATAAAAGCTTTGTTCGTCTTCAGTACACAATTTAAGATATTTTGGATGAAAGCCAGGAGGTTTGTAACTGCCCTATTCACTGCCAGGTAAATAACACTGTCAAGGCCCAGAAAAGTATCAACAACATTGTCAAAATAGTCGATCTGCCATCAGTGGTTCAACGATAACTTTACGAAGCTACGAGAATACTTTTTGTTTTAAAATTTTCATTTTGGGGTGCAGTAACCCTTTAAAGTACTATGGAATATCCTTCAATGCTTTCAGAATCGTTACATTTTAAAATGATTTTTTTCTGTATTTTAAAATAAATGTTTTATTTGAACATATTTTAATGACAGTATATTTATTGATAGTATATTTACAAAACAAATATGATTTTATTCATCAAAATAAGCAGAAACTAGTACAATCGTTGCTAAAGTGATTGTTTTGATCAAGTATTAGCAAAATTTTAGTTAAATTATTTGTATCAATACTGTGTGCCTTTTACTCCATCCCGTGTGGGGGGTAAAAGCCCCCCCTTGCCACCTCATACATTTATAAGATTTTTAAACAAAATAAATGACTTGTATGATTTATTTTCACACAAAATCTGTTGCTCCATAAATGTTCAATATAAACGTATATTTTTCTGCAATCATACACTTTGGGCACAGTGAAAAACACATTATTTTCTTAGGGTGTGCCTCCGTTGTACCCTATATATGGAGGGCTATTGCTAACAGGTAGAAAGAGGTGATGATGATTTCAACTTTCAAAGGCCCTTCTTAATCCAATAATAAAGAAAATATAATATTTACCTGGATCCCATAATCCTATAAAAGAGAAGAACAAAATGTTAGGAGGTACACTTATATTAGGCATGTATGGTTTTATGCTATATACTGTAGTATTGTGTCATGGGAAACTAACCCTCCAACAATAAGTTTCACAACAATTCTGTAAGACACCAGAATCCCCAGAACTTCCTTCAGAACACCTTCTTTGATGCTGCAATAAAGCATTTAAGCATTGTAAACGTGGTTTAAGTAGGCCTAAATATAAATCTTTAATGTGCACAAAGCCCAGTAAACTAAAACATTATTTTCAAGCCTGTGTTATCCATGGGGACTCACATGCTTGAAGAGGCTAAATTGGTGTCTTCATGCTTCAATTTTCCGTCCAGTGCAATGCCTCGCCTTTCTCTGTTATTGGCCAGTAGGGGGAGCAAAGTGTAGACTTTATCCAGTTTGGCACAAGAATCAACAGTGTCCCTGAACCAAATAACAACTGTTAATCAATTAGCATTAATTATTTGATTGAATTACATCTAAATATCTGAATAAAACTTACCCAGAGTCCTCTATGGCCACTGCCTTCATATAACTGTCATTGGAGTACAGCACCACATTAGCAATTTGTTCCACTAAAAAGCAGACATTCACAAGTGTGTTATTTTATATTTACAGCAGGCTACTTTAAGTATGATTTGCTGTATACACAAAGATCTACATTTTCTCAATGAATTAGTTAATTCAAATATTAGAGTGGAACAACTGTTCTGATATCCTTAAAAGGATGAAACTCTTGAAAAGAAAACTTTATTTATGACCACTCTTATTTCCTAATTTCTAGAACATTCTTATTGTTTTTAAACCTGGTCTTACCTGAAATTATGATGTTCCTCACATTTTTGTTGGAGTCATTACTAATTTTGACCCTTACATTGATGGGTTCCCCATGATAGTAAGTCTACAAAAGAAAATTTGAATTATTCAGTTTACCAAAACTATGGTGCAATATTCTAAATTGATTATAATAAACTTCATTCTACATTTAAAGAGCAATATGAAGCATTGCTAATAACACACACACACACACACACACACACACACACACACACACACACACACATATATATACACATATAAATACATGCATGCTCGACTAGTCTGTTTAAAACCCACCTGTTTCTGTAAGCTTGCCTCCATATGCAACGGCTTGTCAGACATGAGAAAGTCACGAGTGGTCTCCACACAGGGAGCTGGTCCTAGAATCTCTGGAGCATACTGGACCTTGCGAATCATCAAACGTACTGAGCTCCTGATTATGGAAGAGGGGAATAAGACATTTCATTGTTGAGATACCCCAAAATGGCCTACATAGACCACATCAAGGAATTAAGATTAAGAATTAAGGCAGCGGCAGGATAATAGCAAAAGTAGTACAAGTATAAAAATTAAGAACAGAGCCAACCGTTTGCGAACTTTGGCATCCTGGCTTTCAGCACAGAACGCTTTCACCTCAAACTCAACAGCACAGTGCTGTAAAAAACAGATAGCTCTGTGAAAAACTAAATACACTACAGAAAGACAGTATATCAGGTACACACAGGAGAAACAACTACATCAAAATTAGATAGAAAAATTGTTTCACCATTTAGAATAATGGTTTAATGAATAGATACCTTTCCAACATCTTTTGGGGCTGGCTGTAGCCCTACTGAACAGGGTAAGTTGTCAGGCAACTAAAAAAAAAGAATTGAGAAATGTTCTTTTATTATCAGGTCCACCAACAGACAAAAATGAATGAAAGAATGAATGTTTATATATACACAAGCAGACATGAAATATGGCTGTATATTGACACTGCTGTGATATACAGCCATAGCTCACATCTACAAGTGTGATATTACGCTTATACAACAATTTGACGGCACAAGTGTGTAAATACATAAGAAACGTCTCGGTTACGAAGGTAACCCTCGTCCCCGAAGGAGGGAGCGGAGACGTTACGTCAATGACGTAATAATGGAGATTGGCTACGGGACCCTATCATCTCTGAGCTTAAGAGAAAAAGCCAATGAGAATTGGCGAGTGGAATTTGCATGCCGCGCCACTCCCCCGGACATACGGGTATATAAGATGGTGGCATGCATCCACTCATTCAGATTTGCTGAGAAGCCGAGCCACAACCCAGCTTCAGCGCAGTCCAGGATTGTGGCAAGAGGACGTAACGTTTCTGTTCCCTCCTTCGGGGAACGAGGGTTACCTTTGTAACCGAGACTTTCCCCCTCAGTTGTTCTCTATGACGTTACGTCAATGATGTAGGCCCTGCTCCAAAGCACAGTATGGACTACTCGGCTTAGTCCAGACTGCGGGGCATGGAGGACCCAGAGTTCATTTAGGGGGACAACTGGGAAAATAGCACACGGATCCATGAGGAATGGGGTAGCAAGCCGACACCTGAGCCGTCCTCCAGCAAATTACCTGATGTTACCTAACACACGGGAGAACACAGGCTCAACACGGCGATTATAAAACCGCGCAAAGATATTGGGTGTCGCCCAGCCCGCAGCTCTGCAGATGTCTGCTAAAGAGGCGCCATGCGCCAGCGCAAAGGAGGCGGCAACACTCCGGGTGGAGTGAGCTGAACGAGCGGGACACAGCAACGCCAAGGCCGGGTCTGCCTCCTCCTAGGGCAGAAATTGCAGGTTCACCACCTGATCTCGAAAGGGAGTGGTGGAAACCTTGGGCGCGTAACCGGGCGTGTTACCTGGCCCGAACTCCAAGCACTCTTCGTTGACCGCATGTAGGTCCCCAACCCTCTTGATGGAGGCCAGCGCAGTCAGGAGCGAAGTCTTGAGGGACAAGAACTTCAGTTTGACTGAACTGAGAGGCTCGAAGGGAGCTCCCTGAAGGCCCTGGAGGCCCACGGAGAGATCCCAAGAGGGTACGAGGTGCGATCTAGGAGGATTAATCCTTCTCGCACCTCTGAGGAACCTGACGATCAGGTGATGCTTCCCTAGGGATGACCCATCAACTGCATCGTGATATGCCGCAATGTCTGCGACATACACCTTCAAAGTGGAGGGGAACAGTCTCTGCTCCAACTTCTCTTGCAGGAAGGAAAGCACCACTCCGACCGAGCACTTCCGTGGGTCCTCTCGGCGAGAGGAACACCAGTCAACGAACAGACCCCACCTCAGGGCGTAGGCCTGCCTCGTAGAGGGGGCTCTAGCCTGATTGATAGTATCTATCACGGCCTGGGGGAGGCCAGTGAGGTCTTCCGTGTTCCGTCCAGAAGCCACACATGTAGGTTCCATAGATCGGGATGCGGGTGCCAAATCGCGGTGAATCTTCCAGGGAGGGACTGTCGTGAGGACAATGAGGTCGGCAAACCAGGTCCGGGTGGGCCAAAACGGCGCAACCAACAGGACCTGCTCCTCGTCCTCCCTGATCTTGCACAGGGTCTGTGCAAGGAGGCTCACTGGGAGAAAGGCGTACTTGAGAAGACCCCGAGGCCAGCTGTGTGCCAGTGCGTCCCTGCCGAGGGGGGCCTCGGTCAGGGAGAAGAAGAGCTGGCAGTGGAAGGACTCTGGGGAAGCAAACAGGTCTACCTGGGCTTCCCCGAATCGACTCCAAATGAGCTGGACCATCTGGGGATGGAGTCGCCATTCTCCAGGGAGAGTGAGCTGTCGCGAGAGCACGTTGGCTGCACGATTCAGCTCTCCTGGAACATGAACGGCCCGCAGCGACTTGAGCCACGTCTGACTCCAAAGGAGGAGATGGCGGGCAACAGACGACGGGAACATAGACCACCCTGATGGTTGTTGTACGCTACGGTCGCTGTATTGTCCGTGCGAACAAGCACATGTTTGTGGCGCAGCAACGGCAGGAACCGCCGGAGAGCCAGAAACACGGCAAGCAACTCGAGGCAATTGATGTGCCACTGCAGTCGAGGTCCTGTCCAGGAGCCCGAGGCTGTCTGCCCGTTGCACACAGCACCCCAGCCCATCATGGAGGCATCTGTGTTGACTACAACATGCCTCGACTGGACGCGCTCGTTGGTGAGGCGTGCTGTCATGGTGACCAAGTCCAGCTCCATCCCGAGAAAAGAGATGCTCTGCACAGGGGAGAGATTGCTCTTTTCCCAGTTGACCCGAAGCCCCAAATGGCTGAGGTGCTGTAGCACCAGGTCCCTGTGTTCACACAACAGATCTCGCGAGTGAGCCAGAATGAGCCAGTCGTCGAGATAGTTGAGGATTCGGATGCCCTTCCGCCTACCATCACCTGACCGAGGGCCCATGCCGTTACCTTCGTCGGCAGCCGAGCGCAGTTCCTGCATCAACCTGCAGTCAGAACTACCCTCGTGCAGTTCTTTAAGTGCTTTGGCCTGATATACTTGCAGGGTGGTCATCGCATGCAAGGCAGAGGCAGCCTGGCCCGCGGCGTTGTAAGCCTTCACAGCGAGAGCCGATGAGAGCTTACAAGCCTTGGCCGGAGGACGCGGACGATCCCGCCAGGTGGTGGCATTTTGCGGGCACAAGTGCACCGCAACCGCACGCTCCACCTGGGGGATGTCAACGTACACCCTGCCTGCACCACCATCGAGGGTAGTGAGAAGGGAGGAGCCCTGACGTGTACGAGCTGAGTAGGGGGCTTTCCACGTTTTAGTGAGCTCCTCATGCACCTCAGGAAAGAAAGGCACTGGGGCGGAGTGAGGCGTAACGTCACTACTCGTGCCCAGATATCAATCATCAAGCCGCGAGCGCTCGGGAGAAGGCGCTTTAGACACCTCCAACCCGATGCTCACGGCTGCCCGACGGAGCATGGCCGCCAGTTCGGCATCAGCCTCCGACTGAGCAGTTGCCGCGGTGGGGGGCTGCTCAGTAGAAGCGTCTGCCTCAGCAGGCGTAAGCCCCTCCTCTGACGCAGTGATAGACATTCTGTCTTCCTCAGGAGCACCAAAGGTAACACTAGGTCCGGCGGGCGGACGAGTGTTAAGCTTTGGCATTTAAGTTTATTAAAAGTCTTTACTGCTGACCGGTCTTTACTGCCATCTAATGGCAGAACAATGTAACTAAAATCACCATCACGAACACATGCACAGTTTCTCAATACTAAACACTATGATTAAATACCACTATTATTTATATAAAATATGATTTAATAATAATAATAATAATAATAAAAAACAGCCATCATAAAATTTGCTAGGCATTTCATTCAAAATTACACAGGCAGCGCTTTGATATACAGCATTGAATTTACATAAACTTGATGAGATTTTGCCAAAACAATTCGCTCTGGAACAAATAATAGATTAATAAGACTGCCTGTTACATTTACCCAAAAGGAATATCTAAAATAAAATAAAATTACAGACAACTTCAAATTATCTTTGAAAAATGGAAAATGACATTCACATGAGAAATGAAATGCACTCTTAAACAAACCCACTTTAGTTGATGATTTTCTTTCAATCCTTTGTGATTTTAGATGCTTGTTCGTAACTCTTAGTTTCTATTATTTGATTACACCTATTTATAGTAGGCTGATAAAGTTGGTTTCAGTTTGAGGCCCTATTTTCTGCTTTACTGTATTTAACCAAGTTTTAAAGCATACAACAAAATGGCCTGTATACACAGAATGACATTCTTAGAAACCTCATACAACAGTATGCACGTTTTTTAAACCAAAATTAATGTCCATTATTCACAGCATAGGCCATACTTTACATACAATGAACATATCACTTCATTTTAACATGTATAGGAAATACAACACACAGTTTTTGATTCATATATACAAAAATAAATCTTTAACTCACCGATTCCTCTGAATTAACAGTGTTTTGAGAATCTTTTACACCGCAACTACAGCGATGACGCCATTAACTTCAGCTCGACGCTCCGGATGGACAGGATCATAAACAGATATGCTTCTTTACAACTCCACAGTTGATCAGTATTTTAGCTCTAAATAACTCATCTACTTTGTTTAATCCGTGTGCAAAACTTTGTAGATATTTCTTTCTAAATAACTTGATTTCTTTGATCAGAATTCTCTAATAACATTCACGCGCAGTTTCTCATCTGCGCCTCCAGTGGGCGGAGTCAGCGTCACAGCTTAACTCTCTCAATTGGACCATTTACGGCTGCAGTGCTGATTTCAACTATAATTGGATACATTTTACCGCAGTAATTTGCATTATGATGATTAACAAATAAATATGTTTTTTTTCCAATTACATATTTCTTTCTGTCTTTTATATTCGATACATACATAAATATAGCACAATTATCTTTTTTTTTCTTTTTTTTTGACTGCAAATTAATTTAAGTCTGGGTTACACCCTCCCCTCTTAGAATTTTGCAAGTCCCTTTGCATATTACTAACAGGTGCATAACCCTGAAATACTGGTTGTCCCATTCGAGAGGGATCCTGCAAGGACTCTGAGAGAGCAACATTCAGGCCCTGAAGGAGAGATTGAACGATGGTCACCAAGGGATTTCCTAGTTCAGGGTAGGTTAGAACTTTGGGTTTCTCTCTATGTTGGACAGACCTCCTCGGTTCAATTTCTTCCTTGTCTGCCTCATGCTCAGTTTCTGTAGTGTCAATTAACTCATTCCCAGATGAACTGGATCCTGAGGCAAGTAATTCTCCATCATAATCTGGATTTGGAAATGCAGAGGTAGGTGGGTAATTCATTTCAACGTTCTTCTCTCTTTCAGGTTGGGCCGTTGGATTCTCAGGTAAGTCAGCAACAGGATTTTCAGGTAAGTCGACAACAGGATTCTCAGGTAGGTCGGTTTCAGGATTCACAGGTAATTCATCCATGACCCGAAATTCCCCATCATGCGAATCACTTTGAATTTCTTGGTTGGCCTCCAAGTCAGTTTTGGATGATGGAATGACAGCACTTTTTCTGTTTGGGTGAGTCACTTCAGGTGTGTGGACCACAACAGGCTCCTTCATAAGATCGAATTGAAACGTTGAACAATAACCATCCTCTTCCTCAGAATTAGGGATTTCATCCGTTCCCTCAGAACGTCTACAAGCTCTCTCACTGCGAAGTTTCCACTTAGGAGCTGAACTTTGGGACTCACATTCCATCTCAGATGGAAGTGCTCCGCAAGGAAGTAGTAAGTCGCTGTGTAAAGTCCGGATTGGACCCGGTTGTGTTTCAGGGCATACTTTATACACTGGCAAATCACCATGTTGGTCCATGACTATGTAGACTACTCCTTCCCATTTGTCAGCGAGTTTGTTCTTCCCTCTGAGTCGAACGCTCCGGACTAAAACTCTGTCTCCCTTGTGCAACACTGATGCCCTCACACTTTTGTCATACTGGACTTTATTTCTTTCTGCCATCTTTTTGGAATTTTCATTCGCAATAAGGAAACTTTCCTCAAGATGTGACTTAAGTTTTTTTTATGTACTGTGAATGTGTTATCTCTCCCTCTTCTTTCAAAGGTAAACCGAAAGCCAGGTCTACAGGAAGCCTCGACTGCCGCCCAAACATAAGTTCATAAGGGCTGAAACCAGTGGTCTCATTGCGGGTACAGCTGAAGCATGTGCGAGGGGTTTTACATATTCTTTCCAGCAGCTCTTCTTTTTGTTCTCTAGAGTCCCAAGCATGCTTAGCAACGTTCTGTTGAATCTTTCCACAGGGTTTCCCCTTGGATGATAGGGTGTTGTCTAGGGCTGTACTAGAATAGTCGAATATTCGAATATTCGTTCGGTGGGTTGGCATTCGATTTTCAATTCTGAGATTCGAATCTTCTTCTTTTTTTTTTTAAACACGTGACTTCCCCCGTGAACAGTTCTCATTCGCGCTTGAATGGCCCATTAGTGAACAGGAGGGGGAGAGCTGTCAGCAAGCCACGGAGAAAAGAGTGTACTAGTGTCACTATAGTTTGCAACCTGGTTGTGATTTAATTTAAAGTTTGAAACAAAGAAATATTTTTGTTCATTGAAATGTGAGCTGTCTAGCCTGCCTAACAGAGCATGTGAGCGGAGATGCATGCCGTTTTCAATCGAAGCCTCTGAGGACGTGGAGTAGGTTTATTACGCAACTGCTGAAAAATCCGCTTCACTTCTATTCTGTCGCGGGGTCGCGGTTGCGGTGTGGTTGGACCGCACCTGATATAAGCACGTATTCCGCAGACAGTGTGGCTGCTCTAATCTGTTAACAAAGGCGCAGAAAGAAAAATCAACACGCAGCAAATCCACGACGCGTCCACCACGCAGCCTATATCCAATAAAGAACTCACAGCAACAGTTATAAAGCCTAGATATGTTATATAGCCTAATTTGCGCGCATTGGGGAATCGCTCTATAGTATTTAAATTGCTTTTGAATGCGCGTGCGGGTTTAAATTTTGGTTTCTTTTTAAAGACCGCGCAAAACTCTTGGGGACATGAACGTGCATTCTAAGCGCGTTTACAGGCTTTGTTATAATAAGAGGATTAATTAGCTTGCAGAACTCAGGACTGAACAAAAAATCTGGCGTTTTGAGCGGTGAGTGGATTCTGACTGATCAACTCAAACACGGATGGAGTCTGGCGTAAAGCGGCTGCCGTTTACTTTTGTTTTGTTAATGTTTATTTTGTTATTAAAGTACATTTGCAGTTTCCCGCATCCTTCCCAGAGTCTTGAACTTCGTTGCATACATATATATCTTTCAGAAATCATCCTGGCGACCTATTTTTTAAGTCCCTCGACCCACCCGATGGTCGCGACCCAGGGTTTGAAAACCACTGCCCTAGACTCGTGGTGTGAGCATATTGGAGCAGAATTCCCTTGGGTCTGCAGCAACACATTCGTGACGCGTGAAGTCATTTGGATGAACGATTCCCGACATAATACAAATGCAAACAGACACAGAGATTTCTGCCTTTATTATATGCTTAGCCCCTCCCACCGAAGCTTCGAATATTCGATATTGATTACCACCGAAGCTTCGAAGTGCAAAAAATGGTATTCGAACCAGCCCTAGTGTTGTCCTGACCTTCCGCACTCCAGCTACCTCACACAACTCTTTGATTAAATGGGACTCAAAATCAGGGCCTTGATCACTATGAAGGCGCTCTGGGTAACCATAATGTCAAATGAACTGCTCCCAAAGACACTTTGCAACAGTTTTGGCCTTCTGGTTAGGAGTTGGGATAGCGAGGGCATATTTAGTGAAATGGTCAGTGATTACTAACACATCTTTGGTGTTGCTTCGATCAGGTTCTAAAGTCAGAAAATCCATACATACAAGCTGTAAGGGACGGGTGGTCAAGACATTAACAAGAGGTGCAGCTTTCTCAGGTAAGCCCTTCCTTCGTATGCACCGACCACAAGCCCTAACCTTCTGCTCAACATCTGATGCCATTTTGGGCCAATAGAACCTGTTTCGAACTAGGTCTAACATGTGGTCAACACCCATATGTCCAAGGTCATCATGCAAGGATTTTAGGACATCTGGATGGAACTTTTCAGGTAATACAAGTTGGTATGTAGTTTTCCCTGCATGGTTCCTTCTTCTGTACAAGATACCGTCGTGAAACTCCAGGCGGTCTTTTTCTCTAAGGAGGTAAGGCAATCTGGGAAGAGCATACCTTACAGTACTCGGAGGGGTTTCTCCAGTCTGAAGTTGTGCAATGACCTCTCGGATACAAGGGTCGGTTACCTGGGCACTTTGAATTTCAGAAGGAGTAAGATGAACCATGGTCGGTAGTCCTCCACACTGATTCTCCTTTGCATAGGTGTCGGGTACAGCAGTTTCCAGCATTGCCAAGGAACTGACGAATGCATTGGACAAGTCTTTCGAACATTCAGACCACTGGATAAGGCGACTGTCACAGATGGCTTTCACTACATCATCACTAATATTATGTTCTCCAGAATTCATGGTAAGCTGTTCAGTAAAATCAAGAATACGGGTTTGTTCTTTCAGGGAGACATCATCAGTTGGAAGCTTTGCATGTGGCCGACGGGATAACCCATCTGCATCGACAGCGATCTTATCTGCGCCTCCAGTGGGCAGAGTCAGCGTCACAGCTTAACTCTCTCAATTGGACCATTTACGCCTGCAGTGCTGATTTCAACTATAATTGGATGCATTTTACCGCAGTAATTTGCATTATGATGATTAACAAATAAATATGTTTTTTTTTTTTTCAATTACATATTTCTTTCTGTCTTTTATATTCACTACATACATAAATATAGCACAATTATCTTTTTTTTTTTTTTGACTGCAAATTAATTTAAGTCTGGGTTACACCAGCTTTGACGGCATAGCACACTCATGAAGGTCTGATTCTGGTTCTGGACTCAATGGGATTCAATTCCAATAATTTTTGATTCTTGTTTTTAAGATTTGAAGAACTTAATTTCGCCATGACTGCAGGACATAAAGGTCATAGAAAGTAGCCTTCTAATAATATGAAGCTTGATATCGATATTGGTCTTTTTTACTCCCTAATATCGGTATCACATCGGCCTCAAAAAAACATATTGGCTGGGCTCTAATTATAACCAATCACAAATGATTCTGTTGAGCTTATGAATGCACTGACCAATCAGATTCGTTCACTTTTTTTGTTCTGCTCTCTAGCGAATTCTCTCATCGTACGATGTAAGAATTCGAAGTAAGATATTCATTTACTCAGTCAGTGAAAATGTTCTTTGATAATATAAACATTCTTTGCTCTCTCTGTACAGTGAAAGTGTTATAATTCATAATGTGTGTGTGTGTGTGTGTATGTATATATATATATATATATATATATAACTAAAGTTATTCATATATTTATTAATATATAACAAAATTATTTGTCAAATAAATAAAACATGAAACATTCATTTGTGTTTAAATTGTTATAGCTTACTTCTAGAGATTGCAGTGACATATGACGTGGTGAAAAATGACTGAATGAATAATACTCAAAGTAGGTTAAGATGAATTAGAAAAGTGTGCCCCCTAAAATCACAAGTGGCCCCCACCTTGG
The DNA here is from genome assembly GCA_033026305.1 of Cirrhinus molitorella. Classification (NCBI taxonomy): domain Eukaryota; kingdom Metazoa; phylum Chordata; class Actinopteri; order Cypriniformes; family Cyprinidae; genus Cirrhinus; species Cirrhinus molitorella. The sequence continues at coordinate 30,896,915 of CM065124.1, read as the reverse complement.
AGTAAGATGTAAATACCATGGTGCATAAATAAGGTGATGATTCAGTATTGTGTTATTTCTTTGCAATGCGTCTAAATATGAATTAAGCCACTTGAAGATACTTACTTCAAAGAAAAATGGGTAGGCATTGACACCAAGTTTATGCAGTAGTTTATCCTGCACCTTGGTGAGAATGCCCTGCTCTTTGTCCTGCAGTGCAGGGTAGATCTGCCGGGTGGACACGTAGATCTCTCGTCTGAACGCTATGCCCAGCACATCCATGTCATCACCTCCATATCGGAATGCGCAGGATAGAGTGACGTATGCTAAAGGGCAACAGAATCACAAAGTGAATCTCATTGTTACACATCCGATTTATTGTTTGTCCAGTTTGTAAACTTTCAGTGAATTCACTGACCTTTTTTCCCCTTTAGTTGTTCAGGGTCAATGAGAATGACACCATCTGATGGAAAAAGAAAAACACAATAATATTAAAAAAGTAAACATATATGAAAGCATTAAGAAAACTTGAAAAGTCCAGACAAGTTAATAAAATTATGCCTATTCTCTTACATACCCACTGGATCCACAGAGTCAACATGATCAACAAAGTCTCTCTTCCCCATATACACACCCACCTAATTTAAAAACACAACATACAGTATATTACTTGATGAGCCTAAAGGGAAAAAGCAGATTGATTAGCTTGTTGATTAGCTTGTTCAGGTAAACACTGCAGGACAGTGGATCTCTAGGGCTCGGACATACAATGTCATCTCTTAAAAGAGTCTTTGTATCGAAGCTAAAGTAGTAATAAAGCAAGATGTCCTGTTGAAATATATGACATGTATGGTTTATTTAAACTGCAAAGGTAATATATAAATTTAAGTTATTACGACAGATGTGAAGGGGGAGGAGAATTTACATGTGCGTCAGATTTTTTTGCCGAAAAAGACTTCCGCATAGGATGCACCTGTGTATCTTCGCTTAAGACTCCTCAGGAAGCCTCCTCACTCCTCGATCCTCGCCTCCTCGTGGTGCAATTAGAGAATTGAGATGTCCTACAAGATGGCTGAGCTCAATCGGTTTCCGGGTCATAGGATGGGGGACGGAGGATTGAGGAGACGAGGAGGACTATTGAGAAGCACCCCATGAGTCAGTGCTCAGGAGGATGCAACACTTCTAGTTGAGTGAGCTTGCAACCTGAGTGGGCAGGGCACAACCTGTGTCTGATAAGTCAGGGTGATGGCATCACTATCCAGTGGGCCATCCTCTGATTGGAGATGGCATTCCCCTTCTGCCGGCCTCCATGACAGACAAAGAGCTGGTCTGAGGTCCTGAAGCTTTGCGTCCGGTCTATGTACCATCTTAGGGCTCGGACAGAACAGAGCAAAGCTAGGGCTGGGTCTGCCTCCTCCTGGGGCAGTGCTTGCAGGCTCACCACATGGTCCTTGAAGGGAGTAGTGGGAACCTTGGGCCATAGCCTGGTCGGGGCCTCAGGGTTACCTGGGAATCTGCCGGCCCGCACTCTAGGCGCGATCCGTTGACCGAAAATGCATGCAGGTCCTCTACCCTCTTGATAGAGGCCAATGCAAGCAGGAGTTTTCATTGAAAGAAACTTCAGCTTACTGACTGCAAAGACTCAAATATGGCCCGCTGTAGTGCTGTGAGCACTAGAGACAGGTCCCAAGAGGGTAAGGAGGGGGGACCTGGGAGGATTTAATCTTCTCGCCCCCCTGAGGAACATGATGACTAGGTCATGCTTCCCCAATGACTTCCCCTCTATGGGGTTGTGGTACGCAGCGATAACAGCCACGTAGACTTTAATGGTGGAGGGAGACAGCCTTTGCTCCAACCCTTGCTGCAAGAAGGACAGCACGACTCTGATCGGGCATCTTCGGGGGTCCTCTCAGTGAAAGGAACACCACTTGACAGGTTCCACTTCAAGGCATAAACATGTCTTGTGGACTGAGATCTTGCCAAAGTGTCTACCACTCCTTGGGGTAGGTCACCTAGAACCTTCCTGTCCCGCCCAGGGACCAGACATGTAGATTCCATAGGTCTGGATGCGGATACCAAAGGGTGCCCCCTCTCTGAATCAGTAGATCCTTCCTCAGAGGAATCTGCCAAGCAGAGGCTGTCACATGGAGCATCAGTTCTAGGAACCAGGTCCGAGTGGGCCAGTAGGTAGGGTGCCACTAGCAGAACCTGCTCCTTGTCCTCCCTGAGCTTGCACAGTGTCTGTGCGAGAAGGCTCACTGGGGGAAACGCATATTTGCGCAGGCCCCACAGCCAGCTGTGTGCCAGTGCGTCTGTGCCGAGAGTTCCCTCGGTCAGGGAGTAGAACAACTGACAGTAGGACATTCTACCTCAGCCTCCCCAAAACGTCTCCAGATCAGCTGGACCATCTGGGGATAGAGTCTCCACTCTCAGGAGAGTACAGCTCACGACAGCTCGTCGGCTCAGATGCTTCTGAGGTGATGTGCGAATTGCGACATGTGGTGGGAGCATAGACCACCTTGTCGGTTGATGTACACAGTGGTCAGAGTATTGTCCATCTGGACAAGCACGTGCTTGCCTCGTAGGCACCCTTTGAGACAGCTCAAGGCAAGGCGTACTGCAAGCAACTCTAGACAGTTGATGTGCCAGTGTAGCTGAGGGCCCATCCAAACCCCTGACACTGCCTGCCTGCTGTACGTGGCCCCCCAGCCGGTGGTGGAGGTATCTGCGTATACCACAGCATGCCCGGAGACCTGTTCCAGGGGTACTCCTGCCCAAAGAAACTCCCTCCTCGGGGCCCAGCTACTGAGCCAGTGTTGGAGCGGTCTCATATGGAGCAGACCCAGTGGTGTAACTGCCGCTGCAGCTGCCATATGCCCCGGGAGCCTCTGAAATTGTTTCAGTGGGACCTCTGTCCTGCTCTTGAACGTATTCAGGCAGTTCAACACCGACTGGGCAAATTCCTGCGTAAGGTGTGAGTCCAACTCCATACCGAGAAAAGAGATCCTCTGTGTCGGGAAGAGTTTGCTCCTTTTTTCCAGTTGACCCGAAGACCTAACTGGCGTAGGTCCCTGTGCGCGCACAACTGGTCCCGAGACTGAGCTAATATTAGCCAGTCGTTGAGGTAGTTAAGAATGTGAATAGCCTGTTCCTTGAGGAGAAAGAAGGGCAGGACATTGTACTGATATGCTTCAAACACGAACCACAGAAATGCTTCCTTCAGGTTCAATCTTGGGGACAGACACAACCAATGATGTGCTTCTGCTTTAGCATCTTGAACGGTAGCCTGTGAAGGGCCCAGTTCAAGACGCATAGATCTAAGATCGGCCATAACCCACTGCCTTTCTTGGGTACTGTGAAGTAAGGGCTGTAAAACCCGTCCTCATATTCCTGGAGGGACCAGCTCTATCACTTCACTCTAACACTCTATCCTTCGCCAGTAATGTTGCGATCTCTACACGCAAGACGGGGCCATCTGCAGCTTTTATTGAATCGAAGTGGATGCCCCTAAAGTTGGGAGGGCGCCGGGCGAACTGAATTGCATAAGCCAAGTCTGATGGTCCAGAGGAGCCAACAAGACAGACTGGAAAGCTCTATCCAGGCTCCCAGATAACGTACAAGTGGCACCAGCGGGACCACCGACGTACCCACGGTGGGACATCGATGGGGAACGCATTGAGATTTTTTTGGATTCTCCAAATTGAGATTTTTGGATTCTCTGCCTGGCCCTCCTCCTCGTTTACCATTTAGATCTAGTTTACCATCTCCCAAAGAGCAGCTCCATCTATCACTGGGTTGCCCATCTCAGGGCCTCTTGCACTAGTCCTAGTGGAGGCCTGGATGGGGTACTTAAGTTCAGAAGCCAAAGGGGCAACATTTAAACCACATTAACTGCAAAGGGACACAACTTACAATTTGCATCATAAGACTTTAAGATTATATTTGCAGTTTTACTGATTTAGCAATGCAGTCTATTTTCACTTGTCTTGATTGTCCTTATCCTATTTAAAATAATACTGATAAAAATAAACATTAAAATAAAAAAATTTAAAATTAGGAACAAAAAAGTGGATTAACAGTTTCTTTTGCTATAATAATGCAAAAATGCATTCATACTCAAACAGAGTATTGACCAAGCACAATGTTCAAAATCAAAACATTCTTGAGCAAGTATAGTTCACAAATCTATTTAGAGAGAAGTGATATTTTTCCTAATAATGCCCAAAATAGGGCAGTGCGCATTACTGAGCGCTCAACACATGTACTGTCTGTTTCATTAATACTGGACACCAGAGGGCGCACACGAGCAAGAAACTCCACATGTGCATCACAGTAGTAATAGAATTCATGATGTTCCAGGAAATTCCTAATATGGACAAATACATCAAGCTATGGATATGATTAAACATAGAAGATAGCAAGGCTTTAACTGATCAGCTGAACAAGTGAACACACAACGTGAATATATGGTTTATCTGTGTGTATCTGTGCCATCTCTGGTATTTTCATAATAATAAATATATTTATAATAGTATATTTATTGCTTGCTTAACCATTTAACTGTCACTCCCTATTGTGAACATAGACATGAAAATGCACTATCCAAATGTAATTTTTTTATAATTCATGAACAAAAACATTTTGTAATATGATTTTCATGTACAATTTCCATGATAATGCAATGTCTGATTTTAAAATGGTTTCCAAAGGATGAATTTTGAAATTTTAAGTCTTCAAGTGATATATAATTTCTTATGATTTCTAAAGCGTGATAGAAAAAAAGGCAACAAAGAAAGTCTTTTTGTGAAAAAGGTCTGAACTCCTGTTATGAAGTACATTTTTTGAGGTGCACTCTTGTCATAAATTAATCTATTACTTTTCCTACATAATTTGTAACACAAAACAGTGGTAAAATATCAATTTAGGAGTCTTAGACCTTTCCAACGATATATAGTTTGTCATGATTAGATTAGGATTTATTTGAAATATGGTGAAGTAAACATAGCCGCAGGGGCGGATTGGCCATCTGGCAATTCTGGCAAATGCCAGAAGGGCCGGACCATTTTTTAAATGTGGGCCGGTCAGTTTTATCTTTTGCAAGATTTGAATATGATGATGATGATGATAATAATAATAATAATAATAATAATAATAATACTAGTAATAATATAATAATAATAAAAATAATAATAATAAATGTTAAGCATTTGGCCCAGTCGGCGACGGCCGGCTGGTTTCGAGATGGGCCGACGGACCCAATCAGAGGTTGCGGATATCACGTAATCAAAATCAAGCAAGAATGTCATAAGTGCAACACGAGCAGTCAGATGATGGACATGGACTGTAAAAAAAAGGAAAGGCGGTGCTGAAAAGCTCAGAGAAAACAAAAAAAGGCTCTCAAATCTGACGCTGAAATATGCTGCAATGTTCAGGAAAGGTTTCAATTTGGCTGCTGCATCGGAGGACAGTAGTGCAGTAGAGGAGGTAAGAAGAAAACAGAAAATATACTTCTAAGTCATTATACTAAAATATACTAAGTTATTTTCTCGCCATTCAAGCTACTTCTGACAGTTTTTGACAGTAACCTACACTGTCAAAATTGTCGGCCGAGTCCGACCTGTGACTGTCTTTTTCCCCCCTCTTCTTCTAAAACAGCTTATAGCTAGTGTTTCAGCTATTAAAATAGTTACATTTTGTATGTAATGGCAAAGTGGTTATATTTTGTTTCGTTTTTTTAATAAGTTAATTTAGAAAGACGATTGGAGCATTTTTTGTTTGTTAAATATAAGTTTTCGTTTTTTTAAAGGATCAAACAGCGGCCAGCGGAAGACTGCAGTCTGTTTAATCAATTTATCTTCTCAAATCATCAGGACTTACCTAAAATAAAATCTATAGATATAAAACAGTTCAAGTAGCCGCAAAACAATGTTAGTTTAAGCGTTAAACCTAGATAAATGTGTGCTATTAGGCGCATATTCAGTCGTTTTTGCTTTAGCTGGACATGCAGGCGCCAGCGCGATCGTTTGCATATTTTCATTGAAAACTGTTTTAAATTTTCCGTCATTTTTGCTCACAGAGGTAAGAGTAATAGATCATTCGGAAATATAAAGGGTCTACTTTTATTTGTGTGCACTCACAATATTAACAAAACGTTACTAACAGTGGTTTTTATTAAATATAGAAAACAAACATGATACGCTTTCACTGCATCAAGATAATGCTCCCTGACCAGCAATACTGTTTATAATTTTATATCATGTTTTAATGTTCTTACATTTGTTGCTTTGTTTTTCAAATACGACCGAATAAATGTTCAGTGATGCTTCAAATAAATGTTTAAATAGCACTTTTTTCTATATTTTGTTATATTCTTATGCTAGTAAGTGGTGTTAAAAAATTAGTCTCCACATTAATGAGCCAATGTATTATGATGTGGGTTGTGGTGGGCCGCTGTGGGCCAGGAAGTCCAGGGCCACTTTTTGGTCCCAATCCGCCCCTGCATAGGCGTCCCGGTGACGGGACGGTGACAATTAAAGGGTTAACCCATTCAGACTTTGAATACAAGTTTGTTTTTCATGCTGCTAAGAAAACCATTTGCCATTTACACAATGCAAAGTGTTAGGAGTATCAACTCCATTTAAATGACGCAAGCATAGAGTCAAACTGCCTAATATTTGAACTACTTTTGAGTTCAAATTGCAATTAATATGCATTAATCTTCAGCATAACGCAGGCCACAAAATGATTGCAGATGGGCTGGATGTGGCCCCTGGGCCACCTGTTGAGTATCCCGGGTGTATCCCGGATGATAGCCAGAGATATCTTCAAAAAACCATCAGCTATTGGTGATATTTGGCATTTGATAGAGGATTTGGCATTTGTAATTAAATTATTATTATTAATATTATGGTACTTCTATTATTATATTTATAGGTCTATTCAATTCTGCAATAATTAAATCACCACATAATTGAATAAAATATTAAATTTGCTTACTCCTTATTAAAAATTATTTAAAACATTTAGATCTATTTTATAATGAATAGGCCTATAATTAAAAATATAAAAGTTTATTAATATACGAACACTTTAATAATCAGTTATCAATGAAAATAAGAACATCAAGTAAAGATGTAGACAAGTAAATTCTAAAAGCAACTTGTTTAACACAAAATACTTCAGTTCTGTTTTAGTTTTTTTGGCAGCGGCTATTTGCACTAAGTGTAAATAGCAATTAGATGCTACACTAAGTAAAAATAGAATATTTTCTTAGCGACAATTTGCCGATTGGAAGAGACTAATCGTTTGTTGTTTCCCCCTGTACACTGCACAACAAAGCTGAAATTCGTCTTGACTCAAAAAAAAATTTTTTTTTGTTGTGCCTGGCCTTAAACATGATATTCTTTCTGGTAATGATGCAAAATCTGATTAATTTCTGCGAACCGGTTCTTTTCGGACAGTTCAACTCATTGAACCAGTTAATCCAAGACCGTAGAGCCACGGTCACTTTATATGAAGAACATATTTAATTTATGCTTTTATTCCCCATAAATATTGATCATAACCCACGTTAACTTACCGACTTGTCCTTGGATATTTTCTTGAAGACAATATGTTTTGGGCTCATTGTTGTTTAGAAACTTGAACACAATAAAAAAAGCAATAGATTAATGCTTAAATTAATGTAAAATCATTATGTAATATAAACCTCTGCAACTGCAACAATCATTGTATTTTTGTCACTGGCTTTTATTATATAGAAAGTCCTATAAACTATACTTTACAATAATATTCTTTATATATTATCTAGTAACCCCGCAGTTATAATCAAGGCTTTTAAATCCATTATAAATTTCATACCTGGTAGAGATGATTTCGACTAATTTGTGAGGTCTGAAGCTTGAGAATAGAGAGAGCAGTGGTGAGGAGCTGGTATTTGTACCCAGGATGTGTTGTCCAACTAATCAGGTTAGCCAGGGTTATAGCTAAAATCCCCTTCACCCATTCTCCAGCGTCCCAAACAGTCAGACGGATACAGACAGATACCTAGCCATGCTATACCTGCCTGAGCGGATTGGGTTGGTTCCCTTGGTCAGCACTGGGGGAGATTACTACGCACTGACACTCTGGACACGATGAGCAATAATTTTGTCAGGATCAAGTCACGTGTTGTGGGGTTTGTGAATAAACAAGTCATGTTTATTGAAGATTCCAGATTGATAGAGAAAATCAGAGTCAACTGAGTTAATAAACAATTGCATTTGCACATTGTAACTGGAGAACAAATAAATAATCAGTGTATTGGGCAGGCATGTTTATCATTTAAAAAATTAAAATAAAACTTGTGTTATATAGCATAAATAAATGGATTCTATTAATACATGCATAGAGATTTAATCAAAGGAGAAGATGCTCAGACGTATTAATCACTGATAGTGCCTCAGTTATAATCCCACACTGTCAGTGTCAGCAATGTAAGACCCCAGGAAGATGAGGGAGATTATCACCATGAAAGACATGAAGTAACTGTTCTCTCACTCTGGATTACTTCAAGCCAAAGTCACTGTGCACATACACTCATGAAACCAAGCACAGATTGAAGCAAATAATCTGAGCATGCACATAAGAACTATAAATACATTTGAATGTTTATTATAGTATGCATTTGATATTTATTTGTTACAGCATAAAGTTTACAAAAAGGTGACTTCATTTAACATTAACTATGTATTATGCTAATTTAGTTCTGAATATTAAAATATATATATAACAAACCCTGATCCCACTTTGTGGTCCTTTGATTCTATTTTTAATTCCATTTGATTTAATGCAAATCATCTCATTAAACATGTAACAGTATTTGTTTACTCATTTATTCATTCGTTATTTTTATTTATTTATTTTCATTTATTTATTTATTTTTTGCCACAGAATATGTAACATTTATGTTGGAAGTAGGGCCGCCCTTTCCTAAAGATTTTTCTGGTCGACTAGTAGTTGTTCATTTTAAGCATTATGACCCTTTCACACAGGATGTGTAATGTGCTGTGCTGGCCGCTGGGTTCAGCATAGCACTTCAGATACAAACTGATTTGTGCTACGCTGGCCAGAGCAAAGCAGGTGAAGTTTTCAAAACTTTTAGCGGGAGTTTTATTTGGATGCCCCGTTTCTACTGAATGTGTGGGTAATCATCACGGAGCGCAACGACGAAAGTTGAATTATTTTGAACTTTTACCGCGGCTTGCATGCAAGTTTGGTAATGGTGCACTGCACTGCATGAAAAAAACTGCAATATTTTACAAAAGTGCAATGTTTTGTTGTTATTGTGAGTGCACACAAATAAATGTCTCTGTTACCTATGGCAGTGGTTCTCAATTCCAGTCCTCGCATACCCCCACTCTGCATATTTTGCATGTCTCTCTTTGTTAACACTCTTTGTTAAGTGAGCTCTGTTCATGTGCTGTGTTCACGGACATGGTTCCTACACAGTGTCCATTGCTTCCTACTCCCTGAGCAGGGGAAATCCGTTTAAGTTTTCTTCACTTTGGAGCATTCATTCATTAATTTGCGCTGCGCCATTGCCTGCAGCATCTTTACACACAGGTGAAACTTGCTAGAAGTGTGGGGTGTGACCTATATACCACTGTAAATAAATACAATTTAAATTCACGTCTCGCACACTTTAATGCCCTCTGAATAGAACATACACTCTTTCCGAACTGGAATCATGGCAGAATCTTGTAATGTCCACTTCGCAGGACACTCAGAGGCGAATAGAACAAACGTCTGAAGTGATAGAAGAAACATACAAATTGTGCAGAGCGGGGGTACGTGAGGACTGGAATTGAGAACTGCTGACGTATGGTAACATGTGGCCGGAGGACACAACATCTCCGTTCCCTCCATCAGGGAATGAGGGTTACTGAGACGTTCCCTCTCTGTCGTTCACTTCGACATTGTGCCGAATGTACGACACTAGGGGTCCGGAACTCTAAGGAAATGCAAATATTAAACAAGTATAAAAATACACTTAGACAAGCTAACAAAAGAAGTATAGGCTAATCTAATTTTACAAATAGGCTACTATAATAAAATAGTAAAAGATCAAAATAGTTAAAGCTTTATTGTGATTCAGCTACATGTACATGTAAATATAATCTAAACATTAATATCCCCTATGAAAATGGTTTTATTATTCACAATGGTTAAACATGGTTTTATTTAAATATTTATCATTTTGCCTAGCTAAAAAATACACAATTATTTCATACACAAATGGTTGCAGTGTTACAACATTTTAAAAGTTTTTGATATTGTACTTAATAATGTTTTTTGTTTTTCTAATTTTTTTATTAATAATTAATCACCTCTTGTGTGATATTATACACAACATTGTCGCTCTCCATAATACATTTGCATTTTAGAATTACAATATATTGTGACTGCCTTGTTTTGAATGTTGAACAATTGTATCAATATATGTGATGCGATCTGGGAAAACCCAACACATGGTGAAATTATACCTTAAACATAACAAAAGTTATAGCTATCTGAATTTGGCTGATAGCTATGATTTACAGGAATGGAATTTAAAAAAAAAACAGGATTTACACTATCGCTCTGGCTGTCTGGTTGTAAGGGTTCCAGCAATGAAAGGATTACACTACGACATCAACAGAGTTAAACACACACAGACACACAAAAAAATGAACAATACAACTTTAGGGAAACTGTGCATATCTATTTTTTTTTAGAAAATTATGGAAATGTCTCTTGATAACCACTAATGACAAGTTAGCATGGAATCGCCAGGACATTAATTGATACAAAAGGCTGAATCACCCTATGGTGAGTCCACCAGTGTGATATTTCCAAATATCTGGCCACTGTAGTGACCGCCATGTGTGAATAGGTTAATTATATTAGTTAACAAGAAAAATAATTAGATAGCATTTATTAATGTTAATTATTATTAAGTTCAACATGTATTATGATGTTAAAATACACAGTTGTATTTTAATATTAGTTTATATGCACTGTGAGTTAACATGAAGAGGAATATTTTTATTAACTAACTCTAAATAAGATTAATAAATGCTGTGAAAATATATTGTTCATTGTTAGTTCATTTTAGTTAATGCATTAATGTTAACCAAAAAAGAGACCTCATTGTAAATTGTTAATAACACATTTTATGATCCATAACCATTAAAAAAAAAAAAAAAAGTGATCTATAAGCATTTGTGAAATGTGAATTATATAAACTATATTACCAGTAAAGGACATATTAACTTATTTTATGTATTTGTTTCTGTAATTATATAAAAGTAAACTACATATCACTTGATTCTATGAATGTATTTTTTTCTGATGGGTTAAAAGATAGCTTAGCGTATGACTCCATCCGGTAATCATCCTGGGTATTACAGTCTTCATCTCTCTGTTACAATGAGTTTAAATATCCTCCCTCTCTCTCTCTCCCTCTGTCTCTGACTCTGTCTCTCTTTCTACCCATCCCCCCTCCCCACACTCATTCTGACACTCTGACACTCACACACCCACCACCACCACACACACACACACATAGAGGCAGATTGACATGAGATGTCTATTTGCTTTTTAAATTTCTTTAATTCATAGAGCTTTGGATTTGTTTGAATTCTTGCATAGTTCTTCAAAATGACTAGTTCTCTGTATGAAAAAAAGTTTGAAAGAGTTTGAATGCTGCATTTTAAAGATATAATAAAATTATGGTTGTCGTTTTTTCTTGTTACTTTAATAAATCACCACGTGAACAGCGTTCAAGATATCCCAAATCAGCTCGCAATTTAGCATCTTCAGTATCTTGGCATCATGCAGAAAAAGTTTGGTGTGAATCTCTTATTTTTCCTGATAGGAGTATTTAAAATTCCACATCCAAAATTGCCGACTTCCTGTTGGTCGTGGCTAATGGATGTAAATTAGAAAGTTGTCCGGATTAAAGTGAACAATATATGTACCGAGTTTGGTTACTGTAGGAAAAACTAACCCCAAATATTGTCAAAAAGTGGCGCTATAGAGTGCCTCCTCCACGCTCATTTATGAGCTTTTGCCAGTGTCTAACTATCACTAATGCTGATATGTGTGTTGCGTTTCATGGAAATCTAAGCATGTTAACTGCCTCAAAAACACAGGAAACAAATTGTAAACTTTGACACGTTGCCATGGAAGCAGCATTTAATGCATCGACAACCTGTTTACAGATTATTATTATTGGCCATGTTTTGACATTATACTGATGAAGTTGGAAGCAAATGGAGTAAAATTAAGATCTTGAATTTAAAGAATTTTGAAAATGACACATTTCCTGCAGCCAGTTGGTGGCGCTATAACTTGGACTCCTAATAGTCACATCTATGCGACCATTTCTCATTTCTCACCATAAATTTGTCACCTCGCCACGGCCAAACTGTTCGAGATATCAAAAATCCCCTGGCAATTTTGCATCCCCAATGTCTTGAGATCATGCTGACCAAGTTTGGTGACAATCCTATGGAAATCCTGGGAGGAGTATATCAAATTCCAGAGCATGTGTTTTTTAAACAGCTCTGAATAGCTCACTTCCTGTTGGGCGTATCTTATGACATAGAGTATGAAAGTTGTTTGGCTTAGTGAGATCTATATGTGTACCGAGTTTCATATGAATACGTGGAAGTATGTTTGCGCTATACATCAAGTTTTCTGACTGTGTTCCTGATGGCCGCAGGTTCCAGCATGTGTGCCAATTTTCAAGAGTTTTTGAGCATGTTAAGGCCCCCAAAAACCCCCGAAAGTTCGAAAGGAGAAAATTAATAATAATAAGAAGAATAATCCTTACGGGAACAATAGGGCTTCCGCACCTACGGTGCAAGCCTCCGGCACCACCTAGTATGAAACATGCATTTTCATACTAGGTGGTGCTATGGAGCTGATGAAGCACGTGTCTACAAATTTGCTCTGCTAAATCAAAATATACCGTATGACAAAATTTTCAGTTGAGTTTTGTGTAATTTTAAACATGGAAAGTCCCTCAAAATGGCGTGTGAAAATTAAAAAACTGCAAATTCAATCCAAGATGGCTGACTTCCTGTTGGGTGGAGTTAGATAAAACCAAGTGATCTTAGCCCGTCATGATGTCACCAATGACCATACCGAGTTTCGTGCAGATCGGAGAAACTTAATCCTGGCAATAGCCTCCATCTAACGTCTTACTTTATTTTACCAGTTGGTGGCTCTACAACTTTGACCTACGCTAACCAAATCAATGCGATCAGCCCACAAAGCCAAACATGTGTGTCCAATTTGAAGTAAATCACTTGATGCACAAAGAAGATAGAGTCCACTTCCTGTTTCATATTTTTGATGCTTATTTGACGCATCGCCGTGGCAACACTGTTTGAGCTATCAATAAAAGCTCCGCAATTTAACATCTCCTATGTCTTGACATGATTGTACCGAGTTTTGGTGCCATTTACATAAATCCCCTAGGAGGAGTATTTCGAAAACGACAGCATGCCATTTTCAAACAATCCAAAATGGCTGACTTCCTGTTGGGTGGAGCTAAAAATTTGAATTGGAAATTTGTTTGTCATGATGATGGCAATGTCCCTATGAACTTTCGTGAGGATCAGACAAAGTCTGTGGCAACCACAGCAATAAAAAAAATTAGAAAATTGTAGGGGGCGCTACAGAGTCCACTGGCCACACCCAAAACAAATGACCACAGAATTAAATATTTTGGCTAAGCTTCTACCAGTGTGCCAATTTTTGTGAGTTTTCGTGTATTCCGAAGGTATGAAACATGTATTTTCATACTAGGTGGCGCTATGGAGCTGATGAAACACGTCTCTACAAATTTGCACTACTAAATCAAAATATACCATAAGACAAAATTTTCAGTTGACTTTTGTGTAATTTTAAACATGGAAAGTCCCTCAAAATGGCATGTGAAAATTAAAAAACTGCTAATTCAATCCAAGATGGCTGACTTCCTGTTGGGCGGAGTCAGATAAAACCAAATGATCTTAGCCCTTCATGACGTCACCAATGACCATACCGAGTTTCGTGCAGATCGGAGAAACTTCATCCTGGCCCATGCCCGCATTTGGTGGCGCTGTAGAGCCCCTCGACCACGCCCAAGCTCAAGCACTACTAAATATTTACATTTTTCGCAGGTCTGATCTCTGTGCCAAATTTCATGAGTTTTCAACCCTTTTAAAGCACTTAAAAATGAGCGCGAACATAAAAACTGAAAAAAAAAAAATAATAATAATAATAATAATTAAAGCTGCAAGCAGCGATAAGTGGGCCCTCGCACGGGCTCACCGCCGACCGGTAGCTTTAGAAACACAGCAAACGTTGACCAATTTATGCATTTAAAGTGGAACGGCTTGCACCGATGTGCTAAAGCCCTATTGTTTTCGTCATGTTTTTTCACTATTATGTTTGACGCATTGCCGTGGCAACACCGTTTGAGCCATCAAAAAAAGCTCCACAATTTAACATCTCCTATGTCTCGACAAGATTGTACTGAATTTTGGTGCCATTTACATGAATCCCCTAGGAGGAGTATTTCGAAAATGACAGCATGCCATTTTCAAACAATCCAAAATGGCCAACTTCCTGTTGGGTGGAGCTAAAAATTTGAATTGGAAATTTGTTTGTCGTGATGATGGCAATGTCCCTATGAACGTTCGTGAGGATCAGACAAAATCTGTGGCAACCACAGCAATAAATAAAATTTGAAAATTGTAGGGGGCGCTACAGAGTCCACTGGCCACACCCAAAACAAATGACCACAGAATTAAATATTATGGCTAAGCTTCTACCAGTGTGCCAATTTTCGTGAGTTTTCGTGTATTCCAAAGGTATGAAACATGCATTTTCATACTAGGTGGCGCTATGGAGCTGATGAAGCACGTCTCTACAAATTTGCTCTGCTAAATCAAAATATACCATATGACAAAATTTTCTGTTGAGTTTTGTGTAATTTTAAACATAGAAAGTCCCTCAAAATGGCGTGTGAAAATTAAAAAACTGCAAATTCAATCCAAGATGGCTGACTTCCTGTTGGGCGGAGTCAGATAAAACCAAGTGATCTTAGCCCGTCATGATGTCACCAATGACCATACCGAGTTTCGTGCAGATCGGAGAAACTTCATCCTGGCCCCAGCCTCCATTTAACGTCTTACTTTATTTTACCAGTTGGTGGCGCTACAACTTTGACCTACACTAACCACATCAATGCGATCAGCCCACAAAGCCAAACATGTGTGTCCAATTTGAAGTAAATCACTTGATGCACAAAGAAGATAGAGTCCACTTCCTGTTTCATATTTTTGATGCTTATTTGACGCATCGCCGTGGCAACACTGTTTGAGCTATCAATAAAAGCTCTGCAATTTAACATCTCCTATGTCTTGACATGATTGTACTGAATTTTGGTGCCATTTACATTAATCCCCTAGGAGGAGTATTTCGAAAATGACAGCATGCCATTTTCAAACAATCCAAAATGGCCGACTTCCTGTTGGGTGGAGCTAAAAATTTGAATTGGAAATTTGTTTGTCATGATGATTGCAATGTCCCAATGTCCCTCGGTGTGGTCATGATGTCACCAATGACCATACCGAGATCGGAGAAACTTCATCCTGGCCCATGCCCGCATTTGGTGGCGCTGTAGAGCCCCTCAACCACGCCCAAGCTCAGGCACTACTAAACATTTAAATTTTTCGCAGGTCTGATCTCTGTGCCAAATGTCATGAGTTTTCAACCCTTTTAAAGCACTTAAAAATGAGCGTGAACATTAAAACTGAAAAAAAATATATATATATTTATATATAAAAAAAAATAATAATAATAATAGTGAAAAAACATGCCGAAAACAATAGGGCTTTAGCACCTCGGTGCAAGCCGTTCCGGCTTGCTCCTCGATGCTCAGGCCCTGTTTCAGAGAAGTGTATAAAGTATGTGTAATTAATAACCATTAATTATACATAGTTTATTGTGCTTAAATTAATAACTTTTGCTACAATAATAATAGTGAAAAATATGCCATAAACAATAGGGCTTTAGCACCTCGGTGCAAGCTGTTCCGACTTGCTCCTCGCTGCTCGGGCCCTAAAAAACATGCCGTAAACAATAGGGCTTTAGCATCTCGGTGCAAGCCGTTCCGGCTTGCTCCTCGGTGCTCGGGCCCTAATAATAGTGAAAAAACATGCCGAAAACAATAGGGCTTTAGCACCTGGGTGCAAGCCGTTCCGGCTTGCTCCTCGATGCTCGGGCCCTAATAATAATAATAATAATAGTAATAATAATAGTGAAAAAACATGCCGAAAACAATAGGGCTTTAGCATCTCGGTGCAAGCCGTTCCGTCTTGCTCCTCGATGCTCGGGCCCTAATAATAGTGAAAAAACATGCCGAAAACAATAGGGCTTTAGCACCTCGGTGCAAGCCATTCCGGCTTGCTCCTCGATGCTCGGGCCCTAATAATAATCGTGAAAAAACATGCCGTAAACAATAGGGCTTTAGCACCTCGGTGCAAGCCGGAACGGCTTGCTCCTCGGTGCTCGGGCCCTAATAATAGTGAAAAAACATGCCAAAAACAATAGGGCTTTAGCACCTCGGTGCAAGCCATTCCGGCTTGCTCCTCGATGCTCGGGCCCTAATAATAATAATAATAATGTAGAGTATTTGTGGTAGAAGATGATCAGTTGAGAAACTTCGTCAACCTCCCCCACCAGTTTATTGCTTATGGCTCCAACGTGTCTGCTATCCTGGCAGTTTTAGGCCTCAAAAGATGCTGAACATCCCCTTGTCCTTATCTGCTTCAAAGGGTGTACTAAGGAAAGAGGGGGGGGTGGGGGGGGTGCAGCCCCCACTTTCACCCATGAACACACACACACACACACAGACACACATGGACTCCACTCCTAAAAGGACATTTACGTTCAAGCTAGAAAAACCATAGTTAGACTGTAAATAGCGTATTCCTGAGTTTGTGTGTAGGCTCACAGCCACCATAGTGCAAGCACAAAGTCATAATCATGACAAAACTGTACACTAGTAGAGTTTTTGTTGCTTTTTGTGTCTAACCCTTGTGAAATTGTACAGTACCTGGCATGTTTGGTGTCCACGTAATTCTCTTTCCATTTCTGAACTGATGATGTATAGTACATGACTTTAATGTGCAGTGCATGGTTTCATCACACCTTTGGGCAAAAGTTACACAATCTCATTCAAACTATCAAGATGCAAATCAGGTGGTCTGGTGACACAAAGGAACTCTTCCCACCAAAAGACCCTCGCACGGTCATTCGCCAACTCCCCAGGGATGGGTGTTACTTTTGCCTGAACTTAAAAGTTGCCAGACACACCTCCGTTCAGTTCAGTTTCTTTCTCCTTGGGTCAAAACTCCATGCTCCCCTTCCGGGGAAAAACCCCCGCCAAGGGGACCCCAGCATGAGGTCGGACTCTCTCTTTCTCTCTATCCTGGCATCTTCAACTCAGCCCTTTTGTAACCATCCGATCAGCCGATCAATGGAACAACGAAGGCTCCATCTCCATGGAATCATCAGGACGACCTACGAGCTGACATCTGGACACTTGCGTAAGCAAGCACAAAAAGGAAACCAATGCAAGTAACCATTTAAATGTTAAATGTTATAGCCAAGCTGTGCCCCTTATAGGTTAAGGAGATTCAGGTTCTCTCTGATGATTTGGTTGTGCTGATGTAAAAAGTTTGCCAGTCTACTCTCTCTCTCCTCCTCACTCACTCTCTCTCTCTCTCCCTCTCTCTTGCTTTGTTTTATGTGTTGTTTGTTTAGTGTTCCTTATTTGCTAGCTAGTGTTTATTTTCCCCTTTTACGTATTCAATAAACTCACATTTTGTATTCACAAATTAATTTCTTACTGTGTTCCTTGCTCACAAACATCACGTCACTTAAACTGCTTTGATTTCGTTACAAAACTGATCCAGTCCTGTAACTTAGCCAGTTACAGTGGGAAAGATTAATTTTCAAGGCTAGGAAGTTGATTTTTCTTAGAGTTAGAATAAAAGCGGCTAATACTCGCTGGACGAGGGCATTAGTTCGGTTTATTTTTGACTCGTCTGTTTCAGAGAAGTGTATAAAGTATGTGTAATTAATAACCATTAATTATACATAGTTTATTGTGCTTAAATTAATAACTTTTGCTACAATAATAATAATAGTGAAAAACATGCCATAAACAATAGGGCTTTAGCACCTCGGTGCAAGCTGTTCCGGCTTGCTCCTCGATGCTCGGGCCCTAATAATAATAGTGAAAAAACATGCCGTAAACAATAGGGCTTTAGCACCTTGGTGCAAGCCGTTCCGGCTTGCTCCTCGGTGCTCGGGCCCTAATAATAGTGAAAAAACATGCCGGAAACAATAGGGCTTTAGCACCTCGGTGCTAAGCCGTATCAACAACCCGTTTACAGATTCTTATTGGCCGTGTTTTGACATTATACTGATGAAGTTTGAAGCAAATCGAGTAAAATTAAGATCTTGAATTTAAAGCATTTCGAAAACGAAACATTTCCCGCAGCCAGTTGGTGGCGCTATAAGTTGGACATCTAATAGTCATGTCTATGCGATCAGCATCATACAACGAACAAACTGATAAAGTTTCATCAGAATCAGACAATGTGTGCAAAAGTTATTAGACACTTCCTGTTTCTCATTTCTCGCCATAAATTCAAAGCTTCGCCACGGCCAAACCGTTTGAGATATCAAAAATCTGCTTGACAATTTTTCATCCCCATTGTCTCTAGATTATGTTGACCGAGTTTGGTGGCAATCGGGTACAAGACCTAGGACTAGTATATCAAATTTCAGAGCATGCATTTTACACTAACCTCTGAATAGCCAACTTCCTGTTGAGCTAATGACATAGAGTGTGAAAGTTGTTCATCTAGGTGAGTTCTATATGTGTACCAAGTTTCATATGTGTAAGTGCAAGTATGTGTGATATATAGCCCTCCAAATTTCAGGGGGCGCTGTAGAGTCCCCTTGCCATGCCTGTGTACCAGTCTCTGTCTGGCCCTAATGGCCACAGATTCCAATGTGTGTGCCAATTTTTTGAGCATGTTAAGGGCCCCAAAGGTGGCAAAAACCATGACGAAGAATAATAATAATAAGCATAAAAGAAGAAAATATAAGGGACTTTATGTCAACTTGAATGATTTATGACAGGGGCGTGTCCAAATATGACACCAAATATGGCACCTGTCACATCCTGTTCCTGTTTCCTGGCTTTTATGACACGCAGGTGTCCACATGACACCTCTGACACCTCTGACCTCCTGTTTCTTGAACTTTACGACCTGTAGGTGACCGAATGACACTTCCAAAAATCCTGTTCCTGTTTCACGAAAATTGTGAAACCGTGTTAATGGCAGCGTCCATTTTGTGATCAGGATGTGGTTCAGCCATTTTGTTTTATCAATTGTTATGAAGTGTTACAGCGATCTCGGTTGGGTTGGACCTTCAAGTGCTCTGGTTGTTTCACACCTTTGAATAAGAATGAGAAATTAATAAGATGAGAGAGAGATTGTGATCTTTTGTATTGGGAAAATAGTCTCCTTCAAACATTTATCCCTATAGCCATCAATGACTGTTCAATAGTTTGAAATGGTCAAGCAGTCATCCAAGTCAATGTCTAATCTATCTAAACATGTTCCCCCTCAGTCGTTCTCTACGACGTTACGTCAATGACGTAATATTGGGGATCGGCAACGAGACCCTATCACCTCTGAGCTAAAGAGAAAAAGCCAATGAACATTGGCGAGTGGAATTTGCATGCCGCGCCACTCCCCCGGACATACGGGTATATAAGATGGCGGCGTGCATCCACTCATTCAGATTTCTGCTTCGGAGCCTCGCCTGTGAAGAGCTGTTCCTATAAGAGAAATAAGAAGACGGAGAAGAACGACACCTGCTGTTCCTGCTCCTGTTCCTGCCTGCTCGATCGTGTTACTGGCGCTGCCGGCATCTGTGCCAACCAGCGATCTCTGGCTGTTGCCTTCCCTGGGGCACGCCGATCTAAAAGAGCAATTTTCTTACACGGTCGTTGATAGCGTCTTTCGGGATGTCTGTCCGACCGTGTGCTGCTGGATGTGGTGGTTTTCTGTCGTCTAATGACGGCCACGAGCGCTGCCTCTCGTGCCTGGGCCGAGAACACGCTGAGGCGGCGTTTGTGGATGGATCGTGCACTCATTGTGAGCGCATGTCCATGGCCACGCTACGATCGCGCCTCTCGTTCGCGAGATGGCGCCCTTCATCCTCTACCCCTTCCAGTTCGGCGGGCCGTTCCGGCTCCTCGGCTGCATTGGTTAGAGGTGAAGGTGATTTGAGGGTGACAGTGCCGAACGTTCCGTCGGGTCAGCCCCCGCGGAAGTCCGGTCCCTCAAAGCGTGGCCCCGTGGAGTTGCCAAAGCTCAGCACTCGTCCACCAGCTGGACCTAGTGTTACCTTTGGCGCTCCAGAGGATGACAGAATGTCCGTCACTGCATCAGAGGAGGGGCTTACGCCTGCTGATGCTGAAGCTTCTAGGACGCAATCGAGCCTGTCCCTCCAGCCGAGATGAAATCAGGGTTCTACAGTCCCTATTTCATCGTGCCCAAGAAAGGGGGTGGGTTACGACCGATCCTGGATCTTCGAGTGTTGAACCGGTCCCTTCACAGGCTACCGTTCAAGATGCTTACCTCGAAACACATACTGTCTTGCGTACGACACCAGGATTGGTTTGCAGCCATCGACCTGAAGGACGCGTACTTTCATGTCTCGATTCTGCCTCGACACAGACCGTTTCTTCGGTTTGCTTTCGAGGGTCGGGCATATCAGTACAAAGTCCTCCCATTTGGCCTGTCCCTGTCTCCCCGCGTCTTTACCAAAGTCGCGGAGGGTGCCCTGTCCCCCCTTTGGCGGAAGGGCATCAGAATCCTCAACTATCTCGACGACTGGCTGATTCTAGCTCACTCGCGAGATGTGTTGTGCGAACACAGGGACCTGGTGCTGCAGCACCTCAGCCACTTGGGGCTTCGGGTCAACTGGGAGAAGAGCAAGCTCTCCCCTGTGCAGAGCATCTCTTTTCTCGGTATGGAGCTGGACTCGGTCACCATGACAGCACGCCTCACCAACGAGCGCGTCCAGTCAGTGCTGAACTCCCTGAAGGCTTTCAGGCACAAGACAGCGGTCCCTCTCAAAGATTTTCAGAGGCTCCTGGGGCATATGACAGCCGCAGCCGCAGTTACGCCGCTCGGGCTGCTTCATATGAGACCGCTTCAGCGCTGGCTACACGACCGAGTCCCGAGATGGTCATGGCACCGCGGCACGTTCCGGGTGGGCGTTACCCCGGAATGTCGCCGCCTGTTCAGCCCGTGGTCGGACCCTGTTTTCCTCCGGGCAGGAGTGCCCCTAGGACAGGTGTCCAGGCATATTGTGGTCAACACAGATGCCTCCATGACGGGCTGGGGTGCTGTGTGCAACGGGCAGACAGCCTCGGGCTCCTGGACAGGACCTCGACTGCAGTGGCATATCAATTGCCTCGAGTTGCTGGCCGTGTTTCTGGCGCTCCGGCGGTTTCTTCCGCTGCTGCGCCACAAGCACGTGCTTGTCCGTACGGACAACACAGCGACCGTAGCGTACATCAACCATCAGGGTGGTCTGCGCTCCCGTCGTTTGTCGCAACTCGCCCGCCATCTCCTCCTCTGGAGTCAGACGCGGCTCAAATCGCTGCGGGCCGTTCATGTTCCAGGAGAGCTGAATCGTGCAGCCGACGTGCTCTCACGACAGCTCACCCTTCCTGGAGAATGGCGACTCCACCCCCAGACGGTTCAGCTAATTTGGAGTCGATTCGGGGAAGCTCAGGTGGACCTGTTTGCTTCCCCAGAGTCCTCCCACTGCCAGCTCTTTTTCTCCCTGACACAGGCCCCCCTCGGCAGGGACGCTCTGGCACACAGCTGGCCTCGGGGCCTCCGCAAGTACGCCTTTCCCCCAGTGAGCCTCCTTGCACAGACCCTGTGCAAGATCAGGGAGGACGTGGAGCAATTCCTGTTGGTTGCGCCGTTTTGGCCCACCCGGACCTGGTTTGCCGACCTCATGCTCCTCGCGACAGTCCCTCCCTGGAAGATTCCCCTGAGGAAGGACCTTCTTTCTCAGGGGGACGGCACGATTTGGCACCCGCGTCCCGATCTATGGAACCTACACGTGTGGCTTCTGGACGGGACACGGAGGACCTCACTGGCCTCCCCCAGGCTGTGATAGACACTATCACTCAGGCTAGAGCCCCCTCTACGAGGCAGGCCTACGCCCTGAGGTGGGGTCTGTTCGTTGACTGGTGTTCCTCTCGCCGAGAGGACCCACGGAAATGCTCGGTCGGAGTGGTGCTTTCCTTCCTGCAAGAGAAGTTGGAGCGGAGACTGTCCCCCTCCACTTTGAAAGTGTATGTCGCAGCGATTGCGGCATATCACGATGCAGTGGATGGTTCATCCCTAGGGAAGCATCACCTGATCGTCAGGTTCCTGAGAGGTGCGAGAAGGATTAACCCTCCTAGATCGCACCTCGTACCCTCTTGGGATCTCTCCGTGGTCCTCCAGGGCCTTCGGGGAGCTCCCTTCGAGCCGCTCGGTTCAGTTGAGCTGAAGTTCTTGACGCTCAAGACTTCGCTCCTGGCTGCGCTGGCCTCCATCAAGAGGGTAGGGGACCTACACGCATTTTCGGTCAGCGAAGAGTGCTTAGAGTTCGGGCCAGGTAACTCTCACGTTATCCTGAGACCCCGGCCCGGCTACGTGCCCAAGGTTCCCACCACTCCCTTCCGAGATCAGGTGGTGAACCTGCAAGCTCTGCCCCAGGAGGAGGCAGACCCGGCCTTGGAGTTGCTGTGTCCCGTCCGTGCCCTGCACGTCTATGTGGACCGCACCCGGAGCTTCAGACGCTCCGAGCAGCTCTTTGTCTGCTTCGGGGGACAGCAGAAGGGGAATGCTGTCTCCAAACAGAGGTTGGCCCACTGGGTAGCTGATGCCATCACCTTGGCGTACAAAGCCCAAGGTGAGCCGTGCCCCCTGGGAGTGAGAGCCCACTCCACCCGGAGTGTGGCCTCCTCCTATGCGCTGACGCACGGCGCCTCTCTAGCAGACATCTGTAGAGCTGCGGGCTGGGCGACACCCAATACCTTTGCGCGGTTCTACAACCTCCGCGTTGAGCCTGTGTCCTCCCGTGTGTTGGGTAACATCAGGTAATTTGCGGGAGGACGGCTCAGGTGTCGGCTTGCTGCGCCACTCCTCTCGGATCCGTGCGCTATTCTCCCAGTTGTTCCCATGGTTGAACTCTGGGTCCTCCTTGCCCCGCAGTACTGGACTAGACGGAGTAGTCCATACTGTGCTCCGGAGCGGGGCCTCCTTCACCCCCCTCCGGTTGTGGCATCATGTCTCAGTATCTCCACGGAACCTTCCGTGTTTCCCCAGTCTAGTTAGACTTACTTCTAAAGCTTCCACATGACTTAACCGTCATTGTGCTCCGCCCCCCAACGGCTGCTTCAAACTTGGCACCCCTGGTGGGCCACCACGTGGTCTACAGGGCGTTGGGACGGTTACGCATTGAGCCCTTTGTTCCGACACGCTTGCCTGCCGGCATTGGGTCTCGGCTGCGTAACGCAGTTCAGGATTGTGGCGTTTTCCAGAGGTCCCCAATATTACGTCATTGACGTAACGTCGTAGAGAACGACTGAGGGGGAACGTCTCGGTTACGAAGGTAACCCTCGTTCCCCGAAGGAGGGAACGGAGACGTTACGTCCTCTTGCCACAATCCTGGACTGCGCTGAAGCCGGGTTGCGGCTCGGCTCCTCAGCAAATCTGAATGAGTGGATGCACGCCGCCATCTTATATACCCGTATGTCCGGGGGAGTGGCGCGGTGCAAATTCCACTCGCCAATGTTCATTGGCTTTTTCTCTTTAGCTCAGAGGTGATAGGGTCTCGTTGCCGATCCCCAATATTACGTCATTGACGTAACGTCTCCGTTCCCTCCTTCGGGGAATGAGGGTTACCTTTGTAACCGAGACGTTTCTACATGTTCTTTGCCGAATCCCCAGTGTTGCAGTATATTTTTGCACTCATGAAGGCAGATTAAGAAATGACATTGTTGAGACAATGTTTAAAAATAAAACAATAGTTAATTAAGAAAGTTCTAAGACAACTTACATGAGTTCCACACAGTCCAGTTACCTCTCTGTGAATGATGGAGTTGCTCCCACAGACTTGCATGCATAGCCCTCCTGTCTGGGGTCTGTGTTGATGTGTATTTGATGTGTTGAAAAGTCAGATGTGTTGAAAAGTTATTCAGGATGTAGACGAGGATCTAAAGAAGATCTCAAATCTTCTGGTCTAAAATCATTCTTTCATCCTAAGCATCTGACTCCTTCCTGGCATCTTGTCTGTGTGTATTAGGATTACAACGTGTTACCTTGGTTAACAGTGTCATACATATTGAAAAAAGTTAGCCAGGACATGACTTTTTCATCTGCATTTGACAAATCTTCTAGTCTAAAATCTTTCTTTCATCCTAATCATCTGTCTCCTTCCTGGCTTTCTGGGATCTGCACAAATGGTATTTTGCAGACACCTCAGCAGGTTCAGCTCTATTGGCTATATGTTAATGTCTCTTAGCTCCTGAGCAAGAATGGTGTCAGGACTTCCGCCTTTCCAAGGAAGATGACCGTCTTAATGTGTCTATGTTAACGGCCCACTCTTTGTTTTAGTTTGAAGACGTCCTCTCTATGGGCTGAAAGTTGATGGCTAAGACAAAGAATCAAAGCATTAGAGGCCATAGCAAACATATGATTTATGTACTTTATATCCTTCTGAAAAGGTTTGAGTCTTTCTAAATCATTTGTATGTGTGCATCCTGACACAGCTCTGTAGGAGCAGTACAATCTGATCCATGGTCTAATGTTAAAAACTTATCACAAAGAACCAAGACATTTATTCGAACCACCTACCATCCTCCCTGTCTAATGTCTCTCTGATAGTTAAGGTGTTTTGAAGGGTTGTGAGTCTTTTAACTGTGTAATGGTGTATTGGTTGATAAAATGGGCTCAATGGGTAGTTTTTATTAAAGTTTTCACATGCAAATAAAAACACTGCAACATTTGTATATTTCCAGAAAACTGGAAAACAAGACGGATGTGTTTCAAGACAAACATTTGCGTATTGGTAAACAATTTTAGAAAAAAGCTGTGAAATATTTAAAACAAAAATGTATCAAACACGTCTGTGTTAAACAAAGGCATATGATAGTTATCAAAATCTGTGTTGCAGTTTTTTTTAAAAAAGGTAGAGTTTGTTACTGATTCAAGTTAGAAAAAGAAAAACAAACAAAAAATATCAGATGCAGTCGTTAAGCAGCAGCATATGACAGTTGTCAAAATTTGTGTAATTAAAAAAAAAAAAGGTTTACTGATACAAGTTACAATCTTAAAATTTAAGATGTAATGAAACATTGCAAGAAAATAAAAAGAACCGAGTATCTTACACAATGGCCACGATAGCTCTTCATTCACCGCTGACAAAAAATCTGAATGAAGCTAGATCCGCCATGGTAAACCACACCCTCTCTCCAAACGCATCCATCCCTAACACTTCCATAACACTAATATATGGCACAATTGCTGATTTAAAAATAAATACAAAATTAAAATTAAAATTAAAAAGGGGTTGTTTTTAATAAATTGGTTACATTTCTTAAATCAATTAAAATGTCCTCAATATTTTTAAAATTAGAGCAGAGTTTTTTTTTTACTTTTAGGGTAATGAAACCAGAATGATCTGTCCAGATTAGTGTTACAGGAAAATGTTTTGTTTATTTTAGTTATATACACTTCATTAATTTAATTGATTTATTCCCTCTTAGAACTTACTGGGCCTGTTATTATTTCAAATATACTCATATACGTAGTTAAATATCAGGATGCAAGCAAATGCTTTTGTTTCACACTTTGATTTTCCAACCGTAAGACTTACAGACGGCTATATCAATTGAATCGCACACACGCACAGTTAAATGTCTAAACTTTTACAACATCACACGAAATGCGTGTATCTTGTATCACGCAGTGTGATAAAATGAGAGAGGATGGTGACAAGGATCCAGAATTTGTGACGCGTCAATATGTTTTGGTTACATTTATTTACATTTAGTTACAGTTTAGTTACATTTATTTCTTCACTCAGATTATTCCAAACCTCAACACAAAATACACTACAAATGCAAATGTGTACACAAACACAGACATACAGCTAAAATGGAACCGTGCACAAACATACATGCAAACACAAACATGCACTCAAACAAACACAAGCATACACACAAAATAGACACAAACAAACACTCATGCAAACACAGGGCACAAACACACACACACACACACACACACACACACACACACAAACGTAATGCAGACACATACAAATGCAAACAAACACACAAACTTAATGCAAACACACAAAATAGACACTAACAAATGTACACACACACACACACACACACACACACACACACACACAAACAAACACAAACAAACAAACAAACAAACATAATGCATACACAAACAATGCACACACACAAATGCAAATACATAAGAAGAAATTATGGGGGACTGTGTGTCAAAAATTGATTTATGACCCATGATTTATGGCAGGCACGTGTCCAAATATGGCACCTGTCACGTCCTGTTCCTGTTTCCCTGTTTTTATGGCATGCAGGTGTTGTGATAACACTTCCGACCTCCTGTTTTTTAAACTTTACAACCTGTAGGTGACCGAATGACACCTCTGACCTCCTGTTCCTGTATCCTATGGTAGTGTCCATTTTGCGTGATCAGGATGTGGTCTGACCATTTTGTTTAGCATGTGTTAGAAAGTGTTACGTAATCTTGGAAGGGGTGGTCCCTCATGCGCTCCACTAGGTCTTTAAATAGGTATAAGGTATTTGTGGTTATGGTATAGAAGACGTTCTTCACTTGGTCTCTACAATGACTGCAGCAACTCCAAAAACCCCTAATTCAGTCAGAAAGATGATGCGTATTTCACCAACTAGAGGACCTGTTGAAATGAGAGAAGAGTTGACTTTTGCGCCAAAGAAAAAACAAGCTAGCATTATTAAGTATCTCAGTGAAGATCTTGATACAGTGAAACGTAATTTCATGTCTCAAGATCCGTCACCGTCCTGCTGCTACAGCAATACCCCTGAGACTGTACCAGCGATGCCTGATGACAACGCTATGCCTATGGAGTCCATGCCATTGATACCTGATGACAACGCTATGCATATGGAGGCCATGCCGTTGATGCCTGATGACAATGCTACACCAATGGAGATTGTGCCAGCAATGAACGCCTACAGCGCTACACCCATAGGTTCCAGGCCTATGATGAATGATGACAAAGTTACGCCTATGGAGACCAACCCATATACGTATGACAACAGTTGGTTGGATAAATATTGTATGCAGCTGGGTTATCACAGCCTGGGGTTTCTCACAACGCCATACGGCAATGCCGAAGTGCTAGCTAGAGCAGCTGCCTGTGCTGGTATTGATGACTTAGACGGGTGTATCCCCGCTAATGGGTTCAAAATAATAAAAGCTACCATTGTGGTCTTACTGGAGCATCTTATCAACAAAAAACTTAAGGAACTTTGCCAGGGATGTGAGATTGACCATCCTAGTCAACTTAGACATTCCTGCTTGTTTGAACCAAGCGCCTATTTCTTTGATGCATACTTTGAGGAACTGTCACGTAATCTGGTCAAACCCGAGCTTAAACACATCATAGCTCAAGCTCTGAACCGGTGTGGATTAAGGATCAACCCCCAGAGGATCCAGGGTTCAGTGGATGCGATTTTGTGTGAACTACGTGACGAGGTTTACATTGTGGAGAAGCTTTGTGAGATCAGAGAAAGAGTCGTGGATACCAACAGCGAGCAGATTGTCTATGACGCGGTGGACTGCTGGAAGGGAGGTGCATACACTGGACAAGTATAATATAACCATGGGGAACACATGCTGTGTTAATGTTCTGACAAAATGTATATTTAAACAACGAGTTAGGTGTGAAATGACCAACTTACTGTACAAGATCATTGAGGACAATCCTGATGCATCCTTAGCATTAAATGTATGTACTGTTAATGCCAAACGTTTTACAAACCTCAAGAAACAAATGACAATTGTAAGAGCTATGTCAAATGAGTGGACTGATATGATGCGTATGTGTATTAATGTTGGCGAGCCAATTTCTGTGACTATCAGAAAAATACTAGAGCTTATGACTGAATGTGGTAGTAGCATTAGAATTGCTGACATTTTATGTCTATGTACATATGTATCAGATCTATGTGTGGTATTGATTTCAAGAAATGATCAGGCAAATGTTTGTGAGATTACTGAAACATTAGTTGATTACCTGATTGAAAAAAACATTGTGATGTGTGTGAAGTTTCTTCAGTATATTGATGATGTTTGAAACTGTAGGATTCTTTATGAGCTGTTTTTATAAATAAAAACCAATACACTTTTCACTCTTAGGCATTATCCTTATGTAGACTCCGATGTGGCAATATGTCTGAACATATGATGAAGAAAATTTACTATACGCCTTCTAACCCAGGGTCTTTAGGTGGTAAAAAACGGTTAAAAGATGCTATTTTAAAGGATACAGGGGTTCGGTTAACTGATAAACAAGTATCAGACTGGTTGGCTGGTGAGGATGCTTACACACTACACAGAACAGCCCCACTAAAATACAAAAGGAATAGAGTTTTTGTATATGGTATCGACATGCAGTTTCAGGCTGATCTTGTTGATATGTCAGCATATGCCAAGGAAAATGACAACAACCATTTTCTGTTGACGTGTATAGATTTGTTCAGTAAATATGCATGGACACGTGTGTTAAAAAACAAGAGCGGGATAGAGGTTACTAAAGCTTTTGAGTCCATACTGAAGGAGGGTCGTGTGCCACTGAAATTACAAACAGATAAAGGAAAGGAATTTTTTAACAAACATTTTCAAAGCATGACAAAAAAGTACAACATAACACATTTTGCAACAGACACTGAGTTAATAGAACGTTAAAGGGCCGTATGTGGCGATATTTAACAGCTACAAATTCCAGACGATACATTGATATACTTCAAGACATCACGGATAGTTACAACGCTAGTTACCACAGAAGTATCAAGATGCGCCCGATTGATGTGAACAAAGAAAATGTGTCTACAGTGTTACATAATCTATATGGATCTAGGAAACCCCACAGTTCCAAACCAGTATTTAAGTATAAGGTTGGCGACATAGTTAGAATCTCTAAAGTTAGGGGTCCATTTACAAAGGGGTATGAGAAAAACTATACAGAGGAGTTTTTCACAGTAAATGAATGTATCCCACGAGAACCACCTGTCTATAGACTCTGTGATTATGATGGTGAGATTATTGACGGGTTTTTTTATGAGGATGAGGTACAAAAATTTTTTGTGAACAATAATAAAACGTTTAAAATAGATAAAATTTTGGACAAGAAGAAACGTGGTCGGTCATCAATGGTATTGGTCCAGTGGGCTGGATGGCCTTCCAAATTCAATACATGGGTGAATGAGAGAGATGTGATAGATGTACGCACACCATAAAAACGTCTCATCCTCTCAGATCTGTACACATTCATTTAAAAGCTGCAATGTCTGAGGGCGGTTTTTACGTGACGCTGCCATGCAATGCGTCATTATATGTTTACCCGGAAAACAGTATTTCTAATTACAGAACCATGCTGTCAAGAACTCTAAACCTAAAAGGTGAGTGGGAGGTAGGACTGATAGAGTTTGAATATCCCATATCATGGTATACATTTCCAGAGGAGGATGCTGCATATATTGTTACCAATGGACGGAATAGTTTGGAGGATTTTGAGGAACATGAGCCTCATGAGGTTGGTGAGGGAATAAACATCAGTATCGACAATGGTGGTCAAAGTATATCAAAGCTATGCAACACGCTAAAGACGGGGTACTACGAGGATATTGTATTTCTGATTAGAGAAATAAATACAACTTTACCTCCTGGAACAACCCTTGGATATGATCATGTCAAAAACAAAGTCTTTCTAAAAGCCCCTCCGAAGATGTCCCTCACATTTTTTGGGAAGTTAGCCGTTATACTGGGGTTGAAGCCTGGGGTGGCTATAGAATCTGCAAAACAACTTGATGAAAGCTACGGTAGGCGTGTCACGGGTGTGACATACGCCCCACACCAAGCTGACATAAATGGAGGATTGTACACCCTGTATATATACACAGATAGCATAGAATATCAATCAGTTGGTGATTCGTATGTGCCACTACTGAGATGTGTACATATAGACCGTGAAAATAACAAGATTGTCAGTGTTAGATATGATAAGCCACATTACGTACCTGTCAATAAAGCGTCTATTACAGAGATAGCAATAGAGGTAAAAGACGATCAGAATCAAGGTGTACGTTTCACTTATGGGAAGGTGAGCGCTAAGCTACACTTTAGACCCGTGAAACAGCTTGTTTTTTAATCATAATAATAAAATGATGTATCTCAATACTTACAAAATGGATCCTGAGCGTTATGTAGCTTATTACCAAAACCAGGCGGGTAATGGACTCCCCGGCTCTGCTGGGGGCGGAGTAATGTACGGGGCGGGCCTAGGGGGGATATTTAGAGGTCTCTTTAGGATGGCTATACCATTACTAAAGCGGGGTTTTAACATAGCCAAGCCGCATCTTAAATCAGCTGCAAAAAACATATTAAGCGATGTTGTTAGTAATACATTATCACACTCTTTTAACAACAATCACGCTCAAGACGGGTCTGGATTAATGGTAATGTCTCGCAAAAGAATATCTAGACCACCAGGGACCAGGAGGAGTGGTCAAACAGCGAAGAAAAGAAAGCACACTACTAAGAAGTCCTCAGTCGTAAAACGCAAGCGCAAAGCGACAACGAAACGTATTACAACAGAGAAGACAAGGAGATCTGTCAAAACAATATTCTAGAACATGGCCTTATTACACAACATGTCGGAAGAATGTATCAAATCTGAACTTGATTTGTTCACAGTACCGCTGACACAAACGGCTATTGAAAAAAACACCTATATAGAAGTTCCGCCATTATCAGCGATTTCAGACACAGCCCCATTGGAATTTTTTATTGCAGGTACTGGTGAGGATTATATTGATCTAAACAATACGTTGCTTTTTTTACGGGTCAAAATTACTAATCCTAATGGGACAGATATTGCCGATGGAGCCCCTGTAGGACTCATCAACTATGCTGGAGCAACAATATTTTCACAAGTAGATGTGTCATTGGGGGATCGTTTGATATCACAGAGTACAAGCACACATCCTTATCGCTGTCTTATTGAGTGTCTTCTTAATTATGATAAAAACACATTGGAAACGCTTTTCTCTGCCGGGCTTTTTTACAAGGATAGTGCGGGGCATATGGACGAGTCAAACCCTGCTGGAGAAAATCGTGGCTTAACAAAGAGAGCGGCCTTTACCAATGCCAGTAATGTTGTGGAGTTACCAGCACCCATTCACAGCGATATCTTCTTTCAAGAAAAACTGATGCTTAATGGGGTGGATATTAAAGTTCGTATGACAAGAGGAAAAGATGAGTTCTGCTTGATGAGGAGTGATGCAGTGCCTTATAAACTAAACATTGTATCAGCCTCACTATTTGTGAAAAAAGTAAGCGTCTCACCAGCTGTAAGATTAGGTCATACACAAGCGCTGCTAGCAGCCACAGCCAAGTATCCCATAGACAGAGTAAGCCTAAAAAACTTTTCAATTCCTTCAGGCTCTCGTGTCTGTAATCAAGAAAATCTATTCTTAGGAACTCTACCGAAATCTGTGGTTCTAGCTATGGTTGATAATGATGCATTTACAGGGTCCTATAACAAAAATCCATTTGCTTTTAAACATTATGACCTAGAATTTTTAGCTTTATATGTTGACGGGCAGCAGTACCCCTCAAAGCCTCTTCAGCCTGATTATGGTAGTGGATCTGCTGTGCGTGAATTTTACCAGCTAGCACTATCTTCTGGAAAACATCTTAAAAATCAGGCCTTATCTATTGACAGGGAGGACTTCCTACAAGGTTATACTCTCTATGCATTTAACCTCACACCTGATGAGGAATGTGGGCATCACCTATCACTTATCAGAGCTGGTAATATAAGACTAGAGGCTCGCTTTAGGCAACCATTACCCCATACAATAAGTATAATTGTTTATGCTATATTCGACAGTATCATACAAGTATCAAACCGCAGACAGGTCTTGGTCGATTACTATTAATAAAAGATGAACACCGTCCAACTCACTGCTGTGCTGGATAAGATTTCATGCAACACTCATTTTCTCGGAGTATTACCATGTGACTATCTGCCTAAAACCCCGTTAAGAATATTACCATCGATGGTTGTGATAAATACACACACTTCACAACTCCCCGGGGAACCTTGCGTGGCTATTTACATAAACAAAAATCACGTAGGCTGCTTTTACGACAGCTTTGGTAATAAACCAGACCACTATCGTTTCCCCACAATGATTAAAGACTTTCTATGCCTCAATACCGCATCTGTACAATACTCAGCTAGGCAGGTCCAGGATTTTTCATCAGACACATGTGGACAACATTGCGTATTTTTTCTTTACCATATGGCAAAGGGTCAGGATTATGAACGTGATGAATCTGTATACCAATGATTTTATAAAAAATGACAAAAGAGTATCAAATTTTGTGAAGAAACTAAAGTTATCTCATTGTGATGAAAATGTTTTCAAATGTGTACAATGTGTACAAACTGGTGAAATGTTCATGTAATGCTTTAATATTTTTCAATAAAACAAAAGAGCCGATTTGTAATATTTACTGCCTCTTTATTTGTTTTTGCAACAACAACATGTAAGTAATCACAAGACTGTACACTGAAAAATAATAAAATAAACACGTTAAAAACTTAACCATTGACTCTTGTCAAGAACAGGTGATTTGAAAACTGTATCTTCAGAATAATTGGATGATGGTGTACTCATGAGACTTCTCTTGGCTTTTTTTACACACAGGAAGTGGAAGGAACCAAAGACAAACAGGACTAAACCAAATCAAAAAAGAGTCCCAAAACCTGACAGTAAGTTCTAAGAGGGAATAAATAAATTAAATTAATGAAGTGTATATAACTAAAATAAACAAAACATTTTCCTGTAACACTAATCTGGACAGATCATTCTGGTTTCATTACCCTAATAGTAAAAAAAACTCTGCTCTAATATTAAAAATATTGAGGACATTTTAATTGATTTAAGAAATGTAACCAATTTATTAAAAACAACCCCTTTTTAATTTTAATTTTGTATTTATTTTTAAATCAGCAATTGTGCCATATATTAGTGTTATGGAAGTGTTAGGGATGGATGCGTTTGGAGAGAGGGTGTGGTTTACCATGGCGGATCTAGCTTCATTCAGATTTTTTGTCAGCGGTGAATGAAGAGCTATCGTGGCCTTTGTGTAAGATACTCGGTTCTTTTTATTTTCTTGCAATGTTTCATTACATCTTAAATTTTAAGATTGTAACTTATATCAGTAAACCTTTTTTTTTTTTTTTAATTACACAAATTTTGACAACTGTCATATGCTGCTGCTTAACGACTGCATCTGATATTTTTTGTTTGTTTTTCTTTTTCTAACTTGAATCAGTAACAAACTCTACCTTTTTTTTTTTTAAACTGCAACACAGATTTTGATAACTATCATATGCCTTTGTTTAACACAGACGTGTTTGATACATTTTTGTTTTAAATATTTCACAGCTTTTTTCTAAAATTGTTTACCAATACGCAAATGTTTGTCTTGAAACACATCCGTCTTGTTTTCCAGTTTTCTGGAAATATACAAATGTTGCAGTGTTTTTATTTGCATGTGAAAACTTTAATAAAAACTACCCATTGAACCCATTTTATCAACCAATACACCATTACACAGTTAAAAGACTCACAACCCTTCAAAACACCTTAACTATCAGAGAGACATTAGACAGGGAGGATGGTAGGTGGTTCGAATAAATGTCTTGGTTCTTTGTGATAAGTTTTTAACATTAGACCATGGATCAGATTGTACTGCTCTTACAGAGCTGTGTCAGGATGCACACATACAAATGATTTAGAAAGACTCAAACCTCTTAAGAAGGATATAAAGTACATAAACCATATGTTTGCTATGGCCTCTAATGCTTTGATTCTTTGTCTTAGCCATCAACTTTCAGCCCATAGAGAGGACGTCTTCAAACTAAAACAAAGAGTGGCCGTTAACATAAACACATTAAGACGGTCATCTTCCTTGGAAAGGCGGAAGTCCTGACACCTTTCTTGCTCAGGAGCTAAGAGACATTAACATATAGCCAATAGAGCTGAACCTGCTGAGGTGTCTGCAAAATACCATTTGTGCAGATCCCAGAAAGCCAGGAAGGAGACAGATGATTAGGATGAAAGAAAGATTTTAGACTAGAAGATTTGTCAAATGCAGATGAAAAAGTCATGTCCTGGCTAACTTTTTTCAATATGTATGACACTGTTAACCAAGGTAACACGTTGTAGTCCTAATACACACAGACAAGATGCCAGGAAGGAGTCAGATGCTTAGGATGAAAGAATGATTTTAGACCAGAAGATTTGAGATCTTCTTTAGATCCTCGTCTACATCCTGAATAACTTTTCAACCCATCTGACTTTTCAACACATCAAATACACATCAACGCAGACCCCAGACAGGAGGGCTATGCATGCAAGTCTGTGGGAGCAACTCCATCATTCACAGAGAGGTAACTGGACTGTGTAGAACTCATGTAAGTTGTCTTAGAACTTTCTTTATTAACTATTGTTTTATTTTTAAACATTGTCTCAACAATGTCATTTCTTAATCTGCCTTCATGAGTGCAAAAATATACTGCAACACTGGGGATTCGGCAAAGAACATGTAGAAACATGTTTAGATAGATTAGACATTGACTTGGATGACTGCTTGACCATTTCAATCTATTGAACAGCCATTGATGGCTATAGGGATAAATGTTTGAAGGAGACTATTTTCCCAATACAAAAGATCACAATCTCTCTCTCATCTTATTCATTTCTCATTCTTATTCAAAGGTGTGAAACAACCAGAGCACTTGAAGGTCCAACCCAACTGAGATCGCTGTAACACTTCGTAACAATTGATAAAACAAAATGGCTGAACCACATCCTGATCACAAAATGGACGCTGCCATTAACACGGTTGCACAATTTTCGTGAAACAGGAACAGGATTTTTGGAAGTGTCATTCGGTCACCTACAGGTCGTAAAGTTCAAGAAACAGGAGGTCAGAGGTGTCAGAGGTGTCATGTGGACACCTGCGTGTCATAAAAGCCAGGAAACAGGAACAGGATGTGACAGGGGCCATATTTGGTGTCATATTTGGACACGCCCCTGTCATAAATCATTCAACTTGACATAAAGCCTCTTATACATTCTTCTCATAAAGAATAATCCTAAGGAAAACAATAGGGCACTTCGCCCCTTGGGCTTGTGCCCTAATAATAAGAATAATCTTTACGGAAACAATAGGGCTTCCGCACCTACGGTACAAGCCTCCGGCTTGCTCCTCGGTGCTCGGGCCCTAAAAAGAAAAACCCTTAGAAGAACAATAGGGCCTTTGCTCATTTTGGGCTCGGGCCCTAAAAAAAAAAAAAAAGAAAAACCCCTAGAAGAACAATAGGAATAAGATTATCCTAATAAGAATAATCCTTACGGAAACAAGAGGGCTTCCGCACCTACGGTGCAAGCCTCCGTCTTGCTCCTCGGTGTTCAGGCCCTAATAATAATAATAACAAGAATAATCCTTACGGAAACAATAGGGCTTCCGCATCTACGGTGCAAGCCTCCGGCTTGCTCTTCGGTGCTCGGACCCTAATAATCCTTACGGAAACATTAGGGCTTCCGCACCTATGGTGCAAGCCTCTGGCTTGCTCCTGGTGCTCGGGCCCTAATAATCCTTACGGAAACAAGAGGGCTTCCGCACCTACGGTGCAAGCCTCTGGCTTGCTCCTCGGTGCTCAGGCCCTAATAATAATAATAATAAGAAGAATAACCCTTACGGAAACAAGAGGGCTTACGGAAACAACAGGGCTTCCGCACCTATGGTGCAAGCCTCTGGCTTGCTCCTCGGTGCTCGGGCCCTAACAAGAGGGCCTTCGCCCATTAGGGCTCGGGCCCTAAAAAGAAAAACCCTTAGAAGAACAATAGGGCCTTTGCCCATTTTGGGCTCGGGCCCTAAATATAGCTGCAAGCAGCGATGGGCGGGCCCTTGCCCTCAGCGCAGTCGCCACCCTGGTGCAATCAATAAAAAAAGTGCACAGCGGGTACATGGATTTACAGTATTGATCTGGCTGTCTGGTTTTAAGGGTTACAGCAATGAAAGGGTTACACTATGACATCAAGAGAGTTAAACACACACAGGCGCAGAAAAAAATAACAATATATGAAGAGTTCAGATGCAAAAGCCACTAAATCCATCTGACATCTTTCTTTAAAAAAAGCATTTTTGTCAGGCTCCGATGTAAAGGTTTCTTTGTAAGTACTGGTACTTCTGATTGGGCTGAGGCTGAGATTTAGCGAGTTTAAAGTAAAAGTATTTGATGGATGTATAATATGTGTCAAGAGCATTCACTCATTTATCTAATTTTTGACTGAGATGGCTTTTAGGGGGGTTTGCATCTGAACTCTTCATATACAACTTTAAGGAAACTGCAAATCTATCATTTTTTTTTTTAAATTATGGAAAAGTCTCTCGATAACCGCTAATGACAGGTTAGCATGGAACAGCAATGTCATTAATTGATCCAAAAGGCTGAATCATCCTATCAATAATTATATAGCATTTATTAAAGTTAATTAATATTCATTTCAAAATGTTATTAACATGTTATTAAAATGCACACTTACTATTAGTTTATATGCACTGTGAATTAACATGAACATGGATATTTTTATTAACTAATGCTAAAATTAATAATTAAAGATTAATAAATGTTGTGAAAATATATTATTCATTTTTCGTTAATGCATTAAGTAATGTTAACCAAAGAGACCTCATTGTAAATTGTTACCAACACAACTATTGTTTGATCTATAACCATGTAGGAAAAAATAGCTCTGTAAGCATTTCTATAATCATTATGTAAAAGTATACTGACAGTACAGAACATATCAATTGATTCTTTGAATGCATTTTTCTTTTTGATGGGTTAAAAGATATCTTAGCCTATGTCTCCATCTGGTGGTCATCCTGGGTATTACAGTCTTCATCTATCTGTACCACCAGAAGGGAGGACAGAATGATGCAGAAAGAAAATAGAATTAAAATGATATACTGAAAAGAATAGCCATATAGTTAAAAAAAAAAAAAATCACATCTTAATGAATAAACCAGCAAGAGTCTAAATATTCCCTGTCTGTTTCTCTCTCTGACACTCAATCTCTTTCAACTCATCCCCCCTGCCCACTCTCACTCTGACACTCAGCAGAGACACACACATGCATTTAATGTATCGACAATCCGTTTACAGATTCTATCGGCCATGTTTTGACATTACACTGATGAAGTTTGAAGCAAATAGAGCAAAATTAAGATCTTGAGTTTAAAGCATTTCGAAAATGACACATTTCCTGCAGCCAGTTGGTGGCGCTATAACTTTGACGCCTAATAGTCACATCTATGCGACCGGCATCATACAATGAACAAACTGATGAAGTTTCATCAGAATCAGACAAAGTATGCAATAGTTATTAGACACTTCCTGTTTCTCATTTCTTGCCATAACTTCGTCGGCTCACCATGGCCAAATCGTTCGAGATATCAAAAATCCCCTGGCAATTTTGCATCCCCAATGTCTTGAGAACATGCTGAACCAAATTTTGGTGACAATCCTATGGAAATCCTGGGAGTAGAATATCAAATTCCACAGCATGTGTTTTTTAAACAGCCCTGAATAGCTTACTTCCTGTTGGGCGTAGCTTATGACATAGTGTATGAAAGTTGTTCGGCTCAATGAGTTCTATATGTGTACCGAGTTTCATATGAATACATGGAAGTATGTGTGCGCTATACATCAAGTTTTCTGACTGTGTTCCAGGGGGCGCCATAGAGCCCCTGTGCCACGCCTGGGTCCCAGCCTCTGCGGCCTCCTGATGGCCGCGGATTCCAATGTGTGTGCACATTTTCAAGTGTTTTTGAGTATGTTAAGCCCCCCAAAATTCCCCAGAAGTTTGAAAAAAAAAAGGCATGAAAAATCCTTAGAAGAACAATAGGGCCTTCGCCCAGTTTGGGCTCGGGCCCTAAAAAAAAGGTATGAAAAATCCTTAGAAAAACAAGACATTTTGGGCTCGGGCCCTAAAAATATGAAAAAAGAACTCTCAACATTAGGCTACTAAAAAGGTCAGTTTAATCTTGCAAAAACTCCCGTTAATAAAAAATCTGACTACACAGCACACTTTATCTCTCACACTTTTTTCTCTCTGCATTTTTGTTGTTTATGATGAATTCGGTGCTTGCATGTACACAGCTTTTATTAGATGTTCAAATAGCTATAGTACTCCGACTTTACCACAAGGAAAAATGCGTATGCCTTCTCAGACCTTAACATGTTGGTAAGTACTTTTCCACGCCAAAGACCGTTTTTATAAATATGAACGTTACCATGGATTTAAGTGTACGCACACTCTAAGATCAAATCTAAGCATATGCATGCTTCATAAATGAGGCTCTGGGGGCTTATCCAATTGTCTTAGGCCATAGGCAGGGAAACACCCTGGATGTATGTTTAGTCTATCGTAAGGAAAAAACACTAACAGCTTTACACACTTATTTACCAATTTAGTGGGCAATTATTGAAATGTGCACTGACCAACAGCACAAATGTACCAATATGTGTGTAATATAAATTTATACATGTTTTAGAGAGGTTAGGACAATTCCAAGGGCCCTGATCAAAGAGAGGGATTTGTGGACACAGGAATGTTTTTCTTAGTAATTTATTCTATTATTATTATTATTATTATTATTATTATGTTAAATCATGTTGTTATAAGTGGTATTTGGCAGGGGTTAATAAAACTGGTGGTTTTGAGGGGTAATAAAAAATAATTTTATTTGCAATCTGAAATAGTATTACTTTTTCGATAATAGTTAACACATAATTACAGCACCTCCTCCTGTTTGACATAGTTTCATAAAACACATGCAACTGTAATTTTCAAACAGGTTTTACAGGTTCATTCCAGTGAGTATGAGGTATCTTGCCCAACGAGTTACGCTGTTTTGCACCTTTCTCATTGTCCATGTCTGAAGCTTTTCATTTAGTCCACAGTTACGTTTACAGGTTCAGATAACATGAAGACACCTCCATTCACTGAGATTGAGATTCTTCTTTTTCACATCAGCATGATTTTCAGGGGCTGTTTTACTTGAAAAAGAAGAGTGGGAATACCCTTGACGCTTTCAGGTTTGAGTGGAGTCCAGGGCTTGACCAGGGCTGGTGTTCACACAGGCATAAGAAGAAGAGGTTATGATCAGTGGTTTGATTAAAAGTCTGTTTCCTCTGCTTCTGTACTTCACCATTAACTGTAAGTACAACCTCTTAGCCACTGTGCGTTACAATAGTGGGGTATGTGACACAGTACTTCTTTCTTTCTTAATTGCATGGTTATTGTTGTTACAATCTCTTGACCTAATGCAATTTTTCTGAGCACCATTAGTATGCACACACAGGACACATAACACTATAGAAAAAAATGTATGACCTGTATAGGCCTGTGCAAGAAATTTTAAAGAACAAACCAATTGTATTTATTGGTAAGGGGTCTTGTACCCTTTTTAATGGAACACAAAACCACTGTTCCATATTGTATAAAATTTTTTTTTTGTATAAAAAGAGTTTGCCATTTAAAACCTATCCTAATAATATAATAATATAGTACCATGTCATTGTATTTGCATAGTTTTCTGATGTCTACATGGAAAAGCATTCACATAATCATTGTGGAATCATATATTTGTAAATTACAATAAATGTTACTTATTTTAAAACAACTTTTTGAAACTTATTGTCTGAACATTAGCTTCTTTAGCTTTTATTGAAATTAACTTTCATTTAAAATTTATTTATTATTTGGCGCTATGAAGTATGAAGTTGATGCAATGAATTTGAGGTTTGATGTTCTGAAAATACTTTGAAACACGCTGATTGTGATGTGTGTGTGTGTGAGATTACATTACATTATATTAAATGTATGACAAATGTTAACATTGGTCATGAATTTCAGATTCATGTTCACTATCCACACCTCTGAATGCCTCAATGTATTCTGTAAACATGAAGCACATCCTGAAATGGAGCCTCTTGCAAGCATCATGTTCCACTGTCAACTACTCTGTGCAATTTCAAGGGTAAGCACATTGCTGTCACTATTATTCAGTTCAATAACACTGTCAGTACTGCAAATTTCTGTCCGTTTCTATTCTAGTTTATAGACTTCAATATACAGTTTTGAGCAAGATTATGTTTACACTTTGTTGATGTTATCAAAAAAAAAAGTCCTATTCTACAGGCAGAACAAGTATTCATAAGCGTTTAGTCTCCACCCATCGCTTTAAGCAAAAACATGTTAAGGGAATTAAGTTACAAGCAGTCATTGCAAAAACACTTTATTTTGTCTGACAAAAAACTAATGTAAATGTAAAATAAATTTTCACTTATTTACATTTATTTCATTTAAAAAATATTGTAATCAAACTTTTTAAATTATTATTACTGTGTTAATCATGACTCGAGTCTAATAATATTAATATTACTCATCTCTGATTCTCAATGTAGGGAGTATGAGTTATACAACCTTAACGGAACATGGGTGGATGCATATCACTGCCAAGAGATATGTGAAAACAGGTGTGACCTCACCCATGACCTGGCCTCCAACTCTGACTACAATATCCGCATTAAAACAAACTGTGATGGTCGGAAATTATTGACAAATCTGCCAACAACCTTCAACAGGAGAGACAGTTGAGCATTATTGACATGGTTTTTATTAAAACAAATGACAGATGTCTGAAATAGCTCATCTGGGTCACATATTTTTTTTTTTGTCTTGTAAAGCAGTATTACTGGTTCCAAAAATGACAGTGAATGTAAAGGAGGATCCCATACAGGTTGGCTTTAGTACAACTCTTTCTGATATGACTGTAAACCTTGAGGTCTGGAAGGAGGGGGACGAACAGAATGTGAGAATCTTTTTAAACTTTCATTTTGTAGGGGGAGACGGCATATTTCTTTTAACAAAATGTAATAAAATAATAATTAAAAAAACAAAAAAAAAAAACAAGGTTGTGAGACACAGATGTATAGTCTGTTCACAAAATTGTACTTTTTATACAACAGCAGAAATTCTTTGGTTAAGAAAGAAGAGTACAGCCTTAATTTTTGTATCATCGGATAAAGTGCAATGATAATGTGGTTCACCTTATAAATCTTATTACAGTAAGCCTTTGTGGATTGTAGAGCCTTAATGTGTCCAGCCTGACACAAAATTATTGGTGACTTCTCTTGATATTGATTGTAGTAAAAACTACAAATTATTTGTTCCAAAAAGATTACCAAGTTAGGGGAGTCAATCCTTTAAGTAATAAGCTGTTTCCTCACAAAAGCATATTAAATATACTGAACCATCTCCTCCATTCACATTCAAAAATTCAATTAAATTAAATTCAATTTATTTCTAGAGCACATTTAAATTCAACGTAGTTGACCAAAGTGCTGTACAACAAAATAAAGACAAAATTAACAAGATAGAAGAGAATAAAAAACACACCATTACAGACAGTTAAAAGCACAGGAAAAAAGACGCGTTTTAAGCATTGATTTAAAAATCGACAATGTAGGAGCATTTCTGATAGATAGAGGCAGATTGTTCCATAATCTGGGACCAGCCACTGCAAAAGCTCTGTCACCTCTACGTTGCAGGCGAGAACGTGGTATTCGTAGGAGATACCTGTCTTGAGATCTGAGAGACCTGCCTGGCATGTGAGTAGTAAGTAAATCAGAAAGATATCTTGGGGCCAGGTTATTAAGGGCTTTGAAAACAAATAGCAAGATTTTGAAATCGATATGATAACCAGTGCAGAGAATGTAAGATAGGTGTAAAATGGTCCCGTTTGCGACTGCCAGTGAGCAAACGGGCAGCCGCATTTTGAACCATTTGAAGGCAGGAAATAGAAGAAAGAGGTAGCCCTGCTGGAAGCTCTCTCTTGCTCTCCAGGTTTTAAATTTTATTGTCCAAGCAATTGAGAAGGGTCTGGCTGCAGACATGCTCTTGCATTTTCAGACTTGCCCTCTCAGACACCTGCACTTTCAAAAGTGTTGTCACTTGCAGTCTTTTTTAGGGCCCAAACACCGAGGAGCAAGCCAGAGGCTTGCACCGTAGGTGCAGAAGCCCTATTGTTTCCGTAAGGATTCTTCTTCTTCTTCTTCTTCTTCTTCTTCTTATTATTAGGGCCCGAGCCCGGAACGGCTTGCACTGAGGTGCTAAAGCCCTATTGTTTTCGGCATGTTTTTTCACTATTATTAGGGCCCGAGCAGCGAGGAGCAAGCCGCAACGGCTTGCACCGAGGTGCTAAAGCCCTATTGTTTTTGGCATGTTTTTTCACTATTATTATTATTAGGGCCCGAGCACTGAGGAGCAAGCCAGAACGGCTTGCACCGAGGTGCTAAAGCCCTATTGTTTCCGGCATGTTTTTTCACTATTATTAGGGCCCGAGCAGCGAGGAGCAAGCCGGAACGGCTTGCACAAAGGTGCTAAAGCCCTATTGTTTTCGGCATGTTTTTAGGGCCCGAGCAGCGAGGAGCAAGCCGGAACGGCTTGCACCGAGGTGCTAAAGCCCTGTTGTTTTC
This sequence comes from Cirrhinus molitorella, assembly GCA_033026305.1. Classification (NCBI taxonomy): domain Eukaryota; kingdom Metazoa; phylum Chordata; class Actinopteri; order Cypriniformes; family Cyprinidae; genus Cirrhinus; species Cirrhinus molitorella. Next base: position 30,853,826 of record CM065124.1, on the reverse strand, counting down.
GGCATGTTTTTTCACTATTATTAGGGTCCGAGCATCGAGGAGCAAGCCTGGAACGACTTGCACCGAGGTGCTAAAGCCCTATTGTTTTCGGCATGTTTTTTCACTATTATTATTATTAGGGCCCGAGCACCGATGGTGTGAGGACCCTATTGGAATTGCTCCGTTTCTTCTTCTTATTATTATTAGGGCCCGAGCATCGAGGAGCAAGCCAGAACGGCTTGCACCGAGGTGCTAAAGCCCTATTGTTTTCGGCATGTTTTTTCACTATTATTAGGGCCTGAGCCCTAATGGGCGAAGGCCCTCTTGTTTTCCTAAGGATTTTTCATAGCTTTTTTTAAATTTTTATTCAACCTTCCGGGGGCTTTTGGGGGGCTTAACATGCTCAAAAACTCTTGAAATTTTGCACACACATTGGAATCTGCGGCCATCAGGATGCCGCAGAGACTAGGACCCCGGCGTGGCACAGGGGCTCTACGGCGCCCCCTGGAACACAGTCAGAAAACTTGATGTATAGCACACACATACAGGTCCTTCTCAAAAAATTAGCATATTGTGATAAAGTTCATTATTTTCTGTAATGTACTGATAAACATTAGACTTTCATATATTTTAGATTCATTACACACACCTCGAAGTAGTTCAAGCCTTTTATTGTTTTAATATTGATGATTTTGGCATACAGCTCATGAAAACCCAAAATTCCTATCTCAAAAAATTAGCATATTTCATCCGACCAATAAAAGAAAAGTGTTTTTAATACAAAAAAAGTCAACCTTCAAATAATTATGTTCAGTTATGCACTCAATACTTGGTCGGGAATCCTTTTGCAGAAATGACTGCTTCAATGCGGCGTGGCATGGAGGCAATCAGCCTGTGGCACTGCTGAGGTGTTATGGAGGCCCAGGATGCTTCGATAGCGGCCTTAAGCTCATCCAGAGTGTTGGGTCTTGCGTCTCTCAACTTTCTCTTCACAATATCCCACAGATTCTCTATGGGGTTCAGGTCAGGAGAGTTGGCAGGCCAATTGAGCACAGTAATACCATGGTCAGTAAACCATTTACCAGTGGTTTTGGCACTGTGAGCAGGTGCCAGGTCGTGCTGAAAAATGAAATCTTCATCTCCATAAAGCTTTTCAGCAGATGGAAGCATGAAGTGCTCCAAAATCTCCTGATAGCTAGCTGCATTGACCCTGCCCTTGATAAAACACAGTGGACCAACACCAGCAGCTGACATGGCACCCCAGACCATCACTGACTGTGGGTACTTGACACTGGACTTCAGGCATTTTGGCATTTCCCTCTCCCCAGTCTTCCTCCAGACTCTGGGACCTTGATTTCCGAATGACATGCAAAATTTGCTTTCATCCGAAAAAAGTACTTTGGACCACTGAGAAACAGCCCAGTGCTGCTTCTCTGTAGCCCAGGTCAGACGCTTCTGCCGCCGTTTCTGGTTCAAAAGTGGCTTGACCTGGGGAATGCGGCACCTGTAGCCCATTTCCTGCACACGCCTGTACACGGTGGCTCTGGATGTTTCTACTCCAGACTCAGTCCACTGCTTCCGCAGGTCCCCCAAGGTCTGGAATTGGTCCTTCTCCACAATCTTCCTCAGGGTCCGGTCACCTCTTCTCGTTGTGCAGCGTTTTCTGCCACACTTTTTCCTTCCCACAGACCTCTTGCTTGAGGGTGTCAATGATGGCCTTCTGGACAGCAGTCAGGTCGGCAGTCTTACCCATGATTGCGGTTTTGAGTAATGAACCAGGCTGGGAGTTTTTAAAAGCCTCAGGAATCTTTTGCAGGTGTTTAGAGTTAATTAGTTGATTCAGATGATTAGGTTAATAGCTCGTTTAGAGAACCTTTTCATGATATGCTAATTTTTTGAGATAGGAATTTTGGGTTTTCATGAGCTGTATGCCAAAATCATCAATATTAAAACAATAAAAGGATTGAACTACTTTGAGATGTGTGTAATGAATCTAAAATATATGAAAGTCTAATGTTTATCAGTACATTACAGAAAATAATGAACTTTATCACAATATGCTAATTTTTTGAGAAGGACCTGTACTTCCACATATTCATATGAAACTCGGTACACATATAGATCTCACTAAGCCAAACAACTTTCATACTCTATGTCATGAGCTATGCCTAACAGGAAGTGAGCTATTCAGGGCTGTTTAAAAAACACATGCTCTGGAATTTGAAATACTCCTCCCAGGATTTCCATAGGATTGTCACCAAACTTGGTCAGCATGATCTAGAGACATTGGGGATGCAAAATTGCCAGGGGATTTTTGATATCTCGAACGGTTTGGTCGTGGCGAGGCGACAAAGTTATGGCGAGAAATGAGAAACAGGAAGTGTCTAATAACTATTGCATACATTGTCTGATTCTGATGAAACTTCATCAGTTTGTTCGTTGTATGATGCCGGTCGCATAGATGTGACTATTAGGAGTCCAAGTTATAGCGCCACCAACTGGCTGAAGGAAATGTGTCATTTTCAAAATGCTTTGAATTCAAGATCTTAATTTTACTCAATTTGCTTCAAACTTCATCAGTATAATGTCAAAACATGGCCGATAAGCATCTGTAAACAGGTTGTCGATACATTAAAAGCTGTTTCCATGGCAACGCGTCAAAGTTGAACATTTGTTTTCTGTGTTTTTGAGGCAGTTAACATGCTTAGAATACCGTGAAACGCAACACACATATCAACATTAATGATATTTAGACACTGGCAAAAGCTCATAAATGGGCGTGGAGGAGGCAAAAGGAAAAGCTAGTAGGAAAAGCTAACCCCCAAATATTGTCAAAAGGTGGCGACCTTTTGACAATATTTGGGGGTTAGCTTTTCCTACAGTCACCAAACTCGGTACATATATTGTTTACTTCAATCCGGACAACTTTCTAATTTACATCCATTAGCCACGACCAACAGGAAGTCAGCTATTTTGGTTTGAATATGGATTTTTGGAAAAATCAGGCTGTGGAATTTTAAATACTCCTATCAGGAAAAATAAGAAATTCACACCAAACTTTTTCTGCATGATGCTAAGATACTGAAGATTCGAAATTGCGAGCGGATTTAGGATATCTTGAACGGTGCTGACGTGGTGATTTATTAAAGTAACAGTAAAAACGACAACCATAATTTTATTATATCTTTAAAACGCAGCATTCAAACTCTTTCAGACTTTTTTCATACAGAGAACCAGTCTTTCTGAGGAAGTATGCAAGAAATCACCCAAATCCAAAGCTCTATGAATTGAAGAAAATTAAAAAAACAAATAGACATCTCATGTCAATCTGCCTCTGTGTGTGTGTGTGTGTGTGTGTGTGTGTGTGTGTGTGGTGGTGGTGGGTGTGTGAGTGTCAGAGTGAGTGTGGGGAGGGGGGATGGGTGGAAAGAGAGACAGAGTCATAGAGGGAGAGAGGGGGAATATTTAAACTCTTTGTAACAGAGAGATTAAGACTGTAATACCCAGGATTAACATCAGATGGAGTCATGCGCTAAGATATCTTTTAACCTATCAGAAAAAATACTTTCACAGAATCAGTTGATATGTAGTTTACTTTTATACAATTACAGAAACAAATACATACAATAAGTTAATATGTCCTTTACTTGTAATATATTTTATATAATTCATTATATAAAATGCATTAACTAATATGAACTAATAATGAAGAATATATTTTTACAGCATTTATTAATCTTTTTTAGAGTTAATAAAAAAAATCCTGTTCATGCTCACAGTGCATATAAACTAATATTAAAATACAACTGTGCATTTTAATAACATAATACATGTTGAACTTAATAATAATTAACATTAATAAATGCTATCTAATTATTTTTCTTGTTAACTAATATAATTATCCTATTAACACATGGAGGTCACTACAGTGGACAGATATTTGGAAATATCACACTGGTGGACTCACCATAGGGTGATTCAGCTTTTTGTATCAATTAATGACCTTGCTATTCCATGCTAACTTGTCATTAGCGGTTATCAAGAGACATTTCCATAATTTTCTATAAAGATAGATATGCACAGTTTCCCTAAAGTTGTATTGTTCATTTTTTGTGTGTCTGTGTGCTTAACTCTGTTGATTTTGTTGTGTAACCCTTTCATTGCTGTAACCCTTAAAACCAGACAGCCAGAGCGATACTGTAAATCCATGTGCCCACTGTGCACTTTTTTTAATTGAATTGTATCAGGGTGGCGATTGCACTGAGGGCGAGGGCCCGCCCATCGATGCTCACAGCTATATTTATTATTATTTTTTTTTTTTCAGTTTTAATGTTCGCGCTCATTTTTAAGTGCTTTAAAATGGTTGAAAACTCATGAAATTTGGCACAGAGATCAGACCTCTGAAAAATGTATATGTTTAGTAGTGCTTGAGCTTGGGCGTGGTCAAGGGGCTCTACAGCGCCACCAAATGTGGGCATGGGTCAGGATGAAGTTTCTCCGATCTGCACGAAACTCGGTATGATCATTGGTGACATCATGACGGGCTAAGATCACTTGGTTTTATCTGACTCCGCCCAACAGGAAGTCAGCCATTTTGGATTGTTTGAAAATGGCATGCTGTCGTTTTCGAAATACTCCTCCTAGGGGATTCATGTAAATGGCACCAAAATTCGGTACAATCATGTCAAGACATAGGAGATTTTAAATTGCGGAGCTTTTATTGATAGCTCAAACAGTGTTGCCACGGCGATGCGTCAAATAAGCATCAAAAATATGAAACAGGAAGTGAACTCTATCTTCTTTGTGCATCAAGTGATTTACTTCAAATTGGACACACATGTTTGGCTTTGTGGGCTGATCGCATTGATGTGGTTAGTGTAGGTCAAAGTTGTAGCGCCACCAACTGGTAAAATAAAGTAAGGCGTTAAATGGAGGCTGGGGCCAGGATGAAGTTTCTCCGATCTGCACGAAACTTGGTATGGTCATTGGTGACATCATGACGGGCTAAGATCACTTGGTTTTATCTGACTCCACCCAACAGGAAGTCAGCCATCTTGGATTGAATTTGCAGTTTTTTAATTTTCACACGCCATTTTGAGGGACTTTCCATGTTTAAAATTACACAAAACTCAACTGAAAATTTTGTCATACGGTATATTTTGATTTAGCAGAGCAAATTTGTAGACACGTGCTTCATCAGCTCCATAGTGCCACCTAGTATGAAAATGCATGTTTCATGCCTTTGGAATACACGAAAACTCATGAAAATTAGCACACTGGTAGAAGCTGAGCCACAATATTTAATTCTGTGGTCATTTGTTTTGAGTGTGGCCAGTGGACTCTGTAGCGCCCCCTACAATTTTCAAATTGTATTTATTGCTGTGGTTGCCACAGATTTTGTCTGATCCTCACAAAAGTTCATAGGGACATTGCCATCATCATGACATACAAATTTCCAATTCAACTTTTTAGCTCCACCCAACAGGAAGTCGGCCATTTCGGATTGATTGAAAATGGCATGCTGTCATTTTCAAAATAGTCCTCCTAGAGGATTCATGTAAATGGCACCAAAATTCGGTACAATCATGTCAAGACATAGGAGATGTTAAATTGCGGAGGTTTTTTTTTATAGCTCAAACAGTGTTGCCACAGCGATGCGTCAAATAAGCATCAAAAATATGAAACAGGAGGTGGACTCCATCTTCTTTGTGCATCAAGTGATTTACTTCAAATTGGACACACATGTTTGGCTTTGTGGGCTGATCGCATTGATGTGGTTAGTGTAGGTCATAGTTGTAGCGCCACCAACTGGTAAAATAAAGTAAGACCTTAAATGGAGCCTGGGGTCAGGATGAAGTTTCTCCAATCTGCACAAATGTCAGTACAGTCATTGGTGACGTCATAAAGGGCAAAGTTCACTTGGTTTTATTTGACTCCGCCCAAAAGGAAGTCAGCCATCTTGGACTGAATATGAAATTTTTCAATTTTCACATGCATTTTGATAGACTTTCCAGGAATAGGAAGTCAGCCATTTTTCTGTTTCTAAAGCCACCGGTCGGCGGTGAGCCCGGGTGCGAGGGCCCGTTCATCGCTGCTTGTAGCTATATTTATTATTAGTATTCTACTTTCGACCTTTCGGGGGGTTTTGGGGGCCTTAACATGCTAAAAAGCTCTTGAAAATTGGCACCAAAAATCCAAAAATCCAAAAATCTTGCTGTCTAGCGCGCACATTCACACATAGCGCGTGTATTCAAATGAAACTCAGGAGACATATAGAACTCGTCAAGCTGAACAACTTTCGCGCTCTATGTTTCAGGCTATATTCAACAGGAAGTGCGCTATTCAGGGCTGTTTAAAAAGCGCATGCTCTGGAATTTGATATACTCCTCGGAGGATTTTGCAACATTTGCCTTGAAACTTGGGGAACATGATCTAGAGACATTGGGGATGAAAAATTGCAAGGGGTCTGGCCGTGGCGAGGTGACAAAGATACGGCGAGAAATGAGAAACAGGAAGTGTCTAATAACTTTTGAACAGATTGTCTGATTCTGATGAAACTTCATCAGTTTGTTCGTTCTATGATGCTGATCAAATAGATGTGACTATTAGGAGTCAAAGTTATAGCGCCACCAACTGGCTGCAGGAAATGTGTCATTTTTTAAATGCATTAAATTCAAGATCTTAATTTTACTCTATTTGCTTCAAACTTCATCAGTATATTGTCAAAACACGGCCAATAAGAATCTGTAAACGGTTTGTTGATACATTAAATGCTGTTTCCATGGCAACGTGTCAAAGTTTAAAATTAGTTTCCTGTATTTTTAAGGCACTTAACATGCTTAGAATTCCATGAAACGCAACACACATATCAGCATTAATGATAGTCAGACACTGGCAAAAGCTCATAAATGGGCGTGGAGGAGACACTCTATAGTCCCACCTTTTGACAATATTTGGGAGCTCGTTTTTCCTACAGTCACTAAACTCGGTACATATATTGTTCACTTCAATCCGGACAAATTTCTAATTTACATCCATTAGCTGTGACCAACAGGAAGTCAGTTATTTTGGTTTGAATGTGGATTTTTGGAAAAATCAGGCTGTGGAATTTTGAATACTGCTCTCAGGAAAACCAACAAATTCACACCAAACTTTTTCTACATAATGCCAAGATAGTGAAGATACTAAATTGCGAGTAGATTTTGGATATCTTGAACGGTGTTGATGTGGTGATTTATTAAAATAACTGTAATAAAGATAACCATCATTTTATTATATCTTTAAAATGCAGCATCCAAACTCTTTCAAACTTTTTTTCTTACAGAAAACTAGTCATTTTGAGGAAGTACGTCAAAATAAAAAAAAAATCCAACATTGTATGAATTAAAGAAAATTAAAATCCCTTCTGGATGTAAAATAGATGAAGACTGTAGTACCCTGGATGACCACCGGATGGAGACACAGGCTAAGATATATTTTAACCCATCTGAAAGAAAACTACATTCACATCAATTCATATGTAACTGTAGTGTCAGTATAATTTTATATAATGATTGTAGAAATGCTTACAGAGCAATTTTTTCTTCATAGTTATAGATCATAAAATGTGTTGGTAACAATTTACGATGAGGTCTCTTTTTTAACATTAGTTCATGCATTAACCAACAATGAATAATGTATTTTCACAGCATTTATTAATCTTTAATTATTAATTGTAGCGTTATTTAATAAAAATATCCATGTTCATGTTAATACAAAGTGCACATAAACCAATATTTTGTGAGCATTTTAATAACATGTTAATACATTTTGAAATTAATATTAATGAACTTTAATGCTATATAATTATTGTTCATGTTCATGTATTGTTCAACATAATTAACCCTTACATACATGCAGGTCACTACACTGGAAAGATATTTGAAAGCTTATTCATTAATATGTGATTTATTTTATTTTTTAAGTATATAGTAACTATTTTTAAGGCATTAGTTTGATTATATTTACTTTCTGCTCTCTCCTCCACTAATTTCTCTCTGTCAATTCTTTTTGTTTCGAAAACAGAGTATTATGTTTTATGTTTTTACACTTTAAAACAGTACAGGGTTTCTTCAAAAAAATCACAAAGAAGTTTAATTAATGTAACTGCTGCATTTAAGAACACTGACACTGATCAAAAATTAATAAAATGAGTTAAACAAATCTTACTGAATTATTTTAAATCCTTCTTATAGAGACCTTGTCTTCTGGTGTGACATCTTATCCTGTGGTGTGACAGTACAAGCATCACACGGGTAGACACACCATAGGATGATTCAGCCTTTTATATTAATTAATGACCTTGCTATTCCATGCTAACCTGTCATTAGTGGTTATCAAGAAACTTTTCCATAATTTTAATAATCATAGATGTGCACAGTTTCCCTGAAGTTGTATATGAAGAGTTCAGATGCAAACCCCCCTAAAAGCCATCTCAGTCAAACATTAGATAAATGAGTGAATGCCCTTGACACTCATTATACATCCATCAAATACTTTGACTTCAAACCCACTATACACCATCCTCAGTCCAATCAGAAGTACTACTATTTATATAGAAACCTGTACATTGGAGTCTGACAAAAGTGCATTTTTTTAAAGAAAGACGTCAGATGAATTTAGTGGCTTTTGCATCTGAACTCTTCATATATTGTTCATTTTTGTATGTGTGTGTGTTTAACTCTCTTGATGTCATAATAGTAACCCTTTCATTGCTGTAACCCTTAAAATCAGACAGCCAGAGCGATACTGTAAATCTATGTGCCCGCTGTGCACTTTTTTCATTGATGGCACCAGGGTGGCGATTGTGCTGAGGGCGAGGGCCCGCCCATCGCTGCTTGCAGCTATATTTACTTTTCATTTTATTCATTTTTGTATTGAATCTCTGAACATTTTACAACAGTAGGCAGGTGTGAAGACAAGAAAAAGAAACTAAATTACAAAAGTCATTTGCAATCCTCACTTACACCAAAAGTCTCTGCTTGCACTCTCTGACTGCGCCGTCACTCGCAATCACACAAATCATACATGTTGCCAGTGGAGACAAGATGCTGTGGTGGTTAAACAATTAAAACTAATTTAATAGCATAACGTACAGGTTATGAATGACTTACAAGTCATCTTTAAGAGAAAAAGACAAGACCTGCAAATCTGTGACCACAGAACAGCAGAATATAAACGTAATGCACAAAAAAGTTTTTCTCTTGTAGAAAATCAGTAATATGGCTTAATGAATTAAAATACATTAAGTGCAATTAAAAAATCTAATTTGATATATAGTTTATTAATTTAATGTACTTTATGGCAAGCATATGGAAGGACTAGGAGATTCTTGGGTATCTTCAGCAGAGTTCTTTATTGAGAACGCGCTGTGTGGCACTGCAGTCATCAAAAGTCTAACTAAGGCCGTGATACATTGTAGTTTATATACATATAGCGGAAGGGATACATAGAGATGGAGACAAAGCATGCAAATGCATAACAGGAATCAGACGGATACCAGAATTTTTCCAGCCCTGATCTAATCAGAGGTGCTAATCCAATCAGCCTGACAGTATCACCATACCTTCACATTTTCATAGAGACAAAAGAACAGCTGTGCATTGAGTTTAACATTACTAAGGAACCAGCCAAATTGTCAGGAAGAGCATAAAGACAAAAGGTTAATGTCTCTGACTTGATTTTCTTCGAACGTCATCATACTTATCTTAAAAGCTAATTACAATGTACCTTAGTTTTCCATGTGATGTTATGTCAGAACATAGGGATCAGCATATTTTAAACAGATTCTTAAATTTGTAATTCCACAATTCCCCCTTTGAGAGTTCTATAACAACTGTCACATAACACACATTTTAACCTCTATAAGTCCATTCCATAGCCTATGTTTGTTAACATAAGCCCCATCTTGCAGTCATGTAACTTGAAGAAGTTACAGGCACATACAATTTTTTCTGCATCTTGTCCTAGATTAACTTAGGTGTAATAGTTCTTTTCAGAACCATAACTGTTAACACATATGACAAGGGATGGTAACAGGTTGTACAAACTACATGATGACACAGAAAACCATGTAGCATAAGAGTGGAAGTCCTGAAGTCTATGGCGCCTGAATAGCTGTGAAGTCTGTTTTCTGTAGTCCATTTCAAATGTAGATTCACTCAGATGATTATTTGTCCTCATGAAGCTTGTTCATGGATGTCTGAATGCTTTACACCAGGGTCTCGCTTATAAAGATGACTTGGCATATATACATACCTGCAACACAAGAAAACAAAGAAACAGTGGACCAGCAGTATTTATGCATAGACATTTTTAGACTTCTGTTGATCGTATAGTGTTTTTAAGTCTGGTGATCGTATAGTGTTTTTCTAGTTTTAAATAATTTGACACTTATGGATCAGTGAGGTGGGGACAAAACTACTGAGAGGGGAAAAAAACCTATGAGGAAATCTTCACCACAGGGTTGGCCCCCAAGGCCTGTTGCACTTCGGTTCTTCCCTGGGCTCCTCATTGGTCTGTGTGTCCTAGTCCGTCCCTTTAGGTATTTTTCACACGCTATAGTCTGTATAGACATGAGTTTCTTATGCAGAACCAAAATTCAAAATTCAAAAATTCCCACATTTCTATCCTTCAATTAAACATCAGTCCTAGTAGACATCATAACAGAGGATGGGTGACTGAATGGAATTTTCTGTAGTATAACAGTTATGGCTATGAGTGTACTTAACCAGTGTGATATTCAACTTCCTTTTGTTCTGTTTACAAAGAATCTTTCATCTTTGTTGTAGATTACTGGGGTAATTAAGAACTCACAGCCTTAACAATTAGCACCTCAGCAAGCTGCCCCACAAGTTTGTTGTAGTGGGAAGGGTCTGTTTCAGCATTGCTAAGAGACTGTGTAAAAGCTGATTTACATGGACCATGTTAGATGTCTAACATGATGCCATGTTCAAACTAATGGTCCTTTATGATCCAGTACCTTCTCTGGAGTGTCAGCTATTCCACTGTATGCTGCAGCTGACTGACAAAACCTTTCAGTGTACTCACTTTTAGTTTCTTCTTTCCTTTGCACACAGTTAGTGATTCTGGACCAGTCTATTTTGGGTTACATTATATTCATTAGAATTTTCAAAACACCTTCTCTCAAATTGCCTTTACTGGCATGTTGTAGGTCAGAAGTAACAGCAGACTCAAAACTGTTGAATTCAGATTCAGTTAAAATTTGTGACATCGGCTGTGTTACTTCTGCTAACGACATATCATAGAGACGCATTTTGCTGATCAATGCTCTTCAAAATTCTGAAAAATTTGTACATGTTGAGGGTAAGCTCTGAGATATAAGTCTCTCTATATCTTTAGGTCCTAGCACATTGGCAACAGTTTGTACTTGGACAAGAGAAGAGTTGGGAGGAACATTTTCAATTCCCTCAATTCCCTGAAACCTTCTCTGGCAAAGCAGAGGATAACTAGTCTGTTAACCAACCCTGCAGTTGTTTGCTAACACTTCTCTAGTGGCCTAGAGCAGTGGTTCTCAACCCTGGTCCTGGAGGACCCCTGCTCTGCACGTTTTGCATGTCTCCCTTATTTAACACACCTGATTGAGATCATCAGCTCGTTAGGAGAGAGATCCATGAACTGAACTAACGAGATGATGATCTCAATCAGGTGTGTTAAATAAGGGAGACATGCAAAATGTGCAGAGCATGGTTGAGAACCACTGACCTAGAGGATAACCATATGTACTGGTCTGTAGTGGTTCTTTGGATAGAATAACACTCACCAAATTGTTGAGCTGAAAAAAGTTTCTGGAATTCAGTCTGGAACGAAATCAGATCTTTGTTGAGCTTGAAGTTTCAATTTAGATTCAGGTGAGGAGCTCTATCCGGGTCACGGCACCAAAACTGTTGTAAACTCAGAAGCGAAGACCAGGAGACTCTTGGGTATCTTCAGTAGAGTTCTTTAGATTGGAGACAATCTAAAGAACTCTGTTCTTAGTTCTTAGTTTTCCATGTGATGCTATGTCAGAACATAGGATCAGCATATCTTAATCAGATTCTTAAATTTGTAATTCCACACTTCCCATACAGCAAAACGCTTGTTGTTGCATAATAACGGACTAGATGATAGAAGACCAAATTCAGTCATACTGTTGACTCAAAGTAGGGCCTATATACAGACCAGCAGAAATTAATGCGCATTAAGAAATACATTAAGTGATTTTAAAAGGACCAACTCGGTACAGGCAAGCAGACGATCCCAGAGTGCAATGCAGTTTTCCTCCGGTAGAAAATCATTACACCTATAATAAATAAAACACGCAATGTAGCTTAATGGACAATGATATAAGAGGGCTGTGGATTGTCACAGGTACATGCTGGAGTAAAGAAAGAGAGCGGTTAATGAGGATAATAATAAGGAAGGAAACATCCATACACGAGGGTAAGATCAACAATACCGGATGAATACAGAATGACAAAAGGCTGGAGGGAGGAGCCAGGGAGGATCAGACAGAGAGAGGAGCCATGGAGAAGACGGGAGGAAATTGGAGCAGAAGAAGCCAGGCCACAGCCATGATGGTGACCCACGGTGGAGTCATGGTGAAGGAAGGGCTGACGACTCCAGGGTGTTGATCGAAGGCAGCAGAGCAGGTGGTGGTGGAGCCTGAGGCAGAGACACAGAACCGACAAGCCAGAGGGATGAAAGGACAAGGCACAGACGGAGGAGTGCAGTCCCGAGGTGGAGTTAGGGGGACGACTGAACAAGGCAGTGCCGGAGGAACGAGGGAGCCTGGCAGAGCAGGTGGACTGACAGGCTCCGGTGTAGTCAAGGGAACTGGAAGACATGGCGAAGCCACTGGGCTGCAGTCCTGAGTGGAGCACCCACTCAATGAAGGCGGCGATGCTCTCTCGAGGACTGTCCCTAGACAACTGCGCTCGTATGGTTATGTTCAGTCCTGCTTGATAGAACAAGCAGAGGCAGTTGTCCGGGTAGTGTGTGAGGTTAGCCAGGAACACAAAGTCGTTAGTGTACAACGATTGTTTCAAAAACGAAACATAAAACAAGAGGAAGATGCAGCTTATTATTTAGTTTTTTTTTGGGGGGCGGGGGGTATTCTGTCAGGTCTGTGCTGGAGTGAAGAAAGGGCGTGTTCAATGAAGATAATCTTAATAGTTTACTAATTCCACGAGGAAAGAAACATCCACACACAAAGGTAACATCAACAATACCAAACCAAGACAGAATGACAAGAGGCCAACTAATATACAATAATGATATATATAATGAGGGTGATAACTAGTTCTAATGAAGACACAACAGGAACAGGAACAACTAAATATGGGCATATGAGGGAGAAAACACAACAAACAGTCCTTGTACAACAGAGCTGTGACAGAGATATTATTCTATTTATGGGAAAATGCGAGTAAACGCAATTTTTCTCCAACAGACCAGATGCAACACCTTGTATTTTATGGTATTAAATTAGTTTTAATAGTTTAACCACCACACCAATAGTCTGTTGTACTATTATAATTAATACATAATACATTGTTTTACATAACTTACTTTTTTGGCAACGCAATAAAATTAGTATTTTAATAATAATAATAATAAATATAGCTGCAAGCAACAATTATGGGGCCAAACACTACAGAGGCAAAATGTGGAGCTAAGCATGGAATGGAGCATCAGACCAACTGCAGCAATGAGTAATTAAAACCATTTTAAGATGATTTTAATCAAAATGGCTGAAAAATCATAAATACAACCACTAGTAATATGTTTTAGTGGCTTATCACCTTTGACCAGTAGGTGGCGCTGTTATCAAAAATATGTGGTGTTTTCTGTGTGAGGTGACCGTCACAGAATGGCCGTCACAAAGTTTGGTGTCAATGTCAAAGCTTTGCAGAGATATAGCTTCAGAGTCATTTTCGCATCACGCCTCAAATTTGTAGTGGCGTGATGCAAAAAAAAGGGTTTTGTTTATTGACACAAAATCCATCATTTTTGGTCAGAATGGTCTGATGATGATCTAATTCGATTTTGGTGAAAATCGGACCAGAGGTCAAAGAGGAGTTTGAAAAAGTAGGTTTTCAACATAAAGCAAAATGGTGGACAGGAAGTTCGGCCCACAATGCAATAATTGGTATCTATGTTGTTGGCCTGACCCAAGGAATATTTTGAGACCAGTGTCAATAGGTTAATGCAATCAAAAGTTATTAGCATTTTTGGAAATTTCATAATTAAAAATTAATGAAAGGTTTACTATTCCTGACCAATAGGTGGCACTGTTACCAAATTCATGTGAGGTGGCAATGGCAAATCAAAAAATTTGGTGTCAATTTGGTTTCCAGCAAATTCGTTGATGCCCAAAATGAAAACCATTTGCTACTGTGCATCGACACAAAATCAATGATTTTTTTTGTCAGCATGGTCCTAAGATGATCTTAGTAAAATTTGGTGAAAATCGGAGTAACGGTCTAGGATGAGTTAGAAAAAGTAAAAAAAGGAAAATAATTGTTCCAATTATTTTTCATTTTCATTAAAAAAAGGAAAGTAACTGAAGTAATTATGGCTTGTGAAAAGTACAACCTATTGAACAGAGTGTGTATCTCTATCATTCACAGCCTTGTTTTTGTAAAATAAAATTTGGTCTGTCTGTCCAAACTAAGACATATTTTGACATGATGGATGTCTTTGCAGGCCTTAATTCATGTGGTCAGAGCTTATCCTTATCATATTTCCATTGCTGCCCATCGAGGAAAAGAGAAGATGTGCTTCAAGGCAGAAGCACTAGTAGAAGCCATTAACAAGAGCTGCAGCATTGACACACAGTGTGTCATCATTCCTAGTGAGTGATCACTGGAGGGTGTGATCATTTTATAACTGTAAAGAGAATAGACAAGATTATGAATACAATCATATATAAATCTGAGCTTTTTCACATTAACATGTGATTTCTTTCCTAGAGCAGACAACTGACTTTATGAGGCCAGTGATGGTGAGCATCGCTGTAGTGGTAGCGGTTACCGTGGCTTTTATTCTGGGATGGTTGGCAACACATTTTGGTCCACAGATCAAACAAACCATTTGCCACAGGGAGACCATTCCCAATGTACTGGTAACTGTAACTTAATAATCAATTATTGTCCAGACATCTGAATGAGCTTATCTTTATTTCTGTTAAAAACTAATCTATTTAATACAGCTGCAACCCAAGCTCATTGGAAATGCATGCTTGTGGCAACATTTCTGCAAAATTATATTAATTATATTACTTTGCTTCTTGCACATCTTGTGTCTAATGAAAGTTGCTATTTAACTGCCTCTAGTGTTAATTTCAGCTTGAAACTGCAGTGAATTTTATGTATAACTGTATGTAAATGTATAGTAAAGTTTTCAGAGTTATGCAAAAATGTAGTTACAGGTATGGTTTTCTAATGAGCATAGGTAATAATCCATGTGTAATCTGTCCAAACAAAAGGTGTGATGTCACGGGCGGGTGACGTAACTGCTCAGCTTCGGAACCTTGAAGCGAGCACTCGCAGGGATGCCGTAAGTATGGGCCGAGATGCAGCATCTCATTCCCTCTGGGAACCAGGGTCAATACATTCCCCATCGGACCTGGAGGTCCCTAACTCTTTTTAAAGAAGACAAGGCAAGGAGCAACGTAGTCTTAATAGATAAGTGGTCTGAAATCTCTTCAATGGGTTCAAAGTGAGGTTTACAGAGGGCTTCAAGCACCACAGCTAGGTCCCACGTGGGGACACGGGTCGTACCGAAGGCCTCAGCCTCCAAGGTGGAGTGGGATAACCCTGTGGAGGGAGCTCTGGATTGGCCCTGAGACTAGAACCAAGGCTTCCTCCACATGTCCAAGGCACTTAGGCATAGCCATGTGACCTTGATTATGCAAAGCAGGTTTCCCCTTCGAGGAGAACTTCTTGGTCGTGAGCCACCACTGTAGGGGCCGCATGTACAGCGGGCCAAGAGGTATCACGTTGGACGCTGCTGCCATAAGACCCAATAGTTTTTGAAACTCTTTTACAGTAAGTGACTGGACTTCTCGGACTCTCAAGACTGCAGTTGACAGACAGAGCCAGAGCTGCATCCACACACTTCATGAATGTACGGGGGGAGAGTGCTAGGCCGAAGGGAAGAACTCAATATTGGTAAGGTTCGCTAACCATAGGAACTTCCTGTGTTGAGGAAGGATGAAGACATGGAAGTAGGCGTCTTTTAGATCTATCCTGACAAACCAGTCCTTGGACCTGATTTGACACTGATTGGAACAATTAAGTACCGGCTGTAGAACCCGGCCCCCCCTTTGTGAGGAGGGACCACCTCAATGGCCTCCTTCCTCAGGAGGGTGTTTACTTCTTGCTCCATGATCAGAGCCTGCTCAGGCCCACCAGAGTGTGAAAGACCCAGTCGAAAGGTGGAGGCGGAGTGCTGAACTGGATGTAATACCCTTTTTCTACAGTGTGCAGGACCCATGCAGACATGTTTGGCAGTAGTTTCCACGCTGCTAAATAGTCTACTAAGGGAACCAGCCTCTCGAGACTGGCCTCTGGTGTTGCCTGAGCTGCTAGCTCCGTACCCTGTAACGTCGGACCAGCAGGGAAACTCCGAACTAACTGCTCTAGGGACGGAAAAACCTGAGGTATTAGCTCGCAGGAGGCCACTGCACCCTGTGGTCCTGGCAGGGGTAGCAGACTGGTCTCCTGAAGGCACCATGTAATGCGGTGCTACCCGCTCATCCCCGATAGGGGCTGCCCTCAGCCCTCGGCTTCTCCAAGGACTTCCTCGACTGAAGCATGACCCTCAGGTCGGGCCTCATCTTAGAAGCCCCCGGCTTAGAGTGCTGCTGATCTCAGTCTCGAGGTGGAGGTGCCCGAGTAGCGTCGCTCTGTTTTTGTGCCATGTGGTATGAGGACCTGCTCCTGCCCAGCAGCCCCAGCTGTTCTCATTTATGTCGGACAGGGTCAACCGAAGGTGCCTCTCCGCTGCCACCATGGCTGCCATAGACCGCCCAATGGCACGAGCGGTCTCCTTTGTGGCACGGAGAGCGAGGTCAGCGGTATGTCTTAGTTTGTTAATATCAACTTCCTCGCCATCGTCAAGCTCTTCAAGCAGGTCAGCCTAGTATGCATGCAGCACCGACATGGTGTGCAGACCCGCCGCCGTGTACCCCTTGTCCACAAGCCCTGATGGTGTGCGAAGGGATTGGAGGGCAAGGACGGAGACTTCAGAAACTATGCCATACCGAGGGACAGATAGCTGGATAGTGTCTGTTCCACCCGGGGCATCGTCTTGTAACCCTTCTCGTTCAACCCCGCAACATTCCCATAATAATCTGAGGCGGGGATGAACAGACGAGAGGAGAAGGGTCTTGACCATGACCTCGACACCTCAACACCGGTGTGGAGGTCAGGAAAGAAGGGAAGGCTCCGTCATGGAGGTGGCGCTTAGGTCTGCAGAATGCGTTCATCTAGCTTGCTTTTCTGTGGCTCATGATGTTTCTCGGTGGGCCAATCAATCTTTTTGACACCACCCAAATCACCACCTTCAACAACTCCTCATACTGGGGCGACTGAGAGAGCAGATCCTCAGTGGCGCCCTCCTCATCCTCCTCTTTTGGAGGAAGACAAGTGGAGCGCCGAGCCCGTTTCCCGGGGGGAAGTTACCGCAGCACGGGCTTCCGACCCCTGAGAGCAGGCTGTCGATCTGGTGGGTGAGGAAGGAGATAGGGGGTCACCTGTCTCCTTTCCTTCCAGCAGATCGAGCTGCGAGCCCCACGAGTGCAGCTGCCTCTCCGGCTCGGCGGAAGTGGGGCCAGCACCACATGGATTGCTGGTGAAAGCTCCCTCCTCAAAGAGAGCCTTCTGGGATTGGAGCACTCGCATTGGCAGGAGATCACAATGCGGGCAGTCAGCCCCCTCAAGGACTGATGCAGCGCGCTCCAATCCCAGGCAGACCATGTACAAACTGTATGTATCCCCATCAGGAATGAAATGCTGACAGGGAGGAACACACAGCTTAAAACGTGATCTGCCCTCGCTCAATTCTTTGCCCTTGCTAAGAGACTTGTTTCACCAAATAAAAGTTGTGCAAGCTGGCACAGAAAAACGTGAAACACAGACACAATGACACAGAGCATTTCGCTGAAAGACTGAAGCTGATGCCATTGCCGGTGCATGTGTTTTTAAAGCTTCCTGGTCGCTTATGTCACCCGCCCGTGATGTTACGCCCTTTGTTTGGACAGATTACATGTGGATTCAGAGCGTAGTTTGCCAAAGGCATTCCCCAAAGCGTTTCGACGCAGCTCAAGTCTCCTGATGGGGAACACCACATACTACCATTTCTAGATGTGATGACTTAAAGTATTTGGAAGAATAACCACTTGATCTTTGTTTTTCCAGCTTGATGACTGGCCCACTAGAACACCCATTTTTTGTACTGATGTTTCACTGGAGCCCACAAACCAAGTTTTGCTGCTCCTCCCAGCACAGCATCAGTGCACAGCAGTGCATCTTGGAGGGAACGGATTAAGTGAGGTGAAATGCAGGACATGAGCTAAAAAAATCAAACTAAAGTAAAATAATTGTATTAATGATGGTTTGGTACATACTTCAGTTTTAAAGTCACAAGTTGATACGTTTTCAGTATTTTTTTCTTTCTTTCTTTTCTTTTTTTTTTTTTTTTTTTGTTTACTGAACTTTTGCTCTGTCTTTAAATAAATTCAATTATAATTAAATATTTCTATAATTATAAAACTATACAAGGAGCAATATTGTTTGCATATTACTATAATATAGTTTACAATTAACAACAAAGCCCAAACTATTAAATTACATTTTTATTTATTTGTAGATTAAAAAAAAAAAGAAAAAAGAAAAAAAAAAAGGTAAACATGTAAATTGTACATACGGCAGTTTTACATTCACTTCTAAATTTAATTAGAAAATTGTGTTTATACTTGTTTAAATATAATATTTAGGTTACATAGTATCAGCTATAACCTTTTTTTTATGACAGATGCATTTAATCATACATTAAATCAGGGGTTCTCAAAGTGAGGGTACATAGCCGGGGTTTACAAAATTTTAGGTCTGTCTGGTTTCCGCTATGCACAAAATGCGGACTGAATCCAGTTATAAAATGTAATTTACTGTATAATTCTTAATGTCACAGAATTTAACAATTCTCAAAAAAAAAAAACATTTTTCAAAAAGTATCACTACACTACATAGATTAATGTCTGTAAATATTAAGCACAAAATTACAAAAATAAATAAGGCTGCATATTCTGCACATCTCTGAGTGAATTAATGATAGAGACAGGGTTTCCTTTTTATAGAATATCTACTACACACTTTAATCTGGCCATGTGTGTAGCTATTGACTGTTTGACCTTCTGTGGTATTTAGACTGAAGAAATGGCAATTGCAATATTTTGGGTTGTGTGTTAAATTGATCACATTGCCTCTTTAGTGGAAAATAGTTACTGATGTCATGCTGTATGCACAGCAAGGTAACAGTATTGTGCTTTTTATTAGCACTAATACACTTTTTGAACATTGTAATAAGCGTCAAAAAAGGAATTTAAAAGCTAACATTTTTGATAATACATGAACAACTGTGTGACCTGATTTTACATTTACAAATTACAAGTACACCTGGTCAATCAGACAGAGTTATAGTCATGTCAAGATATTACATGTCAAGTTTTTATGATCCCCAATTTTAAGCACTGTATTATTCTAGTAACTATATTTTGTATTAAATGTTTCATGTTTTTATAGAGCATGTGTTTTGTGTGTTTAAGTATTTTAAGTGTATCATCTCAGTATTGTTAAGTTCTTTTTACAAGTATAAATTGAAGCAATGGGATGGTTTCTTGAAGCTTTTTAAAAGAGAGAAATGCCCACAGAAATCTGCTGAATCAAGAAGAGATCATGCAATCAGTGAAAGAAAAAAAATATTGACCAGTAATATTTTGAATGTTATTCTTTCTTGTGGTGAGAATGGAAAGCTTCTCTAATAAATAGATTAATATTTCTATTGGACATAGATGTCCTTGGCCTGTATTTGAATTTACACTTATTAGATTATCTAAATGCATGTTTAAGAATGTTCCCAAGAGCATGTTGAAACAGGATGGTGGAGGGATAGAAATGGTTAGAAACATGACACAATGGCTTATATGTGAAGTGAGTATCTACTACCCGCATTGTGTCACGATAATCTTTAATTTTTCATTCAGCATGCTGAATTAACATTTCTTTTTTTGAAATAAGAGGGAGCAGAGGAAACTTGATCCCCACCTCTATCTGGTCGGGGTCTGCTGGGTGACATTCCTTAGTCCATGCCAGATTTTTACCATTATCACAGATTAAAGGGGGCGTGACTAAAGAACTTTGAGAACCACTGGACTAGAAGAACTTAATGTTGCAGCAGAAAATATTGACTTTCTCTTTTCTATCACTCTAGACATGGTTGCTTCGTTGTGCTTAATGAAAATGAAGGATAACAGTCTGATGTCATGGTATTTGCTTAAGTTTGACATCACATATCACTTCTTCCATGAATTCCAGGACCAAACAGTCTATCATATGACACGAGAAAACAACAAATTGTGCTAATTATACATTCACAATGAAATATAATACTAGCAAAAAATTATAGTCCTACCCTTCATACATGAAGGGTAGGACACTTTTTTTTATAAACTAGGTTAGTGGATAATTCAGTAGAAAAAGCTACTTAAGAAAAATAAGTACACGATAATTTAATAAAATCTAAACTTTTAGTGAAAAATTAAAATTTAAACAAAACAAATAAAAGTTAATAAGTGTAGGATTAAATCTGGTTGTAACAAAACGGTACGAAGACAGGTGGATCCAAGTGCAAGCTTTATTTACAGAAATAATCGTGGTCAACAAGCAGGGTCGGACGGGAACAAACATGGACAATGTAGAACAAACAAAGAAGCGTCAGTATCCGAGCGTGGGGGTCTGGGGGCGGCAGCGAGCAGAGTAATCCAAGGGGCAGGCAAGGGGTCGATAGGCGGGCGGAGAACAGTCATGGGAACCAGGAACAAAGGAGCTCGGCAACGGGAGGGCAACCAGGAAATAACGCTCGGAATTGACAGTAATAACTATACAAAACTTCGCGAGGAAACAGTGGGAGAACCGGTCTATTTATACTGAGAGTAGGTGAACTAAGATGGCCGACTAAGGTGAAAGGTGAAAGGTGACAACAGAGGGGTTATGGAAAATGTAGTGAGTTAATAGTCCATAATACATTGCAGGCTCCCTCTAAAGGCAGACGGAGGGAGCCATAGCAGCACAGCTCGTGAAACTGGTAAAAGGGTATACATTGTTCTTTGTATTGTTGTAAAATACATTCATGAAAAACAAGTAATATATTTATATATAAATATATACTATAAATTAAAATGTATTTCTTTTAAATGTGTAGCACAGTAATGCGGAAGCAACATATGATAGATAAGATAAACAAGAAAGACTATTAATAATCTTTTATATTGCAAAATATTATGATATGAAACAACACAGAGTAGCCGCGCACTGCGCTCCACATAGAGAAGTTCAAAGCATGAAGAGAAAAGGTAATGATGCGCCTGTGTGTTAGTTTATTGAGCCTTTCTTTTAACTTTAACTTTTCTTTTATTTTAACTTTAACTTCTTTTAATTTTTTTATTTTATTTTTAAATTTCAGTTACTGTTCTCATGAAGAACAATTCATAGTGCTCTCTACAACAGTGTTGCAGAGGTGTAAGTAAATGTAAATGTGGTTTGAGTAAATGTAATTAGTTACTTGAGTATCTTTTCAGTTACTTTGTAGTTTTACTGAGTATCGAAGATATTAGCAACTTTTACTCTCTACTTAACTACATTTTTGAATGAGTATCTGTACTCTTTACCCTACTACATTTGAAATGAGTATTGCAGTTACACTTTACAATTTGCATGTCACCTAGCTTTAGCTGCAGCAGTTTATTTTTGCTAAAAGATATGTTTTAGCATGGTGTTTTACAGGTGCATCTCAATAAAGTAGATGTCATGGAAAAGTTCATTTATATCAGTAATTCAACTTAAATTGTGAAACTTGTGTATTAAATAAATTCAGTGCACACAGACTGAAGTAGTTTAAGTCTTTGGTTCTTTTAATTGTGATGATTTTGGCTCACATTTAACAAAAAAAAAAAAAAAAAACACCAATTCACTATCTCAACAATTAGAATATGGTGACATACGAACCAGCTCTTCAACTCAAAACACCTGCAAAGGTTTCCTGAGCCTTCAAAATGGTCTCTCAGTTTGGTTCACTAGGCTACACAATTATGGGGAAGACTGCTGATCTGACAGTTGTCCAGAAGACAATCATTGACACCCTTCATAAGGAGGGTAAGCCACAAACATTCATTGCCAAAGAAGCTGGATGTTCACAGTGTGCTGTATCCAAGCATGTTAACAGAAAGTTGAGTGGAAGAAAAAGTGTGGAAGAAAAAGATGCACAACCAACCCGAGAGAACGACAGCCTTGAGAGGCTTGTCAAGCAAAATCGATTCAAGAATTTGGGTGAACTTCACAAGGAATGGACTGAGGCTGGGGTCAAGGCATCAAGAGCCACCACACACAGGCGTGTCAAGGAATTTGGCTACAGTTGTCGTATTCCTCTTGTTGAGCCACTCCTGAACCACAGACAATGTCAGAGGTGTCTTATCTGGGCTAAGTAGAAGAAGAAATGGACTGTTGCCCAGTGGTCCAAAGTCCTCTTTTCAGATGAGAGCAAGTTTTATATTTCATTTAGAAACCAAGGTCCTAGAGTCTCGAGGAAGGGTGGAGAAGCTCATAGCCCAAGTTGCTTGAAGTCCAGTGTTAAGTTTCCACAGTCTGTGATGATTTGGGGTGCAATGTCATCTGCTGGTGTTGGTCCACTGTGTTTTTTGAAATCCAAGTCACTGCACCCGTTTACCAAGGAATTTTAGAGCACTTTATGCTTCCTTCTGCTGACCAGCTTTTTAAATATGCTAATTTCATTTTCCAGCAGGATTTGGCACCTTCCCACACTGCCAAAAGCACCAAAAGTTGGTTAAATTACCATGGTGTTGGTGTGCTTGACTGGCTAGCAAACTCACCAGACCTAGCCCCATGGAGAATCTATGGGGTATTGTCAAGAGGGAAACGAGAAACAAGAGACCAAAAAATGCAGATGAGCTGAAAGCCACTGTCAAAGAAACCTGGGCTTCCATACCACCTCAGCAGTGCCACAGACTGATCACCTCCATGCCACGCCAAATTGTTAAGTACATATACAGTAAATTAACATACTTTCCAGAAAGCCAGCAATTCACTAAAAAATATTTTTTTTATTGGTCTTATGAAGTATTCCAATTTGTTGAAATTGAAATTGGATTCGTGGGTTTTTGTTGAATGCGAGCCAAATCATCACAATTAAAAGAACCAAAGACTTAAACTACTTCAGTCTGTGTGCATTTAATTGATTTAATACACAAGTTTCACAATTTTAGTTGAATTACTGAAATAAAAGAACTTTTCACTACGTTATTGAGATTTATTGAGATATATGAGATGAGGACATGACTGCAGCTGAAACCAGCACATCCAGTGCAAGAATGCTTGCATGCACGCTGGTGTCCTCGTGAGCCCAGGAAGGCGAGCGTCGAGAGAAGGACGAGTGGCGCACCAACCAGATGGCCGCCGGGCCAGGATGCCGGGGCGTCAAATCCCTCTCTGGCCGTGCTGAGGGCCGGGGAGGATGAAGCCGCACAGATGACGATGCCGCCCCTCGCGCCCCGGACCCGGGAGGGGAGCGTGTGCGGCAGCCGGACTCCGCGCCTTGCCTGGACCCTTCCACATCAGACACTACCCCTCCTTCACCGTCCCTATCATGAGGAGGACACCAGATCCCCAGTTTTATGTTGGACACTGTTATTTTTCCCCATTTTGGACACTTTCTTTTGTATTTCTGTTTAATAAAAGCCTCTCCGAAGCCCGATGCCACACCCCCTGTGTCTGTCATGTGCTCCTCGCGCCACAATACCTTTTGAAAGATTTTTTTTTAATATATATGTAAGGTTCCACCCACTGGCCCAAAAGTCCAGTGGCCTGGTTGAAGGTTTAATGCGTGTTCGGTCTTTTCTCATTGTTTCTGCAAAATTCGCTTAATTTATCAGAATTTAGTTTTAAAGTTTAGTTGAACTCCGCATTTAATCTGACTCCAATTTCAAGTGATCATTAAATTTAGATAATATTTCTAATTATGAACTGATCACAAATATCGATTGTCAGTTTAGATATTTGATTATTCTGGAAATCTGGAACCCTACTTTCAATTATTCATTCATTAAGGACCCGATATCGCTTAGTCATTCACTTGGCCAACAGTGAAATCACGGCACAACCTCGCCAGTTCTGATCTTACTCAGAGGATACAGGGTAATTATAATACCTTTAAGTCGGTGGCACCCTGCTCACACATAACAAAAAGTGTATTTTTGTCTATAATCATGAAAACTGTAACTTGTTAAGCCAGTGACAGTCAGAAATCGGAAGCCTTTAATGGTGTTCCCCATGGTCCATCCACTGGTACTTCGGTATGATCTATCCTGGATGCACACATTGTGGAAATATCAGACTTTACTTTAATCTACTAGAAATAATGATTTCAAAAAAGATGAGAATTAATCAAATGTAACAAAATTTATTTGTCGGGTAAAAAAGTACCATGCCAATTACACAATTAAACAGTGAGAATCCAATTTAGAATTAAATGCAGTTCCAATTCAAATAAATACCTAACATCAATTGCTCAAAGATGAATCTAAGAGTAAAGAGATGCATACCTGACTTTAGGAAAAATACATAGCATAGGGTGTGAGAACACGCTCAATGCTATGGGCTTCTGTGTTCTGTTACTTTGCTTATAGACCCAGACCAGAACAAATAAATCTTCCAATCAATTGTAAAAACATAAAATACCTTTTGGTTTGCCAGAATCTCACGAACCAGGGTCACACCTGGCCAGAGATAGATAAACATTCCCACCAGGCCCTTCAGGGGGACACATCCCTTTTGCAGCATAACAGAATTCTTCAACAGTTTTCAGTATTTTCCATAAAACTGAGACCATTTTCCATAAAATTGAGACCAAACTGAGACTGCTGTGAAATTGAGACCATTTCACCAATCGCACAGAGACCTTTAGAACGATACCAAATATGAAGGGGAAAAACAACATATTCACAAGATATAACACATGTGGTACATATATATTCCTGGTGAACTTTCAGTAAAAAACTTCTTGGGGGGAAAGTGTGAAAGGGAGAGGGCGGAGAAGGCAGAGTGGAGAAGGGGGTCATAAATAAGAAAGGGGAGTGGTGTTGTTTGCTCTCTTTGAAGATCTCTTAGTTTTATTGTTTCGTTGCATGGCATCTGTTTTTGTGAGAGTTCCTGGACTTTAATTTCATGAGGAAATAATTTCACCTCCTACATAGAGCCTAGAGAACGTAGTTAGAATGTCCTGAAATTCTAAATTCCCCCCACTTTTCAAAATCCTGTTTGTGTCCCCTCCACTTTCAAATATGTTTGTTAAATTAATGTCTTGTATTGTAGACTGCACGCTCAGCACCGCCGAGTTTCTCGCAATCATTAAAACGAAACCATAAGTAAAACACGCACACGCATTCAAAACAATTGTAATAATCGTTTAGAGAGCGACTCCCCAATGGGCGCAAATTAGGCTACATAACATATCTAGGCTGTTATTAGTACGTAGGCTATAATAGGTTGTGTTGTCTATAGCTCTATCATGCTTCAGAAATTCTCTATTTGCACTTTGAAAATTGAGAGAGCCTACAAGATAAGTTCAAACAATTCAAAATGCACCTGCAGACCATGCAGGCATGTATTTGGTCATTGAGATTTTTTTTTAAATGTGTAAAAATCTTAACCTCTTCTCGTTCTTGTGAACTCGTGTCTCATCTTGTCTCTTGAATTAAATGTCAGAGTTAATGATAATCAAACAACAAAAGATGAGGAGAAAGTCACTCCCTGCACTTGACAGAATAGCATTTGTAGCTTTTATAACAATGTATATAGTCAAAATTGTGCCCTACATCACATTCACATCTATGCAACCAATAAATAAATTACTACTAAAGCACAAAATTGTTTACAAGAGCACATAATTCTTCATTTGATTTAGTCACTTGATTCCACTCTCAAAATGCACCAGATTTTTGCATTTAAATGTATTTTTTTTATTTATTTATTTTTTTCTTCCGGCCTGTCAGTAACATAGATAACACATAACAGTGTGTATGTGTAGCTATGCTATCATCATTCACAGCCCTTTTTTTTAATGAATTTTTATATTTTATTTATTTAACCATACTATGACCGACAAGACCGGGGGATAGAGAAAACAGGAGAGGAAAAAAAAAAAAAAAACAAAAAAAAAAAAGAGAAAGAGGATAGAGAAAGAGAGAGAACAAAAACAGATAATCTGCTTCCATACCTGCTGACAAAGAGAGAAAACAACAAAAAACACAACAACAGAGAAACTACAACAACATCCAATGTCCGTATGAATCACAGTAAATACTAAATGTTAAATGTTATTGCGCAACACACATAACTAATATTACAAAATATGTTTGAAGCAACAGCATTTTAGGACAGTGAGTGTCTGTGAGCACCTGTTTTTACACCAATGTGAATGCTTGTGTGTACACCTGTGTGCACACCTGTGTGTGTGAACACGCTTGTATTCATAAGGTTCCTCCATGTAAATGCTTGATAGTGTGAGTGGGGAACCACAGCCCCACCCCGCAAGGCATGAAGCAGACATGAAGGAGACCCGGGCCCCCAAACATCCAGAGGCCCCCCAGGGCACGGGAATCCCAGGAGAACCCCCCCAGGGATAACCGCGGCCCCCACCCAGAAAAAGGCAGAAGAGAGCTCGGAGGAGGTCATCCGGCAGCCACAATGCAGATGCCCAAGGGGGCCACGGCGGCAAGCCCGCAGGCCCTGCCGGCAGCCGGCCACACCAGGGCTCTGGCCCGGGCCCGGAGAACCAAGGGCCCCCCCACCCCCCAGCCGGGGCCCAGCGAAACCCAGCGAAGCCAGGCCCTACCGAGCGACCGGCGAGATCGGGCCAGCGCCCACCCGAGCATCCCGCCCCGGAGCCAGAAACCACCAACGCACCGGCGGCCGGGGGCATCCCCCACCGGCAGGGCATGGTGATGGGGTGGGGGGGGCCCTAGATGATGAGTGAGGCGGAGTCAAAGGCCTGACCTGACACATGGACATAGACACACAAGCATCTATTCCCACCCTCATGCACGCAAACAAAAATTCACACACTCACCCCACATGTAGACACACAAAAAAAAAAAAAAAAAAAAAAAAAAAAATGGACACTGTACCCACACTCACACTCCCCATTTGTACTCTATACTCCTGGGACCAGGCACCACTACCCCCAGAAGGGCAGTCAGCGCCAGACCCCGGAGCTGAATCCCCTTCACTCCAGTGTGGAGACAGGAAGACCACCCCCGTCCCCGCCGCAGCAGAGAAGACCACCAGCCCAGACCCCGACCGGATGGCCAGCTCCTCCTCACAGCCCCCGGCCCCGGACAGAGAACAGAGAACAGGGGTGTGAGAAAAAAAAAAAAAGAAGACCCCATGCTTCACCTCACCCGCTCAAATGTAGTGTTGGTGTATGTTGTTCTAAAGTGCTTTAAAACAGGGGAGGGGCAAGACACTAACCACCCTCCGTCAGCTCGTGTCAGCTCGGCCCCTCCCAAGAGCCCTCAATGTCTATGTGCAACTTAAAATTGAGAAGTGGGCATCGGCACCAGAGGGAAGGCTGAATGAACAGACCGCCCTCTGGACGCCGTTTAGTGTGCCCATGTATGTATGTGTCATGTGACAGTAAGTAATAAGAGTGTCTAAGTAGTGAAGTATGATTGGGATGCGGGAGGCCACGAGGAGACAGAGGAGTACCAACTCCCCTGCATCCCAGCGACACACCCGCACCCCAAAAACCCTACCTGTATGTTGGTGTGATGGGGCGGGAGAGGGGAAGCATTAGGGATGGGGAGGAAAACATCGGAGGGGGCAAAGTGCCCCCCCCGTTGGAGCCAGCTCCCCCGCTGACCCCCATAGGCACCCCCATTGCCCCAAACCCGTCCCGGGCGGGGGGCCCAGGCCCATCCAGACCAGGGCCCACGGCAGCCCGGGGTGGCCCACCAGACCCCACAGCAGAGGAAAAACTACCCCCACCCCATCATTCAGTCAACTCCCAGACTACCAAAGACAATAGACACCCAGGTTAAACCAGTCCTCCGCCCCTATTGGGTCCCCCCCTCCATGCAGAGTGAGTACTGACAGATGGTAACGACGTCCCCACCAGCTAAAGACGCCCCCGGCCCCACCGATGCATCGGAGGCCCCCGCACCAGGGCCGGGCCCAAGTGCATGCATCCACCCACGCTCCCGGCGGCACACCCACCAGGACCCAAGCCCCCCAGGGTCAGCCGGAATCCCAGCCCGGAGGCAGAGCGCCCCCAGAACCCCAAACCCCCCCCCGGACCTACCCCGGAGCAACACAGCCGCCAGGCCGGCAACCTACGTCCGCCGACACAGGCCTCCCCAGCAGCGCCGCGTATAGTCGCCAGAAAAAAAAAACACCCGAGAGCCACCAGTACCCCATCCAGGCCAGGACCGCAGCCCCAGCGCCGAATCCCCCAAGAACCCCACCCCCCAGGGAACCCCCAGACGCCCCAAGCCCATTTGGCCCCCCATGCCAACAACAAAAATCAAAGCCGGACAGAATCAGGACCCCCCACCCACACTAGGTGATGGAGCTGATCAAAGGAGCCCAGAGAGAATGATCTAATGTGGCAGCAGAAGCTGTGTCAAGATTAATATAGTCCAACAAGCGATCTCTATATTCGTTGATATTAAGATTATTTTTATTTTTCCAGTTCATGAGGACCGTCTTCTTGGCAATGCATAAGGCGGTGAAAGCCATGAGGATTGTGTTACCTTCTGTAGTGATACCATCAAGGTCACCCAACAGGCAGACTGACGGAGAGGCTGGAATGGAACATTTAAGACACTTTGTTAAGTCTTCACAAATCCCATACCAGAACCTCTGAACAGGTGGACAGAACCATAGAGCGTGGATATAATTGTCAGGTGTATTGTCTTGACAGTGTGAGCAGTTGTTAGAATCTGTAAAACCCATCCTGAACATCCGATGACCTGTGTAGTGTACTCTATGCAGGATTTTGTATTGTATTAATTGTAAACCGGGATTTCTAAGCAGTTCAAAGGTTTTTGAGCATATCTGAGACCAGAAATTATGGTCCCAGCTCACTGATAGATCTGCCTCCCATTTTGCAATAGGAAGCGATACTGATTCATCTATTTTAGAAAGTGACTGTATATTTTAGACACTAATTTGGGGGTTTTGAGATTAAGAAAATCTGCTACACTTGGTGGTATTTGTAATTTAATATGATTAGGCTTGAATTTCTTTTTTACTATAGATTTAATTTGTTGATATTCTAAAAATCTGTTCTTATTAATCCCATATTGTTTAACTAATATGTCAAAGGGAATAAAGTCTGTCCCTTCGAATATATGTTCCAGGTATTTAATACCTTTTCTAATCCAGTCTGTGAAGTTTATCACATTATTGTTTATTAATATGTCAGGGTTGTTACAGATGGGAGTACGTTTGCATGGGATTAGTGAAGACTCAGTCATTTTTAGAAACTCCCACCATGCTGTCAGAGAAGAGCTGATACTGATGCTTTCGAAGCATACATGTCGTTTGATGATCGAGCTAATGAATGGCAGATCCCAAATTTCTATATTATTGCATAATGCCTGTTGTACATCTAGCCAAAGTTCATCGAAGAGGGTGTGTTTTAACCACCCTAAAATGTGTTGAAGCCTGTTGGCTAGGAAAAAGTGGTGAAAGTTAGGCAGATCTAGTCCTCCTTTATCTTTGGTCTTTTGCAACGTTTTTAAGCTAATACGCGGTGGTTTACCTTTCCAAAGGAAATTAGAGATGGAGGAGTCCAGAGATCTAAACCAGTCAGGTGATGGTTTGCTCGGGATCATTGCAAATAGATAATTAATTCTTGGCAAAACCATCATTTTTATTGAGGCGACTCTTCCCATGAGTGATATGGGTAGAGACTTCCATCTAGCTAGATCTTCTTCTACCGTCTTTAAAAGTGGGATATGATTTAGTTTAATTAAATCTGCCAGCCTAGGTAAAACATTAATACCTAAATATTTAATATTTCCAGATTGCAGTGGAGTGGAAGAGTTCTGGAAAGAACAATTAATTGGAAGAACTGTAGATTTTAACCAGTTTATTGAATAATCTGAGACTTTTGCGAAAGAGTTTATTAATGTGATTACCTCAGAGAGAGTGGTTTGTGAATGCTGAAGGAAAAGTAACACATCATCTGCGTAAAGACTGACTTTATGTTCTACATTCTTGCATTTAATGCCTTTAATCACTGTAGCCTGTCTAATTGCTGCTGCTAGTGGTTCAATAAAAACTGCAAACAGTGAAGGAGAGAGGGGGCATCCTTGCCTGGTGCCCCACTTAAGACAGAAGCTGGAGGATGTTTGGTCATTTGTCCTGACACATGCTGTTGGAGAGTTATATAATATTTTTAACCAGTTTATGAAAGAGTTTCCAAAACCAAATTTGTGTAAAGCTGCAAATAGAAAGTTCCAGTTAACCCTATCAAAAGCTTTTTCTGCAACTAGAGACAATATTGTAATTTGAAGGTTTTTATTGCATGAATAGTTTATCAAATTAATTAATCTACTTGTATTTGTTGCAGAATGCCTCCCTTTTATGAAACCAGTTTGGTCGGGATGAATTATGAGAGGGGTTATCTTCTCTATTCTTTTTGAGAGAGTTTTGCAGATTATTTTAATGTCCACATTAATAAGGGATATTGGACGATAGCTAGTAGGCAATACAGGGTCTTTGCCTGGTTTTAGCAATAGACTGATGTTGGCAGAGTTCATATTTGGTGGAAGTCTACCATTATCCTTGGTTTCCTGTAACATTCTGTAGAATGTTGGTGCCAGAATAGGCCAGAATTTTTTATAGAATTCTGCTGGGAAGCCATCTGGACCTGGAGCCTTTTTATTGGGCATACTGTTCAGAGCTTCCTGAAGTTCATCTGATGTCAGTGGAGAATCCAATGCCATCGCTTGATTGTCTGATAATTTCGGAAGAGTTATATTATCAAGAAACTGGTCAATTTCGTCTTTT
This sequence comes from Cirrhinus molitorella, assembly GCA_033026305.1. Taxonomy (NCBI): domain Eukaryota; kingdom Metazoa; phylum Chordata; class Actinopteri; order Cypriniformes; family Cyprinidae; genus Cirrhinus; species Cirrhinus molitorella. The sequence continues at coordinate 30,822,441 of CM065124.1, read as the reverse complement.
GATGGGTTAATCTGTGGTGAATATAAAGATTTGTAAAAGTCCCTGAAGGTATTGTTTATTCTTTCAGAGTCATATACTATGTCCCCACTTAAGTCTTTAATGGCACATATAGTTGTTTTTTCTTTGTTTATTTTTAACTGGTTAGCTAGGAATTGACCTGATTTGTTACCATGTTCAAATTCTTGCCAGCGAAATCTTTGTGCTAAGAATTTAGTTTTTTTATTAATAATTTCATTTAATTCTAGTTTTGCTTTACGTATTTTGTGCAGCATTCCCTGTTCCTGGGAGGATACATAGGCTTCTTCTAAGGATTTGATGGTTTCTTCTAGTTCCTGAATACATTTAATTTCTCTTTTCTTTTTATGTGATGAGAATGAGATTATTCTACCTCTCATCACAGCTTTGCCTGTTTCCCAGAGAACAGATGCTGATGTTCCAGGCAGGTCATTGTATTCTAAATATAAAGCCCATTCTTTCTTGAAATATTTAATAAAATCTTCATCTTTAAGTAGTGATGTATTAAATCTCCAGTTTTTACTTGGCAGGGTGGCCTTCTTATTTATTAAAATTAAAGATATAGGAGCATGATCGCTGACAGCTATAGGGTGCATCTCTGTGTCTGAAATGTCACTCAGCAGTGAGCTGCTGACTAAGAAATAATCCAGACGAGAGTAAGAGTGATGGACATGTGAGAAGAAAGTATATTCCCTACGGTTGGGGTGCAAAGAACGCCATGCATCGCAAAGTCCATAGTCGCTCATGTACTGTTTGACTATATTTGTGGAATCCCAATTGCGCTGAGTTCCAGCTGTACTGAGCCTGTCCATTTCTTTATTTAGTCCAAAGTTGAGGTCTCCCCCAAGAACAAGTGCGCAATCTAGGTGTTCAGAGAGTGCGGTAAAAAAAACATGAAAAAAAGAGGGGTCATCAACATTTGGACCATATATACTGACAATACATAACTTTTTGTTAAATATAGATAATTTTATGATTAGAAATCTACCTTCTGGATCTATAACTGTATTAAGTACTGTGAAATTAATATTTTTATGTATTAAAATTGCTACCCCCTTTTGCCTAGAGTTATAGCAGGCTGAGAACACATTAGGAAACTCAGTTGTTTTAAATTCATCTATAGCTGTGGCAAGTCTATGAGTCTCTTGTAGTAAAACAACGTCTGCCTGTAGTTTTTTAAGCTGGCTAAATATTTTTAACCTCTTCTCTCTGGAGCCAGCTCCATTCACATTCCATGTGATAAACCTAAGTGCGCCCATAGATGTGTGTGTGTAGCTAATGCTGCATGCTGCGTGTGATGCTCAATTAAGTGAGATATACGCGGGCTTATATGTGTTTGTGTGCGAGTATGTTTTCCATGTTTGTGTGCGCTGTAAGGTCGGAGTGGTTGCGTTGACGCTGAATGTATATGTACTTGGTCGTGCCGTGCAGATATATAAAGATATAGGGTGTGTGTGTGAGTAAGAAAGCAGGCGATCGGTGCTATGAGAGGAGTTCGAAAGAAGAAAGACATACAAAAAAGCAAGCAGGGAGGGATGCAAGTAAAAACTTGACAGAAATAAAAACATTGCAACAACATTTAAACACTGCGGAGACTGACGGTATCGTGTTTGTTATGAAATTGTATTATATTAGCGAGTTGACATAAATAGTTAGATTGAGGTAAATGTAAGAGCAAGCGATGAAAGAGGAAAAATAAAAAAAATAACGAATTCTTATCTGGAGTGATGTTAATATAACCAGGGAGTGGTACAGAGGTCGCGGTAGAGCCGCCCGTCCACGTAGAGCCGGTCCACGGCGATGACAGCTCGGGAGCCCTTCTGGATGAAATTGCGTCGGATTGGGAACAGAACTTTGCGTCGCTCCAAGATCTCTTTGAGGAACTGGTTGTTTACGCTGAAGTCTGTTCCTTTCAGCTCCTTGCCACGACTCTTCACTTGCTCCTTCTGTTTGAAGTATCCGAATTTGGCCACAATAGGACGCGGCCTCGGGGCTCCAGGTTTCTTCGCTCCCAGCCGATGGACTCTTTCGAGGCAGATGTTTTCCACGGTATCTTCCGGAAGCTTCAGGTATGTCTTGATAAAGGTTTTAACCGTAGCTTCTGCGTCCTCCTCGGCAGATTCCGGAATGCCTGAAAACACCAGGTTATCTCTCATGCTACGGGCCTGGAGATCTCTTTTATTTTTTTATTTTCTTCACTTAGATGGGTCACATTCTCAGTTAGAGACTTGACAGAGTCCTGTAGTAATGCGTTTTCAGCAGCGAGTGTTTCCACCTGTTGCTGGCTGAATTCCAGTGATTCCCTCAGGCATTTGAATTCACGGTGCATAATCTCGACCAGGGACAACCTCGCGTCGAAGCTGGACAACCGCTTGTCGATTGAATCCAGGATGTCGGTAAAGCTTTTACCTGTCGGCGATGTTGTTTCAGGCGAGTCTGCCGGGTGACTTCTTTTGGAAGACGGCGTCTCGCTTTTGGCTGGAGAACATGCAATTTGGTTCTTCTTCATGACTATAACGTCGAAGCACCAGTCGATGTATTCCTGGAGAGTTTCCAAATTTTCCTCGCTGTTCTCGCTGTTCATTCAGTTTTTCCGCCAAGTCTCCGGCGTCTGACGTCACCTACAGCATTTCCGCTTCCTCACTCCTGTTATTTTTAAATTTTAAATTTTTAAATTTTAAATGTAAAAATAACACAATTTTCTTGTGGGGGGTATACCCCCTGAAGTAGAGGAACCAATGTGCATCTACTACAGTCTCAGAAAATCCCAGAAAATCTGTGGGTAACAGACACCTGGTAGAAATTAACACGATTTAGTAACTCCAGCAAGACCATTTATGCAAAACCATTTATCTTTATTTAGCTAGGTATAATATTAGGAACATTTAATAATCTTGGAAAGTTTTAGTGCCTTGACTGTCATAACCGAGAGCGACACGCAATAGAGGATGACAGACAGCCACAGTGGATAGAAGAGTTTACTTAAACTTGACTTAAATATTAATCTCTGCCTCATGTTAAACTATAGAGCGGCTTCAGAACGCTTATAATATAGTGCACAAAACCTTTTATTGTGCTTGATAATGCTTTTGTGACTTTCGTGGAACTTAACAATAACACAGAATTGTATACGTAGAATATCGGATTTGGATCAGTCTCTTCTGATTTATACCCATATCTGAGCAATACCGATACTGAATATCGGATCTGCACACTCCTAATGTTCAAGACCTGCCTTGAACTACTTCAGCCATGCATTTCCCTAAACATAATTGTACATCTTAGAATGTTCGTCAACCAATCAGATTTGAACATTCAACTATAATCAATGAAGACTGCAATGCACAATCTGCACTTTGTTGATTAAGAGATAATCTATGAGTTTAAACATGAGGAAGTTTTATTAAACCATTGGTTTAGTTAAATCGTGGTCAGATTTTATTTGTTTGTTATTTTAGTTAAATAATACAAAATAATACACCATGATCACATTTGAACTGAAATAAAGAAAGAACTTAATAAAAAAAAATACTCTTCAAATTTCTTCAAACATACAGTTCTGCTTGAAAGTTTGTGAACCCTTTTGAATTTTCTATATTTCTGCATAAATATAACCCAAAACATCATCAGATGTTCACTTTTTTTTCACGATTTTCCAGAAAGTTGGCAAAGAGAACCTAGTCAAACAAATTACATGAAAAAATATATTTTGTCATTTATTTATTCAGGAAAGTGATCTAATATTACATATCTGTGAGTGGCAAAAGTATATGAATCTCTAGGATTAGCAATTAATTTGAAGGTGTTTTTAATCGACGCAAAGAATTTGTTCACTTTTAGAACAAAAATGTACAGATAATGTACTCACCCCCTTGTCATTTAAGATGTTCATGTCTTTCTTTCTTCAGTCGTAAAGAAATTATGTTTTTTTGAGGAAAACATTTCAGGATTTATCTCCATATAAGGTGCCCCAAAGTTTGAACTTCCAAAATGCAGTTTAAATCCAGCTTCAAAGGGCTCTAAACAGATCCAGACAGTGAAGAATAGTCTTATCTAGCTAAACGATGTGTTATTTTCGAAAGAAATTGACCATTTATATACTTTTTAACCGCAAATGCTCATCTTGTCTCGTCTCAGCGATGCGTATGCGTAGTCTCTTTGATCCGGGTCAATACAGTTAGTGTACATCTTGTTTTCATCTTCAACTTCTAAATCGTCCTACAACACTGTTTTACCTTTTTTTATATATATAAAAAAGGGCATTTGATCTTCTTTGTATGTTCACTTTGTAAACACTGGGTTGGTACTTCTGCAGCGATGTGCGTTGATGTGCAACGATTTTGAAGTTGGAGATAAAAATGAGAAAATAATATCCATTCATATCCATTATATGGAGAGAAATCCTGAAATGTTTTCCACAAAAAAACTAAATTTCTTTACGACTGAAGAAAGAAAGACACGAACATCTTGGATGGTAATGGGGTGAGTACATTATCTGTACATTTTTGTTCTGAAAGTGAACTAATCCCTTAAGGCCTGTTCACACCAAAGACGATAACTAAAAAGATAATGATAAAGATATAGCTCTAAAAATTATTCTCTCATAGCATAGTGCAAACCACAGCTAAAATGATAAAGGCACAGAGAAACAATATTGTTGCAATCACTTTCAGATTTTATTTTATTTTTTTTTTTACAGCTGATGAATAATAAAAACATTGCCACCCAATCAGAATCAACCCTGCTATAAACATACTTGAGAATTTTAAGTGGCAGAACTTGCACTTAGAATAAATAGACAATATTGTGCACTGGTGTGGATGCTAATATAGTTATCTTTATAGCTATCGTTCTTGGTGTGAATAGTCTACACACCCACTTTTCTAGTCTACACATCCACCTTTCCTGCAGTAAAGCTGACCATAGGAAGAAAGATGATGCCCAGCTTTGCTCCTGGAATTTTGGTGGAGACTTCTGCCAATACCGTCATGATGGCCCCTGACTGCAGGACACAAATCACAGGTCTTTATAGCACTGAAACAATGGCTGTACATTGTTTATGTTGAATAATAATATGTTGAATAATTATATATAATAATAATTATGTTGAATAACAATATGTTGAATACTAATGCTACAGCACCTTTATAATGCAGTAATAACACACTGCCAAAAGGTTTCCATAGAAAAATAATTTGGAATGAGATTAAATTATTAATTGTTGTTTGAACTTGACTTCTGTTTATTATTTTTTTTTTCTGCATGCCCTCAAATACTCAGCCAATAACATAGAAGAATATAAAACTGTTTTCTTTGTATTAAGTTTTCAACATATCTTCACATATAAGAAAATAGAGATTTCAAATATATATATATGCAGATTTAGTTTTTATTTATTTGTTTAAAAATAAATTTGATTATATGAATATTCTGAATATTCATATGAATATAATGAAGCACTTTATCATAAGACTACAATATCTACGGTAAAAGCAGAAGTAAAATGCAGAAAGAAAAATAAAATAGGAATACATTTTAAGTAAATTTGTTGGTTTGTTATCTTGGTTATGGTTATTAGTTAAGTGATTCTGGAAGAGGTTTTGGTTTTACTTTATTTTATTTATTAAACTAAATGTTTGACTTTTTGATTGTTTGATTTTTTTTATCTTATTGGAAGCAGAATTAGGAATCGATAAGAGTCAGAATCGATAAGCAGAATCGGAACGGAATCGGAATCGATAAAATTCAAACGATACCCAACCCTACACTTTATCATTACTAACTCGTTATCAGCTACCCATACACTAACATCAACGAATGGCTTGTTAAAGTTGATTTTGACATAACTTTACTTGAGGGGGCCCAATCATAATGAATTCACTGTTAACTACTTACTAAACTCAGCTCATGATTTATGCTATACATTCTATAAAAATACACATGTACTAACAGTATTCAGCCCAGGTTAAGAGATGCTGTGTGGATTTTCAAGAAGTCAGAGAGCAGAGGTACAGGATCATCACAGCTGTGTCTGGATGGAGAGTGAACTTTTTTCAGTTTGAGCTTTCCTTTAGGAATTATTCTACAAATGTTCTTTGTGGGTTTTGAATTTTATTTTTTATTAATCTGTGTAAGTAACAATAGGGTGAGTTTAAAGGGAAAGGGAAAGAGAAGAACATAAAACAGACAAGATTAGTCATTATTGTATTCGGTATTTTCTACATTTGATGAGGAGGATCAGCTAATCCTTTGACACCCAATAATGTTTATGACAAAGCTGAAGATGTCAGATGCTCAAATTATGATAGTTTTAAATTATTCAAATTAATTTCAAAGTCAGAGTATTTATTATTTCTTCTTAAAGAGGCCTGTTTGATTTAGTTTACCCATAAATGTTAATTAATGCATTAACTATCAAACATGTATAACATGTAGTTAAGGCTGCTGTTATCCATTCATGAAACTGACTCCAGTCGTGGTTAAGGATAGGTCTTTGTTAGTTCATAACTTGTTAACACCTTTAATAATCATCAGTATGTGATGAATTAAGCATTAATTTAGGCATTAGTACATAACTATTCATGTACCCTTATTGTAAAGTTTTACCAAAACTGTTTTTTATGAATGGGTCAGTGAATTACTGATTCAAGGTGTTTAAAAAAGGTAAATTAATTCAGTAATGAAACACTGCTGTGTGCAGAAATGCACAACATGCTTTGTTTAGAGAAGTTTTACTAAATGGAGCAAAAAGACAATATTTTCTTCATGATTTAAATCACTTAATATTTACCTTCTTCTTTATTGAGTTTTGTTGCCCTGACACTTAGTAAAGTCTGCCACAGACCATGCTAAGTGCTAACCTATAAACCATATAAATGTTCTAAACATGTGTTTCCAAGAAAGTATGTGCATATAATAGGCCGACTATGATAAAAAAAATAAAAAATAAAAAAATAAAAAATCTGTATTTGTTGGTATACAATTACATTAATCTAACTTTGACAGATGGTAAGATTGCTATTATGAATTTAAAGGTTAAGTTAAAGATGCATAAGCAGCTGCATTTTGCTGTTTAAGTGCTGGTTTAATAGAACTAATCTTAATGCACATGCAAACTCAATCTTGATGCAACAAGACATGGTAATAAAAACATTTGGGGCTTCAGCCCCCTTAGCCCTCCGCTGTTTGATTCCCAAGGAATAAATAACTTACAAATGTGTGCTTTAAATACAACATAACTTTCTTAGGATAAAAGCATCTGGCGAATGCATGAATGTAAATGCAATGTAAAACAAAATGTATTTTGGGATACCTAATTCTGCATTTCTGTAAAATGATCAAATTGGTTACAGTGTATTTTATCAGAGTACAACCCATCTGTGACCATCTTTTGTCCTTCACTGAGCCTACTCCACCAATCATTGACCATAGCCATTACCAGAATTACCTGCTTCTGGAAGCATGACAGCTGATTCCATCAGTTATGCCAGTATGTTTTGCTATGACCATACACAAAATGCAAACCCAGTGTGATGAACACTGGCAATTTTTTCCTGGGATTACAAAATTATTCTTCTTGGTGTCCTCCATGACCATTTGCATTCATTCATACTGCAAGAAGGAGCAGCCTGTAAACTGAAATGATATTACAACAACCTGGGTGTCACGATCTGTACCATTGTGGCTCCCTCTACTCTCCCCTAGAGGGAGCCTTCACATGTACTTTTTACCATTAGCTCACTACATTTCCCATAACCCCTTTCTCATGAACTTCCTGTTTCCTTTCACCTCTCACCCCAGTCGGCCATCTTGCTCACATTGCATAAATAGCCCGGTTCATTCACCATTTCCTCGCGAAGTCTTGAACAGTACCCTGTCATTTCTGAGTGTTTATTCCGTGTTTGTTTTCCCGTGTTGACCCCCTTGTTCCCTGGCTCCTGTGATTGTTCTCCGCCCGCCTTTTGACCATCGCTTGTTTCTGGACTATCCCTTTGATCGCTGCCCGCCTCGACCATCTGCCTGGACTATTGTTTGCTCTTCTGGATTACCTGCGTTGTACCCGTCTGTTGTTCTGACCACGCTTGTCAACCATGAGTTTGTTTAATAAAGCTTTGCACTTGGATCCACCCGCCTATGACTCCTCCATGACAGAAGACTTCGCCACCCCCGGATCCAGCAGCTTTATTCCTCCCCTCCGCTCAACCATGGATCCATTTGATCAACTACTCCAACTCAAACAGCACGGTATGCCCTTAGTGGATTTTGTGGATACATTTCGTCACCTCATGAATCAACAGCCTTTCTATGATGAAAATTATTTTATGGACATTTTCCGTTTGGCTCTTGATGAGCCTCTCAAATCAAGGCTGCGATTTGAGTGCCCCCGCACCTGTTTTTCTGATTATGTGGACTTTGCATTGTGGTGCGGGGGTTCATCTTTAGTTCCCGAGACTGTCACAGAGGTGAAACGCGATCACAGTGAAGAGGATTGTGATTATATCCTGTCACGCTCCTGTTTCACAAATTTGGATTATGCATTACAGTATGGGGACTTACTTGACTTGAGATTTCGCGGGGGAGGACCGCGAACCCACAGTAATGGCGGCCGCGCCGAATCGCGATGTCAAAATGGCGGCCGCGCCGGTGCGCGTTCACAAAATGGCGGCCGCGGCATGTTGCGATCACAGGATGGCGGACCTCCCAGCACACTTCCTCAACCTAACAAGCGATAATAGACTCATATCCTGTCTGGAAGATTCCCCAATGATATCAGTTAAGTCAGCGCTCACTATTTTCCACTCTGCCCAGTCTCCCAAGCACGTCAAGATGGCCGCCACACCAGAGTCTTCACAAGTCAAGATGGCCGTCCTTCCTGAGTCAGCACCTGTCATGGCCGCCACTCCAGTGTCTAGTCCTGTCCCAGTTATCGTTCCAAAGCCAAGTCAAGTGTCAAGCCTAGCCGTTGTTCCAGTGTCAAGTCCAGTGGCAGCTTTTGTTTCAAGTCAAGTTACAGCCTTCGTACCAAAGCCAAGTCAAGAGTCAAGTCTATCCTCAACTGCCTATCCAGATTCAAGTCCAGTCACAGCCCTCTCTCTACAGTCAAGTCAAGTCTCTCATATCACAGCGACACTCGACCGGCTGGAAGACATCCTCACTTCACTCCGCAAGCTGCAAGCCGCAGCTGTCCCGCATCCCGTGTCAAGCACCGTCGTCACAGCTGCTCCTCACTCTGAGTCAAGTCTCGTCGCAGCTGCTCTCAAGGTGAATGATACTGTCCCAGCGCCAAGTCAAGTCACTGCTGTGCCTCCAGAGCCAAGTAAAGTCACAGCAGTTCCCTCAAAGCCAAGCCAAGTTACCGCTGTTCCTCTACAGTCAAGCCAAGTCGTCGCAGTCGCTGCTCCAGAGTCCAGTGATGTAGCAACTGTCCCTCCAGAGTCAAGTGATGTCACTGCTGACGTCTTCGCAGCTGTTCCACCTCCACAGTCAATTGTCTTCACAGCTGCTCCGCCTCCAGCGCCAAGCCCCTCCGCAGCTGCTCCGCCTCCAGCGCCAAGCCCCTCCGCAGCTGCTCCGCCTCCAGCGCCAAGCCCCTCCACAGCTGCTCCGCCTCCAGCGCCAAGCGTCTTTGCATCTGCTCCGCCTTCTGAGTCAAGCGTCTTTGCATCTGCTCTGCCTCCTGAGTCAAGCGTCTTTGCAGCTGCTCCGCCTCCTGAGACAAGCGTCGTCGCATCTGCTCCGCTTCCTGAGTCAAGCGTCGTCGCATCTGCTCCGCTTCCTGAGTCAAGCGTTGTCGCATCTGCTCCGCTTCCTGAGTCAAGCGTTGTTGCATCTGCTCCGCTTCCTGAGTCAAGCGTCTTCGCCGCAGCTGCTCCTTCCTCTGAGCCAAGCGTTGTCGCCGCAGCTGCTCCTCCCTCTGAGCCAAGTCATGTTGTCGCATCTGCTCCGCCTCCAGAGTGAAGCCTCTTTGCAGCTGCTCCACCTCCAGAGTCAAGCCCCGTCGCAGCTGCTCCGCCTTCAGAGTCAAGCAACGTCGTCGCAGCTGCTCCTTTCTCTAAGCCAAGTCATGTTGTCGCAGCTGCTCCGCCTCCAGAGTCAAGCCTCTTCGTCGCAGCTGTTTCCCCAGAGTTAAGTGACGTCTCAGCTGCTACACCCCCCTCCTCCCACTGAATCAAGCGTCATCGCCGAAGCTCCTCTTCCAGAGTCACGCCTCGTCACTGCCACTCCTCCAGCGTCAAGCCTCGTCGCTGCTGCTTCAGAACCCTGTCTCAACACAGCTGCACACACACCAAGCCAAGCCACAGCACCAGCACCAGCGCCCAGTCATGTCATGTCATTGGCACCACTCCGGTGCTGGCCTTCACTGAGGCCGTGCTCCTCCTGAGAACTGCTCTTTGGGTTGTCTGGGCCGCGTATACCACCACCGAGTCCTCAGAGGTGGCGGCTCACCCCGCAGAACCTCTGAGGGTGGCCTCCCCCGAGGAGGTGGCCGAGGCCACGGATCCTCAAGCCGAGGGGGAGGTCGCACCTGCTCCCTGCACGGTGGTAGCACCCAGCAACCCACACCACTCTGAGCTCTCGTCTAGTCCCAATTCAGCCACTGAGGCCCCCTATACGCTGGGTATCCAACCCAACCTGGCCAGGAGCTTGGGCTCCGAGCTTTCTCTCTCTGTGTGTGTCTGTCTGTGCTCCAAATTACAGACCTGTCTGCTCCGCCCTGGGGGGATCCCGTTCCACCCTGGAGGGCTCCTGTCCTGTCTGCTCCACCCTCGGAGAATCCTGTTCCGCCCTGGAGGGTTCCTGTTTCGTCTGCTCCGCCCTGGGGGGCTTCCGTGCCGCCCTGGAGGGTTGTAGTCCTGCCCGATCCGCCCTGGAGGGCGTCTGACTCGCCTGATCCGCCCTGGAGGGCGTCTGACTCGCCTGATCCGCCCTGGAGGGCGCCTGCCCCGCCTGATCCGCCCTGGAGGGCGCCTGCTCCGCCTGATCCGCCCTGGAGGGCGCCTGCTCCGCCTGATCCGCCCTGGAGGGCGTCTGACTCGTCTGCTCCGCCCTGGAGGGCGTCTGACTCGTCTGCTCCACTCTGGAGAGCGTCTAACTCGTCTGCTCCGCCTTGGAAGGTGTCTGATTCGTCTGCTTCACCCTGGAGAATGTCTGCCCCGTCCTGGGGGTCTCCTGAGCATCTAGGTCAGCTCTGTTGCTCTGCTGCCGCTTGGGCACCTTCTGGACTCTTTGCCCCTCCTGACTCTATCAGCCCACATGGTCCTGGTCCTCCCCTATGCTTCCTGCCCTACCCCCCCGCCCTTTTGGTGTCTTTGGACTGTTTCAGCATCTGGAAGCCGCTTCTAAGGGGGGGGCTCTGTCACGATCTGTACCGTTGTGGCTCCCTCTACTCTCCCCTAGAGGGAGCCTTCACATGTACTTTTGGACCATTAGCTCACTACATTTCCCATAACCCCTTTCTCATGAACTTCCTGTTTCCTTTCACCTCTCACCCCAGTCGGCCATCTTGCTCACATTGTATAAACAGCCCGGTTCATTCACCATTTCCTCACGAAGTCTTGAACAGTACCCTGTCATTTCTGAGCGTTTTCCCGTGTTGACCCCCTTGTTCCCTGGCTCCTGTGATTGTTCTCCGCCCGCCTTTTGACCCTCGCTTGTTTCTGGACTATCCCTTTGATCGCTGCCCGCCTCGACCATCTGCCTGGACTATCGTTTGCTCTTCTGGATTACCTGCGTTGTACCCGTCTGTTGTTTTGACCATGCTTGTCGACCATGAGTTTGCTTAATAAAGCTTTGCACTTGGATCCACCCGCCTATGACTCCTCCATGACACTGGGCTCTACAGAATTTTATGCAGCTACAAATTAACATTTTGACAAGGTTAAATTAGTATCAGTAATCCTGCATGGGAAAAGATGTATTTAATTTCTGTTGCAAGGTCCTGACACTTTTTTATTAAAAATGTGTTTTTTTTTTGTTTTTGTTTTTTTTAAGTTTTACTCTACATAATGTCATGAATTATTTATATTATTATAATTTTTTTAATTCACTGGCCTGGCGGTAAGACGAAAGACCTACCCCCACTGTGAACACTAGAGGTCTGAAAAGTTGATCTAGTTTTCTGGGTGCCCCTGGCTGGGGTGACACAGCACTCTTATCTCTTCCAGCCTCACCTGCATCCGTCTCCTCCTGTATACCTCTTTTTGTTTCAGATTGTCTCTGAGCTTTCGGAAGCCACGTCTTGCCGATGATGGATGGTTAATCTACCAAGGAAATATATTTGTTTTTTATACTCTACCCAACTCCTACCGTAATGTAATTTTCCTATTAGATTCATTGCAGCAATTTGACCTTTAGGCTGATGCCCTCTAGTGTGAGAACAGTATAGTAGCCTAACAGCAGAGAAAACACACAAATACTAATACACAAAAGATAACAAAGTTAAGAAAAAACTGAAATGCATGTTTTTTTTTAAAAAAAAGTAGAAGAAGAAAAAACGAGTTTATTTTGGTCCATTTAATAAAGAAGCCCCAACATACCATGTCCCGATTACTGGTTTGCAATAGGCGCTGCAAGACGAGCTACAGATTCTGTTGTTTTCTCAACGTCAAGAGCCACGTGGTACAACAACGCATGTGCAGCTCACTTTAAACTCTTGACTTACATATGCTTAATGAAGACAGATCCAGTTACAAAATAATAATTAAAGCTGCAAGCAGCGATAAGCGGGCCCTCGCACGGGCTCACCGCCGACCGGTAGCTTTAGAAACACAGCAAACGTTGACCAATTTATGCATTTAAAGTGGAACGGCTTGCACCGATGTGCTAAAGCCCTATTGTTTTCGGCATGTTTTTTCACTATTACGTTTGACGCATTGCCGTGGCAACACTGTTCAGTCCAAGATGGCTGACTTCCTGTTGGGTGGAGTCAGATAAAACCAAGTGATCTTAGCCCGTCATGATGTCACCAATGACCATACAGAGTTTCGTGCAGATCGGAGAAACTTCGTCCTGGCCCCAGCCTCCATTTAACGTCTTACTTTATTTTACCAGTTAGTGGCGCTACAACTTTGACCTACACTAACCACATCAATGCGATCAGCCCACAAAGCCAAACATGTGTGTCCAATTTAAAGTAAATCACTTCATGCACAAAGAAGATAGAGTCCACTTCCTGTTTCATATTTTTGATGCTTATTTGACGCATCACCGTGGCAACACTGTTTGAGCTATCAATAAAAGCTCCGAAATTTAACATCTCCTATGTCTTGACATGATTGTACCGAATTTTGGTGCCATTTACATGAATCCCCTAGGAGGAGTATTTCGAAAACGACAGCATGCCATTTTCAAACAATCCAAAATGGCCGACTTCCTGTTGGGTGGAGCTAAAAAGCTGAATTGGAAATTTGTTTGTCATGATGATGGCAATGTCCCTATGAACTTTCGTGAGGATCAGACAAAGTCTGTGGCAACCACAGCAATAAATAAAATTTGAAAATTGTAGGGGGCGCTACAGAGTCCACTGGCCACACCCAAAACAAATGACCACAGAATTAAATATTGTGGCTAAGCTTCTACCAGTGTGCCAATTTTCGTGAGTTTTCGTGTATTCCGAAGGTATGAAACATGCATTTTCATACTAGGTGGCGCTATGGAGCTGATGAAACACTGCAGGTGTCTCTACAAATTTGCACTACTAAATCAAAATATACCGTAAGACAAAATTTTCAGTTGACTTTTGTGTAATTTTAAACATGGAAAGTCCCTCAAAATGGCGTGTGAAAATTAAAAAACTGCTAATTCAATCCAAGATGGCTGACTTCCTGTTGGGCGGAGTCAGATAAAACCAAGTGATCTTAGCCCTTCATGACGTCACCAATGACCATACCGAGTTTCGTGCAGATCGGAGAAACCTCATCCTGGCCCATGCCCGCATTTGGTGGCGCTGTAGAGCCCCTTGACCTTGCCCAAGCTCAAGCAGTACTAAACATTTACATTTTTCGCAGGTCTGATCTCTGTGCCAAATTTCAAGAATTTTCAACCATTTTAAAGCACTTAAAAATGAGCACGAACATTAAAAGAGAAACTGAAAAGAAATAAATAAATACAGCTGCAAGCAGCGATGTGCGGGCCCTCGCCCTCAGCGCAATCGCCACCCTGGTGCAATCAATGAAAAAAGTGCACAGCGGGCACATGGATTTACAGTATCGCTCTGGCTGTCTGATTTTAAGGGTTACAGCAATGAAAGGGTTACTACTATGACATCAAGAGAGTTAAACACACACACATACAAAAATGAACAATATATGAAGAGTTCAGATGCAAAAGCTACTAAATTCATCTGACGTCTTTCTTTAAAAAAATGCACTTTTGTCAGACTCCGATGTATAGGTTTCTATGTAAATAGTGGTACTTCTGATTGGACTGAGGATGGTGTTTTAGTGGGTTTGAAGTCAAACTATTTGATGGATGTATAATGTGTGTCAAGAGCATTCACTCATTTATCTAACTTTTGACTGAGATGGCTTTTAGCGGGGGTTGCATCTGAACTCTTCATATACAACTTCAGGGAAACTGTGCACATCTATCATTATTAAAATTATGGAAAAGTCTCTTGATAACTGCTAATGACAGGTTAGCATGGAATAGCAAGGTCATTAATTAACATAAAAGGCTGAATCATCCTATGGTGTGTCCACCAGTGTGATGCTTGTACTGTCACTCCACAAGAAAAGATGTCACACCAGAGGCCTAGGTCTCTATATGAAGTGTTTGAAATAATTCAGTAAGATTTTATTTTTTATTCATTTTTTGACCAGTTTCAGTGTTCTTAAATGCAGCAGTTACATTAATTAAATGTCTTTGTGATTTTTTTAAGAAACCTTGTAGTGTTTTAAAGTGTCATGAAAATAAATATAAAACATATTACTCTGTTTTTGAAACAAAAGAGAAATTAGTGGAGGAGAGAGCAGAAAGTAAATAGAATCAAACTAATGCCTTAAAAATAGTTACTATAGAGTTAAAAAATAAAATAAATCACATATTAATGAATAAGCTTTCAAATATCTTTCCAGTGTAGTGACCTGCATGCATGAAAGGGTTAATTATGTTAGTTAACATGAACAATAATTATATAGCATTAAAGTTAATATTTTATTAATTTAATTAATATTCATTTCAAAATGTATTAACATGTTATTAAAATGCTCACAAAATATTGGTTTATGTGAACTTTGTATTAACATGAACATGGATATTTTTATTAAATAATGCTAAAATTAATAATTAAAGATTAATAAATGCTGTGAAAATACATTATCCATTATTGGTTAATGCATTAACTAATGTTAAAAAAGAGACCTCATTGTAAATTGTTACCAACACATTTTATGATCTATAAATATGAAGTAAAAATTGCTCTGTAAGCATTTCTACAATCATTATATAAAAGTGTAGCTGAGTTTACTTAGGACTGTATCGCACTGGTTTAGGGTATCTGTGTTCACCCTGGTGTGTCGGTCAGAACACAGGAGGCATGAATACGAAACAACAGTTTTAATTAAAGTTCAGCACGATTAACAGCACAGTCAGACCACAGGGCATTACTTGGCATTATTTCCACAATAATGATATGTGAGGTTACTGTACAGGAGTAGGCATGGGTGTGGTCTGAAACAATTAACAATAAACAGCATTAGAAATATTATCAATTTCAATCAATACAATAACCAGCATTTTACTATTATCTATCCATTGTATACATGAAGTCTTTGCCGTAATACCACTATACCGCTAGATGGCGCATGACGCTCATAAATGGAATTATTTGCTGCGTCATCACACGTTCCGACACCTAAATGTATAACTAAGTATAACTACGGAATGAAATATAAACATTCAAATCTACATACTGCGAATGGCAATCTGTAATGTTATCATTACACTGAATCCAAAAGTAGTAGATATATAAGTGAAATAAGAGCTTAAGCTTTGCTGGGTTCAGCGCAGTCACTTATCTTCACGTACGAACTCAAATACCTTATGAATGAATCATCATACGACATATTCAGTAAAGACAATTATGAATGAACTTACATGTTGTCATTAACGCACAACACATATCATCCTCAACCAAGCAAAGGTAGATTTAGTCCGTATTCTGACGAGACTTCTGCGCACCTTCTGCGATCGCCTCCACCGGAACTGGAAGTTATTACCGCACGCAATAACCCATGCTCTGATTGGCCAATCCTTCCCAACAAAAAGTATACTGAAAGGACAGTACATACCAATTGATTCTGTTCACGTATTTTTCTTTCTGATGGGTTAAAAGATATCTTAGCCTGCGTCTCCATCCGGTGGTCATCCTGGGTATTATAGTCTTCATTTATGTGTAAAACCAGAAGGAGAACAGAGAGAAGGATGCAGAAAGAAAATAGAATTAAAATGATGCCTTACAAAAGAAAAACCACACAGTTTAAAATGAAATATTACACATCTTAATGAATAAATTGCCCCTGTTTGTCTCCCACTCAGACTCTCTCTTGCCACCCATCCCCCTCTCCACACTCACATTCACTCTGACAGTCACACACACACCTAGATGAAACACACAAACACAGGGGCAGAGTTTCTACTTGTTTTTTAATTTTCATTAATTCATAGAACCTTGGATTTGGTTGAATTCTTGCATAAGTATTGAGAATGACTAGTTCTCTGTATGAAAAAAGTTTGAAAGCGTTTGAATGCTGCATTTTATAGATATAATAAAATTATGGTTTTCTTTTTTTACTGTTACTTTAATAAATCACCACGTCAACACCGTTCCAGATATCCCAAAACCGCTCGCAATTTAGCATCTTCAGTATCTTGTCATGATATAGAAAAAGTTTGGTGTGAATTTGTTGATTTTCCTGAGAGCAGTGTTTAAAATTCCACAGTCTGATATTTCCAAAAATCCACATTCAAACCAAAATAGCCGACTTCCTGTTGGTCACAGCTAATGGATGTAAATTAGAAATTTGTCCGGATTGAAGTGAACAATATATGTACCGAGTTTGGTGACTGTAGGAAAAACGAGCCCCCAAATATTGTCAAAAGGTGGCGCTATAGAGTGCCTCCTCCACGCCCATTTATGAGCTTTTGCCAGTGTCTAACTGTCATTAATGCTGATATGTGTGTTTCGTTTCATGGAATTCTAAGCATGTTAATTGCCTCAAAAACACAGGAAACTAATTTTAAACTTTGACATGTTGCCATGGAAACAGCATTTAATGTATCAACAAACCGTTTACAGATTCTTATAGGCCGTGTTTTGACAATATTCTGATGAAGTTTGAAGCAAATAGAGTAAAATTAAGATCTTGAATTTAAAGCATTTAGAAAATGACACATTTCCTGCAGCCAGTTGGTGGCGCTATAACTTTGACTTCTAATAGTCACATCTATTTGATCAGCATCATAGAACGAACAAACTGATGAAGTTTTGTCAGAATCAGACAATCTTTGCAAAAGTTATTAGACACTTCCTGTTTCTCATTTCTCGCTGTAACTTTGTCGCCTCGCCACGGCCAAACCGTTCGAGATCAAAAATCCCCTTGCAATTTTTCATCCCCAATGTCTCTAGACCATGTTCCCCGAGTTTCGAGGCAAACGTTGCAAAATCCTCCGAGGAGTATATCAAATTCCAGAGCATGCGCTTTTTAAACAGCCCTGAATAGTGCACTTCCTGTTGAGTATAGCCTGAAACATAGAGCGCGAAAGTTGTTCAGCTCGATGAGTTCTATATGTCTCCTGAGTTTCATTTGAATACACGCTAGTATGTGTGCGCTAGACAGGCAAGATTTTTGGATTTTTCCAGGGGGCGCTGTACAGCCCCTGTGCCACGCCCGGGCCCCAGTCTCTGATACGTCCTGATGGCCGCAGGTTCCAGCATGTGTGCCAATTTTCAAGAGTTTTTGAGCATGTTAAGGCCCCCCAAAACCCCCGAAAGATCGAAAGGAGAAAATTAATAATAATAATAAGAATAATCCTTACGGGAACAATAGGGCTTCCGCACCTACGGTGCAAGCCTCTGGCTTGCTCCTCGGTGCTCGGGCCCTAATAATCCTTACGGGAACAATTGGGCTTCCGCACCTACGGTGCAAGCCTCCGGCTTGCTCCTCGGTGCTCGGGCCCTAATAATCCTTACGAAAACAAGAGGGCTTCCGCACCTACGGTGCAAGCCTCTGGCTTGCTCTTTGGTGCTCGGGCCCTAATAAGAATAATCCTTACAGAAACAATAGGGCTTCCGCACCTACGGTGCAAGCCTCCGGCTTGCTCCTTGGTGCTCGGGCCCTAATAATCCTTACGGGAACAATAGGGCTTCCGCACCTATGGTGCAAGCCTCTGGCTTGCTCCTCGGTGCTCGGGCCCTAATAATCCTTACTGGAACAATAGGGCTTCCGCCACTACGGTGCAAGCCTCCAACTTGCTCCTCAGTGCTCGGGCCCTAATAATAATAATAAGAAATATAGCTGCGACCAGGGATGGGCGGGCCCTCGCCCTCAGTGCAATCGCCACTCTGATACAATCAATTAAAAAAAGTGCACAGTGGGCACATGGATTTACAGTATCGCTCTGGCTGTCTGGTTTTAAGGGTTACAGCAATGAAAGGGTTACACTACAACATCAACAGAGTTAAACACACAGACACACAAAAAATGAACAATACAACTTTAGGGAAACTGTGCACATCTATCTTTATAGACAATTATGGAAATGTCTCTTGATATCCGCTAATGACAAGTTAGCATGGAATAGCAAGGTCATTCATTGATACAAAAGGCTGAATCGCCCTATGGTGAGTCCACCAGTGTGATATTTCCAAATATCTGTCCACTGTAATGACCTCCATGTGTTAATAGGATAATTATATTAGTTAACAAGAAAAATAATTAGATAGCATTTATTAATGTTAATTATTATTAAGTTCAACATGTATTATGTTATTAAAATGCACAGGTGTATTTTATTATTAGTTTATATGCACTGTGAGTTAACATGAACAGGAATATTTTTATTAACTCTAAAAAAGATTAATAAATGCTGTAAAAATATATTCTTCATTATTAGTTCATATTAGTTAATGCATTTTATATAATGAATTATATAAAATATATTACCAGTAAAGGACATATTAACTTATTGTATGTATTTGTTTCTGTAATTATATAAAAGTAAACTACATATCAACTGATTCTGTGAAAGTATGTTTTTCTGATGGGTTAAAAGATATCTTAGTGTGTGACTCCATCTTGTGTTCATCCTGGGTATTACAGTCTTCATCTCTCTGTTACAAAGAGTTTAAATATCCCCCCTCTCTCCCTCTCTGACTCTGTCTCTCTTTCCACCCATCCCCCCTCCCTACACTCACTCTGACACTCTGACACTCACACACCCATCACAACCACACACACACACACACACACACACACACATAGAGGCAGATTGACATGAGATGTCTATTTGTTTTTTAATTTTGTTTAATTCATAGAGCTTTGGATTTGGGTGATTTCTTGCATACTTCCTCAGAATGACTAGTCCTCTGTATGAAAAAAGTCTGAAAGAGTTTGAATGCATCGTTTTAAAGATATAATAAAATTATGGTTGTCGTTTTTACTGTTACTTTAATAAATCACCACGTCAACAGCGTTCAAGATATCCCAAATCCGCTCACAATTTCGCATCTTCAGTATCTTGGCATCATGCACAAAAAGTTTGGTGTGAATTTCTTACTTTTCCTGATAGGAGTATTTAAAATTCCACAGCCTGATTTTTCCAAAAATCCATATTCACACCAAAATAGCTGACTTCCTGTTGGTCGTGGCTAATGGATGTAAATTAGAAAGTTGTCCAGATTGAAGTGAACAATATATGTACCGAGTTTGGTGATTGTAGGAAAAACTAACCCCCAAATATTGTCAAAAGGTGGCGCTATAGAGTGCCTCCTCCACGCCCATTTATGAGCTTTTGCCAGTGTCTAAATATCAAGCATGTTAACTGCCTCAAAAACACAGAAAACAAATGTTCAACTTTGACGCGTTGCCATGGAAACAGCTTTTAATGTATCGACAACCTGTTTACAGATGCTTATCGGCCATGTTTTGACATTATACTGATGAAGTTTGAAGCAAATCGAGTAAAATTAAGATCTTGAATTTAAAGCATTTTGAAAATGACACATTTCCTTCAGCCAGTTGGTGGCGCTATAACTTGGACTCCTAATAGTTACATCTATGCGATCGGCATCATACAACGAACAAACTGATGAAGTTTCATCAGAATCAGACAATGTATGCAATAGTTATTAGACACTTCCTGTTTCTCATTTCTCACAATAACTTCGTCGCCTTGTCACGACCCAACCGTTCGAGATATCAAAATTCTTTTTGCAATTTAGCATCCCCAATGTCTTGAGATCATGCTGACCGAGTTTGGTGACAATCCTATGGAAATCCTGGGAGGAGTATTTCAAATTCCAGAGAATGTGTTTTTTAAACAGCCCTGAATAGCTCACTTTCTGTTGGGCGTAGCTTATGACATAGAGTATGAAAGTTGTTTGGCTTAGTGAGATCTATATGTGTACCGAGTTTCATATGAATACGTGGAAGTATGTGTGCGCTATACATCAAGTTTTCTGACTGTGTTCCAGGGGGCGCCGTAGAGCCCCTGTGCCACACCCGGGTCCCAGCCTCTGCAGCCTGCTGATGGCCGCGGATTCCAATGTGTGTGCAAAATTTCAAGAGTTTTTGAGCATGTTAAGCCCCCCAAAAGCCCCCGGAAGGTTGAAAAAAAAAAAGAAAGAAAAACCCTTAGAAAAACAATAGGGCCTTCGCCCATTTTGGGCTCGGGCCCTAATAATCCTTATGGGAACAATAGGGCTTCCGCACCTACGGTGCAAGCCTCTGGCTTGCTCCTCGGTGCTCGGGCCCTAATTAGAATAATCCTTACGAAAACAATAGGGCTTCCGCACCTACCTCCTCGGTGCTTGGGCACTAATAATAGTGAAAAAACATGCCGGAAACAATAGGGCTTTAGCACCTCGGTGCAAGCCGTTCCGGTTTGCTCCTCGATGCTCGGGCCCTAAATATTGCAAGTATAATCGAATGATGCAACAAGCACGTACTAATCCGTAATTAATGTTGCAACTGGCCACATAGGACGCTATAGCTGCGTTATGTCTGCGCAGCTCAGATCCCTAGACAATGACTGAATCCCCATTGCCAGTCAAATCCCTATTTAGACAGACCGGATGTAATCCTTACCTTACTTTAATACAGCAGCCAAATGAGTAATGTGATGATGAATTATTTTTGTATTCCTAACACCATTTCCAACCTTTACTTATTTAGTCGAACATGTATTATTTGTTGGGTCTACTTATTTAACTAATTAGCAAATATGCATATTTTGATTAAATAATAATTACACAACCATGCAGTGTTTCAAAATACTTGTGTGTGTGTGTGCGCTTTTAACAGTTTTTAACTGATTCACCAAGGTAAAATACTATTTTTTGATTACTATTGTTTAGTAATTAATGTCTTTGATGGCAAAGTTCAATTTCAGCTGCATTTATTGTATTAAGACAATGTCATGATCCAGATGTAATTTTGGTTACATAAAAATTCTTTCTGCATATTAAGGATATTTTATGAAATGATATTTAGAAAAATTGATTGGGTAAAGCATTTATTTACCTTAGTTAATGGTACTTTCAATATTTAGTAAAACATTAATAAAATCAAAAGTTAAAACTGTAGATCTGTAAAT
The DNA here is from genome assembly GCA_033026305.1 of Cirrhinus molitorella. Taxonomy (NCBI): domain Eukaryota; kingdom Metazoa; phylum Chordata; class Actinopteri; order Cypriniformes; family Cyprinidae; genus Cirrhinus; species Cirrhinus molitorella. The sequence goes on along the minus strand of CM065124.1, from coordinate 30,800,613 downwards.
ATGATTTAATGAACCTGAGCCAAGCCAACATGAACTAACAATGAACAATTTTGTTTTTATTAACCTTAAAAAAAATAATAATAATAATAAATAGCCTACTACTGTAACAGATGTATTGCTTGTTAATGTAATTTTAGCTAATACATTAACTAACGTTAAGTAATGAGACCTTATTGTAAAGTATTACCATTGATTGTATCTTGTCTTTACTGTAGGATTTTTTTTTATGTAAATAATGTAAATAGATGTTTTTATTATTATTATTATTATTTTTATAGTGATTTTAATTATTGTGATCTTTTCTCTTCTCTAAGACTGTAAGTAGTGGACAATCTTAAATGGTCATTATTACAAATATTTTTCACAGAAAACATGAACTTCACACATATTAGTATGTTGTTGTTCTGTTCATTCTTTTTTATATAGCTTATATAATAGTATCATTATTATCACCACTGTTATAGAAACAGTAAAAAAAAAATAAAAATAAAAAAATAAACACCCCACGCCTCGCTAGTATTTTTCACCATGGAACACGTTTCGTAACTGCGTTTTTTTTTTTTTTTTTTTTTACGAACTATTTATTATGTTTATTTTGCAGTGGACTGTTTTGTCACATAAGTAAGTATGGACTAGATTGCATGACATCACGCCTTCATTCAAAGACCAGACCACCTGATGTATTAAAAAAGGAGGGGAAACCAACAGAAACGTCGCATCCCTGACGGTTCCTCTGGTGTGAAGATGGCGGTCCCAACTCAAAGCAGCCGGACCGGATCCGTTAGCAGTCTGGGAAACAGTCCAACCGCAACACCGGGCGGCTTAAACAATAACCACAAGCTGTGGTGCTGTCACGAGCTTGATTTTAGGTCCGGAGTGAAGATCGAGGAGCTCAACCGACTCATCCATGAATTTGGTAAACAAGACCAACGGGAGTATGATGACCAGAGGGCACTGGAAATACACACCGCCAAAGATTTCATCTTCTCCATGCTTGGTAATAGCATCTTCTATATAAACGTCTTAAGATATATATATTTTTTTTAAATAATCAATATTATTATTCATTAGTATATTCACCCATTATTCATCCATTATCTTTTAGTTGTATTATGTAAAAATGGTAGAATCTGTTTAGAATTACAGCCAGTCATATAAATGTGCAGATATCTGACATAAATAGTAAGATATCTGCACAAATACTATATTTACCCGTAATTCTGTATCAGAGGTTTTAGATATAGAATATAAAATATATTTATATACTAATCTAGGTTATAAATTAATTATTGCATGCTTTAGGTTAAATCACTTCTATGTAGTGCTTTGTGCTTTATCCAGCATCTTAGCATTTTACATTATCCAAGCACTGAATCCATTTTGGTTTGCTCTTAAGCTGGTTTATTCTATGTTTGACCTAGTGTGGAATAATAATTCTGCGGTAGTGGGATGAATGTCTACTATTTGACAGGATCGGAATGATTATGTCCACATGTTGAAACACCCAAAACGTTTAAATGATAAAGTGAAGATTATAAAGAACAATTGCTTACCTAAAATCATCAGTACAGAGCAGAAATAGGTACATAAACTGTTAATAAGCTAGTCCTGCAGGCATACTAGGGCTAATTAAAATAAATGCATTAATTAATAAAAAAAAGTGAATGACTTGAGATCAGTTAGTTAAACATGGTGAAAATGTATCACTATTAATTAATAAAATATCAATAATTTTAGTTTCTAGACCTTCCTCATTGGTTCCGTGTTTATTTGTCATTAGGCATTAGCTGCTTTTTATTTAAATTATTTGGCTAAAAGTAATTGTCTGACACCGAGTGATCTAAGACAGATTTAGTGTTTGGAATATTTTCAGCAGCACTGGGTTTTCATTTCCATACTAGGCAGAAGCGGGTGTAACGCAGCATTCAGACAATTGTGGGAACCTCATATCCATTGAGGCATACGTAATGTACAGCTCTCTATTTCTCACACTTTCAATCACTGGCATTCACTAAAGACTCAGTTCAAATAGCAGGAGGCTGACTGGCCTGCAGTGTCCATGTATGCAAATGAGACAGATGGAACAAAAGTGACACTGGATGTCTTTGAGAATTGTAATCTCTGTGAAAGATAGATTTAAAGAATGACTGGGGTGGAGGGGTGTGGAAACAGTATATGTAGAAAAGAAGATTTAACTTAAAAAGTACTAATCCTAATCTTTTTTATATGAGATTGATTATTATTATTATTATTATTATTATTATTATTGGAGACAACAACAACAACAACAACAACAACAACAAAACTAAAAAAAAAAAAAAAAGATTGTAATTTTCCCCCACAGCATCCTCAACATCTAAATAGCTGAAAAAATTAGAAACTGAATCTGAGGACCTGTAAGTGCAATTCATGCTTAAAAACCTACCAGACTGCTAGTAAAGAGAGGGCCAAGATTCTTAAACAAAGATGAGCATGGCTCAAATGTTGTTTAACAAGAGGTAACACTTCATAAAAACTACATGCTATGAATTATTAGCTAAATAGTCAATTCATCATTTCTAAAGCATTGTCCCTACATTAATAGACAGTAGTAAGCAGTTTAGAAATATACAGTAAAACCCCCAATGTTAAACTAACACTCCCAGTGTTTACATAATTCTCACTCTTACAAAGTGTTAAAAAAAGTTCTTGTTCTGTTCTTGTTTCTCTTTTTTCATTGATTCAGTTTGTTAACTATTTTAGTGAGCTCATCTAAAGTGAAGACTATTTATGCCTATTCACTCCAATTTATGCCAAAGTCTCCAGGGCAGGGCCACGGGAGCAGACGAGTCAGACACCTTCCAGGGTGGATCAGGAGGAGCAGGCACTCTCCAGGGCGGATCAGGCGAGTCAGACGCCCACCAGGGCGGATCAGGCGAGTCAGACGCCCACCAGGGCGGATCCTTCGAATCAGACGCCCTCCAGGGCAGATCAGGCAGGACTAGAACCCTACAGGGCAGCACGAAAGCCCCCCAGGGTGGAGCAGACAGGACAGAAACCCTCCAGGGCAGAACGGGATTCCCCAAGGGCGGAGCAGACAGGACCGGAGCCCTCCAGGGTGGAACGGGATTCCCAGAGGGCGGAGCAGACAGGACAGGAACCCTCCAGGGCGGAACGGGATTCCCAGAGGGCGGAGCAGACAGGTCTGTAACATAGAGCATAGACAGACGCACACACAGAGAGAGAGAATCAGACACCCTCCAGGGCGGATCAGGCGAATCAGACGCCCTCCAGGGCGGATCAGACAGGACATGAGCCCTCCAGGGCAGCGCAGAAGCCCCCCAGGGCGGAGCAGTTAGGACAGGAGCCCTCCAGGGCAGCACGGAAGCCCCCCAGGGCGGGACAGAAGCCAACCAGAGCAGAACTAACACCAACCAGAGCAGAGCAGACAGATCTGGAACACAGAGCAGAGACAGACACACAGAGAGAGCTCGGAGCCCCTGTCCCAGTCTTCCTTTGGCGGGACCAACCGCTTGCAGCGAGCTTCGGCAGCTGAATTGGGACTCGGTGAGAGCTCAGTGTGGTGTGGGTTACTGGGCGCTACCACCGTGCAGGGAGCAGGTGCGGCCACCCTCGGGGGAGGCCACCCTCAGAGGTTCTGCGGAGAAGGCCGCCACCTCTGAGGACTCGGTGGTGGTATACGCGGCCCAGACAACCCAAAGAGCAGTTTTCAGGAGGAGCATGGCCTCAGTGAAGGTCAGCACAGGAGTGGTGCCAGTGATGGGGCTGGGCTCAGGAACAACTGCTGTGACTTGGCTTGGTACTGGAACAATAGCTGTGACTTGACTGGGCGCTGGAGCAGTGGCTGTGGCTTGGCTTGGTGTGTGTGCAGCTGTGTTGGGACAGGGTTCAGAAGCAATAGCGGGGAGGCTTGACGCTGAAGGCGGGGCAGCTGCGGCGAGGACGCTTGACTCTGGAGGCTGAGCAGATGCGAAGATGCTTGACTCAGGAGGCGGAGCAGATGCGGAGACGCTTGACTCTGAAGGCGGAGCAGCTGCAACGACGACGCTTGACGCTGGAGGCGGAGCAGCTGCGAAGACAACATGACTTGGCTCAGCGGAAGGAACAGCAACGATGACGGTGCTTGACTCTGGAGGCAGGGCAGCTGCGACGAAGGTGCTTGACTCGGAGGGAGGAACTGCAGCGGCGACATGACTTGACTCTGAGGGAGGAGTGGCAGCAACTGAGACCATGATGCTTGACTCTGTGGGTGGAACAGCTGCAATGTCGCTTGGCTCAGGAGGCGGAGCAGCTGCGACGTGGGGGCTTGACTCAGGAGTGACAGCTGTGTCATCACTTGGCTCTGGAGAAGCGACTGCGACGACTTGGCTTGACTCTGGAAGAACAGCAGTGATTTGACTTGGCTTTGAGGGAACTGCTGTGACTTTACTTGACTCTGGAGGAACAGCTGTGACTTGACTTGACTTGACTTTGAGGGAACTGCTGTGACTTTACTTGGCTCTGGAGAGTGAACTGCGGCGACGACACTCGACTCGGGTGGTGGAGTTGGAGCTTGTTGTAATTTGCAGAGTGCTGTTAGGATGTTCTCCAACCGGTCGAGTGTTGTAATGAAATCAGAGACTTGACTTGACTGTGGAGAAAGGGCTGTGACTGGACTTGACACTGAATAGGCAGTTGTGGTTAGACATGACTCTTGACTTGGCTTTGGTACGACGGCTGTAACTTGACTTGAAACAAAAGCTGCCACTGGACTCGACACTGGATCAGCGGCTGGACTTGACACTGGATGGACAGCGGTGAGAGGACTTGACTCTGGATAGAGGGTTGAGGCTGGACATGCCTCTTGACTTGGCTTTGGAACGATAACTGGGACTGGGGTAGGGGTCCATGGTAGAGCTGGTGGGTGGAATAAAACCGCTGGATCCGGTTTTGGTGAAGTATTCTGTAACAAAGTGGACGTGGACAGTTGGATCCAAATGCTAGCTTTAATAAAGACAGAAATCGTAGTCGTACAATCAGGGGGTCAGACAGGAACAAACATGGACAACGAAGGACAAAACAAAGAAGCGTCAGTATCCAAGCGTGAAGGTCTGGGGCCGGCAGCGAGCAGGGTAATCCAAGGGACAGGCTAGGGGTCGATAGGCAGGCAGAGAACAGTCAGGGAACCAGGAACAAAGGAGCTCGGCAACGGGAGGGCAACCAGGGAATAACGCTCGGAATTGACACAGTAAACTATGCAATACTTCGCAATCTGAACAGTGAACAGACCGGGCTATTTATGTAGTGAAAAGCAAGATGGCCGACAGGGGTGAGAGGTGACAGGAGGGGATTATGGGTAATGTAGTGAAAACGGAGTGAGTTAAAGTCCATAGAGAAATGAAGGCTCCCTCTGATGGTGAAGGGAGGGAGCCACAACGACACAGTTCATGACATACATATATATATGTAGTCCAAAAAAAAAAAAGAAAGAATAAAAGTTTACTGACCCCAAACGTTTGAACAGCAGTGTATATTGTCAGAAAACTTTTTTATTTTAAATAAATGCTGTTCTTGTTTCACCTTTTATTAATCAAAAAATCCTGAAAAAAGTATCACAGTTCCAAAACAAATATTAAGCAAGGCAACTGTTTCCAGCATTGATAATAAATCAGCATATTAGAATGATTTGTTAAGGATCATGTGACACTGAAGACTGGAGTAATGATTCAGGAAATTCAACTTTAATTACACATATAAATTACATTTCAATGTATATTAATATAGAAAAACGTTGATTTACATTGTAATAATATTTCACAATATTACATTTTTATTTCTGTATTTTTGATCAAGTGAAAACAGCCTTGATAAGCATAAGAAACTTCTTTAAAAAACATTAAATGAGTGTGTCCAAACTTTTGACTGGTAGTGTATATTTTTTGGTGTAGTAAGAAGGTAGTAAGAAGTGAAAATTTAGTGTAAGTCTGTAAGTCACAAAGTGGAGACAAAATTCTGCATAAAGTCTTAGTGTGACAAATTTCAAATACATTCTACATTTCAAACGGAAGTCTCACAGTTAACTTAAAAACAAACTAACAAATATATTCAACAAATAATCTAAAATTTATTTTATATCAGATTTCAGAGGTTTAGTTTCATGTGATTGTACAGGTAAGTTTTTTGGGGTGTACAGGTTTTTTTCATTTTTTTTCAATTACATTGCTTGTTACATTGCATAGGTTTATTTTTCTTTTTAGATCAAATGTACATTTGTGCAGTTTTGTTTTTTACATCTTGAAATAAAAATGGTCAGAAATTAGATAATGATACTGGGTGAATGCTCTCGACAGATATTATACGTCCATCAAATACTTTTACCTCAAACTCGCTAAAATCCCTGCCTCAGCCCAATCAAAAGTACCACTACTTACATAGAAACCTATACATCGGAGCTTGATAAAAATTATTTTTTAAAAGAAAGATGCTTCAAGAACTAATGATTCATAGCATGCGGTTATTATAAAGTGTTACCAAACAGGCAATAGTAGACAATATCATCCAATTTCATGTCTATATAAATGTGAGCCTTGAACCGATTATACTTCCAGCATCTGACATTTTGTGCTTTGTGCAGATAAAACATTGCTCTAAGAACTGCTGTATGAGAGCTATGTGAAAACTGAAAAAAACTGCAGTCCTACTTTTTTTGTAAGGGAAGCTGGCATAAGTGTTGAAGAGAGATTAAAAGCATATATTAAATGGCAAAATAAGGTAAATAACTTAATAGTGAGTGATTCCAAGGGCACCAAGTCAAACTGCCCCATTCAGACAAGGGCTATAAATATTTGAGCACATCCCATTCCTCAAAGGGGACAGATAAAAGCTCAGCTTGGTGTGGGCCTGGATGCAGAAGAACAATTACACATGCATGAGAACATTAAACTGCTGGCTGAATCTATACTCAGTAACCGTTTGTGTCTCATTCTAAAAGAGAGTATATAGACACAATAGAATGCAAACAACTCTAAAGAAAGTCACATTCCCCCGTTATTGATCTGCAGTTTTTTCTAAGTCCTGGTGTTGACTTTCAGGTTCTCTTATTGATCCACTCTAAATAGACACCAAAGGAGAGTGCTCTGCTGTCTGCAGTTAAGTGGAAGGGCTTTGGTCACGTGACAGGAAGTTTACAGTAGCACAGTGGGGGGGAAATTTGGTGGGGTAGCATTTATGAAATAATGTTTGGTTAGTTTTTCAATTCACAATTTACACATGGCATTAACCAATGCGAAGCAATAACTAGGAAAAAAAAAAAAAAACAGAGTAGAAAACTAAACTACAGCAAAGATACACAGGGACTGTAGACAGAACACAATTACAATTAGCACAGAGGTCTTCAACCCTGCTCCTGGGGACCCACTCTCCTGGAAAGTTTATTTCCAACCGCCTTCAGCACACCTGCCTGCAATTTTCAAGCAGTCTTGAGGAGCTTGATTGGCCGCTTCAGGTGTGTTTGATTAGGGTTGTAGCTAAACTCTTCAGGATAGTGGGTCCCCAGGAACAGGGTTGAAGACCTCTGAATTAGCAGGTAGAACTACAAATAGACTATTAGCACCAAGAAGAAAACAGTAGCACAATGTATAGTTAGACAAACGAGAAAGGGAGCACAATATAGAGAGCAGAGAGCATGAGAAACAGGTGAGCACACTCAGACAAACAAGGACTTAACAAGGACTAAACAAGGGGGTGTGGTAATTATGAACAAGGAGGCATGGCAAGAGGAGCACATGGCCAACAACAACAAAGACGTAGCCATGTGTTCAATAAGACAACACAAACAAAGACACGCTAAATGTATTCTCAGATGAGAACCCTGTGTTCATGATACCTGCATTAAATAAAGGTAATTAATTTAACCTCACTGTGATGTTTTTCTCTGGTTACTAAACAGGACAAAAATCAACAGTCAAAAACAAAACTAGTCCAACAATGCACAATTATTTGTGTCCAGTCATGCCAGAAAGAAGACAACTAAGAAGAACTAAACCACAAAACATTTTCTTTATTATTATTATTATTATTATTATTTAAATATAGGTTTAATTGACCTAAAAAATGTAACGTATTTTGTACAAAAATATATTGTAATACATTTACATTTATTAATTTAGCCAATGCTTTTATTCATAGAGACTAACAAATGAGAAACAAAGTAATAGCAATAGAAAAAAAAACATTTTGAACTGTTTACTACTGTCCTCTTTTTAGAGCTGCTCTTCAGCAGGACTAAATTTTGTTTCCACTATTGACACACCATTTTCCTCTTTAATACTGTTTGTATTACACAATTTGTATTGTACAAAGTGCTATATAAATAAAGGTAACTTGACTTGACTTTGTGTTGTCTCTATTTCAGGCATGGTGCAAAAGCTGGACCAAAAGTTACCTGTCGCAAATGAATACCTGTTGTTGTCTGGTGGTGTGCGAGAAGGTGTGGTGGACATGGATCTCAGTGAGCTTGGCATCTACAATCGTGGCTCCGACTATGACATGGCCTTCACCCTGTTGGTTCCTGCACTAAAGTTGCACGACCGGAACCAACCTGTCACGTTGGACATGCGCCACTCAGTACTCGGTCACTCTTGGCTCAGCTTGCGACTTTTTGATGAGGTTACCATTAACCGTTGGCGGGACTGCTGCACGCTTACTGATCATCTGAGCGGCACCACTAACTACTTCTTCTCACCCACACTGGTAGCCGACTGGTTCCAAGAAGCTGTTGGACTAGTACTGGCAGAGTTACAGCGCAAGCCACAAAGGGGCACCCCAAGGGTAGAGCGGGTTGAGCGTCACAACACGCTATTGTCTATGATTTTAGGTGTGGGCAGCAGCCGCATACTTTATGACATTGTTCCTGTGGTGTCTTTTAAAGGCTGGCCGGCAGTTGCTCAGAGCTGGTTGATGGAGAACCATTTTTGGGATGGCAAAATCACAGAGGAGGAGGTGATCAGCGGCTTCTATCTGCTGCCTGCCTGCTCAGCCTCTGGTTGCCAAGAGAACGAGTGGCGTCTCTCCTTCGCTCGCAGCGAGGTTCAGTTGAAAAAGTGTATCTCACCAGGTCTCATGCAAGCTTACCAGGCATGTAAGGCAATTGTTATTAAGCTACTAGCCCAACCTACATCTGTCAGTCCCTATTATTTACGTAGCATTATGTTGTGGGCCTGTGACAGACTACCTGCAAGCTATTTGTCACAGGAAGACAATGCTGCGCATTTCCTGCTAGGTCTCATAGATGACCTGCAGCACTGCCTTGTCAACAAGACCTGTCCTAACTACTTCATCCCACAGTGTAACATGTTGGAGCACCTGTGTGATGAGACCGCCATGTTTCACGCTCGTAAGCTAGCGCTGGTACGCTCTGATCCAGCCGAGCACCTGCGTACCATTATTGAGCAGGCCAAAGCAGCCAACAGACTGACGCAGGAAATGCAGCGTAGTGGGAGTTCCTCAGGACTGCTTTCTCCAGTTGCAGATCCCTCCTCAGCTGATTACCAGCAGCCAGATGACCGGCTGGCCAAGAAACTACAGCAGTTAGTGACCGAGAATCCAGGGAAGTCTATCTCTGTGTTTATCAACCCTGATGACGTCACACGACCTCACTTCCGCATTGATGACAAGTTCTTTTGAAAACTATGGTATATTTTTCATGTCTCTGCTATAATGGTTGTACCTGATGGGAACCTGATTCATGACACTCTCAAAAACTGAAGCTGTGTCCATGTGCCAGTGTACATCAGACTGCAGAGGATCTTCTGGAGAAAATGATCTGCAACAGCTCCACAAAACCTGCCTTACTGAGAGGAGAATCCCAACCACTTGAACCTGCAGAGGTTTAAAGCATAGTGGGTTTCATATCAATCTGAAAAGAAAAGTCAGGGCAAGTGGGCAATGATTCACATAGTAGACAAAAATATAGTATATCGTCAGCTTATTTAGAAAACAAAAAGATTCTATGTGGCAGTATGTACAATGCAAAATCTGAAATCTCAATATCTCAAAACTGCTCAGAATGCAGATAGAACCTTATAACTGAAAGGTTACAATATGTTTTCTAAGTGGTATGTTATTCTGAACAAAAATCTGATGTAATGATTCAGATGTGCTTTTCTTGTGTTTTGCATCTGTGCTGACTAAGACCACACCCTTCCGTCACCTATTTGTGTTTGTGTAATATCCATATAATTCTGTTTTAAAACAAATTAACTTACCATGTTGTGTATTTAGAGGAAACAGCATAATATTATAACAGAGGAGGCCAAAACTTTTCTATCTGTAAAGGATTAAAATCATATTCCTGAAGTGCAATTAAAAACAATTACACTGATGTTTAGTTAGAGTGAGTTGTTCTTGTATTGACAGAAATGTTATTACAAGAATGCAGAAGTGTTTAAAGGGTGTGGGGATACTTGATTTGTAGCCCTAAATTTTTTTGCTGCTATTGGAGATTAATTAACTATTGGAGAATGTTGTTTTGATAGTTTTTTGTTTGTTTGTTTTTGTTTTTTAAATGAATGAAAGTGAATAGCAGCTATCCAATATAAGGCCACCTATTACTAATATTAAGGATATCTTTAACAGAATACACAGAGTAGGACATCAGTTATGTAGTGTGTACTGTACCTCAAAAAAAATCTAGCTGCCTGTGTTGTTCCACCAGTCAATAAAGAATTGTACAATGTTTTGGAAGTTGTCTTGGTTTGGAACTTTGCTTAGTTTTCTAAAAATCAGCCCTTAAATTTGTGCAATCAATCCATTAACATTTTTATTTCAAAAGTAAGAAATATTCCTATTGAATCATTAGAAAAACTAATGCACAACTGTTACTTCTCTGTGTGCATTATTTTTTCTAATTTAATTATTCTGCTTATACTATGGTAACCGCACATCCAGACATTGATTTTAGATTATATATTTCAAAACCATTTGTTAGGTTTTGGTCCTTAAAAAGTCTCTTGCATGTTGGAATAATTTTTAATTTTTTATCTCAAACCTTCAATGCAAATTCCAAAATGTAATTTTAGAGCTAGTAACAGGGGCTTGGGCAATTGATAATGCAGTTATTAATAGAGTCTAATTCAGTTATCAGAGAGAGAGAGAGATTAATTGTAGCTGTGTGAAGCCTGTAAAACTACCTGAGTCTGTGCGACTCTGTTCAGCATCAGTGTCTCTACAAATAGCGGAATTGTAAGTTTAGCTGTTTCAAGAACAGTGAAATGTCATGTAGCTTTAGCTGCAAAACTGTTTTATTGGTAAATTTGCGGGGTAGCACTGACAACAAATTTCTGTGTGCACGTATGTTTTTGCAAGTCTGTGTTGAATGAGAGAGAGTGGGAGAACAAACATCATTTATCACTTAAAACACAACAACCTAAAAACTAGGGGTGTAATCAATTCGTTTTCTCGATGCATCGATTACAAAACCTAACGATGCATATGCATCGATCTTGAAACATGTATTTTTAAATCGTGTTTTGTTAATCGATTTAAAACACTAAGAATCAAATGAATCGCAATTTCTATAGTGATTTGGGACTTTCAAATATATACACATTGAATTACTACAAGCACAAATTAATGGAGACCTTGAACGGCGTTGTTCGTTTCCTCACATCTCTCCTTCACGCACTTCATTCACTGCCTGTCACAAGATTGCACGCGCCTTCACCGACACGTTTTTAAGGCTTGAGCAGCCAACGTGTAATCTCTCCTTAGTAGCTATTCATGGCCAATACTGCTAGAAGTTGTTTCACATTTAAAGTAGTTTTACTTTTCTGTAGTTTTTCAGTGGCGTTAAATGAGCAGTTGAGAGCTGCGCATTTGGACGGAGCAAAAACAATGTCTAAAAAGTGCTAAAAGCATAAGCACAATTCTATTGAATGATTACTTTTTAACTTAATGTCATTAAACTGAAAGTACGAAGGAAACGATTAAAATAACCACAGCATTACAGTTTTTTTTAATTGCTAACATACTTTTGTCCAATCTGTAGTTACATTTTCAAAACTCTAAACACAATTAGCACAACATCTGTCTGTTGTGACCATACCATTAACACAATTTGTGTTGTTTTCATACAATATGCAGTCAATCAACATGTTTCTAAAATGCAAACATTTTCTTTTCATACAAGCTTACCCAAAACCAAAATCATGTGACTTTTTAGTCTTATTTGCAAATGCTTAAACACAGCATGTCAGAAATGAAGACCTAATGTTCCAAACCTTAAATACAGTATAAAGCCTCTGTTTCTGCAACAACAACAGCTCAAAATGATTGAAAATATCTCTATATAAAATATTGTAACAACTTATAAGCATATTTAAATAACAGATCAATGAAATATTTAGAAATAGCTGATTCCAGTCTCAGTTGGAAGAATAGTCAGGTGTTGAAGCTACTTCCATTACATCAACATAGAGCAAAAAAGACCTCTTTGAATTGGTTTTGTGGATGCAGAACAACACAAAGAATCAAAGAGAGAAACAAAATAACCTGGGAGATGGAGAGAAATAATTGTAGTTGGATTAGAAAGAAGAAGAGGTAGGGGAGAGAAGTAAGAATGTGTGTTGGACAGTGTTGGGGGTAACACATTACAAGTAACGCAAGTTACAATGATAATATTACTTTTTTCAAAAATATAAAAAAAATATACATTAAAAATTAAAGATTTTCTAGACAAGTAAATAATTATTTTATTGTTTTCAGAAGAAAAAAAACAAGCCAAAATTAAGTTTTTACTTAGAACAAGCAAAATAATCTGTCAATGGGGTAAGCAAAAAAAATCTTATTTCAAACAGAAAACAATATCATTTTTTATCTTTGTTTTTTTCCCTTACACATGTGAAACCTATGAAAGTTTATTTCATAACTGTGGGTAACTGTGACTTTTTTATCTTGCAATTCTAACTTCTATTCTTGGAATTGTGAGTTTACATCTTGCAATTCAGACTTTATCAGAATTGTGAAACAAAAGAAGACACAGTAACCCGTTACCCTTTATATTATGTGGCAAACTTGTAACCAAAGATCATGTATGTTGGAATTTTTGTTGATCACTGGCATCAGCTACCATCCATATCCAACCCCTACCCACTGGAAAGCAATTTCAATCATGGTTCCAACTGAAATATCTTTTTCTATTGTACATTCTGTAAAGTAATGACTTGAATCAGTTAGATGGTATATTGCCAAGAAAGAACACATTCAACACTTGAAATGTAAATGTAAAATGGGTTTAAAATGTAAAATGTAAACATTTAAAATGTAAAATGGGTTTTGTTGAAGGCAAACTGAAGACTAAAACAAACAAAAAACAATGCATTTTATATCTATTATATGCAGGTAGAACTGAAACATGACAAGTAATGCAGTTTTTGTAAAGCTATCAGCTGTTAGTATTTTGACAATCACTGCGCTATGATTGAATATATTATTCTGTTGGATAGAAACTAGTGCTAAAGTTTTGACCGAATGACTCGGTTTTGAAAAAGGTTTGCTGTGTTTTTATAGAGTTAGTATATGTAGAAAAAGGTATTAAGCATTTTGAAATGTAGAGTTTCAATTTATTTAACAAAATGTGGTTTTGGACAGAAAATTAACTATTTGGCTAATTGTGTGATATAGATGTGTTGCTGTGTTAAGAGTTTAGAAAAAGTACTTTAAGTATTGGTAAACGCTTGTTAGCAATTGAAAAAAAAAAAAAAAAAAAACTCTACATGCTGTAGCATTTTATTTTATGAAAATCAGATAAAGAAGCTCACATCATGCAAAGGTGTGATATAAAATGCCTACTTTTAAAGCATTTTTAAAATTCTGGCTTAGGCCAATAAAAAAATAAATAGATAAATATACTACATGTATTTGAAATTTATTTCATGCTAAGTAAATGTACATATTTATGTTCTTAATAAAAAAATACCTTGCAATTGTACTTTTAGTAGCCTATACAGGTCCTTCTCAAAAAATTAGCATATTGTGATAAAGTTCATTATTTTCTGTAATGTACTGATAAACATTAGACTTTCATATATTTTAGATTCATTACACACAACTCGAAGTAGTTCAAGCCTTTTATTGTTTTAATATTGATGATTTTGGCATACAGCTCATGAAAACCCAAAATTCCTATCTCAAAAAATTAGCATATCATGAAAAGGTTCTCTAAACGAGCTATTAACCTAATCATCTGAATCAACTAATTAACTCTAAACACCTGCAAAAGATTCCTGAGGCTTTTAAAAACTCCCAGCCTGGTTCATTACTCAAAACCACAATCATGGGTAAGACTGCCGACCTGACTGCTGTCCAGAAGGCCATCATTGACACCCTCAAGCAAGAGGTCTGTGGGAAGGAAAAAGTGTGGCAGAAAACGCTGCACAACGAGAAGAGGTGACCGGACCCTGAGGAAGATTGTGGAGAAGGACCGATTCCAGACCTTGGGGGACCTGCGGAAGCAGTGGACTGAGTCTGGAGTAGAAACATCCAGAGCCACCGTGTACAGGCGTGTGCAGGAAATGGGCTACAGGTGCCGCATTCCCCAGGTCAAGCCACTTTTGAACCAGAAACAGCGGCAGAAGCGCCTGACCTGGGCTACAGAGAAGCAGCACTGGACTGTTGCTCAGTGGTCCAAAGTACTTTTTTCGGATGAAAGCAAATTTTGCATGTCATTCGGAAATCAAGGTGCCAGAGTCTGGAGGAAGACTGGGGAGAGGGAAATGCCAAAATGCCTGAAGTCCAGTATCAAGTACCCACAGTCAGTGATGGTCTGGGGTGCCATGTCAGCTGCTGGTGTTGGTCCACTGTGTTTTATCAAGGGCAGGGTCAATGCAGCTAGCTATCAGGAGATTTTGGAGCACTTCATGCTTCCATCTGCTGAAAAGCTTTATGGAGATGAAGACTTCATTTTTCAGCACGACCTGGCACCTGCTCACAGTGCCAAAACCACTGGTAAATGGTTTACTGACCATGGTATTACTGTGCTCAATTGGCCTGCCAACTCTCCTGACCTGAACCCCATAGAGAATCTGTGGGATATTGTGAAGAGAAAGTTGAGAGACGCAAGACCCAACACTCTGGATGAGCTTAAGGCCACTATCGAAGCATCCTGGGCCTCCATAACACCTCAGCAGTGCCACAGGCTGATTCCCTCCATGCCACGCCGCATTGAAGCAGTCATTTCTGCAAAAGGATTCCCGACCAAGTATTGAGTGCATAACTGAACATAATTATTTGAAGGTTGACTTTTTTGGTATTAAAAACACTTTTCTTTTATTGGTCGGATTAAATATGCTAATTTTTTGAGATAGGAATTTTGGGTTTTCATGAGCTGTATGCCAAAATCATCAATATTAAAACAATAAAAGTCTTGAACTACTTCGAGTTGTGTGTAATGAATCTAAAATATATGAAAGTCTAATGTTTATCAGTACATTACAGAAAATAATGAACTTTATCACAATATGCTAATTTTTTGAGAAGGACCTGTACTAAACTGGCATGAAGTGTGCTAAATTGGAAGTATAGTGCTGAAGCCCAACTAAAGATGACCTGGAGTATATTTGATTGTGCTAAAGTGGAACTATTGCAAGTATATTTCAGGTACACTTTAAATATCTTGCATTTAAAGATCTTTTTTTTTTAAAATACAATCCTCAGCAATAGTGACATTAAAACACATTTTAGGCTTAATATTAAGAAATGTACAGGCACATGTAGTACTTCAAATAAAGTTTATTTAAACTTTTTATATAAAAGTCTCCAGGATACATCAGTAAATATGTTAATAGATTTGAACTATACTAAGTTTGAAATAAATGTATTTTAAATATAACACTTTTCACTAGGGTGAGTTTCTACATATTCTATATGTCATGCCATAGCATCATTAAACAAAAATCTAACAGTCGACAAAAGTGTTTTTATTTATTTATTTTTTATTTTTTATTTTTCAATGTAATTTGCCCCCTGACTAAGCATATATAGAATTTAGGGGAAGCATTTAAATAATCCTGTGAATACGAATCGTTAATAATCGGATTGCATCAAATTTTGTGAATCGTCTCAAATCGAATCGTTCTGAATTTGCAAAAAACATTCTTGAATCGAATCGAAACCTTATGAATCGTGAATCGAATCAATTCGCTGTTTACCCAAAGATTCACAGCCCTACTAAAAACACTAATATCAGGTAACATTACACAATGTTTTCTTGTGCAAATTTTTTTTACAAAACAGGAATGATACTCTATAATGATAAATCATTGCAGTATATTTTGCATGGTCCATGTTTAATTTTTGGCAAGTTGGCCAAAAAGGGATGACACACATGCACACATTCATATTCACACTTACATTCTCCAGTTCACCTGTCCTGTATGTCTTTGGATTGTGTGAGAAATACAGAGAACTCCACACTGAAAGCCCACCTGGAGAAGGTGGGACTCCAATACTGTGCATACAGTACCTTATTATACTGTGCTGCTGACAGTTGTGTGTGTGTGTGTGTGTGTGTGTGTGTGTGTGTGTGTGTGTAATTATTGCTTAAGGAATTTTTTTTAGATCAGTGTGTTATGAATGAAATGTAATTTATCTAAATGAGAATTGTTGCCAGTGTTATGGTGAAACTAATTTTGAGACCTATATGAAGTGTTTTGTTGTTCTGAGTGAGTTTTGGAGGTGAGATCAACTGTTTGGCCAAGAAACATGTTTCGTGATGCAGTCTGTATGAACAGTTTTGAAAATGTGGCTTCAGTATTGAAACAGTTTTAAAAACAGTATGTAAACGTGCAAATTGGCTTGTTTAGCACACAGTTTTGGTGGTGTTTGTGTCAAAGTGATAAAAGAATTGATGCAATTTGACAGATGTCATCAATTTCTGCGTTTGTGCCAAAGCAGTGATAATTGATTCACAGTTTAGCCCACATAGACTGATATTGTGCTCACTGTGTGAAGTTTTAAAAACGTGACCTAAGTATTAAAGTGCCCCTATTATGCCATTTTTAAGGTTGCTAATATTGTTTTATAAGTCAGATTTACATGTATGCAAGGTCAAAAAACACTTTAGTTTTCTCCAAAAATAGATTTAATTTGACTCATGTGATTCATAAACGGCTCATTCAAAGCAGTTTGAAGAATCAGTCTCTCTAAACCCCTCCTTTCCGTGAGCCCTCACTGCTGTGATTGGTCAGATTTTGTGCAGTTTTTTGTGATTGGTCTACCGCGTAGTATGCGGCATGTACAGCGCGTGTCATAAACGAAACGCCAGTTGCTATAACGAATGACAGCCCTGGAGACTTGTCAATACATAGAAACGATAGTATCGGTTTTACCTTACCAATTTGAGCCGGAGTCTGATGATGAAACAGCGACAAGAAACTGATTCGCAAACAACTCGAGCAGGGGTGCTTTCAGAAAGAATACTTCAACTAGATAGCGCGCACTACCGTGTACAGTGCTCGCAATTTGCTTATGTAAGCGAACCGGGCACACCTCTATTGTAAATTTCAACATTATATACTGCATTACACTGTAAACCAAAGTCGTGCGGCATGCTTTATCATTACTCCAACTATTAAGACAGACAGACAGTCAAGCTGCATCAATTGACAAATTTTTAGTCTACAGTGTTCCCACAGTTGAACATTTACAGAAGCATTAGTTAGCCCGTTAGCAAGACAAGTGCAGGGTTTACACAACTATTTTGAAAGATCGCTAGAAAATACAATCATAATCATACTTACAGGTAGAGGTTCAGAGGAGCAAGCAGGTCCACACAAACTGGGCACTGATCCATCTTTTAAAAGCAAGCATTTGGTGTATCCCCCATTGAACTCTCCAAGATTGGAAAAGAAGTCTCGTAAAATGACGGGCACACAACACAAGATTGGAATTGCACTGCTGAGGTGTTGTTGAAAAAATGAACATTAACCACTGATTGTTTGTAGCTTCATCTTTTGGAATTCAAAATAAAACAAACATACTCTAACAGTGTATGATACAGCGACATGATGTGAACCACACAGAAATTTTACTGTGTTTGTGGGCGGGCAAGTTGTTCGCGACTTAGAACGTGGGATGACATTATGCAAATTTGTTACTTTGTGACGTTTGGCCATAACAGAATAAGATTTGAATCTCTGACGACTCGTTTAGGCCATTGTGAGCCTAAACGAGTTGTCAGAGTCGTTTTTTGATAAACAATAACTTTATTTAGCTTCACAACTTTGCAGGTAGTTTGTGTTCACATACAGCTACATGACACACAGCATGAAAGGTAATATTCGTAAAGGCATAATAGTGGCACTTTAAGAAATGTGTCCTAGCGATTGTAAAAAAAAAAGTAACGCAGCCATCTAAACGAGCTTATCTTACAGTTTTTTTTTTGCTAACAAGCATTGTTCAGTAGTGAAGCCACATTTTTAAAATTAGCAGAATATTTACTTTGAAATTGAATAATAATTATTCCAAACACAACTAACTGCAATTTCAGCTGAAAGCCAAGCCAAATCTTTTTTTTTTTTTTCTCAGTGATATTTTGATAAACAATTGGTATGGATGGCGTCAGAATGATTTTGTTTGGAAACATGTATTAAGGAAGACACATTAGTGGGGAAAAAGAAGGGCAGAGAGGGAGAATTACAGTTCCCCCTCAGTCGTTCTCTACGACGTTACGTCAATGACGTAATAATGGGGATCGGCTACGAGACCCTATCACCTCTGAGCTAAAGAGAAAAAGCCAATGAGAATTGGCGAGTGGAATTTGCATGCCGCGCCACTCCCCCGGACATACGGGTATATAAGATGGCGGCGTGCATCCACTCATTCAGATTTCTGCTTCGGAGCCTCGCCTGTGAACTGTTTCAGAAGAGAAAAGAAGACGGAGAGAACGAGTTTCCTGTTCCTGCTCCTGTTTCCTGCATCTGCTCGATCGTGTTACCGGAGCTGCCGGCATCTGTGCCAACCAGCTACTCCTGGCTGTTGCCTTCCCTGGGGCACGCCGATCTAAAAGAGCAATTTTCTTACACAGTCGTCGATAGCGTCTTCCGGGATGTCTGTCCGACCGTGTGCTGCTGGATGTGGTGGCTTTCTGTCATCTAATGACGGCCACGAGCGCTGCCTCTCGTGCCTGGGCCGAGAACACGCTGAGGCAGCGTTTGTGGATGGGTCTTGCACTCATTGTGAGCACATGTCCATGGCCACGCTGAGATCGCGCCTCTCGTTCGCGAGATGGCGCCCTTCATCCTCTACCCCTTCCAGTTCGGCGGGCCGTCCCGGCTCCTCGGCTGCATTGGTTAGAGGTGAAGGAGATCTGAGGGTGACAGTACCGAACATTCCGTCGGGTCAGCCCCTGCGGAAGTCCGGTCCCTCAAAGCGTGGTCCCGTGGAGTTGCCAAAGCTCAGCACTCGTCCACCGGCTGGACCAAGTGTTACCTTTGGCGCTCCAGAATATGATAGAATGTCCGTCACTGCATCAGAGGAGGGGCTTATGCCTGCTGATGCTGAAGCTTTTGCTGGACAGCCCCCCACCGCGGTGGCTGCTCAGTCTGAGGCGGACGCGGAACTGGCGGCCATGCTCCGTTGGGCAGCCGCGAGCATCGGTTTGGAGGTGTCTAAAGCACCTTCTCCCGAGCGCTCGCGGCTCGACGATTGGTATCTGGGCGCGAGTAGCGACGTGAGCTCACCTCGCTCCGCCCCAGTGCCTTTCTTTCCCGAGGTGCATGAGGAGCTCACTAAGACGTGGAAAGCCCCCTATTCGGCACGTACACGTCAGGGCTCCTCCCTTCTCACTACTCTCGATGGCGGGGCGGCCAGGGGGTACGTGGACGTCCCTCAGGTGGAGCGTGCGGTTGCGGTGCATCTATGCCCGCAAAACGCCGCCACCTGGCGGGACCGTCCGCGTCTCCCGTCCAAAGCCTGTAAGCTCTCGTCAGCTCTCGCTGCGAGGGCTTACAACGCGGCGGGCCAGGCTGCCTCAGCCCTGCATGCGATGGCCACCCTGCAGGTATATCAGGCCAAAGCGTTAAAAGAACTGCACGAGGGTAGTTCTGACCGTAGGATGATGCAGGAACTGCGTTCGGCTACCGACTTCGCCCTCCGGGCGACGAAGGTAACGGCGCGGGCCCTCGGTCAGGTGATGTCTACCATGGTAGTCCAGGAGCGCCACCTCTGGCTGAACCTGGCGCAGATGGCTGACGTCGACAAAGCTCGCTTTCTCGACGCACCCGTCTCCCAGGCCGGCCTCTTCGGCGACACCGTTGAGGACTTCGCCCAGCAGGTACCCACTTCCTCACAAAAAGAGCAACTTTCTTCACCTCTGGGCCTAGTGCCCCGAGTTTCGTTCCTGAGCGACGCACTGCCTCCTCGGACTCGGAGCCTGATTTCGCCAGCGCGGGATCCAGGGAAGGTAAGCGCTGCCCCGTGCAGCTCAGCTCTTCTCCAGAACGCCCTGCTTTCTGGGTTGAGCCCCCTTCCCCCCCCCCGGCTGCCCCACCCCCGGCACGTCAGTTACTGCTCCGTTGATCCCACTGGCACGTCGGCTGGGAGCCTGGCTAGCGCTTCCCAGCCCGTCCCCGTGGTTGATCAGGACGGTACGACTCGGCTACACGATTCAGTTCGTGAGGCGAGCGCCCAAGTTCAGAGGCGTCCATTTCACGTCTGTCCGCTCGGACACGGATGCCTCTGTTCTACGGGCGGAGATTGCGGTTCTCCTGGCGAAGGACGCAATCGAGCCTGTCCCTCCAGCCGAGATGAAATCAGGGTTCTACAGTCCTTATTTCATCGTGCCCAAGAAAGGGGGTGGGTTACGACCGATCCTGGATCTTCGAGTGCTGAACTGGTCCCTTCACAGGCTACCGTTCAAGATGCTTACCTCGAAACGCATACTGTCTTGCATACGACACCAGGATTGGTTTGCAGCCATCGACCTGAAGGACGCGTACTTTCATGTCTCGATTCTGTCTCGACACAGACCGTTTCTTCGGTTTGCTTTCGAGGGTCGGGCATATCAGTACAAAGTCCTCCCATTTGGCCTGTCCCTGTCTCCCTGCGTCTTTACCAAGGTCGCGGAGGGTGCCCTATCTCCCCTTTGGCGGAAGGGCATCAGAATCCTCAACTATCTCGATGACTGGCTTATTCTAGCTCACTCGCGAGATGTGTTGTACGAACACAGGGACCTGGTGCTGCAGCACCTCAGCCACTTGGGGCTTCGGGTCAACTGGGAGAAGAGCAAGCTCTCCCCTGTGCAGAGCATCTCTTTTCTCGGTATGGAGCTGGACTCGGTCACCATGACAGCACGCCTCACCAACGAGCACGTCCAGTCGGTGCTGAACTCCCTGAAGTCTTTCAGGCACAAGACAGCGGTCCCTCTCAAGAATTTTCAGAGGCTCCTGGGGCATATGACAGCCGCAGGTCTCATATGAAGCAGCCCCAGCGGAGTAACTGCGGAGTTACGCCGCTGGGGCTGCTTCATATGAGACCGCTTCAGCGCTGGCTACACGACCGAGTCCCGAGCTGGTCATGGCACCGCGGCACGTTCCGGGTGGGCGTTACTCCGGAATGTCGCCGCCTGTTCAGCCCGTGGTCAGACCCTGCTTTCCTATGGGCAGGAGTGCCCTTAGGACAGGTGTCGAGGCATGTTGTGGTCAACACAGATGCCTCCATGACGGGCTGGGGTGCTGTGTGCAACGGGCAGACAGCCTCGGGCTCCTGGACAGGACCTCGACTGCAGTGGCATATCAATTGCCTCGAGTTGCTGGCCGTGTTTCTGGCGCTCCGGCGGTTTCTTCCGCTGCTGCGCCACAAGCATGTGCTTGTCCGCACAGACAACACAGCGTCCGTAGCGTACATCAACCATCAGGGTGGTCTGTGCTCCCCTCGTCTGTCGCAACTCGCCCGCCATCTCCTCCTCTGGAGTCAGACGCGGCTCAAATCGCTGCGGGCCGTTCACGTTCCAGGAGAGCTGAATCGTGCAGCCGACGAGCTCTCACGACAGCTCACCCTTCCTGGAGAATGGCGACTCCACCCCCAGACGGTTCAGCTCATCTGGAGTCGATTCGGGGAAGCTCAGGTGGACCTGTTCGCTTCCCCAGAGTCCTCCCACTGCCAGCTCTTTTTCTCCCTGACTCAGGCCCCCCTCGGCAGGGACGCTCTGGCACACAGCTGGCCTCGGGGCCTCCGCAAGTACGCCTTCCCCCCAGTGAGCCTCCTTGCACAGACCCTGTGCAAGATCAGGGAGGACGAGGATCAGGTCCTGTTGGTTGCGCCGTTTTGGCCCACCCGGACCTGGTTTGCCGACCTCATGCTCCTCGCGACAGTCCCTCCCTGGAAAATTACCCTGAGGAAGGACCTTCTTTCTCAGGGGGACGGCACGATTTGGCACCCGCGTCCCGATCTGTGGAACCTACATGTGTGGCTTCTGGACGGGACACGGAGGACCTCACTGGCCTCCCCCAGGCCGTGATAGACACTATCACTCAGGCTAGAGCCCCCTCTACGAGGCAGGCCTACGCCCTGAGGTGGGGTCTGTTCGTTGACTGGTGTTCCTCTCACCGAGAGGACCCACGAAAATGCTCGGTCGGAGTGGTGCTTTCTTTCCTGCAAGAGAAGTTGGAGCGGAGACTGTCCCCCTCCACTTTGAAAGTGTATGTCGCAGCTATTGCGGCATATCACGATGCAGTGGATGGTTCATCCCTGGGGAAGCATCACCTGATCGTCAGGTTCCTGAGAGGTGCGAGAAGGATTAACCCTCCTAGATCGCACCTCGTACCCTCTTGGGATCTCTCCGTGGTCCTCCAGGGCCTCCGGGGAGCTCCCTTCGAGCCGCTCGGTTCAGTTGAGCTGAAGTTCTTGTCGCTCAAGACTTCGCTCCTGGCTGCGCTGGGGGGGGACCTTCACGCATTTTCGGTCAGCGAAGAGTGCTTAGAGTTCGGGCCAGGTAACTCTCACGTTATCCTGAGACCCCAGCACGGCTACGTGCCCAAGGTTCCCACCACTCCCTTTCGAGATCAGGTGGTGAACCTGCAAGCTCTGCCCCAGGAGGAGGCAGACCCGGCCTTGGAGTTGCTGTGTCCCGTCCGTGCCTTGCACATCTACGTGGACCGCACCCAGAGCTTCAGACGCTCCGAGCAGCTCTTTGTCTGCTTCGGGGGACAGCAGAAGGGGAATGCTGTCTCCAAACTGAGGTTGGCTCACTGGGTAGCTGATGCCATCACCTTGGCATATGAAGCCCAAGGTGAGCCGTGCCCCCAATGAGTCCGAGCTTACTCCACCCGGAGTGTTGCCTCCTCCTACGCGTTGGTGCACGGCGCCTCTCTAGCAGACATTTGTAGAGCTGCGGGCTGGGCGACACCCAATACCTTTGCGCGGTTCTACAATCTCCGCGTTGAGCCAGTGTCCTCCCGTGTGTTGGGTAACATCAGGTAATTTGCGGGAGGACGGCTCAGGTGTCGGCTTGCTGCGCCATTCCTCTCGGATCCGTGCGCTATTTTCCCAGTTGTTCCCATGGCTGAACTCTGGGTCCTCCATGCCCCGCAGTACTGGACTAGACGGAGTAGTCCATACTGTGCTCCGGAGCGGGGCCTCCTTCACCCCCCTCCGGTTGTGGCATCATGTCTCAGTATCTCCACGTAACCTTCCGTGTTTCCCCAGTCTGGTTAGACTTACTTCAAAAGCTTCCACATGACTTAACCGTCATTGTGCTCCGCCCCCCAACGGTTGCCTTAGAATCTAGCACCCCTGGTGGGCCACCACGTGGTCTACAGGGCGTTGGGACGGTTACGCATTGAGCCCTTTGTTCCGACACGCTTGCCTGCCGGCATTGGGTCTCGGCTGCGTAACGCAGTTCAGGATTGTGGCGTTTTCCAGAGGTTCCCATTATTACGTCATTGACGTAATGTCGTAGAGAACGACTGAGGGGGAACGTCTCGGTTACGAAGGTAACCCTCGTTCCCCGAAGGAGGGAACGGAGACGTTACGTCCTCTTGCCACAATCCTGGACTGCGCTGAAGCCGGGTTGCGGCTCGGCTCCTCAGCAAATCTGAATGAGTGGATGCACGCCGCCATCTTATATACCCGTATGTCCGGGGGAGTGGCGCGGCATGCAAATTCCACTCGCCAATTCTCATTGGCTTTTTCTCTTTAGCTCAGAGGTGATAGGGTCTCATAGCCGATCCCCATTATTACGTCATTGACGTAACGTCTCCGTTCCCTCCTTCGGTGAACGAGGGTTACCTTCGTAACCGAGACGTTTTTTCCAATTGCTAACACACAATTTTTTCGAACTAGTCTGGTTTTATCAAAACACTTAACACAATTCACAAAACCACACACCCAAACTGCAAAATACCTCATATATCCTGCAAAATGAAGCACTGCAACCGAAACTACACATAGCATTATCAAAATCAAACTTTTGCATGAAATGGCACACACTTCATTCATATTACCAGATTTTTGCCTAACCAACTACACACTGTTGGGCATAATGAAAAACACCCCCATCTTTAGTATGCTTTACCATAATACTAAAATATGTATCAGATTGTTCACATGCACAGAAATATTTGCAGATACACACACGTTGTTGCAACATTTTTTTTTCTTCACTATAGTAAACAAGTCAGTGCAACATATGCACAGCAGATATATTTACATGGGACTGAACAAAAATATTCTTACAAAAAAACAGTAAACTGAAAAAGAAAATTTCAGAAAAAATATACTACAGTAAAAAAAAAAAAAAAAAAAAGAGGCAAGAAAAATAATTAGGCAGCATCTTGCCGCACAGCCTGGTCTGGCCACAACGCCTCGTCAACATCACAGGCAATATCTTCCCTTGCCAGACATTGAGGGAAGAAGCGCCTTGAGTGCCTTATCCATCCCTGAATTGCACCCACATCAATCTCTTTACATGCCTCTTCCATGGCCTGCACAAGAGGCAGGCGCACAAAGGGCTGCCGGTCGTATACCTTCCACCACCATGCCGAAAAGAACTCTTCTATCGGGTTCAGAAATGGTGAGTATGGTGGGAGGTATTGCACGAGAAATGTTGGGTGGTCAGCAAACCAGTTTTGGACTGGGGCTGCACGATGAAAGCTCACATTGTCCCATACTACAACGTACCAGTTTCTTTGATGGTCTGCATCATTCATACGCTCTGGTGGTATGAGAATGTTGTGAAGTCTGTCCAGAAATTTGAGAATATGGGCTGTGTTGTATGGTCCAAGGTTGGCATGACGGTGGAGGACACCATGCATACTGGAGATGGCAGCGCACATTGTGATGTTCCCCATACGTTGGCCAGGAACATCTATAATGGCTCTGTGGCCAATGACGTTTCTCCCCCTTCTTCTGGTCTTTGCTAGGTTGAACCCAACCTCATCTATAAAGATGAACTCATGTGGGATTGCATGAGCATCCATTTCCAGTACTCCCTGAAAACAAAGAACAAAAATCAGTCAATATGGTATTATCCAGTACACTGGGAAACAATGTTGCGTGTAGTGTACTGCAGTCAATATAGTACTTACATCCATATATGCTCGTCTGAGCTCTTTGTTTCTTTGAGAGTTTCTCTCAAATGGCACCTTATAAAGTTGTTTCATTCTGATTTGGTTTCGCTTGAGAATGCGAGCCAATGTGGACAGACTGACTCATTGAATGTTGTTGAATAAGGTGTTGTCTTGGATGATGTGGCTTTGAATTTCTCGTAATCTGATTTCATTATTTTCCAAAACCAAGTTTACAATGGCAGCTTCCTGTACCCCGGTGAACATTTGGCCCCTTCCTCCACCATGGTGTCGTCTCTCAGTCTTTTAGAAAAAATAAAATAAAAATATATATAGGGCTTGGACAATGCAGGCAAAATATTTTCCCCCACAGTAGAGTACATTGTACAGGAAACTTGTACAGTTCATGAATGGCTGATGTCATACACTAAGTAAACAGGTGTCACCCAACTGATACACTATGACATGGGGTATACTAAATGTGTACTACATGAAATTTTGGTTACATACCATAGTCTAAAGGTCCGGATGACAGAGGCGACAGTAAAACGGCTCAAGTTTGGCTGCACTCTCTGTCGAGCCTCACGCATTGTCAGCCCATGGTTGATAACATGATCTACTAAGGTTGCTCTGATTTCATTTGAAAGTGTTTGTCTTCTTTGGCCATGAAGTCCTCTACCTGCTCTACCCCTACCTCTCACTCTTCCTCCCCCTCTTATTCTCAACCTCCCTCTTCCTCTTCCTCTCTCTGCAATGTCTTCCATTGTTGTTGTAAAAAAAAAGGTTATCACCTGTGGTCTTTTCATAGTGCTTACATCCTGATTGAAGTGTTAACAATTAACCATTGAGGTGTTTGGCCAGGTGGCACATGTAATTGGCCAATTAGCTCATGTAGTGTCAATTTGAATGGCAGTGTTTTGAAATGGCAAACATGTGACTTTATGTCAGATTGTTGTGTCTTATGCAGAGAACTGTTTTCAGTGCATTTAAAAAGTGTCATTTTGAAATGCAAAATGTGTGTAAAGCATAAAATGTGTTTGGACTTTTGGAGACTTGAGAAGAAGTTTTGCTCTCTGTGTGTCAGTTTAAATAATTGTGCTGTGCATGTCATTTTAGTGTGAAAAAAAAAACTGGAAAAAACAGCATCATGGGGAGGCTGGAGTCTTTCCTGGGTCATAGGTGTAACCCCTCACACCCGGGTCCTACTCGCACACCGCTCAGAGCGGGTCTCGAACCCGGGAGAATTAAAACCCTCACAGTACTGTACATCCATCCCATACATTTTCCCTGGCACTTGTCATATGCAGCATCATGGAGAGGCTGGAGTCTTTCCTGGGTCATAGGTGTAATACCTCACACCGCACACTCGCACACCGCTCCAAGCGGGTCACGAACCCTGGGAGGTGAGGTGGGCACACTAACAAGGAGGCTAAAGACTGCAGCCTCTAGCGTTGTCGCTAGTGCACCTCTTGAGATCAGGGGAGTGAGGTTTACCTGCACAGCACCTGCTAGCTGGCCTCCGTTACACTCACCCCCCTAAACCTCACTCCCATCCGGGTCACGGCACCAATAGTTTCTATCCAACAGAAACATATAGTCAATCATAGCACAGTGATTGTCAAAATACTAACGGCTGATGGCTTTACAAAAACTGCATTCAATTCTACATGCATATAATGGATAATATAAAATTGAATTAAAATTGAATCCATTGTTTTTTTTTTTTTTTAATTTGGCCTTCAGTTTGCTTTCAACTGAAACCCATTTTACATTTTACAGTCTTTTTCAATTGCTAACAAGCATTTACCAAAACCTAAAATATCCAACAGAAACATATAGTCAATCATAGCACAGTGATTGTCAAAATACTAACAGTTGATGGCTTTACAAAAACTGCATTACTTGTCACGTTTCAGTTCTAAATGCATATAATAAATAATATAAAATATATATGTGTTCTTCCTTGGCAACATACTATCTAAAATTGAATTGAGTCATTACTTTACAGAATGTACAATAGAAAAACATAGGGTAACCTATGCAGAAATTCAGTTGGAACCATTGCTTTCCAGTGGGTCGGGGTTGGATATGGATATGGATCAGTGATCAACAAAAATTCCAACATACATGGTCTTTGGTTAAAATTTTGCCAAAGAATATAAAGTGTAATAGGTAACTGTGACCTATTTATCTCACAATTTGGACTTTTATTCTTGGAATTTACATTTTGGAGTTTACATCTTGCAATTCAGACTTTTATGAATTGTGAGATAAAAAAGTAAAAATTACCCTTTACCCTTTATATTCCATGGCAGAAATAAGCTTTCATAGGTTCCACGTGTGTAAGGGGAAAAAACAAACATAAAAATGCACAGTCCAACACACATTCTTACTCCTCTCCCTCTTTCTAATCCAACTGCTCATCCTCCTCCAACTATTTCTCTCCTTCTTCCAGGCATTTTTTTTCTCTTAGATTCTTTGTGTTGTTCTGCATCCACAAAACCAATTCAAAGAGGTCTTTTTTACTCTATGTTGATGCATCAACACCTGACTATTCCTCCAACTGAGACTGGAATCAGCTATTTCTAAATATTTCACTGATCTGTTACTTAAATATGCTTATCAGTTGTTACAATACTTTATATAAAGATATTTTTAATTATTTTGAGTGGCTGTTGTTGCAGAAAAAGAGACTTTATACTGTATTTAAGGATCGGAACATTAGGTCTTCTTTTCTGGCATGCTGTGTTAAAGCATTTGCAAATAAGACTAAAAAGACCCATGATTTTGTTTTTGGAAAAGCTTGTAAGAAAAGAAAATGTTTGCATTTTAGAAACATGGTGATTGACTGCATATTGTGTGAAAACAACACAAATTGTGTTAATGGTATGGTCACAACAGACCGATGTTGTGCTAACTGTGTTTAGAGTTTTGAAAATGGGGTGGGGACCAAATTTATCAGATGCGATTCGAGGAACCTTGGTTGACAATGTTGTAAACCATGGGTTGACATTGAGTGCCATTTGAAAGAAATTCTGAAAGAGTAAAAGACCTACGACATGAATATGTAAGTAATACCCACTTCAGTATTGTCTACTGCACACAAAACCTTTTTACATGTTCTCTATTTTTATTTATTTTTTTTATTTTTTTTCAGAGAGTTGCTAATTGATGCTGATCCAATCCCATATTAATTTATTTTCATAGATGAGGCTGGGTTTAACCTGACTAAAGAAGAAGAGGGAGAAACATCATTGGCCACAGAGAATGTCCCGGGCCAACGTGGAGGCAACATCACAATGTGTGCTGCAGTCATGCAGAATGGGACCCTACACAGCAATGCCAAGTTAGGTCCTTAAAACACGGCACACATTGTCACATTTTTAGACAGACTTCACAACATTGTCACAGCAGATCAACAAATGGATGCAGAGCAGATGATATACCTTGTCATCTTGGACAATGTATCGTTCCACCGATCTGCTCTGGTCCAAAACTGGATTCATGATCATCCACAATTTTCACTCCAATACCTCCCACCATACTCTCCCTTCCTCAACCCCATTGAGGACGTTTTTTCGACATGGTGGTGGAAGGTTTACAATCTTCAGCCCTATGTCAGGATACCCTTCATTCAAGCCATGGAGGAGGCCCGTGACTTAATTAATGCAGGGTCTGTGCAAGGATGGATTTAGGATTTATTATTTATATATATAGTTTTGGAGGTGAGATCAACTGTTTGGCCAAGATACATATTGGTAATGCAGTCTGTATGAACATTTTTGCAAATGTTGCTTCAGTATTGAACAAAGCTTTTTAGCAATTGACAAAAAAATGGAAGAGTATACAATATTTCTGATTTTCATATTTCATATTGACAGCTGTATTTCATTTTTTTCCCATTGTGTAATGATTGATAAAATGATATATTCATATATCTGCACTATTTATTTGCTTTTGCTGCATTTATTTTGCAATTAGTCATTTTGGACAGTGAGCTTCAGTTTCAGCCTTTGTGTTAACTGTTTTGAAAATGTGATGTCAGAGTGGACAAATGTTTTCAAGCAATTGAGACAAACTGTCATTCAAATTATGCCACCTTATTAGGACAATATAAAGCCCTAGCCTAACCCTACCCAGTACTTTATTTTCAACTTGTCAGTTGTTTCCTTCATTTTTATTTAAAACAAATGCCTTTCCAAAATGAAATGAGATTTGAAAAGGGAGAAAAACAGTTTGGCAAAAGGCTGCGGCATCTAGCAAGAGAATGTGGCTTCTGCGGAAGCGGACGCTGCTGGGACAGCGGGGACTAAGATGAGGGCTTCTGCAGAAGCGGCAATGCTGCGGAACCATGCAGAATGGGAACACAACACAAATTGTGTTAATGGTATGGTCACAACAGACGGATGTTGAGCTAATTGTGCTTAGGGTTTTGAAAATGTAACTACATATTGGACAAAAGTATGTTAGCAGTTGAAAAAAACTGTAAATATGTGCACAATTGCAAATGTTATATTTATACTAGCATTCAATAAACAAGAAGTAATATTAAGTTACTATATTTTATACAGAATTTTAAATACAACTTTTATTTCTGCAATGAAAATAGTTTCAAAGAAATGAAACAAACAGTTAGGTCACTAAATGAAGTTAAAATTTGTTCATGAGCCAAAATATTTCACATAAAGTGTAATTATTCTATTGTTTTGTTGAAGGAGTTACAATTTAAATAAATGGTTTCTCTTTTAATAAATTGTAAAATGTAATTTATTGCTGTTATCAAAGCTGAAGTTTCAGCATCATAACTCCAGTCACACAATCCTTCAGAAATCATTCTAATATGCTGATTTAGAGCTCAATTATTATTAAATACCTAATTATTATTACTGAATAATTGTTCATTTAAATTGTAATAAAATTGTACAGTATTAATGTCTTACTGTTTTTATTAAATAAATGTTGTTTTGGTGAGCAAAAGAAAAATTCAAAAACACTAAAAAACTTAATTATTCTAAACACTTGACACCCAGTGTATATCTTGGGTATTTACAATTTTCTACATTTTAAATTTTGAATGTTTAGCTTTTTTTCTTATAGCAAAATAGTAATATGTTAGTCTTATGATAAAACAGACAATAAGTGTTGAATAAAGATGGTTATTTTTAGCATGCACATGTATATGTTTGCTAATTTAAAAGGAAAATTCCTATAAAATAATAAATAATAAAATTCACCACTGCAATGACTTTTTATTATTTTTTCAAGACATTTCACAGTAAATGTGGATCTTTCAAATTAATTTGAGGAGTGCTGGTCGGTCTTGGTCTCGACTCGGTCTCGCCCTGCCTTGGTCTTGGTCTTGTCTTGGTCTCAAACCCTTAAAGTCTTGGTCTTGTCTTGGTCTCAACACACTCTGGTCTCGGTCTCGACTTGGTCTCGGTTTAGGTGGTCTTGACTACGACACTAGAGGCCTATGACCTAATTGATGCAGGGTCTGTGCAAGGAGGGATTCGCCATTCAAGAAGATTTTTCCCTCGCTTTCTTGCGAGAGACGACAATGCCTGTGATGTGGATGAAGTGCTATGGCCAGATCCAGCTAGGCGAAGAGATGCTACTTTAAACTCATGCTTTTGTTTTGTCTCCACATGTTTTTGTTTGTGTAATGAGATTTGAAAAGGGAGAAAAACAAGTT
Organism: Cirrhinus molitorella; assembly: GCA_033026305.1. Taxonomy (NCBI): domain Eukaryota; kingdom Metazoa; phylum Chordata; class Actinopteri; order Cypriniformes; family Cyprinidae; genus Cirrhinus; species Cirrhinus molitorella. The sequence continues at coordinate 30,769,383 of CM065124.1, read as the reverse complement.
GGCAAAAGGCTGCATCTGGCAAGAGAATGTGGCTTCTGTGACAGCGGACGCTGCTGTGACAGCTGGGACTAAGATGAGGGCTTCTGCGGAAGCAGCGATGCTGCGGCATCTGAAAAGAGAGTGTGGCTTTGCGGAAGCAAGCGCTGCTGCGGCAGCGGGGACTAAGACATGGGCTTCTGCGGAAGCGGGCCGTGCTGCAGTGGAGAATGTGGGAATGTTCAGCTGGGGTGTATTAGTGGGAAGAGCTGATGTTAAATGACTCGGCTGATGAGGGTTCGGTGAGCTTCTTTGATGTGGGAACCGTCTGACCGAATGTAGGTCTTGAAAGCCTCTGACTTCCAGCGGCCGACCGCCTGAATCTGAGGCTGGGAGAGGCCTTTTTGGGTGGCTGTGGTAGCTGCGCCTGTGCGGAAGGAGTGGCTGGAGTAATGGTCTGCTGGGATGCCGGATAGCAGTAGGACGGACTTAGGGTGCTTTTGGAAACAGAAACGGGTGGCGGGGCGATTGGCATCATCAACAAAAAGTGGGTCAGAAAGAAGTTTAGCCTGCGGCCTTCTGTAATGAAGGTAGACTAGGAGGATTTGGTATGGTTGGATTGGTGATTAGAGATTAAAGATGTAAATGAAGTGGCCTCCTTTTTGTTGGTCTTTGCTTAATAAAATAGGAGATTGATTCAGTATCTAGAACTGACTGGTTGGGTGGATTTTTGGATTGAAGCTGGATGTGGTGGCGAGTTCCAAGCATCTGAGGAAGCCAAAGAAGGCCAGAATAAACATGGCGTTGAGTGTGCGGGAAGTGTGGATGGAGTGGTAACCTCTGCGGAAGGTATAAATGCACTTGGTTGACATGTCTAGGGTTATTGGCTGTCTGGGATCTGGGCGGGTGGGTTGGGTTTTTTTAGATGCATTTGATGAGTATAGATTTCTGGGAACTGGCTATTTCTGGGTAGGGTGTGCCGAAAATTTGTTTGTGGAAAAATAGAATTTCACTATGGTAGCCTTTGATGGAGCTGGCTTGGAGGTTTTTGTTGGTGTTGAGGTGGGAGATGAACGAGGGGATGGTGAGCAAGGAAAAGTCAGGAAAAGGCAAGTTGTATGCATAGTGAAAGGTTTTGAAACTCTTCTATGCAGTTAAATAGGATTGGAGGGTCCTGGGGAAGATGGCCTGAATTGAGGGAAGTGTCTAAAAGGGTTTTTAGTGTATGGCTTACGGGAAGATCAGCTCTGAATATGGAGGTACTGGAGTAGGGAGTGGGTCTGCATCTGGCGCCAGCAGCCTGAATTTCTGCTAGGATCTACGCCCTGATGCTGTTGGAGAAAGGAGGTGGTTCTGGGGTGGGGGGCTGGGGGCTAGGGGTGCCCCCTGAAAACTGACTGGCCTCCCAGTGTGCTGCACCCTTCTACTTGTCTGTCATTTAAAAATTCAAATCATATTTTTCTGCACTTGAATTTTGATTCTGCGAACAGGGGCTAATAGCAAGCTGCAATCCAACAACAACAACAAAAGCACATGAAAGTTGATCTATTTTATGTAACTTTTAAAAAAAAACTAGCGCTAGATTTTGGTATTATCTTTCAGTGTTTTATCCAAAGCGACTTTGAGGAATACAACAAGTGATTCATTATAAAGGGGCAAATAAACACAGTGCTCATAATAGCATTTTATATAGGCAGGCAGCCCTCTTTTTTCCTTCTCCCAAAACAGCTTATAGGCTGTTAAAGTTTTAGCTATTAAAATAGTTCAGTTTTGTTTGAAATGGCAAAGTTATTATATTTAATTTTGTTAATTTAGAAAGACGTTTGGAGCATTTTTTATTCTTTAAATGTAAGATTTTTTTTAAGTAAAGACTAAGCGGTCAGCGGCAGACAGTGAATTGGCCATAGCCTATGTTTGATCAATTTAGCTTTCTCAAATCATCACTACTTGCCTAAAATAAAATCTACAGATACAAAACAGTTTAAAAATATCTTAATGTTAATTGGTTTAAATGCTTAACCTATATAAATATGCGCTATTAGAGGCATATTCATTTGTTTGTGCGGAGAGTGGAAGCTAAAGCGTGCTTTACAGGGCATTGAGGCGCCAGCACGATCACTTGCATTGGAAACATTTTACGCCATAATTTTTGCTCATAAAGGTAAGATTTAGAACTGTAAAGGGACTATTTATATTTTTGTGATCAGTAGCCTACAAAATAATTTATCTCAAAATATCTAAAAAAAAAAAAAAAAAGTTGAGTATTGCAATAAGAGAGATATAAATGTCACTCTTCTTAAAATGGTATAACTTTCAGCAGTTTTAAACAGACAACTTTGTTGTCAAAGTTTTTGAAATTGTCCAGGGATGGGGAAAAACAATGTTATTATACTTTCATATTAAATAAATCACACTATATAAAAATAAGTGTATAAATAAATAAATAAATAAATTATAAACAATTTATATAAATATAATAAAAAATCTTATCTTTAAATAAATAAATCTTATTCATGCTTTGTATATTATTAATTTTTTTCCGCCTAAGTTTTGCTATAGACAAATTTATGGTTCAGCAAAAAAAAAAATAATAATAAAAAAAAAAAAAAAAAAACACAATAGCAACTAAGAATTGACAAGGTTAAGGACCCTTTATATTTTACATTTACTTTTAGTTATTTTGCAGACGCTTTTATAGTGGCTTACAAATAAGGACAATGGAAGGAATCAAATTTAACAACAGAGCAATAAGTGCCAAGTCTGTGACAATGACAAGTCTCAGTTAGCTTAATGCTATATACATAACAAGGTATATATAATAAATAAATAGGAAACAGAAACTTTTTAAAGAATAGAAATAGAATAGAGAGTGCTAGAGTTGAAGGGTCAGAAAAAACAAATACATTTTCGCAAGATCAGACTTTTACAAAACAAAACAAAAAACTCTTTTGTATATTTCATTGTAAAAAAAAAAGGAATTTTCTTTATTAAGAAAGAAAACACTTGTATTTGTTTTATTGAAAGTAGTTTATTAAGTAAAACAGCACACTTATTAAAAAGCATTTATTAAGAAAATGTTTAAAAAACACGTATAAGCAAGAGCATAGCTAGAGAATGAACGTATTAGATAGAGCTTTGCTAGAAAAGGAATTCAGATGTTACCGTCAGGTGTTCGCTGATTTCTATTAGTGGATGTCCAGAACTCAAGACATCAGGGCATTGAAATGCACCAACAAAGCTAGCAAATTATTTTACTCGTATTTTATTTCTTTTATTTTTATATATTAGTATTCATATGTAAAGTATTTAACCTACAGATAATAAAACTATACCCATTTAGAACCAAGAAGCCTGCCTGCGAAAAGACTGATTTATAGACTTGAGCAGAACACACAACGGAGAAGTCTTCTGATGCCTATTTTGTGAGTATGAAAATTCAAATGCTTATGAGATAGGACAGATTTGACTAATAATTTCCGCACAGGAGAGACTTGGTGTTGTTTCCAAACAAAAGGACGTGTTATCGGCCAGTTTGGGATCAGTATGATTTTTAATGCATTTTAAATAAGTTTCTAATGTTCATCAAGGCTGCATTTAACTGATAAATACAGACAAAAAAAGTAAAAAAAATAAAAGTAAAACAACGTTCTTCTATTTTAATATACATTAAAAATCTAATTTATTTCTGAAATCAAAGCTGAATTTTTCAGCAATGTATGTTTATGCCCCTGAAATATACATTGAAATATATTTTGCTATATAAAGGGTGAAATTAAAACTATTTTGAATTTTAGAAATAAATGCCTCGCTGTTTATAACATATATTTATCAAATATGCTATTATGACCTATATATATTTCACATAATTATATTCAGATGCGTATCTTGTGGTGTCTAGTGTTGGACATTGTTAGTATACAAATTAAATTACTGAGAGTGAGAAGTGTGCTTTAAGCACATTTATTTTATTTTATTGTTCACTGTAAAACACTGCCTTGCACTTTACATTATTTGGTTTGCTTGTTTGCACATTACTAGTTTTTTATTTGAAAATTGTCAAAAGTATTTATCAACTTTTTTTTGTAATTCTTCTGTGGTAGTCGTCACATCGCTTAACTGCTTATTTGCAAATATATTTGTATTAATTTTGTAGTCAACAATATCATGAGATGATGTCTTTGACACCATCCGTCACCCACTGAGCGATGCCTCACTATTGGTCCCTCACTGTCAGTGTGAGAATCTAAAGCAGCATCTCGCTATGGTAAGAGTGCTTCAGGTGAGAGTTGGCCAAGTGAGAGAGTCACAACACATGGTGAAATGTTACCTTTTTTTGTCCATAGCTTGACGGTAATAAAAGTTATAGCTATTTGAAGTTGGCTGATAGCTATGATTTTCAGGAATGGAATTTTGAGAAAAACGTGTTTTACTTTTCACTTTACGGGTTTAAGGAGAGCTGTCAGGAGCGCTATACTGCATTATTACACAAACAAACGTCTATTTTCCATTGTTTATCAGGGGTATAGTCTCCGAACTTTTGATCACCCCTTGTATGTTTAAATAGCACTAAATACCTTGTAGTTGTAGTTTACATGTAGAAACGCGAGCGCAGCACAACTGTTCGCACACTGTTTATATGTCCTCCTCTTTAGTAACTTCCGCATCTGATCCTTCTTCTCTGGATATGAAATAGTCCATTATAACATTGTTTAGGGCACTGACATCACCAGGATTGAGCAGACTGAGGGAAGTCAGATCGTTTGAGTGAGCAGCTTCTTCCGACTGCGTTGATCTCTCGTGCGCCGCCATTTCATGACATCAAAAAATAAATAAATAAATACTTTGCGTGTCGTAGTTTACACAGGACTGGTGGGAAATGTGCATTGACACACCTTTATTAAATATGTTACATGGTTTATTTTGATAGGTTAACTGTTTTGTGGTGTTTAGAGAAAGCACCTCCGCAGCACGTTCTTAACCAGGGGTGGGCAAACTTTTTGGCTCAAGGGCCCCATCAAGTTTTCCACATTAAGTGAGGGGCAGTATAATATGCTTATGACAAATGAAGCTTTGATTTTTTTGTATTCTAAATTAACACTCACGACTGTACTGTCTTTACGTATACTTGTACATACATAGCAGTTCTGTTCTTGTACCATTTTTTATGAGCACTTTATGAAACAGATAAGTTGCATTATTGATTATTGTAGATTGATGTATGACACATTTTATAATTTAATTCTGAAATAATGTAAAATAAACAAAATTTATAAAATAAAATAAAAATATAAATAAAAAACAAACACAAATTCTAGTAGCATTCACAGTAAACATTTATTATAAATGCCCAGCCTAAATATTTAAATCGAAACTGAAACTATAGTGTCGAGATTGCAGGAAAATCCACAATATTCACTTGCCTTTTCTAATTCGTCACCAGTCCTAATGTGCACAATTTGCGCTTGACCTTGATCACTTTAAGTCGCATTGGAAATCGCAGCACGTTTCAGATGATAAAAAAACACAATTTATAATGCAGAAAATATAGTACTGTATCCATTTTCATAAAAAAATATGATGAAGAATTCAGCATATCTTTGCAAGATACAACGATGATTTCCCCATTTCCATGATTTCCCCACGAAATAGCAGGAGGAGACACTGGCATTTGTTCTTGTACTCAGTGATTAGCTCTTTCATTTAGAAGGTGGAACTATTCCACCATATTGTGCGCTGCATCTTAGGTAATTATTTTATTGTGTATTTATTTTGTTATACATGCAATACTAATAAACTGTATTACTGACATAATTGTAGATTCATATCTTAATTTTAAGTTAAATTTTTGTTGCTGTGTTATTTTAAACTCATTTTTTTTATCACAAATATTCTATTATTACTTGGTACTCTATCCCTCGGACTTGCAGACTAGGCATTAAACAATGAAAAACACATGTCTAGGCTGTTTTAACTGAAAAAAAAAAAAAAAAAAACTTGCATTGACATATCTTAAAATATGTCAGTGTCATTGTTTTGTAAAAGATATGTACGAATTGAGGTATGACCAAATTCTGGCTTTACCTGAAGGCCTAAATTACTGCTATCACTACCATTACGACTACCTTTGCTGCTGCTGCTGCTGCTGCTGCTGTTGTTGTTGTTTACAGTTTCTCACTTACCTCACGACAGTAGCAGTTGGCTCTTCTTCTTCCATCAAACCCGCAAATACGAATCAGTGAGTTGCTGGGCTCTAGCAGACACTCATCGCACATTGCTTTGTGTACTCATGGTAGCAGCTGCATCGCATAATCGCTAAATGGTGGACTTCTGGTTTAAACCCCCCAAAGCAACTAACATCCAGTTGTCAGGACAAGTAGCTGATAACGTCAGTTTACGAGGCAAAGGTATGCAGACAGACTTTGCAACTCTTACTCCTTCTCTCCATAGGAGAGACATTATGCCCATAGAAATGGACTCTTCCCTATTTATCCATAGACAAACCTTTCTGTGAATGAACACACATATCCCCATATATCCTTGTGTATATTATGACCGTTCAGGTATTTTGTCTTTTGGTTTTTATAACTGTTTTTAAGCATGTTTTATGGTGTAGTATAAGCACATATATCATGTTTGGTCTCTTTGGATTTGTATTTTGATTATCTAAAAGATAGTGTGTATTAGATGTTGATACCTGTGCGACATATTAGTGTCCTAAGAATCCTTAGTAGTTTTGCCTTAAAACTCTGATTTACGTATGCAAAATGCCATGCTCCCAGACAAAGAGTCGTAAAAGCCCAAGATTTCCAACCTCCCGCTCGGAAAAGTCAGCCTTTCTCAGTGGTCAGGCCCATGCTGAGAGGCGTGACTCTCCCCAGGCTTTAAAGGGTCATGCACAGTTCCGCTCTCTCTTCTGCAAAATTTCTTCGGATCACTGCCGTGGGGAGGTCCTTCACGAGCATAAGGGCATGGCGCCCTAGGCCTGGCGTGTGCTAACACACACTGAAAACCCTAATAAGTTGACTGAACTAAATTGACTGAGTAAACTTGTTGCGTCAATTTAATTGGGTAATGGGGTATCACAAAACTTGCATATTTAAGTTTATTTAACTTGGCGGTTTTGTAGACTATACTTAAATGATTGTGTTCACTTAACTTGGTTTTGAGAACATCTGAGTAATCAAACTCAATTTTTTAAGTTAACAGAGCAGCGGTGCTGAAAGCTATGGGAGCCAATCCCAGCCTTGCTTCCATGGTTCCACCCCACTAATCATAACAATAATATATACAACCTACTTCCATAAAAGTCACATTCATTCAGACCTTTATAGCTAAGCACTAGTTAGCTATAACACATCAGCACATGCTAATGTAATTATCAGAAAGACTCTCAATATATACTTGCATTTAAATTGTCAAAGAACATGAAGTATATGCAGTCTTCAAATTTTGCTGTCCATCCTCAACCTAACCACAGGCTCTACTCTTTACCACAATGGTAACACTACAAAAACAACATGACAGAAACCTATGTAAATCCTAACATAACACAACATTTAAGTACTAATTTATATCTCCCTATGTTAATCTTGTGCAAAAACACACAAAATAACACTTAATTTCAACATTTATTTTCCATATTGTCTGACGCAAAGCATGATGGGAACTAGAAAACTCAATCATTCAAGTTCAGTTTACTACAATGACATTTTGAGTTTACAAAACTTATTTCAATGAGTCCAATCAGGGGCGTAGCCATCATTTAAAAAGTGGGGGGGACAGAATGTCTAGTGTTGTACCTATTTTTTCAGTTACCCTTGTTTAATTGCCAGGTTTTATTTTTAATGATACATTTGTGTTTAATATGCTTTATGATTATATTATTATATATAATTATAAAACAGAAGGAAAGAGAGAGAGAAAGAAAGAAAGAAAGAAAGAAAGAAAGAAAGAAAGGTACTAATGTGCACCTTTTTAAGTATAAGGTACAAAGATAGTCCTTATAATGGTATATTGTTTACATCTTTCAAATTGTATTTTGTGTATGTTGTATGTACAGTACATGACACAGTAATGGATACTTGCACTGTTCTCACCTGTAAAGTTTCTTTTTCTTGTGTGTCATCACACTGATTCTGCCCTGTCAAACCTTCATTTTCATTCTTGACAACACACAAAAAAAACGTAAAATTAGCGCAATAATAAAAAAGCACCTTATAAAATCGTTCCTATATCAGATCGTCAAGCATGCATACTCGATTGAATTACATTAGCCTATGTAGTATTGGTAGAGCTGAAAATTTCACGATGCTGTAAAATCTCAGAGTTCAGCATTATATTTATTCTTATTTTAAGGGATTTTATAACATACTTGTTAAAATAAAAGATGTTACAAAAGAGTCGTGGGAAAATACACTGAACAAGTGCACATTTGCCCAGGCAGCTATTTTTTCAATAGCCTATAATTTCCATAAAAACCTGCTAATTATTCAACAAGAGCAATACTATCCAGAGTTACTTAACATTGTGCAACACAATTCGGATACCACATGACAATTTACGCTGCTGGACTTTTTCTTAAAAAATTAGTGAATAGTTTTTTGCCGCTTTGAATTCATTGCGACCGGTAGGAATTTTGAACAGTGCAGGTGCGCGCTTAGGGCGTGTCGTGACTCGTGACGACGTGACGTATGAGTGACATTACCATGGAGACGTGAACGTCATGTATAGACTATCCTGTCTCTTTGAATTTTAATCATTCTGCGTGTATATACTGAAACCTCAAAATGTCCTGAACTTACTGTCCAATGAAAAAGTGCGGGGGACGAATTTACTTTTATAAAAAGTAATCTATGCCCCTGAGTCCAATGAACTTTCATTATTATTTGAGTGAAAACAACTCATTTCATTTAGTTCATTTCACTGTTGGTTTTACAGTGTAGAGCTGCATGCAGCCTCCCCAGCCATAGAAATGACCCTTGAACACAAAGAGTCAAACTTATAACACTGGAGTTTTGTTTTCACTTAACCCTGGAGCTTATCATCATGGAACTGTCCACGACCAGACTCTCCTTCCTCTGCATCTCCATCTCTGGGTTGCGGGCTGCAGAACCACTGGGCCCACACTCACAGTGCCCACACCCCACACTCAGGAGAGAGGATTCTCTTAAGCAAAATGAAGTCAAGAAAAATCTTGGAGTTTCAAGAAATTGCAACTTCGGCCATTAAATAGAACCATTCAGACCTTTTTCAGCAGTTTCACGAGAAACTGTTCCACAGCCAGATGAAACGCAAGTATAGTTTCTTTTAAGCTATCATATAGTGTGCTTTGAACTAGAGACTGATGGTTTTTAGAGATGGTTGACTCACTCCTCTGCCTCTTTCCAGTTCTATCCATTCACTTAGCCTTACCATGTATGCCTGACACGTCTGTGTTAGAGTTGGGGTACTCGGACTTGTACTCGGACTCGAGTCCGGTCTCGAGTACAATTTTTAGTGGACTCGGACTTGTCACGGACTCGGACGCAGTTTTACTCGGACTTGACTCGGACTCGAGCCTTTCGGACTCGGAAAATATTGCCGAGTCCAACCGAGTCCAGGGACAGTATACGGAAATGTAATTGACTCATGCATTATTACAAATGTGACATTCAGTATTCTTTATTGTTTTTAAGTCTTGCCAGTACGTAAAAGCCGGCCAGAATCGGAATGCAAAAAAACAATTTATATAATACTGTCAGACGCCGTTTGAAGCTGAACGCAGACGCTTAAACGGACAGATTAATGGATGAACTTGCTGATTGCTTTTAAAACATAAATTTGATTTAAACAATAGGCATAATTTCCACATATGCAGTTCATAGGAAACGTATTTTATTAGCCCTGCAGCATGAAATATTATATCCTATAACATTTTACATTTAGGCCTACCTATTTTATCTCACAATTCCGATTTTTATTTATTTATTTTTCCCTCGCAAATGCAAGTTTTCGTCGTATTTCGGACTTTATATCTCAATTTAACTGAACAATATAAAGTTTGTCATTTCTGAGTGGAAAAAAGACAGAATTGTGGGATATAAACTCGATTTTTTTTTTTAATGATTTTTAATGATTGCACGTTGATTTTTCTTATCAAAATTGTGAGATAGCCTATAATCTCGGAACTGCGAAAATAAATTCAAAATATTGAAATACAAACTCAAATGTAGGCCTACCTTTTTTTAAATTATTCTTTTATTCTTGGGCTGTGCAATTAATCGAAATTTAATTCCGATTTCGGATTCTAACGATTCTGAAAATACCATAATCGAGATAAACCATTATTGCTCCCGATTCCGCCCCCTTTGTTGCGCATTTGCTCCATAGAAGCCTACATGCAAATCAGTAGAATCATGTAAGGTGACTTGCATAAAAAGAGAATTAGAGAAAAGAGAATTTGCGCTGTTCTGTGTATGCATTCAGAGACAGAACAGAACACGGACAGCTATTTAAACAGTTCAGTTTTGTGTGTAATGGAAAATGTGATTAGGTATTTTGTTTCGTTAATTTGGAAAGTTGTTGTGAGGATTTTTGTTTGTTAAATATAGGCTAAGTTTAGTTTTTTTAAGTACAAACATCCGCCAACGGAAGACTCTTCATGTTCTGTTTAAGCAATTTGCCTTCAAATCATCCCGACTTGTCTAAAATAAAATCTATAGATATAAATCCGTTTATGTGGAGAGTGGATGCTAAAGCCATATTGCAGGTGGAGGCGCCAGCGTCATTGCTTGCATTTTTTTTTCCAGTGGAAACAATAAAAAATTTTCCATGATAGACGTGATAATACAAAGCTTTAAATTATTGCTTAACGAAATAAACCAGATCAAAAACAAAAACTTTTTAATAATGTAGCTAATCCGGAAAGATTTATTTCTCTCTAAAGGCGGTCAAAGAGGAGATTTTGAGTCAGGATCTTTGCGACACTGATTCAGAATACACTAGTTTATTCATAAATAATTTGAAAAATCTCCTTACTATTTCCCTCCGACACATTCATTGTTATTTATTTTTGCCGGTGCTTTGTGGCAAGTTTCAGCCTATTGAATGCGAAGCTGCACTGAAGGCACTGCGGCTGGCTGAGGCACAAAACGCTATCCGAGCCGCTCCCGAAAGAGAAAGCGAAAGTGAAGTCTGACTATATTAAAGTGCCAATTTTTTTATCACCATAATTGATGGATGTCTAATTGATGGAAAATATAAAAATAAGGAGAAGCCTAAAACAGCGATGCCCGGCCCGAATCTGAACTATTGCGTGACTAAGCCCGGTCCTGTTCTGATTATGATTTTTTGACGTAATCGAGCAGCCCTATTTTATTCCATGGCTTTCATAGACTTCTACTTGAAAATTGTCAGATAAGCTCCGCCCACAAAATCTTCATCGTTTGCAAACACCAAATTGATATTCCTTACATAACAAACTTTATTAACTATACATGCATTAAAAATATAATGGTTTTATAAATATAAATAAAACGGTTGTGAGTTATGGAAAGAATGCAGGCCTCATTTTCATCCAAGAAAAAAAAAGTAAAATGCCATCTAGTCTGTCTATGGTCTAACCATTCATCATATAAAACCTAAAACACACAGTCATAATCAGAGATATGAGGTGCATTTTTTGCTCTTTAGGTCCCATTCACCAAGTTACCTACCCAGCCCCCAGCCCCACCCTTAAATTTGTATATTCACTATATAACAACAACAACAACAACTAGGCTATATAACAAAAAAAAAGTCCTGCCCTATAATTTTTCACATTCTGTAAGCTGTTTCTCTCTGAAAGATGTCACAATACATAAATCAAGTCACCCATAACTTCTGTTACATGCTTTTTTTCTAGTTATAAAGTTTAAACAATGTTAAGATGCCAAAAAAACAGTGTTTCATTGGACTCGGACTCGACTCGGACTCGGCCCTTTGGGACTCGGACTTGAGTCCGACTCGGCCCATTTTGGACTCGGACTCGTCTCGGACTTGACTGGTCAAGGACTCGGACTCGACTTGGACTCGACTTAGGTGGACTCGAACCCAACACTAGTTAAGATCAAAGTACCATTGTGCCTTTGAAGGTATGGGCGATACTGCTTGGTTGATGATATCAGTACCTCAAGAGGTTCCTGCCAGTTCCTGTTCTCTTATTGTAAGTCAAATAATCCAGGTTTTGATGATGATTGGATCAGCACATATGCATTTGAAAGACACTGTTATGCTGATGAGATCAGGGCTGGGAACATTTTAGTAACAGGCAATTCCTGTACTCCTATATGTAATCCCTCCCCCTTGAAATGTATATAAATTAAATGTATCACTGACTTAGTTCAGACTTCTTGATGACTGCAGCAACGCACAGTGCCTCTCAATAAAGACCTCCACGAAAGATACCCAAGAGTCTCCTGGTTCTTTAAGAAATAATTTTCTACAACTTCATCCTTGGAAGGGTGGTAAACCAGGCTCTGACTACTATTACACATGAGTATAATGCCACATTGTCCCATGTGATCACATCTTTCCACTGCATGTTCAGTATTTTATATGTGCACTACACACACACACACACACACACACACATACACACATATACACACATACATATACATATATACACTGCCCTCCAAAAGTTTGGAAACGCCCTAGAAAAGTGGGGTTTTGGAAAATATTGGTATGAATCCTTTTTTCATTTTTAATAATTTTGCACTGATAAGGGACAACACAAACTACAAAAACATATTTTATTGCATAAACAGTTTATACATAGAAAAAACATTTCAAATTTTCAGTTCATCGAAATATATCCACCATTAGCAGCTATTACAGCTCTGCATAATCTGAGCATCCAAGCTGTCAGTTCATTCAAACATTGACTTGATATATTACTCCAAGCTTCCTGAAGGATTGCCCAAAGATGAATCACACTGGTTGGACACTTATTACAGACATCACTGTCCAGTTCCTCCCATATTAGATCAATTGGGTTGAGTTCAGGTGACTGGGGAAGCCATTCCATGACAGACATGATGGTCTTCAATGATAATGTCAAGTTACTTTAATGTATTTCCACCAAAAAATGATAAGGAAAGTATTCAGACCCCCTTAAATTTTTCACTCTTTGTTATATTGCAGCCATTTGCTAAAATCATTTAAGTTCATTTTTTTCCTCATTAATGTACACACAGCACCCCATATTGACAGAAAAACACAGAATTGTTGACATTTTTGCAGATTTTTTAAAAAAGCAAATAAGAATCATGAGGTCAAAGGAACTGCCTGAAGAGCTCAGAGACAGAATTGTGGCAAGGCACAGATCTGGCCAAAATTTCTGCTGCACTTAAGGTTCCTAAGAGCACAGTGGCCTCCATAATCCTTAAATGGAAGACGTTTGGGACGACCAGAACCCTTCCTAGAGCTGGCCATCCGGCCAAACTGAGCTATCGGGGGAGAAGAGCCTTGGTGCATTTGAAGTCATTGTTGTGTAAAGCATCAAAGAGACATTACAAAAAGTAAATATTTTGTTTGAGAAAATGTCTTACATATATTCTTTTGGACCATGAGGCTGAGTAAACGATGACTCAGTTGTCATTTTTGGGTGGGTTAACCTATCATTTATTTAATTGATTTTATTAATATTACTATGGAAGGTTACATTATTTTTTTAATGAAATGATACTTTAAATAATCTAAATCTGCTAGTAGGTGGTGGTAAATTTGATTCATTCAAATGGCTGATTCATTCAGGAGTGAAGTAAATAGGCTTGTTTGAGAAGAGCAAAATCTGCGCAGAACTGATCACCGGTGATCACCGCGAGATGCATGCCGGTTAGAAATGTGTCCGAGTTACGCCTGCCTTGCTCTGATGTCATGCTGACGTGTGCCAAAAAAAACTCTTGCAACACATGGCGGCTGTGTCGGATTGAGCAGTCGGGCGCAGTGGCTCTCCACGGACTGTGCTTACCAAAAGCACGATGGGAAACCACATCTTATTGCTCATTGGTTCAGACAACTCTCATGTTGCCATTCTTTTCTAAAATGTTTTATTTTTTAATCTAATATTGTGTAATATTTGTTTTAATTATGCATGAATATTCCCAAACACTATGAGAAAAATATGTGATTGTTGCAATATTTGTTATAAAAATGTAAAATACACGTTTGTATTAAAGTAAAAAATGAATGATACATACACCTTTCGTATTTAAATAGCAAGCACTTTGAGTGTCTTGTTCATCATATTTATTTTCATACAAAAACAACAGAACTGAAATTACATCATTTATCAGCAGTTTATCAGAAACACAGCACATGTGTGTGATATCTGTATTCGTATGGATTTGTTTCATTTCCAGAGCTCAGAACTGTCTGTCTTGACTGCACTTATTTCACTCCTCCCCTGACTGCAGCCGCCTACATTTCAGGCAAGGCGAGGCGCAACTCAAACAAGCCTAATGGTTCTTTATGAATGGTCCATTGAATCATTTGGCTTGTTCATCTTGAAGCGGATCATCACCATCAGACCGATCTGTGTGTGACATCAAAGCAAGGGTGTAACTTTGGTTTGAGAAGTGGGAGGGACACAAAATAGAACTAAATGTCGGGGGGGGGGGGGGAGTGATTGATCAGCGCTCTCTCCACTCTCAATACCACAACTGAGGTGAGACTCTTGAGCAAGCCACCGAACCCCCAACTGCTCCCCGGGCGCCGTAGTGATAGCAATATGGCTGCCCACTGCTCCGGGTGTATGTTCACGGTGTGTGTGTGTGTGTGTGTGTGTTCACTACTGTGTGTGTGCATTTGGATGGGTTAAATGCAGAGCACAAATTGGCCACACATCATGTCCAAAAAAAAAAAATAATAATAATAATAATAATTTAATTAATTAAATGGGGGAAAATGTTTACAATTTTAATCAAGGCCCATCTAGGCTGCTCTTTGTGTGAGGTCCCACCCTTAATCATTATGCTTTACTGGAGAAATGTATTTAGTGCCATATATGGTCACATGTAAATAGTAAGATGAACTGGCATACACACACACTGAGACAGCCTATCCTACAGTGTTTCCTCTACAGTCCCAGTGTCCCCACAGGAGTTTTTGAGACTGTAGTGGGTGCACATTGGTTCCTCTACTTCAGGAGCTGTGGCCCCCATACGAACATTTTGTTCATTTCAAATTTAAATGCAAAAATCTGGTGCATTTTGAGAGCAGAATCAAGTGACTGGATCAAATGAAGAATTATGTGCTCTTGTAAACAATTTTGTGCTAGTAATTTATTTATTGGTTGCATAGATGTGAATGTGATGGTAGGGCACAATTTTCACTACATACATTCTTATAAAAGTACAAATGCTATTCTGTCAAGGTAGCATGATGGTCTGGGGCTGCATGAGTGTTGCTGGTACTTGGTGAGGTGCAGTTCATTGAGGGAAACATGGAATCTATTATATGCTGTACATTCTGAACCAAAACATGATGCATTCCCTTCAGAAACTGATCTGAACAACAGTTTTCTAACATGATAAGGACCCCAAACACACCTTCAAGATGACAACTGCCTTGCTGAAGAATCTGAAGGTGAAGGTCATGGAGTGGCCAAGTATGTCTCCAGAACTGAACCCTCTTGAACACCTGTTGGACATCCTCAAGCAGAAAGTGGAGAAGCATCATGTGCCTAACATCCAGCAGCTCCGTGATTGTCACAGCAGTCTACTAGAAAAAGATCCAAATGCAGAATGACCAGGGGATTGACATTTATTGACAAGACACAGCACAATCAGAATGGCGATGATCGAGGATAATCTAGACAGTGGGACAGGGCAGTCAGCATGGAAACAAGACAGCAGCTGAGATGGGCCCGGGCAAGGTTGGGTTGAAGAGCCGGGGAGATGAAGTGGCACCAGGCAATGACAACACAGGAGATCAGGCAGCAGCTTGAAGTACCAGAGGCTTGATAATAGTGCTGCAACTGAAGAACTAGTCTGACAGATTCCACTCCTTAAATCAGCAGCCAGGGAGGAACAGGATGCAAGACAAAAGACAAAAGACAAAACACAAGACACAAGACAACAAGGGCAAGAAACAAGAAAACCAAAACCAACTCAGCACTATGACTGGAGAAAACGGATATGGAACTGGGAAAAAAAAGTTACCAAAAGGGCACAATCCAGAAACAAAAAAGGCTTGGGAAAAAGAAAGCTAAACTTGACTAGAGTAAAAAGTATAAACTAGAAAATCAAAAGTCTTACACAAAGGATACACAAGCAATAAACCAGCAGCTCAGGGGTAGCCTCCATGGCTATAGTGAGCAAAAGGAGATGCCCAGAAATGGCCTCCATGACCAGAGCTGGAGCAGCCTCTGAGAAAGTAGCAGGACTGGTGGGGTCAGTTTCTGTGGCCATGACTTGACTGGATGATAGCCCAAAGGCGGTCTCTGTAGCTTTAGCAGGCAGACATGGATGCTTTGGAAGGGCCTCCATGGCCAGAATAGGAACAGGTTCAGAGGGCATGATGAGACTGGATGATAGCTCTAAAGGCGGTCTCTGTAGCTTTAGCAGGCAGACATGGATGCTTTGGAAGGGCCTCCATGGCCAGAATAGGAACAGGTTCAGAGGGCATGATGAGACTGGATGATAGCTCCAAAGCAGTTTCTGTGGCCTTAATAGACAGACATGGATGCTTTGAAAGAGCCTCCATTGCCATAATAGGAACAGGTTCAGAGGAATTGATATTACAGACAGAATCAGTCTCTGTGGGCAAAACATAACCAGAGATGGCATCCAAAATGGCCTTTGTGGCCTTAGGAGGTGCACCCGGATGCTCAGGAAGGGCCTCCATGGCCAGGTCAAGAATGGTTTCTGAAAGCATGACATGACAAGCAGGATTTATTTCTGTGGGAACAACAGGACTGGCTAGCTGTGCTGAGGTAGCCTCTATGGCCAGGTCAAGAACAGTTTCTGTTGATACAGCAGTGCTGATTTGAATGCCCACCCTGGACAAAACAGGTCTAATCAATTCAGAGGATGCAGTCTTATGTTTCCACAACACAGGTGTAGCAAAAGTTATTAATTTAAGCACAATAAACTATGTATAATTAATGGTTATTAATTACACATACTTTATACACTTCTCTGAAACAGCCGAGTCAAAAATAAACCGAACTAATGCCCTCGTCCAGTGAGCATTAGCCGCTTTTATTCTAACTCTAAGAAAAATCAACTTCCTAGCCTTGAAAATTAATCTTTCCCACTGTAATTGGCTAAGTTACAGGACTGGATCAGTTTTGTAACAAAATCAAAGCAGTTTAAGTGACGTGATGTTTGTAAGCAAGGAACACAGTAAGAGATTAATTTGTGAATACAAAATGCGGGTTTATTGAATACGTAAAAGGGGAAAATAAACACTAGCTAGCAAATAACGAACACTAAACAGACAACACATAAAACAAAGCAAGAGAGAGGGAGAGAGAGAGTGAGTGAGGAGGAGAGAGAGAGTAGACTGGCAATCTTTTACATCAGCACAACCAAATCATCAGAAAAACCTGAATTTCCTTGACCTACAAGGGGCACAGCTTTCTTATTGCATCTAATAGTTAAATGGTTACTTGCATAATGGTTTCCTTTTGTGTGGTGCTTACGCAAAGGGTCCAGATGCCAGCTCAAAGGTAGTCCTGATGATTTAATGGAGATGGAGCCTTCGTTGTTCCATTGCTCGGCTGATTGGATGGTCACAAAGGGGCTGAGGTGTAGATGCCAGGATAGAAAGAGAGAGTCCGGCCTCATGTTGGGGGGAAACCGCATGTGGCTGGGCCACGGGGTTTGCCCCACGGCCTTTCCGTGGAGGACCTCCACGATAACTATCTGAAGATCTTTCGGAAGAAGAGGAGAAGAGAGGGCCGGAACGGGGTGTGAGCCCTTTAAAGTCTGGACAGAGTCACACCTTCCCAAGTAGTTCCGACCAATGAGAAGGCTGGCTTTCTCAGTGGGAGGTTTGAAACTGGGTCTTCGTTTTATGGCCCTTTGTTTCAGAAAAATGTCAGTTTGCATATTTAAATCAATAGGGGTTCAGGCCAGAAATACTAAAGATTATTAGAACGTTAATATGTTGCACCGGTATCAGTATCTAATACACAGCATCTTTCAGGAAATCTACATACGAGTCAAAAGAGACCGAACATGGCATATACTGTATGTGGTTACATTAGCATCCTATCAAGACACAAGCATAAAACAGTTATAAAGTAAGAAATACAAAGGACATGGACAGTCGTAATATACACACACTGATATATGAGCTATGTGTCTTCGTTCACATAAAGGTTTGTCTGTGAATGAAATAGGGAAGAGTCCATTTCTATGAGCATTGTGTCTTTCCTATGGGGGGAAGTGAGTGAAGAAAGACAGTCTGCCTGCATAGTTGCAGATTCTGCTGCATAGTTTTGCATCGTAAACTGACATTATCAGTGGTTGCTAGAAGCGTCCTGGTTGAGACTTTGTCACCCACTGTTGGGTTGGGTGAGGGGAAGTCTGCTTGTTTGTTAATTGAATAAACCACTGATTTGGTTAAATCTAATGAACCATTGTCTGATTGGTCCCTACCCTACACAGGCATAGCTGAAGTAGGCAGCTTAGGAGTTGATTCCAGAATATATACCTCTGGAACAACTGAATGCAGGACCAGCTGAGTCAGGTCCTCTTGAAACACAGGATTTGGGACCTCCTGAGTCAGACTCTCCTGGACCCCTGGACTAGGTGTCTTAGATCCTCTCCTAAATATTATTAATTCATCACTGTCATTAGGACATGTCCCCAAAACTTTCAAACAGGCTGTTATTAAGCCTTTCATCAAAAAAACACAACTTGACCCCAACCAATTAATTAATTACAGACCGATCTCGAATCTCCCTTTTCTGTCAAGATACTAGAAAAGATAGTTTACTCACAATTATGTTCCTTTTTAGAGAAAAATAGTATCTGTAAGGATTTCCAGTCTTTAGGATTTAGACCGTATCATAGTACTGAAACTGCTGTCATTAGAGTAACAAATGACCTGCTCTTATCATCTGCTCATGGTTGTAAATCTATATTAGTGCTACTGGATCTCTTGTGCTCTCAGACTCTGGGGTGACTTGAGAGGTCTCAGCAGCCTCTAGGGTGACTTGAGAGGTCTCGAGGATTACCTGAGTGGACTGGACAGACTTAGGAATGACTTGAGTGGACTGGACAGACTTAGGAATGACTTAAGAGGACTTGATGGAGTCTGAGGTGAAAAGGACTAGCTTGAGAACTTCCACAGTGACTCTCTCTCTAACTGCCTCAGAGGCAACTGCGCTGATCATTCACTCCCTCCACCAACAATCCCTGCCGGACATGGGACTCGAACTCGCAACCTTTTGGTTACAAGTCTAACTTTCTTCTTGTCCTGGGCAAAGGACCGTACATCCTGGCCCTGCTGGCGAAGTGACACCAAACCTCTCTGAAGTGCCCATCTTTCTTTAGCTGTAGCTGAGGGAACAATTCGGATACTCTTTCTGCTGGGTCTGGCGATCGCTGGTTCATTCTCTCTGTCAGGGATTTGTTACAGCAGTCTACTAGAAAAAGACCCAAATGCAGAATGACCAGGGGATTGACATTTATTGACAAGACAAAGCACAATTAGGATGGTGATGATCAAGGATAATCTAGACAGTAGGACAGGGCAGTCAACAGGGGAACAAGACAACAGCTGAGATGGACCCAGGCAAGGTTGGGCTAAAGAATCCAGGGAGATGGAGTAGCACCAGACAATGACAACACAGGAGATCAGGAAGCTGCTTGAAGTACCAGAGGCTTGATAATAGAGCTGCAACTGAAGAAATAGTCTGACAGAGCACACTCCTTAAAACAGCAGCCAGGGAGGAACAGGGTGCAAGACAAAAGACAGACACAAGACATCAAGAGAGAGCAAAAAAAAAAAAAAAAAAAAAACAACAACAAGAAAACTAACTCAACACTATGACTGGACAAAACAAAATAAAGATGAAATTGTCTGGAGCTATATATATGGTGTAGCAAAAAGTTAATTTTGGCCTTTTAACTGACTGATTTAAAAATGAATGTTGCCTTGCATTCATCACCACAGGATACTGCCACATTCTCTGCTTTGTACTGTACTTTCATTCTGCTATTCGCAGATACAGTGGACTCAGCAGATACGCTGAGTCAGCGTATTCTGTGACATAATATCCCAGCCTGTACCTTTCCACATAACCATTACAGTCAACTTCCTGTTAATAAATGATTTCATTTACAGTACAAATAGATACATCCACTGTAACCTGTTTACATGTTACTCACTATTAAAGTATTATGTACCCAAAGATCCTGAAAAAAGTGTTTGAGAGGTCATTAAAATTTACCTTTGTGTTTGAAATGACTCTGCACCTCTCATTTCAGAACAGAGCATTAAACTGAAAATCTTATAGCAGTATCTAGTTCTTTTTTTAACAGCAGATGCAACATAAGCCGTTATTCCCCTGTCCCTGTACACTGCTGATGCTGCCGTTTTTCATGGTTTGATCAATGGGGCCATTACAGTTGGAGCATTCTAAAAGGGAAAATATTAATGTACAGTGAACAGAATAGGTAACAACATATTGTGCAGGGTTGTGTGCAGTGTTGGGCAAGTTACTCTTATTAGTTAATTACTAGTTACATTTCAACAGTGTGATTAGATAACTGCACAAAAACTAAAGTGTTACCAATATTCTAAATAACTCACCAAAGTATTTAAAGTGAGAAGGGTACATAAAAAACATGCATGCATACATGTTCTACAGTCTATACACATTAAGTTATATTAAATAAGAAGTAACTGTAATTTAATTACAGAAAACAATGAGAGTAATCCCTTACTATACTTGGTCAAGAAAAAAAAAAAAGTAATTAATTAACTAGTTACACAGAACAGAATATATAATCCTTGGATTCACTTGTCAGTATTTCTTTCTTGCCTGGGGTGGTTAATAAGCATAATTAGTCAAATTTACAGGAAGCAAATAAGCATAATTAGTCAGAAAAAACAAGGTTTTGCGGCAAAACTGAGTTATGTGACTGAGCTGAATAACAAATGCCAACTCAACATCCAACACATGAACTCTGAATGTCTTACTTTTTCAGAGTTTGTAATATTCTGAGTCTGAATATCTTATTTATTCATATACTTGGTTAAATTCAGTCATTCAATGGAATTAATTGTGCTGTGGCATCTGCAGTCTCTTTTCTCAAAGCACACAAGCAAAGATTATTCGGTACAAAACTAAGTAAACATACCCGTAGAAAGCAATTCTCTCTCTCTCTCTCTCTCTCTCTCTCTCTCTCTCTCTCTCTCTCTCTCTCTCTCTCTCTCTCTCTCTCTCTCTCTCTGTACCTTCGCAAGTACAGTGCACTCCCGCCCTCTGTGTCCGGGATACAAACTCTTTCATACTCATTCATCAATTGCGCTTTGTAACGACTGCTCTCTGCCTCTATACTACAGCAAGGTTCAGCACTCTGTCTCTATCCTTTCCGAGAAGCATAAACACATCCCGCAAAGGCAACCACAGAAAATCAAGTGATTCCTCCAAAACACAGCACGACATGGATAAAGGAGATAAAGGTAAGAAACTCAGAACACTAGAAGTGGTTATTATTATGCCAGGAGAGAGTGGATGCGCTTTAGGGCTGTTTTAGGAAAAGTGGACTGCGGATCACGTTAATGAAGTGTACGGAGCTTGACATGATGCTCAATGCAGTATCCGGAATTTAAAAAGCTTGGCGAACTGCGAAAGCTGCTGTACATTTTAACATTATGTTAGGAAGGGATCATTTTTAATGTTATATATTTGGTGTTGAGTGGGTAGATCAGATACAACATGAACATTAGCGTTGAGAGCGTGTGCCAAGATACAGGCAGCAGCGACTCCTTCCTTCTGTGCAGATGCTGAGCAAATAAAAAACCTGCAAACATACCACATTCAGACCTGTCTGTAAACCTGACTGTTTTGCTGCTTGAATTAACTATGTTGATAAGCTTTTGTTATTGTTGTTGTTTTATACATTTAAACAAGAGCTTGTGTGACTTTTGAGATAAATTATTTCTGCCAACTAAGGGCTGGGCCAGGTGCTGCTATAAAAAGTGCTGGCTGTCCACTTTTAGGGAGAGATGAATGTGTGTGATGTTGCTTTTGTGGCACTGAGTCTGCTGACCAGCATGTGTGTATCAGCAAAGATTACAACAAAAAGGAACTCCATATGAACTGCAATGTAGTAATTTAAAGGCAGATAGGATAATCCACTATCAGCTGACATTAAATCTTTTTATTCCTCTCAGTATTAAAAGTATTATAAAGAAGTGCACTCAGTTATTTCCATCTTGCCGCTATAATATAGATTCTCCCTTATCTGTTCAATCCCTTCTGTTTGTCCAGCAGCAATGCTCATCATTGCCAGTGCCTCATGTGTATGGTTTATTGTCAAGTCAGTGTTGTACACAAGATATGTATTAGCCTATGTAAGTTTTAAAAGCTTTTAAAATGATTTACTATTGTTTGTTTTCTTATTGTGCTCTATTGTACTGTATCTATATGTATATACATCTATAGATGGTTGACACTTAAAAATGCTTTGCTTCACATTTGTTAGGCCTCATTGAAACATGACTGTCCTTAAATGTGCTAATAACTCAGTCTATAGAAGAGATGGGCATGGTTAGATGAAACTTTGCCCTGTTAGCAATAAATGATCCTTTCAATAGCACAATGGCAAGCTATCCTGATTTCTCTTCTCTTCTCTTCTCTTCTCTTCTCTTCTCTTCTCTTCTCTTCTCTTCTCTTCTCTTTAACACTTTAGAATATTGTTTCGTCGTTAATGAATAATTACACAGGAACAAATGACTAATGCACTATTAACATTCTAGTAACTACTATTAACTAACAAGAAACTCTGATTAACAAATAAGTAATAGTTCTCAGTTGAACGTGAGTACTAGCTATTTTATAGCTAGCTACATTATTAGCCAATCAGTAACTACTATTTTTTCGTATCTCCTGGAGAACTACTATATACATGTTATCTATAATTCATTCTAAAGCGAAGACCATGGTAACAAACTAGTAATGACTCAAGAATTACCAAATCTGTCAGAAGGAATTATTAATTATTTGGATCAGTATTCTTAAGTGAAGATCATGATAACTCCCCAGTAATGAATAAAGTAATTAAAAAATTATTGAGGTTTAATTCCTTTAGAAGGATGTAGTAACACTTGTGTCATTACTATCCAAAACCTTACATATACCTCAAAAGCTTACAATGATTTCAGTCATTACTAGAGAGTTATCATGATCTTCACTTTAGAATACGAATCCAAATAATTAGTAATTCCTTTGAAAGATGTACTAACACTTGTTTCATTGCTATCCAAAACCTTGCATATACCTCAAAAAATACTTTAGTTAAAAATAGTAGTTACTGATTAGCCAATAGTGAACTACCACTTTCAACTGAGCACTATAACTGACTGATTTTAATCTTTAATTTCTTGTTATTTAATAGTAGTTACTATAATGTTAATACTGTATTAGTCATGTGCTCCTGTGTAGTTATTCATTAATGACGGAACAATATTCTAAAGTGTTACCCTCTTCTCTTCTCTTCTCTTCTCTTCTCTTCTCTTCTCTTCTCTTCTCTTCTCTTCTCTTCTCTTCTCTTCTCTTCTCGTTTTCTCCAGTCCAGTTTTATTTTCTTAACCCCTCTCCATCTCCCTTGCTTTGACAAATTATTCTGCTGCAGAAAAAAGACACAACTCTGCTGCAGCTATAGGTCATGCAGCAAGCAGTTTGCTAATTCTCTTACTTGCTTGATTGCAGCATTTTTGTTGTTGATGGTGTCTTAGATACTCCGGATTCCAAAAATAAACCAGATAAATTTAGTAATTTAAAAACTGGCTTTGGAAGAAAGTTAGCCTTCTACAAATTTATTTTAGGTTAGAATACACAAACACCCTCAAACACTTGTAGTACAGTTTTTTATGATCGCTATGACATTTTTTTTTTAATACTTTTAAGCATTTTCCTAAACTCGTAACAAGAATCATTCAAGAATGAATTCTGTTGTCCTTGCCTCTTACTCCCCTTTCCTCAACTCCATTGAGGAGTTTTTCTCAGTCTGGAGATGGAAGGTTTGAGATGGGTCATTCGATTTTTCTATGACACTTTCTATGAAGCCCATATTCATAATACATTATAAGGGTATTATTAAGGCATTAAAATGAATGCATAACTCATTATAAAAACCCTTATAATATGTTATATCATCTTATAAATTATCATAATCTCTATTATCATAACTCTCACTAGAGTTAGTAAAGCTTAGGTTAAGGTTAGGGTAGGTAGAATGATGACATACTTGCAAAGTTACTTGTAGTCACTTATTTGTCTGTTGGGGAACCATCAAAATGAAGTGTTACCATATATTTAACAGACATGCTATGCTAATGACTCATGTAGTTGCAGAGTTACTTATCAACAGCTGTTTAAAGGGTACCATCAAAATAATCAAACTGATATTACAATAAAAATAGTTCAAAGCAAATGTGTCATATGACACATTCATCCATTAATACTATACTTATAAGTGGTCTTTGATGGCTTTAAGTAAAGTAGCATAAGAAAAATGCCAAGATATGAGACTTATAATACATTATAACTATGATAAATATAATCCATTGTAATTTAAGTGGATGCAACATGTTCACTGTGTGTTATAAATCATCATACTCATAAAAGCTATAACCACAAATAAGTAAGTATTATAATACATTAAAACTGTTCTTATGAATATTCATAAGATGATATATGTAACATCTGCCATTCATTCATCCAACCACCAGAGGAGGCCATCTCCTGAATTCAAACACTGCCAGTTCTTCTCTCTCCACTTCCTGTTTACACCTGTTAAAAGCCATCTTGTTTGCAAAGTATGTTGCGAAGTATTGCCAGTTTACCCTGTCTCTACCAAGCGTTTCTTGTTTCCAGTTTGTTTGCCACATGTACGTTTCTCTGCCTGTTTATTGACCTCGACTCTTGGATTACTGTTTTGGATTTGTTTGCTGTTTGGTCTGTTGTTCTCGTTATTGACCCTTTGGCCTGTTATATTGACCACGCTTCTGGATCTGCCTCTAACTTTGTTTGCACGATTGTACTTAATAAACTCCGCACATGGATTCTACTACTCAACCTCCGTTACAATATAACATATTATAAGGTTTTTTATAATGAATTAGGCATTCATTATAATGCCTTAAGAATACCCTTATAATGCATTATAAATATGGGCTTCATAGTGTTACCAAATTTGTAAATGAAAGTGTTAACAATTGTATATGTAAATATAAAAATGTAAAAAATATAGAGAGGATTCAAAAGAAACTGTAGTGTAAAACACAATCTATGATCAATTCAATAAACTGTCTATTACAGTTTTTTACGATCACTATGACAATTTTTCAATACTTGTAACAATTTTCCTAAACTCTTAATGCACCAACACACCTACAACACACAACTGACAAAACAGTTAATTTCATGCTCAAAATCATACATTGTAAACTCCAACACTCATTTTCAAATTACAATAATACACTAACACCTCTACCAAAACACTGCAAACATGTCTCAAAATCTAATTATTATTCCAAAACACTAACATATGTTCTCTTCCAACAGCACAATCATAGCACAATATCATAAAAAAAAAAAAAACACTAACATCAAATAGAATTACAGAAACTGCATTATTTGAGATGTCAGGTCTGACCTTAATAATATATTGCATTGATCATAGTTTGTGTTTTACACTACAGTTTCTGTTGAAGCCTCTCTACATTTTTGTTTTGTTGGGTTTAGTAAATGCATTTTTGTTTTATTTTGTTGCATTTATTCACTACAAAACTGTAGCCCTGTGCGAGATGGTCAAAACGTTCAATCTCCAGGCTCAGAAATGGGGTTGAGGAAAAGGGAGTAAGGGGCAAGGAAAAGAGACATAATTTTCGAATGGATGTCAAACCAGGCTTAAACTGCACTGGCACTGGGAATGGTGGAATGCCACATTGTTCCATGTGATCACATATATTGGCAAGTGGTCTCCCATCTGTCCCCTTTCATTTTTCAAATGCTAACACACTGGTTTCAAAACTGATAAAAGCACATTCAAATCAAATCTGTCCATGCAGGAATTATACTGAATTATAAAATCTTTATAAGAATATTTATTATGAAATTGAATAATAATTATTCCAAACACAGCTAAATGCAATTTTAGCTAAAAAAACAAGCCAGATGTTCTATGTTTAGTCTTCTTTTTCTGCTGCTTTTCTCGTTCAGTCTTTGTGCTGTCATACAGTCAGTAAAATGAAAAGATGTTATTATTGTCCTATAATGAAATACTTATGTGACAAATCATTCAAACTTTAAAGATAAAAGATCATAGTGAAATGAAACTGTATTTACATAACTCAGCTGTTTCTCATTAGCAATGGAATAACATACAGGGTACATATACTGGCCTTATTAGACTTCTCTGGCATCTAACTATCCAGTAAGTTAAACAGTGACTCAAAAAACCTCGTTGGAGACATCAGGTCGTTTCTGAAGTTTATGATTCAACTGTGAAACTGTAGAATATACAAAGTACAATCACTAAATATGAAGTTGGAAAAACAAACTAAGAAAATACACATCATAACAATGATATCAAAATAACATTCTTATATGAATTACGTAGTATATTCTACATTGCGTACTCACAGACACTGCATCTAACAGATGCAAAGAAAGATGATAGTTTGGAATGAGCCTCGCTCAGATCAGCTACAACATTCTGCTGACTCACTGCAGTACTACTTTTACTTCCTGCTTCCTGAACTAACAGGGTGTCTTGACTGCTTTTCAAAATAAAAGTCCTCACTTGAGTAGACGTATACAAAATTCTAAAACAATGAAAAATCTAAATAAGTTTAGTCCTGCGCACTCCCCGCCTGGGATTTTAAGAATCCCAAAGCTATAACTTGTCATCAGGTGACAGGAGAAGGATGAGTTCAGAGATAGGACGTGACAGAACTTTTTGAACGCCATCTTTATTCACTTTAACATCTGCTTTCCTCACCAATCCATCTTTGCTTTTTCACGACGATTGCCATTGGCCACTCATTTCTGTTAACTTTAATGTTCTTCACCAAGACTATGTCTCCTTCTTTCAAATCAGTTCTTTTGTCTTGCCACTTTCGTCTGGACTGCAAGGTACTAAGGTATTCTTTTTTCCATCTTGTCCAGAAGATGTTTGTCAACCTTTGCACCTGTTTCCATTCTTCCTTAAGTAACTCGTTGTTCCCAAAGTCTCCAGGTGGTGGTGGTGTTGCACCTGTCTTTTGTGTCAAAAGAGTAGCAGCAGTAAGAATAAAGGGGAATTCTGGGTCGGAGGACACTGGGATTAAAGGCCGTGAATTCATCACTGCAGTAGCTTCAGCCATGAAGGTCGTCAAGACCTCGTGTGTGAGACGAGAAGATTTCTCATTAAGTAGCATGCAGTTGAGGATGCGACAAGCAATCCCAATCATTCGCTCCCAGTGACCACCCATATGAGATGCGTGAGGTGGATTGAATTTCCAGGTGCAATGTTGTTCCTTCAGATACTTCTGAACTTCCTCTGAACTGACACTTGATTCATCCATTTGGAGTTCTCGAGATGCTCCAACGAAATTTGTGCCACGATCTGAATGTAATTGTTTAGCCGGCCCTCTAATGGCAAAAAAAATCTCCTTAAGGCATTGATGAAACTACTAGAGCTCATTGCTTCGATTACTTCGATGTGGACAGCTCTTGTGCACATGCATGAAAACATAACTGCCCATCGCTTGAAGTTACCTTGACCTCCTCTGGTCTTGCGAGCAGTCACTTCCCATGGTCCGAAAACATCAACACCCACATAAGTGAAGGGGGGAGCAACTGTCACCCTTTCTGCTGGCAATTCAGACATCAGCTGATGTTCTGTCTTCCCTCGCAGCTTTTTACAGGTTACACACTTGAAAAGTGAACTGCGTATGCACCTCTTACCTCCTACTAGCCAAATTCCAGCGGCTCTGACGGCACCTTCTGTGAAGTGCCTGCCCTGATGTTTCACAGCCTCATGATAATGTCGCACGATCAGCGTCGCTACATGATGTGAACCTGGGATGATAACAGGGTTGATTTCACAAAGTTCCAGAACTGACGTGGTAATATGGCCCCCTACTCGAAGTAAGCCACTACTGTCAAGGACAGGAGACAGTTTCCTCAATGCACTCTTACGAGGAAGGTCGTGAGCTGCGATGATGCTTTTAATCTCTGTTGGATAACTCTCATACTGAGCATTCTTCAACACAAAGATCTCTTCTTCGGAAGGACCCTTGCTGCAGATATGCCATCCTCTGCAACTAACAGCTTGTGATTGTTTGGAGAAAGAATTTGCAATGTGAATAAGATGTGCTATTGCTCTGATGAGAGTGTTAAAGCTACAGAATCTCCTAAATCTCTCTGAGTTCCATGTGAGCTTAGAGACTTCCCAAATAAGAAGCGAACACTTGTGTGACCATGTCGGTCTGTCACCTTCAGGTATCCTACAGCAGCAATGGCCTTAATTGATGCATCAGCAAAAACAAAGTTCTTTATTCTGAGCATCAGACGGAAGAATGGATGAGCAAACACGTGGTATTTCGAGCTCTTTCAGATCCTGAAGAGAATTTTTCCATTTTCTCCACTCTGTCTCCATGTTCTCCGGCAAGGGGGAATCCCAGTCTTCGCCTTGTTTGGTTAGTTCCCTCAACAGCAGCCTCCCTTGTATAGTAACAGGCGCAAGGAATCCAAGTGGGTCATACAACCCATTAACGGTAGATAAAACCCCTCTCCGTGTGAAAGGCTTGTCATCCTCTGAAACATGGAACATGAATGTTCCAACATTCCATGTTACACCAAGACTACGTAGGATTGGAAGGCCATTAGAGAAAGGTTGCAGATCTTTAATGCCCTCTGCACGAACTCCAAAGGAAAGGCTTCAATCACATTTGGACAGTTAGAGATAATCTTGTGCAGTCTAAGATTAGATACTGCAAGCACCTGTGCCTCTGTAGCACAAGATTTCAGCATGTCATCGACGTAGAACTCTTTCTCCACCAGCTCTCTGGTGTCACTACCAAAACTCTCTTCATGTTCTTTAGCCGCTCTCTGAAGGCCATAGATGGTAATGGGCTATTCCCAAAAACATGCACACGCATTCTGTGATCCACAATTTCACTGTCAAGGTCATTGTTGTTAAACCAGAGGAATCTAAGATAATCCCTATGGTCCTCCCTAACCAGAAAACAATGGAACATGTGCTGTATATCAGCAGTAATAGCCACTGGCTCTTTGCGGAATCTCATCAGGACCCCTGCCAGACTGTTATTTAAATCAGGGCCTGTGAGAAGCGCATTGTTCAGTGAAACACCCTCATGTAGTGCACTTGAATCAAAGACAACTCGAATTTTGTGAGCTTTCTTAGGGTGATACACCCCAAACAGTGGCAAGTACCACACTTCCTGACCCTGCTGAAGAGGAGGGGCAATCTCCGCGTGCTGATTTTTTAGCAAGTCGTTCATGAACTCCATGAAATGTGCTTTCATTTGTGGTCGCTTGTTCAAAGTGTGTCTCAGCGTGCAAAGGCGTTTAAATGCATAGTCTTTGTTGTTGGGCAGACTTTGTCTGGGCTCACGAAAGGGTAGCGGAGCAACCCAACTGTTGCAGCTGTCCTGAAAAAACTCTTTGTCCATGATTTGGAGAAATCTAGTGTCTTCCACGGATGGAGCAATCTTATGATCATTTGCGGTGTATGAGAAAACTGAATGACCAGTGCCTTCGCCTTCAGGAATTAACAGACTGGACTCCTCACATGCAGTTCCTAAAGGTTTTTGCCATTGTGGGTTGACATCCAACTTCTCCTTTACCTTAATTTGACTGTAGCATGGACTCAGAAAGCTGTGATGGCCATTTTCCAAGACAAAGGTCTTGAACACATGAACTGAATTTGGCCTATGAGCTCCTTTGAGACATACATCTCCAACCACTACCCATCCTAGATCCAGTTTTTGAGCAAAAGGAGCATCATTTGGACCATTAATTTGTTTGCGTACTTTATCTTTTACCTGGAGGATGTCTCTGCCCAATAAAAGAAGAATCTCAGCCTCTGAGTCGAGAGGATATATCTCCTGTGCTGTCGGTCTCAAGTGACTATGATGGAATGCTACATCAGGAGTTGGAATTTCTGTGCGATTGTTTGGAATCTGATCACATTCTAGAAGGGTAGGAAGAGGTAGACTTATCTTTCCATCGATAGACTCCACAATGAAATCAGAAGTTGTTCTTCCTGCTGTCTCTAGAAGCCCTGCGCATGTCTTCAGTGTGTAGGGCAGTGGACTTGTTTTGATGTTGAAGATGTCAAAGAAATCTTTTCTCACCAAGGAGCGATTGCTTTGCTCATCTAGGATAGCGTACATCCTCTTTGCTTTCTCTTTGTTTCCAGCTGGATAGACGGACACTAGACAAATCTTTGAACAAGATTGTGCACTCAAACCTTCTTCGCAGACTTCCGTGCATTCTGATGTAACCTCATGGCTTATTGGTTTGTCTCTCTCCCTGCCATACTCTGAGGTAGGGGTAGATGCCTGAGATTTCCAGGGAGCAGGACCTGGATGAAGGGCTGATGGGTGACGGCCACTACCGCACTCATTGCACTAAACTTCCACTGTGCAGTTTTTGGCTAGATGGTTAGTGGGGGAACAGCAATGATAACATACAGATTTCTCTTTCAAGAACTGCATCCTATCTTGTAGCGATCTCTCTCAAAAACCTCTACATCTTCTTAACGGATGCGGTTTTCCATGTGTTGGGCAGATTTTATTTGGACTGACTGAGATCTTTTCCTGTTCAGCTTGTGTGGATATTGGCATTTGTCTCTGTCTCTCAAATCGTTCTCCTTTCTCATATCTTGCATGAGGGAATGTACTGAAACTTGGATCTGTACGTGCTTTCGCTTCTGAACATATGAAATCCACAAATACTGAGAAAGGTGGAAAAGCAACATGATATGCTTGCTTATATCTGGACCCAAACGACATCCACTTCTCTTGCACGTTATATGGCAGTTTCTCCACAATAGGGTTTACTCCCTTAGAAGTGTCCAAGTATGCTAGGCCCGGTAAATATCCTTTAAGCTTAGCTGCTTCTAATTCAGAAAGGATGTCTCCTAAATCTAAGCTTTTGTGGGTCCTTGTTTGTAACTCTGGGAAAGCTTTCGAGCTTGGCAAAAAGTGCTTGTTCAATGGCTTCTGGAGAACCATATATTTCCTCAAGTCTCTGCCATGTCATTATCAGTGCAGCTGATGGTTTCCTGATATGGACAGCTTTCAGTCTCCGTGCATGCTCAGAAGATTCCCTACCCAGATATTTAATTATCCATATTTAAGATCCAGTTCTTCTACAGGGGTAAGATCCAGACCAGAAATAGCACCTTGGAAAGATGATCTCCATGCCCAGTAATTAATGGGTTTATCATCAAAGTAAGTTAGCCCTGCGGTCACAAGCTGTGTGCGAGCAAGATACTTTGCAAGATCATAGGTAATGGACAAGGAATCTCTTTTGTCCGGAGGTCATCCCTGCATTTGGGTGACATTTTGAGACATGTCTGCACCAAAGTCCTTGTTGTGTGAACTCATTGGTAAGGTTTCAAAATCTAGTTCGCTTTTAATTGGAGTAATTAAGTTAGAAGCTTGAAGTGGTGGTTGTATTTTCCTACCTCCACTAGAGGGCAGTGAACCACTACTAACTTTAGATTGCGATTTCACATAATCTGCTGTTCGGATGTCTTCAATGGGAACTGGAATTGATACTGTACTAGCTGCAGTACGTTCCGTTTCTAAAAATGCTTCCTCGAGTACCTGAGCTTCTGCTAAAGCAGCATCCTTTTCCTTCTCTTCTTGCAATGCCTCCAATATCGCTTGAAGACGTGCCTGTTCAACTTTCAATTCTATTTCTTTTTTAGCGTATGCTGCTCTGGCTTGTGCGGCCTCTGCTTTCGCTTTTGCCTTGAAAACAGCTATGCTGGCACTTGAGTGACGACTGGATCCCCTTTGAAGAATGACTGGAAGCTTTAGAAGAGTGTGTTCTGACAGAATGTACATCTTCCCCTTTGCGTTTAAGATCTGCTGAGTCTGACCGACCTTCTGCCATGCTTACGTGAGGCTTGACTGTATGCAGGAAATGTATAAATCTTGATTCTGTACAGTTCTTGAGCATCCTTCTCAGTCTGTTGTATGCTGTCTTTTCACTATACTGGCCTTATTAGACTTCTCTGGCATCTAACTATCCTTTAACTATAAGTTAAACAGTGACTCAAAAAACCTTGCTGGAGACATCAGGTCGTTTCTGAAGTTTATGGTTCAACTGTGAAACTGTAGAATATACAAAGTACAATCACTAAATATGAAGTTGGAAAAACAAACTAAGAAAATACACATCATAACGATGATATCAAACGTAGTATATTCCACATTGCGGACTCACAGACATTGCGTCTAACAGATGCAAAGAAAGATGATATTTCGGAATGAGCCTCGCTCAGATCAGCTACAACATTCTGCTGACTCACTGCAGTACTACTTTTACTTCCTGCTTCCTGAACGAACAGGGTGTCTTGACTGCTTTTCAAAATAAAAGTCCTCACTTGAGTAGACGTATACAAAATTCTAAAACAATGAAAAATCTAAATAAGTTTAGTCCTGCACAGTACATATTTGTGTTTCAATTGCATGGAGCGTTCTTTAGAACTTCCGCATGATGATAAGCCAGCTGGTAAACTTTCGGTGAAGCTCATTTTATGTGTATGTGCTCATTTTATATGTAGGTGGAGACTCCTGAGACTCTTCTCTTGCCTCAGTCCTATAATAATAATAGCAACGTCGTAAATAATTACATTTACATTTACATTTACATTTAGTCATTTGGCAGACGCTTTTATCCAAAGCGACTTACAATAGAAGCAATCAGAGCAACAAGAGAGCGACAGTGTATAAGTGCTGAGGCAAATTTCAGTTAGATGAACATAATAAGTCTTGCAAGGTTTTTTTTTTTTTTTTTTTTTAATATAAATAAGTATATAGAAAAACTGAAAGGAGTAGGAAAGTGCTAGTGTCAATTGGTCAAGTGCTGGCGAAAAAGATGGGTTTTCAGACGTTTTTTGAAGATGGCCAATGACTCGAATTGAGATGGGTAGGTCATTCCACCAGCTGGGAACAGTCCACAAAAAGGTCCGTGAAAGTGATTTTGAGCCTCTTTGGGATGGCACCACAAGGCGTCGTTCATTTGCAGAACGCAAGCTTCTGGAGGGGACATAAGGTTGGATTAGACAGTTTAGGTATTCTGGTGCAGTGCCAGTGGTTGTCTTGTAGGCAAGCACCAGTACCTTGAATCTGATGCGAGCAGCTATTGGCAGCCAGTACAGTCTGATGAGGAGAGGTGTGACATGGGCTTTCTTCGGCTCATTAAAGACCACTCTTGCTGCTGCATTCTGAATCATCTGCAAAGGCTTGGAAGTGCATGCAGGAAGGCCTGCCAGGAGTGCATTACAATAGTCCAGTCTGGATAGGACAAGAGCTTGGACAAGAAGTTGTGTAGCCTGCTCTGATAGGAAGGATCTGATCTTCCTAATGTTGTACAAATAATGATAGCGGCATGAGCATTCAGTTTCATATTATTTAACAACATATAATTAAAATGTGAGCCCAGTAAATCCAGGAGAGTACCTAGACAGTAGTTGTACATTTTAATCCTGACAGCTACACACTATCATACGTGTTTAGGCTAACATTAGCTAGCCAGTGATGCTTCTCTTTAATGATCTTAATAATATTCTTGATAGGCCTGATCAATAACTCCCCTTCATAGTCATAAACACATTTTTTAAATCTTGTAAAATTTTAAAGGCTTTATTATTTTTAAACTCTACAGCTGTGCAATAAAATTCATTTAAAAGATTCACTTTTTATTCATAAAGACGACATGGAAAAATGCCTTTTTTACGGAAAATGGTCTTGCTTTTAATTTATTATAGTATATAGCATAACAAGTGCAGAAAGTCATTAAAATAAAATAAATATGCGCACACGAACAGACTATAAGGGTTATTTAAATACTTATATACAGTGGTGCCTGGAGAAGTGGGTATACGCTTAATTTAAAATCGCTATATATATATATACATATATATGGTTTGGAATGGTTTTACAGGTGAATGCAACTGACATTTTTTTTCCGCTCATGTTTTCTGACTGTTTTTCACTAGTTTTGCATTTGGCTAAGGCCACTGTCACTACTGGTAGCATGAGGTGAAATGCAGGTTCACCCTGAGCACATGTGACAGACGTGAAAGGGTCTGAAGAAGCCATGAAGAACGTTATGCTGCCTGTACCATCGTTCAGCATGACCGGTTTGGTGGTGGGTCAGTGAGGGTCTGGGGAGGCATATCTATGAAGGGATGCACAGACCTCTACAGGCTAGACAATGGCACCATGACTGCCATTATGTATCAGGATGAAATCTTTGGACCCGTTGTCAGGTCCTACACTGGTTCAGTGAGTCCTGGGTTCCTCCTGGTGCAAGATAATGCCTAGAGAGTATGCATGCAGTTCTTGGAGGGTGAAGGAATTGATACCATTGAATGGCCCCCATGCTCACCTGATCTAAATCCAATAGAACACCCCTGGGACATTCTGTTTTGGTCCATCCGATGCCACCAGGTTTCACCCCAGACTGACCAGGAGCTCAGTGATTCCCTGGTCTACATCTGGGAGGAAATGCCCCTAGGACACCATCTTTTGTTTCAATAGAAGCATGCCCCGATGTTGTCAGGCATGCATACACACACTTGGGGGCCATACAAACTACTGAGTACCATTTTGCGTTGCTGCAATGAAATTTCAGCATAATGGATTAACCTGCTGCATACTTTCTTCACTTTGATTTTCGGGGTGTCTTTGAATTCAGCCCTCTGTAGGTTAACAATTTTCATTTCCATCAAACCATGTGGCATCCTTTCGTTCCTAACACATGACCCAGTCCATATCAGTATAGATATCCATCATGATATATTTCCCTATTGAGATCTGATGTGTTTTCAAAGTGTTCCTTTAATTTTTTTGAGCAGTGTATATATATAGGATATACTCATGCTTTTTATATATTTATTATACTCGTGGTTTTAAGCCAAATACACGCTGAAAATAATAACTTACTGACATCTGGATGTGACTTTCAGCAATTTCTAATGAAATTGGTCATGTTTTTTTCTGTATTAAAGTCATTTTGAGCTTTTTAAATGCATTCGTTTACTGGATCTTTGGACTGAAAACAGGGGTTCACCGTAAAAACTTGCTTCTTTTCATTTTCAAGGTATTGTTTTCATTATAATGTACTCATTCAAATTAGTAATCAATAATAATTATAGTTCTGTCATAACAACTCTCAGAGGGATTGGCATGGTAATGTACATGACAATGTTAATGTATTTGGTCTTGGCAGAATAGATCTGCTACGCTGCTGCTGCTGCGGCTGCGGCAGAGCAAGTACCGATACTTGCTACTGCCAATACATCAACAACATGCTGTAAGCATGTAAGAAATACTGCTGCTGCACATATAACATATATGAATAACCCCCATAGCATACATGAATCACCTCATAGCAGATCTATACAGGTGGAGCTGGGGAAGGTGGAGGGTTTCTGAAGCACACTGCAAACTGCTACATCTAGCACTATTCATATATTTGAATGTTGAGCAATGAGCTCATTGGCTACTGGTACAGGAGACAACTAATTGGCTGTGCCATGTGATTATAAAGTCATGTTGGACCCATCAGAGCCTTTTCTCATTTGGTTCCCAAACTCTGGAATAGCCTTCCAGATAATGTTCGGGGTTCACTTTCTCAGTTTAAATCTAGATTACAGCTACATCTCTGTAGCCAAGCATTCACATAATGTATAAAATAACCTTGTACTATTAAATGCACATCATTTTTATTTATATATATATATATATATATATATATATTGCATGGTTTTGAACAGCAGCTGCGCTAATTATTTCTCCATTTATTTCTCTGATTGACATTCCATGGTAATTATGAATTTCACAAGGACCTCAGATATCAGCCCTGGAACACATACAGCACTACCAAATTTCCTATAAGTTTGATTGCAACATAACCATGACTGTCAATAGTGTTTATTGTCTGTTTGATTATGCCATTAACTGATTTTACCGTACATCTCTTTCATATGTACATCAACTTGACATGGTCACCACTAGTGAACTATTACTAAATATATTGTAGAACTTTCAAATTTCTGTAAAGCTGCTTAGCAATGATTGTATTGTGAAAAGCGCTAAACAAACAAGCTTGAATTGATTTGGATTGAAGATAAGACCCCAGCATCCACCTGAGCAAATATAAAAAATTTAGTCATTTGATATCTGCTCTTACTTTCTACACTTCATCAGTCCCAGCGGCAGCTTAACCGCTCATTAATTTGTGTTTGTGCAATGATGAGATGGACAAAGTTAGCCAATGCATGCCATTTACTTTCATGTGTAGATAAGTTGGTTACAGTGCACAACTCCTGATTTAGATGGACAAATAAGTAGAATATGACATTCTTTCTCCGGTTTCTGACTACACAGCATGCGATAGCACACATCACACAAGCACGTTTCTCCAAACTACACCCATAAGCATTTCACTCGGAACGTGAACACTGAGATTACCCGAAGTATGGAGAGCCCCAGTTGAAATGCATACACATGAATGCTTATTTCAACCTGTTTTCACATTAATTACTATTAACGTGCCTTCAGAGCAATTAAAAGCTCTAAACTGTCTTTTTCTGCAGCTGTATGAACACAGCTAAATAAATGCTGCTGCTAATATGCTTAATGTTTTGCTGCTGCATACAATGCAAACTACTAACATAACACCATGCAAATATACACAGTGATATGGATTAAAAAGCATTCACTTATCTTTAATGTTGTTTTATGCTCTGAAGCACGATGCAAACTGCTACATCTAGCACTAGTCATATATTTGAATGTTGAACAGTGAGCTCATTGGCTACTGATATAGGAGAGAACCAATCGGCTGTGCCATGTGCTGTGCCATCAAACATATTTCGAAGGAAGCCATATTAACTGTGTGTTTTTAGGGAATATTTGCATTTATTCTTCATGTGCAATTGAATTAGCTATTAAAGTGGTGGACTGTCATGATTTTGGCTAATGCAGGACAATACTGAATGATGCGCATCAGAAGGGATAGAATACACATGAATAGAATAGTTTTATCATGAACCGTAAAAGCAATTACAGTTTTTGCCCAGTGCTTACACACTAAAACTGAAAGCTTAGACCAAAGCCTCAATACCTAAACTTCTTGTAGCATACCTTAAACACAGTGTAACCATAGCTTAAACACCATAGCTCAAACTTTGCACTTCGTTTACAATTTTGTAACAGACTTATTGCAAAACACTACACATGTTTTCTTACATTAGACACTGTTCAAAAACAAAATCACCTGTTATCATTGTGAAAACACTCAAAACGCAAAAAAAAAAGCAACGCTGATCTGGCAATTGAAGTCACTTACATACACACCTGAAAGGTGGAATCACACACACACGCGCGCACACGCGCGCACTCACACACACACACACCCAAAACAAGTATATGTTTTTTTCCCCAATAGCAATTTATCCAGTAATTGTTTTTTTATTTTTTATTTTACTTTAGTTTTGTTGCTAAATTTGATGATTTGTGAATCAATTTTGAATGTTTTTTTTTTTTTTTTTTTGTAAAAACTTGATTACTGCAGAAATTCTACTTTTGAGTTGTACAGAAGACTGAGTCTGAGCAAATGACAATAAAAATAGAAACACAAAGACTGCAGTGTTTTATATAAAGCCCATCAGTGTGTTGGTGATATGAAAGAATAATTCAAATAGTGCTTGTGTGTATGGTTTTGTTGCAAGAATTTCATTTTTAGAAAGGAGTGTTAAGTTTTGATTGCAGTGTTTCATTTTGGCATAGATGTGAGTTGTTAATCTCCAAGTGCTATGTCTGATTGGCTTGTGTGTTGAGTTTTAACATAATGAGCCAAATTCTGCAAAAAGTGTGTAAGCAATAGGCAAAAACTGTAAATAGCCTATAATTAACCAACAACAAAATAAATTGTTACTGCTGTAGTTTTGTTACTCTGAATTTAGTCTGAATCATTAAATGCACAGCTCTATTTTTGACAAGAGTTTAGGAACTGCCTAAACGTTTTTTAAGGTTTTGCAGAAGGAGCGATTTATTTGACAAATTGGTTTAGGCTATTGAATAATTCAGGAAATGTGTCATTTTCTAAATGCTTTAAATTCAAGATCTTAATTTTACTCTATTTGCGTCAAACTTCATCAGTATAATGTCAAAACATGGCCAATAAGAATCTGTAAACAGGTTGTTGATACATTAAATGCTGTTTCCATGGCAACGTGTCAAAGTTTAAAATTTGTTTCCTGTGATTTTGAGGCAGTTAACATGCTTAGATTTCCATGAAACGCAACACACATATCACCATTAATGATAGTTAGACACTGGCAAAAGCTCATAAATGAGCTTGGAGGAGGCACTCTATAGAGCCACCTTTTGACAACATTTGGGGGTTAGTTTTTCCAACAGTCACCAAACTCAGTATTGTTCACTTCAATCTGGACAACTTTCTAATTTACATCCATTAGCCACGACCAACAGGAAGTCGGCAATTTTCTTTTGAATGTGGATTTTTGGAAAAATCAGGCTGTGGAATTTTAAATACTCCTATCAGGAAAAATAAGAAATTCACACCAAACTTTTTCTACATGATGTCAAGATACTGAAGTTGCTAAATTGCCAGCGGATTTTGGATATCTTCAATGGTGTTGATGTGGTGATTTATTACAGTTTTTTTGGATTGCTTAAGCACGATTTTCAAAACAGGGCCCGTGTTTTCAAAACAGTACACACAATTAGCACAACCACACACACAATTAGCAAAACACTACAGATCATTTTCATAATTAAACACTCTTGTAAAAACTATACACTTATGTTTAAAAACCACACTTTTTTACCATAAGTAACACACGTTTCACATTTACTATACTCTGTTTGCACGAGCTACACTGTGCTGTGATAAACCTAAAACACTTTTAGCACTTCTACTTCCCTATGATTAGAGTAGGCTACCATCAACAAAGTACAAATATAAAGTAAATCCACCAAACACTACACAAGACCAATGTTGCACACTGAAGAAACTCATTTATTTCTCAACATGCCCAAAATGTTGACATGGAGATTCATAGTACTGTAACAACATGTCACTTTACGTATTGTACTGTAAGTTCAATACGTAAAAACACTAGACATTGTCTCTTCGCCTAGCTGGATCTGGCCAGAGAATTTCATCAACATCGCAGGCAATGTTGTCATTAGCAAGACACCTTGGAAAGAAACGTCTTGAATGACGAATCCATCCTTGTATTGCTGCTACCTCCATCTGGTCACAGGCCTCCTCCATGGCTTGGATGAGGGGTACCTCAGCCTGGAGACGGAGATCATATACCTTCCACCGCCATGCTGAGAAAAACTCTTCTATAGGGTTGAGGAATGGAGAGTATGGTGGAAGATAGGACAGTGAAATGTGGATGTTGCTGAAACCAGTTCTGAACCAGAGCAGAGTGGTGGAAAGACACATTGTCCCAGACAACAATGTATTGCATATGATCGATTTGATTTGCTGCTGTTATGTTGTGCAATTGGTCCAAGAATGTAAGTATGAGTGCTGTGTTGTAAGGGCCCATATGGGCATGGCGGTGGAGGACCCCATTCTGTGTAATGGCTGCACAGAGTGTTATATTTCCCCCACGTTGCCCTGGGACATTGACTATAGCCCTGTGGCCAATGACGTTTCTTCCCCTCCTTCGTGTTCTCGTCAGGTTGAACCCAGCCTCATCTACGTAAATGAACTCATGCTGGATCTCCTCTCCATCCATTCGTAAAACTACCTGAAGAACAGTGTCAGGCAAAATTGTGTAGTTCAGTGTAGATCTAGTATACATATTACAGTACAGTAAAAGATTATAAGACAGTATGCAAGATCACACTGCTAAAGTGAATACATACCTCTGCATAATCATGCCGCAGTCGTTTCACCCTTTCAGAATTGCGCTCGAAAGGCACTCGATAAATTTGCTTCATTTGAATATGTTTTTTTTTTAGGATGCGTGCCAGTGTTGATATTGAGACCTGATGGATATCGTTGAAACTGGCATGGTTACAGTTTTTTTCAATTGCTAACAAGCTTTTGTCCAATCTGTAGTTATATTTTCAAAACTCTAAACACAATTAGCACAACATCGGTCTGTTGTGACCATACCATTAACACAATTTGTGTTGTTTTCACACAATATCCAGTCAATTACCATGTTTCTAAAATGCAAACATTTTCTTTTTGTACAAGCTTACCCACAACCAAAATCATGGGTCTTTTTAGTCTTTTTTGCAAATGCTTAAACACAGCATGTCAGAAATGAAGACCTAATGTTCCAAACCTTAAATACAGTATAAAGCCTCTATTTCTGCAA
This sequence comes from Cirrhinus molitorella, assembly GCA_033026305.1. Lineage (NCBI taxonomy): Eukaryota > Metazoa > Chordata > Actinopteri > Cypriniformes > Cyprinidae > Cirrhinus > Cirrhinus molitorella. Next base: position 30,728,578 of record CM065124.1, on the reverse strand, counting down.
CAGCAGCAGCTCAAAATGATTGAAAATATCTTTATTTAAAATTTTGTAACAACTGATAAGCACATTTAGGTAACAGATCAATGAAATATTTAAAAAAATAGCTGATTCCTGTCTCAGTCTGAGGAATAGACAGGTATTGGAGCTATTTCCATTACATCAACTTAGAGTAAAAAGACCTCTTTGAATTGGTTTTGTGGATGCAGAACAACACAAAGAATCAGAAAGAGAGAAAATGCCTGGGAGCGAGAGAGAAACAGTTGTAGGAGGTAGAGGAGTAGTTGGATTAGAAAAAGGGGAGAAGAAGAGGTAGGGGAGAGAAGTAAGAATATGTGTTGAACTTTGCAGTTTTATGTTGTTGTTTCCCTTACACATGTGGAACCTATGAAAGCTTATTTCTGCCATGGAATATGAAGGGTAAAGGGTAATTGTGACTTTTTTCTCACAATACTGATAAAGTCTGAATTGCAATATGTAAACTCACAATTCCAAGAATACCCTTTACCCTTTATATTCTGTGGCAAAATTGTAAACAAAGACTATGTATGTTGGAATTTTCGTTGATCACTGGCATCAGCTACCATCTATATCCAACCATCACCCACTGGAAAGCAATTTCAATCAAGGTTCCAACTGAATTTCTGCATAGGTTATATCTTTTTCTATTGTACATTCTGTAATGAGTCAACTCAATGTTTTAGATATATGTTGACAAGAAAGAACACATTCAACACTTTAAAATGTAAAATGGGTTTCAGTTGAAAGCAAACTGAAGGCCAAATTTAAAAAAACAATGGATTCAATTTTAATTCAGTTTTCTATTATCTATTATATACAGGTAGAATTGAATGCAGTTTTTATACTATGAAAGTATAAAGTTTTACCAAATGACTCGGTTTTGAAAAAGGTTTGCTGTGTTTTTATAGAGTTAGTATAAGTAGAAAAAGGTATTAAGCATTTTGAAATGTAGAGTTTGAATTTATTTAACAAAATGTGGTTTTGGACAGAAAATTAACTATTTGGCTAATTGTGTGATGTAGGTGTGTTGCTGTGTTAAGAGTTTATAAAAAGTACTTTAAGTATTGGTAAATGCTTGTTAGCAATTGAAAAAAACTGTATTGACAATGTTAGCTTGGAGCTGTTTGAGTGTTATAGCATTGTTGGCCAAAACCATGTTTACCATCTCCCTCTCTTGCTGTTCTGTGAACATAGGAGGCCTTCCCCCTTGTCGTTCCTGACCCTCAATCCTATGTAGAAAAAAAACAGTAAACAATAGTACAGTAATTTCACAGGACAAGGTAACAGAAGTGCTGATACTGCATAGAATACAGTATTGTAAGCAGTTACTGAAACCGTGCAGATGTTTTTGATATGGTGATATTTTTACAATACCTATTTTCCAGTCGAAATGTTCTTATCACACTTGCCACTGTGTATCGGCTTAGATTTGGCTGTACTCGCAGTCCAGCCTCCCTCAGCGTCAGGCCGTGGTTGACAATGTGGTCAACCAGTGTTGCGCGGATCTCATTTGTCAGATTCTGTCCTCTTTGAGCACCTTCTTGTCTTCGTCTTCCTCTTCCCCTTCCTCTTCTTCTACCTCCAGCATGGCCTCCATCTCTTCCTCTTCCTCTGTTGATTCCTCTTCCTCCCCCTCCTCCTTCTTGTCCTCCTCCTCGTTGTCCTCCTCGTCGTCTTCCTCGTCGTCTTACTCTTTCTCTGACTCTTTCCATTGTGCTTGAAGACCGATGAACTCACCTGCTGCTTTTTATAGTGCTTAAACACCTGATTGGTGTGTCTACAATTAAGCAAACAAGTCTTTGCACACCTGATGACTGTGTTGAACCAATTGGTTGGACGGTGCGGTAATTTGACAGTCAGTGCTTTGTTATTGCAAGGAAGTGACTTCATGATAGATTTTTGTGTGTAATGTATGTTAAGTGTGTTTTGCAAATCACTGTGTGTAGAGTTTTGCAACAAGTGTGAGGTTGACAATATGCTTATAGTTGTGCAAAAATGGCTGATGTTTTGCTTCTTGAGTGTAAGGTTTTGCTAATAGTGTACTACTTTTAATTTTAGCGTGTAAGCAATCCAAAAAAACTGTAAAGTAACAGTAAAAACAATCATCATTTTATTATATCTTTAAAATTTAGCATTCAAACTCTTTCAAACTTTTTTCATACAGAGAACTAGTCATTCTGAAGAAGTATGCAAGAATTCAACAAAATCCAAAATTCTATGAATTAAAGAAAATGTAAACACAAATAGACATCTCATCTCACTCTGCCCCTATGTGTGTGTGTGTGTGGTGGTGGTGGTGGGTACAGAGCGTGGGGAGGGGGGATGGGTGGAAAGAGAGACAGAGTCAGAGAGGGAGAGAGGGGGGATATTTAAACTCTTTGTAACAGAGAGATTAAGACTGTAATACACAGGATGACCACCGGATGGAGTCATACGCTAAGAAATCTTTTAACCCATCAGAAAAAAAATAAATAAATACATTCACAGAATCAGTTAATATGTAATTTACTTTTATATAATTACAGAAACAAATACATAAAATAAGTTAATATGAGCTTTACTGGTAATATAGTTGATATAATTCACATTTCACAAATGCTTATTTTTTTAAATGGTTATGGATCATAAAATGTGTTATTAACAACTTACAATGAGGTCTCTTTTTTGGTTAACATTAAATAATGCATTAACTAATGTGAACTAACAATGAACAATATATTTCGACACCATTTATTCATCTTTTTTAGAGTTAGTTAATAAAAATATTCCTGTTCATGTTAACTCACAGTGCATATGAACTAATATTAAAATACAATTGTGCATTTTAATTACATAATACATGTTGAACTTAATAAAAATTAACATGAATAAATGCTATCTAATTATTTTTCTTGTTAACTAATACAATTAACCTATTCACACATGGAGGTCACTACAGTGGACAGATATTTGAAAATATCACACTGGTGGACTCACCATAGGGTGATTCAACCTTTTGTATCAATTAATGACCTTGCTATTCCATGCTAACTTGTCATTAGTGGTTATCAAGAGACATTTCCATAATTTACTATAAAGATAGTTCCCCCTCAGTCGTTCTCTACGACGTTACGTCAATGACGTAATAATGGGGATCGGCTACGAGACCCTATCACCTCTGAGCTTAAGAGAAAAAGCCAATGAGAATTGGCAAGTGGAATTTGCATGCCGCACCACTCCCCCGGACATACGGGTATATAAGATGGTGGCGTGCATCCACTCATTCAGGTTTCTGCTTCGGAGCCTCGCCTCTAAAGCTGAGAAGAGAAGAAGAGAGAAGCTGTTCCTGTGTTCCTGCTTCTACTACTCCTGTTCATGTAACCGGCGCTGCCGGCATCGTGCCTGACCAGCGATCTCCTGGCTGTTGCCTTCCCTGGGGCACACCGATTCTAAAAGAGCAAATTTCTTACACGGTCGTTGATAGCGTCTTTCGGGATGTCTGTCCGACCGTGTGCTGCTGGATGTGGTGGCTTTCTGTCTTCTAATGATGGCCACGAACGCTGCCTTTCGTGTCTGGGCCGAGAACACGCTGAGGCGGCGTTTGTGGATGGATCATACGCTCATTGCGAGTCCAGGAGTGCCATCTCTGGCAACAAGACGTCAGGTGCCAGGCCCCCGGCTGTGGCCATGGCTTCTGCTCCGCCCCCTGCACCACCGGCTGAGGCTAAGTCTCCTCAGCCTGGGCGTAGAGCCAGCCGCAGGAAGGCAGCGCAGCCCGTTCCTCAGTGGCCCGCTAAAAACACCCGCAAGTCTGCGAAGCGGCCCTGACACGGGCTACCAGGGGAGGGCCGGGGCTGGGTACCATCGCTGCTGCCACTGACCTCCGGGTCAGTGATACCCACATTTTCACAAAAAGAGCAATTTCCTTCATCTCTGGGCCTAGTGCCCCGAGTTTCGTTCCTGAGCGACGCCTTGCCTCCTCAGACTCGGAGCCTTCTTGCCGAGAGGACCCACGGAAGTGCTCGGTCGGAGTGGTGCTTTCCTTCCTGCAAGAGAACTTGGAGCGGAGACTGTCCCCCTCCACTTTGAAAGTGTATGTCGCAGCCATTGCGGCATATCACGATGCAGTTGATGGGTCATCCCTAGGGAAGCATCACCTGATCGTCAGATCGTCGAGATGGATTAACCCTCCTAGATCACACCTTGTACCCTCTTGGGATCTCTCCGTGGTCCTCCAGGGTCTCTGGGGAGCTCCCTTCGTTCTCCGAAGGAGGGAACGGAGACGTTATGTCCTCTTGCCACAATCCTGGACTGCGCTAAAGCCTGGTTGCGGCTCGGCTCCTCAGCAAATCTGAATGAGTGCATGCAAATTCCACTCGCCAATTCTCATTGGCTTTTTCTCTTAAGCTCAGAGGTGACAGGGTCTCGTAGCCGATCCCCATTATTACGTCATTGATGTAATGTCTCCGTTCCCTCCTTCGGGGAATGAGGGTTACCTTCGTAACCAAGATGATATGCACAGTTTCCCTAAAGTTGTATTGTAAATTTTTTTGTGTCTGTGTGTGTTTAACTCTGTTGATGTTGTAGTGTAACCCTTTCATTGCTGTAACCCTTGTGAGACCTCAGTCAAACAGATCATCAAACGGCGGGAATCACAATAGCCCAGATGAATCTAAAAGAGTCATAAAATGACTCTGATCCTTGGTGCCACCCAGTCTCGGATCCCCCATCGCTCGTTGCCTGCAGGAACTACTCAAACCATTCCCCTTTGATCAGTGTCTTACCCAGAACAAGATAAGGGGGCCCATTAACAGGTACCCCTCAGATCATCCATGGCACAGATGGCCTGTGTCGCTAATGACCCGCTATTCATGAATTGACAATCAAATATACAAACAACAAGGTTTATAATGATAAAAACCAGCCTGCAAAGCTCAAAGGGCTTCACAGCACGACCTCCGGACACTCTGGTCACCCAGACCCCTCCTTTCTGCATTCTACTAAACTGTGGACGGCTCTTCAGAATACACAAACTCTTAAAACAGACTATTTCTACCACAATTAGAGTAACAGTACCGATGAATAGTATGTTCTTTACCTTTCGATATGTGTGGTGTGTTTTATGTAATCGAGTGTATGTGTATGAGTGAATATATTCCCCTTTTATGTGTTTGCATTATATTTCCTTTTAGTAAGATAAGGCTACAAAATGTATTTGACTGTATGCAAGATATCTGATGTTTGGTGTTGATCAGAAGCTTGTTTCATTTCCAATATGTTTATATGAATGAGAAGTTACTATTGGTTATGATACTTGCATCACGAAAGTTTATTGAAGTTATTGACAAACTCACAGATATACCACGTGTGGGACACAGGTTAATTTATGCAAGGAGGAACAGCCTGGAGCTTGGCTCCACCCCCAACCAGATCCGACTGGAGCAAGCCTCATGGGGACGGACCAAAATGGCTGGGTTTTAAAATCCTACGTTCCTAACAATTCCTTGCCTTTCGCCGTGTGCCTTTCGCCGTTCTATTTTCACCTTGCGCCTTTCGCCGTGCGCCGCCATTCCACCGCGCTGACCATCACGCGATTGTGCCATCCAGAACTCTACAGGAAACAGACTCAGCTCCGCTAACCAGCCGAATTCTTCATATACTTTGTGTCTCGCAACTCCGACTGCAGAAGAAACTCCCGCGCATCACATCGTGTAAACCGGCAACCAATCGGAGCCATCCGGCCAAGCAGATCACTCACCACTAACGTGTTTCCCAAAGACGTCATCCAAGGAACCACCAATCAGAACTTCAGGCAAAGTCATGGAGGAAACCCCAGCTGTTCAAACAGCACGCAAGTAAACAAAGTCTCCTTTGCTCGCTGAATTGGTGCACAAAATCCTTATTAGCAGCTAAAAGCCGAATCTCTGCTTTTGTGGTTCTACCAGGTTGCAATCTAAGAACTATAGTAGCAATTGCTAGTAATGTTGTTTTGGGATTCCGTTTAAACTCCGTTAACCTCATAACCCTCTAGAACATTATGAATGTGTGTGTGTGCGTGTTTGTTTAGGTGTTAGTAGTTTAGTCCGTGTGTCTTAGAGTAACTCAAATAAATTCCTTTTTTATTTATAAAGAAGCATTGTCTTGTGTTGTGTATTTTAAAATTAAATCTATGCCCAGATCTTGGTTACCTTGCTCTTAAGAGTTAACGAAATAACTGTTTATGTTACTGTCGTGGCCACGAAGTAATATAAACCTCAGAATTGATAAAATGTACTAAGTTAACCCTTTCGCTGGACGAACTGTTAATAAGTGCAAATCATTAATTCTGAATCAAGTTAATCTAATCAAGCTGAATCGAATTGTTAGATCTGATTCCCATTTGATTCCCTATAATCATTTTGAGCTAATGTCTTACATATTTAATGGTGGAGAAAAACAGCTGGCATAATTTGACTTAAAAATTCATAACTAAGTCATTTTTTTTGTGGTATTTGTTCTATTTTATCCGGAAGAGATAGATCAAAGACAGAGAAACAGTTTATTGTGTTACTGTGTACTTTATTGTGGCTGCAAGCGTGTTGAATGAATGAAAGAGTAACTCGATTCTTCTTGCAAAGATTTTGAAACTGCAGGAAACGTTTAAAGAATTGTCTGCCAAAGACATTTAAGTCGCTATAAAGCGCACACGGAGAAAATCAGCGTGTTCCTGATTTTTCTCTCGTAAGGCCTTTCTACCTAGGCCCCCCCATCCTGCGTGTTCCAGTTTGGGTTCGGCTAGGTAAGTTATCTCCCGGTTTGAGACCCTTAGGCTAGCTACCTAACGCTCTTTTACCACTTAAAACTAGTGAACTAGTGAACGCTACACTCAAAAGTGTCCAAGCGTTGTTTTTGGGAGAATTGTGAATCTTGATCAAGCAAAATTGTGTACTTTAATACCATTATTGACTGCAGTAAATCTGTAGATGTAGAGGATCTCACTCTGACGAGTTGAGACCGCTCAACGCTATAAGATAAGAATTCAAATAGTGTCTGTTTGCTGTGCTGTATTGAAACGCGCCGTTGTTTCCTGCAATGTGTTTACACTGCGTGTATTTCACGTGCTAGTTTATTGTTGTTCACGCTGCCATAGAAACGGCCGCAACCCGGAAATCCTAATAAAATTTTAGAGCGCAGGCGCAGTCCGCCGCGCCGTATTTGTAAACAGACCGTGCTAGAGTTAAGCTAACAGAAGCTAACGCATTCGCATCGGAGCCGATGCGAAGCTGCTAGCATTGAGTGGCTAACTTGTAGCAATTTTGTAGTTCATTGGCTGACAACAGTGTGTGATAGTGTTTGGGTGATTCAATCATTTGAGTTTCATACTACATTTCTCTCTATTACTATTACTATCTCTTTCCTCTTACAATTTGAAAGGAATTTTGATGATTTTAAACTCTGATTGCAAAAGTTAACTTTCAATATTCAGTTTCAGTAATATTTAAAGTTTAACTTTCAACATTATGTTTGAGGTTCGCCATCCCTCTTCACTTTGTTAATCAGTTAAAGCTGCCAAGTTTTAACCATAATCACAATTGTCTCATTGTACCACTTCAACGATACTCAGTGATTAATCTCCTTGTAACCTTACAAGATTTAATGACAACATTAAAAGATTAATCATTGAATATTGTTCCTGATTTGAAACTTTAATCGTAATTAAGCATGTTTCCTCACCCAGACTTCAGCAAAGCTCATTGATTAATTAATTTATAACTGCTTTAGAAAGAAAACAAATCTTACAAAGCATTATAAATTTTAATCAATAACCCTCATTGCTGATTTGAAATCTGATTTCCTTTACAATGGCTTTTTCCCTATGGTAATGATACTTGTTGATTAAGTTGAATTTTAGTTGATTTGATCAATTTGGAAGACATCAGTAATTATTACTCAGTTAATATCATCACTGGTTTGAAACTTTCACTTAATTCAAGAACTATGTTTCCATCTCACATTGTAATGATGCTTACTGAGTAATTTAATTACAACTGCTTTGATCAAATTCTAATGAGACATCATAACTTTTGATCATTAACTATCAGTACCCTTTTCAGTTTCAAAGTTCAGTTTCATTCACAATTAATTACATTCCTTTTCCATACCTCAGTGATACTAATTGATTAATAGAATCATAACTACTTTGACAAAATTTTAATGAGACATTATGATTTATGATCATTAACAATCAAATTTGAAAACCAAATTTGAAATTTCAATTTCACTTTCTCCTCCCATACATCAGTGATACTTATTGATTAATGTAATCACAACCGCATTGCCAAAACTTTAATGAAAGTATTGAAGGCAATTTTGATCATTAACAATAATTGCTGACTTGAAATCACAATTTCACTTGGGAATTAAACATTCTTATTCCTCCTTTACTTTTGCTTTCTCTCTCTCTCTCTCTCTCTCTCTCTCTCTCTCTCTCTCACTCCTAGCTGTCCTTTGATTTGACTTTGGCTGCTGTTCTGCGATCTACCTGTGAGAATCATAAAAGCAGAGAATATTAAAATACATTTAATCAATGTTTGTTTAACTTGAAAACACAATTTAAACTCCTGCATAACTCTCAATTCCCTTTCCATCTTGACCCCACAGCCCAAGCCGGAAACAGGTCAAAAGAGGACCGATAGGTACCAGGCATGAACCCGCCGCTAGGAATGGTTCAGATGGTGTACGGTGTCAATCCTACCAACTAAGAAGCCAATACTGTCATTGTTATTGTTTGCTCCTTCGCCCTGGAGGAGATTATAATAACAATCACAGTCCTGGTGTGAGACCCCACAAAAGGGGGAAAGAAATTTTAACTATACTCAGTCTGCTCCCAGAAGAGAGTATTTCTCTCTCTCTCTCTTTCTCTCTTCAGTCACTCTCATCTCACAGTTAGCAGTAACTGTCTTCCCATAATATGTATATATAGGTTTTTTTCTTCTTTTTCTTCATCTCCCCTGCAGGAAAAGGGGGAAGCAGCTGACGACCACTCTGTTCCTCTCTTTGTGTGTTGTCTTCTTCTCTCTCTCTGTTCTCTAGCTGTGCCCCTCGTGCGTGCCCACTAACATCCTCACAGCACCCACGATTAAGAAGCACGCCCGCCAGAGGACCACGCTTAAACCCACACCCAAAACCACCCACACCAGACACCACACATCCACACCTCTGTCTTCGCTTTGTTTGTTTTGTTTGTTCTTCCTTCTCCAGGTCTGTGTCAGTCAGTGGTCTAAGTCTCCCTCACTGCGTCGAAATGTCTCATACAACAGACCCTGTCGGCCACTGGGAGGACTTGGAGGCCTGGCTGAGTGCCATGACAGACAGCCTCCTGCCTAAGGCCGCCGAAACCCTAAGACATCAGACACAAGATCAGCTGGATGACAACCTAACAAGCATCATGAAACAAGACCCATGCCAAAGCTACAGCCACAAAGAACTAGCCAAGATCTCCAGTTCCTTGAGCCACACCCTCATCGCCACTCTCAAGCTGAGCGACAGACATGCTGCCAATCTCCAGAAGGAGCTGACACGTGCACAACAACGCATCAAGCAGCTAGAACTGGAAGCGCAAGAGCGACAGAAAGGATCTGATGAGACGGACGCAAGTGCCAAGGAAGAGATCGCCAGACTACAAGAGGTGCTGACAACAACCACCCAAGAAAGGGAACACGCCCAGTCAGCCTATGCCGAGCTCGCGAGCAAGCTACAGTATGCTGAACAGCTACTGGAAAGACGAACTTCAGGGACAAGACCAGCAGAATTAAAGCCCTTGAAACTCACCTAAACGAGGCAAGAACTGAGATTGACCATCTAACGCAACAGTTAGACCACATCACAGAAGAGTCTGACAATGTCAAAGATGAACTCAAACATGCTTATGAACTGCGTCCTGAAACAACTAGAACGCGACGTGACCTAACCTCACCCCTGCCAAGCAGGATCGGATCCCCTGTTCTTGAACGGGCACGTGAGCAAAAGGGGGAGGGAGCAAAGCTGAAACCTTCACCAGCTCTCTCCGAAGAAACCTACCTCACTATCAAGCCAAGAGAAATCTCACAAGCCAGCCATAGACCATCATGTGGCATTGACTTCAGAGACCTCACCAAGCTAGCCAGAAACATTAACCAATTCATTCCAAGCATGCCAGGTGGGCAAGACATTCAAGCCTATTTGCAAGATGTCGATTTTCACCTGGAAATGAGACCCAGCGTCACTGACACAGACCGACCAATCCAGACACACCACTAACCCAGTTTTTGTCTATTTAGGGAAACACAGCTACCGTCCCAAACACAACAAATATCACTCACACACCCTCTGCCGCACTGCTAGGACAACCCCCGTCCAGTAGAGAGGAGCTGTCTCTCACATGTGAGACACACCCTTGCTGCCTAACCAGGCAGTGTCTTTGTGTCTGTTTGTGTTTTCTGTCTTTCTCCCTATGTCTTTCCTTCCCTCTAACCCTTTCATATTTGTTTTTTTTCTCTCCTCTTCTCTTCTCTTTCTCATTTTACTTCTCAGTCCAGGGTTTTGAAAGTGGGATTGACTCCTTACACCAAATTGTTGTGATTCATTGCTAGAAGTCCTGGTTAGTGATGGACAACCATGATCCCTGTGACTAACTTTCCATTTATTCCATTTCTGTTACAAGGAAGATGTTCAGACATACCGCCCTATGTCTCTGCGCAATTGTGATTATGCCTAGCCAGAAGTTGCGTCACCAGGACCAACCGTAAAAGCCGACACCTGAAAGGTGTGAGCCCGACTTGTGATGTTTTCAGAGTACACTACACCCCTCTCAGCCCCCGAACCACTTGGGTAGGCACCTGTTGGACTGGGGAAGCCTTAAGCCCACATGTAAGCAGATGTGAAACACATGCTGCACCAATCTGATAAAATTACTGTAACCCAGGCTGAATTGAGTGGGTACAATCGGTGTTCCAAGTGATTCTTGGGCACCCTGCTGGGGCTGCTGTGGCTGCAGGTACTCTGTTTAACATCAGCTCTTAATCCAGAGACATGCCTTACAAGCCTTTTGGAAGTCGCTTAATGGCACTATCACGGTCCGTTAGCACTCACATCACCGGTCCAAACCAAATTAACAAATTCATAAACAAACAATCTGCAGTCGTACAAAATGTTTTAGCTTAAACGCAAATCTTAACCACCCTCATGGCCCATACGCTTCAAGGAGTAGGCTCCTCAATTGATAGCCTGGCCTTGGGTAAGATTCCATGCATTTTTGACTTGACAAAGCTAACCGAGAACCTGAACCCAAGAACTCATCAAACCTGTTTGAGATTATGACTGATGATTAGATTGATCAACACATCCAATTTGTGATAATCCCAATGCACTCCTACGTCGTCCCACGCATCTCTAACCCTACCAGCCCAAAATAGCTAAAGCCCTGCACCAGAATTCAGCTTGTGATGGAGTTGTTTGTGCCTTGTTTGTGTCTGTTCTCTCTCTGCCTCTTGTTCCAGTGCCTGCCGGATGTTCATACCTGGAACATCGCCATGCAAAAGGGGGATATGTGAGACCTCAGTCGAACAGATCATCAAACCGCGGGAATCACAATAGCCCAGATAAATCTAAAAGAGTCATAAAATGACTCTGATCCTTGGTGCCACCCAGTCTCGGATCCCCCATCGCTCGTTGTCTGCAGGAACTACTCAAACCATTCCCCTTTGATCAGTGTCTTGCCCAGAACAAGATAAGGGGGCCCATTAACAGGTACCTCTCAGATCATCCATGGAACAGATGGCCTGTGTCGCTAATGACCCGCTATTCGTGAATTGACAATCAAATATACAAACAGAAAGGTTTATAATGATAAAAACCAGCCTGCAAAGCTCAAAGGGCTTTACAGCATGACCTCTGGACACTCTGGTCACCCAGACCCCTCCTTTCTGCATTCTACTAAACTGTGGACAGCTCTTCAGAATACACAAACTCTTAAAACAGACTATTTCTACCACAATTAGAGTAACAGTACCGATGAATAGTATGTTCTTTACCTTTCGATATGTGTGGTGTGTTTTATGTAATCGAGTGTATGTGTATGAGTGAATATATTCCCCTTTTATGTGTTTGCATTATATTTCCTTTTAGTAAGATAAGGCTACAAAATGTATTTGACTGTATGCAAGATATCTGATGTTTGGTGTTGATCAGAAGCTTGTTTCATTTCCAATATGTTTATATGAATGAGAAGTTACTATTGGTTATGATACTTGCATCACGAAAGTTTATTGAAGTTATTGACAAACTCACAGATATACCACGTGTGGGACACAGGTTAATTTATGCAAGGAGGAACAGCCTGGAGCTTGGCTCCACCCCCAACCAGATCCGACTGGAGCAAGCCTCATGGGGACGGACCAAAATGGCTGGGTTTTAAAATCCTACGTTCCTAACAATTCCTTGCCTTTCGCTGTGTGCCTTTCGCAATTCGATTTCTACCTTGCGCTGTGCGTCGCCATTCCACCGCGCTGACCATCACGCGATTGTGCCATCCAGAACTCTACAGGAAACAGACTCAGCTCCGCTAACCGGCCGAATTCTTCAAAGACTTTGTGTCTCGCAACTCCGACTGCAGAAGAAACTCCCGCGCATCACATCGTGTAACCCGGCAACCAATCGGAGCCATCCGGCCAAGCAGATCACTCACCACTAACGTGTTTCCCAAAGACATCATCCAAGGAACCACCAATCAGAACTTCAGGCAAAGTCACGGAGGAAACCCCGGCTATTTAAACAGTACGCAAGTAAACAAAGTCTCTTTTGCTCGCTGAATTGGTGCACAAAATCCTTATTAGCAGCTAAAAGCCGAATCTCTGCTTTTGTGGTTCTACCAGGTTGCAATCTAAGAACTATAGTAGCAATTGCTAGTAATGTTGTTTTGGGATTCTGTTTAAAATGTTGAATTGGAAATTAGTTTGTCATGATGATGGCTATATCCCTATGGAATTTCGTGAGGATCAGACAAAGTCTGTGGCAACCACAGCAATAAATAAAATTAGAAAATTGTAGGGGGCGCTACAGAGTCCACTGGCCACACCCAAAACAAATGACCACAGAATTAAATATTATGGCTAAGCTTCTACCAGTGTGCCAATTTTCGTGAGTTTTCGTGTATTCCAAAGGTATGAAACATGCATTTCATACTAGGTGGCGCTATGGAGCTGATGAAACACGACTCTACAAATTTGCACTACTACATCAAAATACACCGTAAGACAAAATTTTCAGCTGACTTTCATGTAATTTTAAACATGGAAAGTCCCTCCAAATGGCGTGTGAAAATTAAAAAACTGCAAATTAAATCCAAGATGGCTGACTTCCTGTTGGGCGGAGTCAGATAAAACCAAGTGATCTTAGCCCGACATGACGTCACCAATGACCATACCGAGTTTCGTGCAGATCGGAGAAACTTCATCCTGGCCCATGCCCGCATTTGGTGACGCTGTAGAGCCCCTCTTTTTTATTATTATTAATTTTTTTTTTCAGTTTTAATGTTCATGCTCATTTTTAAGAGCTTTAAAATGGTTGAAAACTCACGAAATTTGGCACAGAGATCAGACCTGTGAAAAATTTAAATGTTTAGTAGTTCTTGAGCTTGGGCGTGGTCGAGGGGCTCTACAGTGCCACCAAATGCGGGCATGGGCCAGGATGAAGTTTCTCCGATCTGCACGAAACTCGGTATGGTCATTCGTGACGTCATGAAGGGCTAAGATCACTGGGTTTTATCTGACTCCACCCAACAGGAAGTCAGCCATCTTGGATTAAATTAGCAGTTTTTTAATTTTCACACGCCATTTTGAGGGACTTTCCATGTTTAAAATTACACAAAAGTCAACTGAAAATTTTGTCTTACGGTATATTTTGATTTAGCAGAGCAAATTTGTAGACACGTGCTTCATCAGCTCCATAGCGCCACCTAGTATGAAAATGCATGTTTCATACCTTTGGAATACACAAAAACTCACGAAAATTGGCATACTGGTAGAAGCTTAGCCACAATATTTAATTCTGTGGTTATTTGTTTTGGGTGTGGCCAGTGGACTCTGTAGCGCCCCCTACAATTTTCAAATTTTATTTATTGGTTGCCACAGATTTTGTCTGATCCTCACGAAAGTTCATAGCGACATTGCCATCATCATGACAAACAAATTTCCAATTAAACTTTTTAGCTCCACCCAACAGGAAGTCGGCCATTTTGGATTGTTTGAAAATGGCATGCTTTCATTTTCAAAATACTCCTCCTAGGGAATTCATGTAAATAGCACCAAAATTCAGTACAATCATGTCAAGACATAGGAGATGTTAAATTGCGGAGCTTTTTTTGATAGCTCAAACAGTGTTGCCACGGCAATGCGTCAAACATAATAGTAAAAAAACATGCCGAAAACAATAGGGCTTTAGTATATCGGTGCAAGCCGTTCCACTTTAAATGCATAAATTGGTCAACGTTTGCTGCGTTTCTAAAGCAACCGGTCGGCGGTGAGCCCGTGCGAGGGCCCGCTTATCGCTGCTTGCAGCTTTAATTAGGGCCCGAGCAGCGAGGAGCAAGCCGGAACGGCTTGCACTGAGGTGCTAAAGCCCTATTGTTTCCGGCATCTTTTTTTTTCAGTTTTAATGTTTGCGCTCATTTTTAAGTGCTTTAAAATGGTTGAAAACTCTTTGCAGTTTTTTAATTTTCACACGCCATTTTGAGGGACTTTCCATGTTTAAAATTACATGAAAGTCAACTGGAAATTTTGTCTTACAGTGTATTTTGATTTAGTAGTGCAAATTTGTAGAGACGTGTTTCATCAGCTCCATAGCGCCACCTAGTATGTAAATGCATGTTTCATACCTTTGGAATACACGAAAACTCACGAAAATTGGCACACTGATAGAAGCTTAGCCACAGTATTTAATTCTGTGGTCTTTTGTTTTGGGTGTGGCCAGTGGACTCTGTAGCGCCCCCTACAATTTTTTCAAATTTTATTTATTGCTGTGGTTGCCACAGACTTTGTCTGATCCTCATGAAAGTTCATAGGGACATCGCCATCATCATGACAAACAAATTTCCAATTCAGCTTTTTAGCTCCACCCAACAGGAAGTCTGCCGTTTTGGATAGTTTGAAAATGGCATGCTGTGGTTTTCGAACTACTCCTCCTAGGGGATTCATGTAAATGGAACCAAAATTCGGTACAATCATGTCAAGACATAGGAGATGTTAAATTGTGGAGCTTTTTTTGATAGCTCAAACAGTGTTGCCACGGCGATGCGTCAAATAAGCATCAAATATATGAAACAGGAAGTGGACTCTATCTTCTTTGTGCATCAAGTGATTTACTTCAAATTGGACACACATGTTTGGCTTTGTGGGCTGATCGCATTGATGTGGTTAGTGTAGGTCATAGTTGTAGCACCACAAACTGGTAAAATAAAGTAAGACGTTAAATGGAGGCTGGGGCCAGGATGAAGTTTCTCCGATCTGCACCATTGTCAGTATAGTCATTAGTGATGTCATAAAGGGCAAAGTTCACTTTATTTTATTTGACTCCGCCCAAAAGGAAGTCAGCCATCTTGGACTGAATATGTTTTCAATTTTCACACACTATTTTGATAGACTTTCCATGTTTAAAATTTCACGAAAATCAACCGAAAATTTTGTCTGACCTGGACACATATATGTGCCAATATACAGTTACAATCATAGCGCCACCTGTTGGCAACATGAAAATCACTCAATAACTCAACCATACAATGTTCAATCTGCACCAAACTTAATATGTCTGATGACAGTGATGACCTGAAGGCATCTACATGACAGTATCCAGTTATAGTGATAGCGCCACCATCTGGCAGCAGGAAGTTGGGTACATATTGAAGGAATATGTCAGTCATTTATATTTACCACTTTAAATGCATAAATTGGTCAACGTTTGCCGTTTCTAAAGCCACCGATCGGCGGTGAGCCCAGGTGCGAGGGTCCGTTCAACGCTGCTTGCAGCTTTAATTAGGGCCCGAGCAGCGAGGAGCAAGCCGGAACGGCTTGCACTGAGGTGCTAAAGCCCTATTGTTTCCGGCATCTTTTTTTTTTTCTGTTTTAATGTTTGCGCTCATTTTTAAGTGCTTTAAAATGGTTGAAAACTCATGAAATTTGGCACAGAGATCAGACCTGCAAAAAATGTAAATATTTAGTAGTGCTTGAGCTTGGGCGTGGTCGAGGGGCTCTACAGCGCCACCAAATGCGGGCATGGGCCAGGATGAAGTTTCTCCGATCTGCACGAAACTCGCTGTGGTCATTAGTGACGTCATGACGGGCTAAGATCACTTGGTTTTATCTGACTCCGCCCAACAGGAAGTCAGCCATCTTGGATTGAATTTGCAGTTTTTTAATTTTCACACGCCATTTTGAGGGACTTTCCATGTTTAAAATTACATGAAAGTCAACTGGAAATTTTGTCTTACAGTGTATTTTGATTTAGTAGTGCAAATTTGTAGAGACGTGTTTCATCAGCTCCATAGCGCCACCTAGTATATAAATGCATGTTTCATACCTTTGGAATACACGAAAACTCACGAAAATTGGCACACTGATAGAAGCTTAGCCACAGTATTTAATTCTGTGGTCTTTTGTTTTGGGTGTGGCCAGTGGACTCTGTAGCGCCCCCTACAATTTTTTCAAATTTTATTTATTACTGTGGTTGCCACAGACTTTGTCTGATCCTCACGAAAGTTCATAGGGACATCGCCATCATCATGACAAACAAATTTCCAATTCAGCTTTTTAGCTCCACCCAACAGGAAGTCTGCCGTTTTGGATAGTTTGAAAATGGCATGCTGTGGTTTTCGAACTACTCCTCCTAGGGGATTCATGTAAATGGCACCAAAATTCGGTACAATCATGTCAAGACATAGGAGATGTTAAATTGCAGAGCTTTTTTTGATAGCTCAAACAGTGTTGCCACGGCGATGCGTCAAATAAGCATCAAATATATGAAACAGGAAGTGGACTCTATCTTCTTTGTGCATCAAGTGATTTACTTTAAATTGGACACACATGTTTGGCTTTGTGGGCTGATCGCATTGATGTGGTTAGTGTAGGTCATAGTTGTAGCGCCACCAACTGGTAAAATAAAGTAAGACGTTAAATGGAGGCTGGGGCCAGGATGAAGTTTCTCCGATCTGCACCAATGTCAGTATAGTCATTAGTGATGTCATAAAGGGCAAAGTTCACTTTGTTTTATTTGACTCCGCCCAAAAGGAAGTCAGCCATCTTGGACTGAATATGAAATTTTTCAATTTTCACACACTATTTTGATAGACTTTCCATGTTTAAAATTTCACGAAAATCAACCGAAAATTTTGTCTGACCTGGACACATATATGTGCCAATATACAGTTACAATCATAGCGCCACCTGTTGGCAACATGAAAATCACTCAATAACTCAACCATACAATGTTCAATCTGCACCAAACTTAATATGTCTGATGACAGTGACGACCTGAAGACATCTACATGACAGTATCCAGTTATAGTGATAGCGCCACCATCTGGCAGCAGGAAGTTGGGTACATATTGAAGGAATATGTCAGTCATTTATATTTACCACTTTAAATGCATAAATTGGTCAACGTTTGCCGTTTCTAAAGCCACCGATCGGCGGTGAGCCCAGGTGCGAGGGCCCGTTCAACGCTGCTTGCAGCTTTAATTAGGGCCCGAGCAGCGAGGAGCAAGCCGGAACGGCTTGCGCTGAGGTGCTAAAGCCCTATTGTTTCCGGCATCTTTTTTTTTTCAGTTTTAATGTTTGCGCTCATTTTTAAGTGCTTTAAAATGGTTGAAAACTCATGAAATTTGGCACAGAGATCAGACCTGCGAAAAATGTAAATATTTAGTAGTGCTTGAGCTTGGGCGTGGTCGAGGGGCTCTACAGCGCCACCAAATGCGGGCATGGGCCAGGATGAAGTTTCTCCGATCTGCACGAAACTCACTGTGGTCATTAGTGACGTCATGACGGGCTAAGATCACTTGGTTTTATCTGACTCCGCCCAACAGGAAGTCAGCCATCTTGGATTGAATTTGCAGTTTTTTAATTTTCACACACCATTTTGAGGGACTTTCCATGTTTAAAATTACATGAAAGTCAACTGGAAATTTTGTCTTACAGTGTATTTTGATTTAGTAGTGCAAATTTGTAGGGACGTGTTTCATCAGCTCCATAGCGCCACCTAGTATGTAAATGCATGTTTCATACCTTTGGAATACACGAAAACTCACGAAAATTGGCACACTGATAGAAGCTTAGCCACAGTATTTAATTCTGTGGTCTTTTGTTTTGGGTGTGGCCAGTGGACTCTGTAGCGCCCCCTACAATTTTTTCAAATTTTATTTATTGCTGTGGTTGCCACAGACTTTGTCTGATCCTCACGAAAGTTCATAGGGACATCGCCATCATCATGACAAACAAATTTCCAATTCAGCTTTTTAGCTCCACCCAACAGGAAGTCTGCCGTTTTGGATAGTTTGAAAATGGCATGCTGTGGTTTTCGAACTACTCCTCCTAGGGGATTCATGTAAATGGCACCAAAATTCGGTACAATCATGTCAAGACATAGGAGATGTTAAATTGCGGAGCTTTTTTTGATAGCTCAAACCGTGTTGCCACGGCGATGCGTCAAATAAGCATCAAATATATGAAACAGGAAGTGGACTCTATCTTCTTTGTGCATCAAGTGATTTACTTCAAATTGGACACACATGTTTGGCTTTGTGGGCTGATCGCATTGATGTGGTTAGTGTAGGTCATAGTTGTAGCGCCACCAACTGGTAAAATAAAGTAAGACGTTAAATGGAGGCTGGGGCCAGGATGAAGTTTCTCCGATCTGCACCAATGTCAGTATAGTCATTAGTGATGTCATAAAGGGCAAAGTTCACTTTGTTTTATTTGACTCCGCCCAAAAGGAAGTCAGCCATCTTGGACTGAATATAAAATTTTTCAATTTTCACACACTATTTTGATAGACTTTCCATGTTTAAAATTTCACGAAAATCAACCGAAAATTTTGTCTGACCTGGACACATATATGTGCCAATATACAGTTACAATCATAGCGCCACCTGTTGGCAACATGAAAATCACTCAATAACTCAACCATACAATGTTCAATCTGCACCAAACTTAATATGTCTGATGACAGTGACGACCTGAAGACATCTACATGACAGTATCCAGTTATAGTGATAGCGCCACCATCTGGCAGCAGGAAGTTGGGTACATATTGAAGGAATATGTCAGTCATTTATATTTACCACTTTAAATGCATAAATTGGTCAACGTTTGCCGTTTCTAAAGCCACCGATCGGCGGTGAGCCCAGGTGCGAGGGCCCGTTCAACGCTGCTTGCAGCTTTAATTGGGGCCCGAGCAGCGAGGAGCAAGCCGGAACGGCTTGCGCTGAGGTGCTAAAGCCCTATTGTTTCCGGCATCTTTTTTTTTTCAGTTTTAATGTTTGCGCTCATTTTTAAGTGTTTTAAAATGGTTGAAAACTCATGAAATTTGGCACAGAGATCAGACCTGCGAAAAATGTAAATGTTTAGTAGTGCTTGAGCTTGGGCGTGGTCGAGGGGCTCTACAGCGCCACCAAATGCGGGCATGGGCCAGGATGAAGTTTCTCCGATCTGCACGAAACTCGCTGTGGTCATTAGTGACGTCATGACGGGCTAAGATCACTTGGTTTTATCTGACTCCGCCCAACAGGAAGTCAGCCATCTTGGATTGAATTTGCAGTTTTTTAATTTTCACACACCATTTTGAGGGACTTTCCATGTTTAAAATTACATGAAAGTCAACTGGAAATTTTGTCTTACAGTGTATTTTGATTTAGTAGTGCAAATTTGTAGGGACGTGTTTCATCAGCTCCATAGCGCCACCTAGTATGTAAATGCATGTTTCATACCTTTGGAATACACGAAAACTCACGAAAATTGGCACACTGATAGAAGCTTAGCCATAGTATTTAATTCTGTGGTCTTTTGTTTTGGGTGTGGCCAGTGGACTCTGTAGCGCCCCCTACAATTTTTTCAAATTTTATTTATTGCTGTGGTTGCCACAGACTTTGTCTGATCCTCACGAAAGTTCATAGGGACATCGCCATCATCATGACAAACAAATTTCCAATTCAGCTTTTTAGCTCCACCCAACAGGAAGTCTGCCGTTTTGGATAGTTTGAAAATGGCATGCTGTGGTTTTCGAACTACTCCTCCTAGGGGATTCATGTAAATGGCACCAAAATTCGGTACAATCATGTCAAGACGTAGGAGATGTTAAATTGCGGAGCTTTTTTTGATAGCTCAAACTGTTTTTCAGCTATCAAAAATGTCTGATGACAGTGACGACCTGAAGACATCTACATGACAGTATCCAGTTATAGTGATAGCGCCACCATCTGGCAGCAGGAAGTTGGGTACATATTGAAGGAATATGTCAGTCATTTATATTTACCACTTTAAATGCATAAATTGGACAATGTTTGCCATTTCTAAAGCCACCGGTCGGCGGTGAGCCCAGGTGCGAGGGCCCGTTCAACGCTGCTTGCAGCTTTAATTGTGTTTAGAGTTTTGAAAATGTAACTACAGATTGGACAAATGCATGTTAGGAACTGAAAAAAAAAACTGTAAAATGGGAGTGTTTTTTAAAGAGCATATGTTTGTGCTAAACTGAAATCAGTTGATGTTATTTGGTAATGTAAATGTTCTTTGCTCATTTTGAATTACTGAGGAAATATAATCGTTTCATTAACTACTCGTCATCACACATTTGCAAACATTTTTCCTCTCCAACCTGAAAGATTCACGCACGTCTCTGTTTCCTGAGCACCATCACAAGCCCCTACTTGCAACTACTCTCCCAAGCATTTTTTTCTCTCTCTGATTCTTTGTGTTGTTCTGCATCCACAAAACCAGTTCAAAGATGTCTTTTTTACTCTATGATGATATAATGGAAATAGCTTCAACACCTGACTATTCCTCTTACTGAGACTGGAATCAGCTATTTCTAAATTGGACAAATTGATCTTTTACTTAAATATGCTTATCCGTTGTTACAATATTTTGTATAGAGATATTTTTAATCATTTTGAGCTGCTGTTGTTGCAGAAATAGAGGCTTTACACTGTATTTAAGGTTCGGAACATTAGGTCTTCATTTTTGACATGCTGTGTTTAAGCATTTTCAAATAAGACTAAAAAGACCTGTAGGATTACAAATTTAAGAATCTGTTTAAGATCTGAAGATTCTACATCCTGATGATGATCATATAAAAAACTAAGGTTATCTACATTGTATTAGGCATTTAATGTGAACATAGTGATGTCTGTTTACTGAAAGGCAACTGGATGTGAATTTCACACCTTGGTAGTTCTTGTGGCCAGGTGCAGATTAAACCATTTGGGTACTGTTAAGTAAGTTTGTTCAACCTCACAGTCGTGGGATGATTTTCTTGTATTGTCTTTAGAAGTGGTCACTTCTGAAGTTTCTGTAAGATCAACACTTTTAAGGACTGCCCACTGAATGCCTATATAAACTACAATGTATCACGGCCTAATTCAGGCTTCTTGATGACCACAGCAACGCGCAGTGCATCTCAATAAAACTCTGCGAAAGATACCCAGGAGTCTCCTGGATCTTTGGTTCAACAAAGAAATAAGTTTACTACAGACCCATGATTTTGGTTTTGGGTAAGCTTGTACAAAAAGAACATGTTTGCATTTTAAAAACATGGTAATTGACTGCATATTGTGTGAAAACAACACAAATTGTGTTAATGGTATGGTCACAACAGACTAATGTTGTGCTAATTGTGTTTAGAGTTTTGAAAATGTAACTATAGATTGGACAAAAGTATGTTAGCAGTTGAAAAAACTGTAAACATTTGTAGCATTTCTATCTTTCTAATGATACAGTCTGGGTTTGATTTATTAAAAAAAAAAAAAAAAAAAAAAGATGAAAAGACATTGTTAAAGAACATGAATATATTGACCAAACACAATACACAAGACCTTTTGTTAAGTGTTTTTGGAAAAATGTTTTGTGTTATATATTCTTGTTGAGTTTTATTCAATGCTTATTTTTGTATAAACCTCCTGTTATTTATTGGAAAGTTTATGTTCATAAATGTAAATATACTACAGTTTTTTTTTGTTTTTTTTTTCAATTGCTTACTTTTGTCCAATCTGTAGTTACATTTTCAAAACTCTAACACAATTAGCACAACATCTGTCTGTTGTGACCATACCATTAACACAGTTTGTGTTGTTTTCACACAATGTGCAGTCAATTACCATGTTTCTAAAATGCAAACATTTTCTTTTCGTACAAGCTTACCGAACATGTTTTTTTAATCTTATTTGCAAATGTT
Organism: Cirrhinus molitorella; assembly: GCA_033026305.1. Taxonomy (NCBI): domain Eukaryota; kingdom Metazoa; phylum Chordata; class Actinopteri; order Cypriniformes; family Cyprinidae; genus Cirrhinus; species Cirrhinus molitorella. The sequence continues at coordinate 30,706,138 of CM065124.1, read as the reverse complement.
TAAACACAGCATGTCAGAAATTAAGACCTAATGTTCCAAACCTTAAATACAGTATAAAGCCTTTATTTCTGCAACAACAGCAGCTCAAAATGATTGAAAATATCTCTTTATAAAATATTGTAACAACTAATGCAGTTTTTTTTACGATTGCTTGCACACTAAAATTAAAAATAACACACAGTTAGTGAAACCTGACACCCAATGAGCAAACCCTTAGGCCAAATCTACACAACTATAAAGCACATTCTCAACCTCACACTTTTTTGCAAAACACTACACACATTGTTTTGCAAGATACTAAACACACTTCTCTACATTAGACACAGAAATCCAACATGATGTCACTTCTTTGCCATTTTAAGGCACTGCTTTCCAAAATACTACACATATGAACCAATTGATCAAACATGGGCAAGTGTGCAGACACTTGCTTAACAGATGCTTAACTATAAACTCAACAATCAAGGTGTAAGCACTATAAAAAGGCAACAGGTGAATTTTTGAAGTTTTCAACAAAACTGAAAGGCAGTGTTGCAGTAAGAGGAAGAGGAATAGGGAGAAACATCTTTGGCCACAAAGCTACTTTGAATGTCCCGGGCCAACGCTGTGGGAACATCACTATGCTGCAGTGACACAGAATGGGCTCCTCCACTGGCAAAATAGGTCCTTACAATACAGACCACATACTCACATTTTTAGACAGACTAAGTATTGGACAGACTAGGTATTGGACTCATGCAACCAGAAACTTGTCCCATTACAGTGGAAGGTTTATGATCTCTGACCCTATGTTATACCCCTCATTCAAGCTATGGAGGAGGCCTGTGTCACCTAATAGAAGCCGAGTCTGGGCAAGGATGGAGTCACCATTCGAGAAGATTCTTCCCTTGATGTCTTGCGATGGAGGACATTGGCTGTAATGTGGACAAAGTGGCCATATCCAGCTACATGAAGAGATGATGCTAAGGCCTTTTTTGTCTCCACAAAGGTTTCTATACTATATTGTATTTAGAATATTCAAAAAATCAGATTTGCAGTACAAAATGTCACCTAATTGCAATGATGTACTGAAGGATTTTATAATGTGGTGAGAAATAAATACTTTCAAATACTTGTCTTGTGTGTTGTGTTTGGTCAATATATTCATGTTCTTTAACAATATTTCAAAAAAGGGAAAAATAAAACAAACCCAGACTGTATCATTAGAAAGGTAGAAATGTTACAAGTGTTTAAGATTGAGCACAGCAGTGTGTAAGTGGTTCACACAGAATCCAACTGTATGAACCATGTGTGTGCCATATGGTAGCAAAACTGGCTTTTGTTAAATTATTGTAAAGTTTTGAATGAAGTGTTTCATTTTGCAAAAAATCTAAGATGTTCTGCTACTTGTGTGTGTAGATGTGTGAATTGTGTGTAGTGTTTTGACAAAATTAGCCTTGTTTTTAAAATCGTGCCTAAGCAATTGTAAAGAAAACTGTAAGCATATTTAAGTAACAGATCAATGAAATATTTAGAAATAGCTGATTTCAGTCTCAATTGGAGGAATAGTCAGGTGTTGAAGCTATTTTCATTACATCAACATAAAAAAGACCTCTTTGAATTGGTTTTGTGGATGCAGAACAACACAAAGAATCAGAGAGAGAAAAAAATGCCTGGGAGAGAGAGAAAAGTAGTTGTAGGAGGTAGAGGAGTAGTTAAAAGTAGAAAAAGGGAGAAGAAGAGGTAGGGGAGGGGAGTAAGAATGTGTGTTGCACTGTAAATTTGTATGTTTGTTTTTTCCGCTTATACATGTGGAACCTATGAAAGCTTATTTCTGCCAAGGAATATATTATATTCCATGGCAAAATTGTAACCAAAGACCATGTATGTTGGAATTTTTGTTGATCACTGGCATCAGCTACCATGGGGGCACCATCCATATCCAACCCCTTCCCACTGGAAAGCAACTGGAAATCATGGTTCCAACTGAAATTCTGCATAGGTTGCCCTATCTTTTTCTATTGTACATTCTGTAAAGTAATGACTCAATTCAGTTTTAGATAGTATGTTGCCAAGAAAGAACACATTCAACACTTTAACGCTTTCAGTTGAAGACAAACTGTAGGCTAAAAAAAACATGACAAATAATGCAGTTTTTGTAAAGCCATCAATTGTTAGTATTTTGACAATCACTGTGCTATGACTATATACTTCTGTTGGATAGAAACTAGTGTTAAAGTTTTGACTGAATGACTCAGTTTTGAATAAGGTTTGCTGTGTTTTTAGTATATGTAGAAAAAAGTTGTAGTGTGTAGAGTTTTAAATTATTTAACAAAATGTGGTTTTGGACAGAAAATTTATTATTTGGCTAATTGTGTGATGTAGGTGTTGCTGTGTTAAGAGTTTAGAAAAGGTACTTTAAGTATTGATAAACACTCAATTGATAAAAAAAAAAAAAAAGTAAATATAACCCTACTTTAACATCTTTAAACAAGAACTGAAGTTATATTTAAAAAAAAAAAAATGCAACGTCTGTTAACAAGAAAGCTATAAAAACATCTAGAACTTGTGCCATGTTTAATATTCGTCCTTAATATATTTGTATCTCTATTTGTGTGCCCTTACTTTTTACATTGTGATGTTACCACCATGTTGGCCAGGGACATTCAAAATAGCTCTGTGGCCAAAGATGTTACTCCCTATTCCTCTTCCTGCAACACTGCCTTTCAGTTTTGTTGAAGACAAAAATTCACCTGTTGCCCTTTTATAGCACTTACACCTGTAGTGGTGAGTTTACACTTACAGTTTTTTTTTTTTAAATTGCTAACAAGCATTGTTCAATACTGATGCCACATTTTCAAAACTGTTCATACAGACTGCATCACCAAACATGTTTCTTGGCCAAACAGTTGATCTCACCTCCAAAACTCACTTAGACCAACAAAACACTTAATATATATCTCAAAATAAGATCAGAAAATGAACTATTAACGTTTATCTTTGAAATTTGAATGATTTGTCAAAATATAAAATATATAAATATTTCACTATATGATAAGAATAACATATCCAACCCCCCTCCCCCAAAAAAATATCTTTACATACCAAAAAACAAAAGCCATCAACAATTACAAAATTTACTTCAGAAAAATAAAAATAAAAAATAAAAAATAACTAAAATAAAAACATGAATAAATTCCTTGAGCAATAATTAAAAGGCAGTGAAAGCAGTTTTGAAAGCAGTGTGTTAGCATTTGAAAAATGTGCTAAAAATGTATAGTGTTTTGCAGATTTAGAGTATGAATGACAAAAGTGTTTGTGGATTTTGAAAAATGTGGTCATTGCATGCATTTTGTCTGAAAGCAATGAGCAATAATGCACAGTTTGGTCCGCATAGACTGTATGACTGAATGTGTGAACAGTTTTGAAAATGTGGCTTCAGTATTGAACAATGCAACTGAAAAACACTGTAAGCACCTAATAACCTGATAGCCGTGTTTGATCAGTTGGTTCATATGTGTAGTATTTTGGAAAGCAGTGCCTTAAAATGGAAAAGAAGTGACATCATGTTATATTTCTGTGTCTAATGTGAAGAAGTGTGTTTTGCAAAACAATGTGTGTAGTGTTTTGCAAAAAGTGTGAGGGTGAGAATGTGCTTATAGTTGTGTAGATTTGGCCGGAGGTTTTGCTCCTCGAGTGTCAGGTTTCACTAACGGTGTATTATTGTTACTTTTAGTATGTAAGCAATCTAAAAAAAAAAAAAATAATACGTACAGTTATTTTATATTTTCGCGTCTGGCAGGTAAAAGTGTTGTCCTGCAGCGTCCTCTAGCGTTTGTAATACCTCAAGTCAGGTGCAAAACTTCTTGACCATGCGCTAAAAAAATCTTTGTCTTTAAATGTAGGCTGCAACTGACGTAGATTATACGCCTCTCTTTGAGTCCCTATGGACACGAAACAACTGGCGTTTTTGACCAACTATTTATGCCGCCGGTTACCCCGTGACGCTAAAATACATCGCGCGCATTACCTCATCAGGGGCCGTCGTGTCATTCATCCCTGCATTTTAACTTTAACGGGCTCCCATTTCACGTCTGCTAGTAAAGACCGAGGCATGTGCAAATTACTCTGACGTCCTTGCGCAGCCTGCAGCTGGAGCTAACTATGCTAAGGCGAGTACTTTCTAATCTACTACTGGAAAAGAAGGCGCAAGATGCACTCGAGATGCCTCGCTCGAGGCTCTCTTCCTTTGCCCTCTGCTGTTTTTGATGCTCCGAACACAGAAGCTGCACTGTATAGCTACTCGAGGGGCTCACACTACAGTCACCCTCTGTTGTGATCCTGTGGTCGTTTGCGTGGATTGACGAGGGATCCACACCAACTCAAATCAATGAGGATTCTGAGGCTCTTCCTGAAGAAAGGAGCGCATATGCTGCAGTGTCTCTGTGGACAACGATCGGAGCCGACCACAACCACCAGCGGTGAGACATTTAGCTGTGCATGCTCTCCGTTGAGCGATGAAAACGCTCTCATTGGCCGCTGGTGCTGGTGAGCACATCTTCCGTGTCTGCGGTACTATGCGCTCCCACTCCACGCATTTGTGCTAACTTGTTTGTGAGGGCTCATGCGACTTCTTGCGACCACTCATGCCATTTCATCTCACATCTTTTGACACGAAACACATCTCCATCATGGTCATGAGCACGACCGCTGCTGCAGTCCCAGCAGTTTAGTGCCGAAATCCGTGTCAAGGACATTGCTTTTTGGTACCGGGAACAAAGAATGCAGGGTGAATGTAGGAAACTATTGATGCATATGCAGCAAATGCGGTCTGCAAAGCTACGGCAGACAGACACGTCCCGAGCTCAGTTGAGGTGAGATGAGCTTTCTAAAACAGGCACCGGCAAAAGAGCTGGAGTGTCCTCCAGGACAGGGAACTTCTGCACGTCATTCAGGACCCTGGACAGCAACTCAATTCCGCATCGCTCCCAACTCTGCTACAGCTCACCCTCTCCAGAGTAGCTTGTGCGTTGCACATTTCAGACCATCAGAAGGCCCGTCTTTGTAATCATATGTGTCTATTACATGAACTTTCATGAGAGTATTTCTCAAGTACATTTGTAAAATTCAGAAGATATTTACTATTAAGAAGATATATTCTATACTACCCAAACATAGAAGATATATACTATACTAACCTGACAATTATAGCATTAACACTCAAGATCTTTAAAGGCATCTACAGTATTGTTCACAAGCATCACAAAGAAGGAAAGAGAGAAATTTCTGTCATGATTTAACAAAAACAAAAATCAACAACATTACAGTGAGTAAAATTATTTTAATTATGCAACATCCATTATTCTGTACAGGTACATATAATATATAGGAGGGGATTTTTTTTTTCTATCACATTTAACCACAGTTGTCCCTGTTTGTCGTCAAGTTACATTATGTTTTGTGGAGTACCTGTGGACTTTGTGGACTGTTTTCATAGACTTCCATACGTTTTTTTCTTTCTTTCTTTCTTTTTTTCTTTCTTTTCTTTGTCGAACTGCAGGCATTGCAAAGCATTCTTTATGAGTTCTGGGACAGCTAGCACTAACATGCTTGCGTCACCATACGTAAACTTAACTTCTGCAACGATTTGTGGGAACAAACATACAAAAATACATGTTAATCATTGTTACGCTGAAGTCAGAACTAGTCTGTATGACCTGAATAAAGCACAGCAGTATATTTTTTTTAGTAAAATTTTAATGGATATAAACCGTGTGTGCGCTCTCTGATAGTCTGATAGTGATTTTTTTTTTTTTTTTTGCATGAGCGCATTTCGTTATGTTTGATAATGAAAATTCACTAAAGAAGTGTGTTTTATAGGAGTTTGCAATGGTCAGTGGTATTTATATGGGCATAAACAGTCACTCTGACAGAGGAACTGTTCACTGGTCATGTTGAGTTGTCTTCAGTTCACCACATTCAAAAAATTCAGAATGTTTTTATTTGCTTTTTTTAGTTTGTGTCTGTAATTCTGAATGGATTCGTACATATTTATGCACAGTGTGGTGAAGCTGACTGGTATTTGGTCTGTTGGCATCTTTGTGTGGTCCTGTTTGGTATTGCAGCTTGACTTGTAATTATTTATACATGTATAGAAAATACTCTAAACAAATGTGGCATTTTTCTTACAGTTTTTGATGGTGCTATGTATACATAAATTGTGAATTATGAAAAAAAAAAAAAATTCAACTTTTGTTGAAAAATGCTTTCAGAAAATATAGTTTTATGGGATTCATCCTCAATCTTGAACTTGGTAAAACAATGATCTCTATTTAAAATGTTTTTAGTGTTAATACTTTTCCTTTTGTTATACTGGAAAAATGTCCAATATTTGGCACTGTTTATATGTATAGTCCTTGCTGATTAGGAATAATTTATATGTAACTATATCTATCTATCTATCTATCTATCTATATATATATATATATATATATATATATATATATGTGTGTGTGTGTATGTATAATTTCTTTAGGCCTAATCAGTGAGGACTATTTGAACTATATTTGGACTATTTGAATAATAAATGAAAATGTTTTATTATTACGTCAAATGTATTACAATTATTTTATGACATTATTACCACAGAAGATCAGTTCTATTCAACAGTTCTATTCAATAAGTATTTGCAATGTATTTTGGTATGTACTATACACATTGTAATATGCTAAGCCTATGCAACACCCAGTTTTATAAAATGTGTTACATTAGGTCTCTTATCCATCATTCCAGTCAGGGGCCCTTGTCCTGTACAATGTGTATAGATTACTGCCTTATACTGGACTGTTGTCCTTAATATTCGCACAGAACAGAAAAAAAGAGTCAAAAGGACATATATTTTCTGTTAAAAAACAAACAAACAAGCAAAAAAACTGTGGCCTATACCATAACTTACCACATCTTTGACAGATCTAGTTAATTTGAATATACAATCATGGTATAAATTTGTTTTAAATTTTAACTATTGTACAATCATTATATACATGAATTTAAAAAAAAAAAGATCAGTATATAGAATGTCACTGTAGCCCTTTAAGTTTTTATGTTAAGTTCCAAAAATCTCAGATAATGAGTGATAGGGCTCCAGTTTTGCATTTTTTTAAAAACTTAATAGAATATTTTATTATTATTATTATTTTTTATAAATCCATGGTTCTGCAAAAACTAATAATCATGTTATGCTAGCATGATTTAAAAAATGTGTGGATTCGGTGTAGAATCATAAATATTCATTAACCATTTTACATCACGTTTTGTTTTACATTTTTCCAAATCCTAAAGCTTCTTGATTTTAATCTGAGATTTGAATGACTTTGTCTACTTCTGGACTGCATTGCATATTACATTTTCTTTGTGCAGTATCCAGCCATATGTTACTGTATCGCATTTGCTTGAATTCTGCAACACAGGAAACTGTCATTTTGTCTAATTGATGGCTGCTGTGAGACATACTGTATATTCAGGGTTCACCTTCTACTTAGCCAGTGGCATGTCATGGGCAAAATGTGCTGATAAAACACTTTGTGCTGCATCATAGATGTGCTTCACTCCTCAGGTTTTGTTTGCATATGGCCTCATGACTAAAATGGGTTTTGAAACCAGGACAGGAGTTCTCAGGAGCATGTTCAGGAGACATCATTCACAAATCACCATATCTGGCATATTTAATGAGTTGTCACTGCTCTGTACGATATCTTGCAAATTATGGATTTTTTTTATTATGAACATGCAATACAAGTATACACTTGATTTATTTATTTATTTTTTTGCATCTTTGTGTTGTTTACATGTTATGTAGTGTGCTTAAAAACATTAGCAATAAAATTATTTGATAGTGTAAACGCATAGTGCTTGTTTAGCTAATGGAAGTGCATAATGCAACACACACTCAATACAACAAAAGCTGACAGGTTGATGAGAGGGGCCTTTGTGCATTTCTATACTGTGAGCACTAGGTGGCAGTATTTCTTTGAAAGATGTCTTCATACGTTCTTTTATTGGTTGCCTTTGATGCTTTGTCTCTCTTGGATGAAATGTGGAATAGTTTTTGCGATGCAAAAAAGGCCTTCGATACCTATATTGGACTGCATGTCTATACTTAGATTAATGTTTCTTGATGAACTCTGTTTATTCAATGTTGTGGTCAGTTGTCAGGCTCAGTTTCTGCAGTTGGTGTGCTTCAAATTATTTTTATTCAGATTAATTCAAATTAATTATTCAGAATTTGTTTATTTTTCACATTGTGAATTTATATCTCAAGTTTATTACATCTCTTGAAATGCCATTCACAGTGTTTAGCTGGAAGAATCTCAAAACATTTTTTATGTAGTACAATATAAGTGTCCACAGGATGTTGGTTTTGGCCTCAGCTTTGTGCTAATGTAACATCACTGCATTTGTCATGTAACAGGAATACTGCCAACTGGAAATTAAATGTTTGTTGCATTTCAGTAAAGGCATTTGCTATCAGGGATGTGCACACATTTTAAAGGGCGGGTATATAGGTTACAGGTTATAGGTGCATTGCCATGGTCTGTTGTGTAAACATACACTCAGTAGTTGAGTTTTTAGGCAGAATTGTTATAGTTCTAGAATTGCATAAGGGAACTCATCCTCTCTCAAAACTGATGTAATATAAAACAGGCGATATTGTGACAACTTTCATGTACCATTCTTTCTAAAGAGCTTTTGTGTCAGAGATTAATGAAAAAAAAAAAAACTGTTCAGACCTCTGAAATAGAGGTACTTGTATGTAATATATATGACAACAAAAGCATTGTAAATCTTCTCATCCATGCCTTACTTCCATTGCATTAAACAGTTTCAATCATTTATTATAATTTATATTACAACAGCCTTAGCTTTCCCATCTTCTAATTTTGATACCAGATTCTCCATAGTATTTGAGAGATTCTTAATTCAGATAAAGTATCATTAACAAGGAGAGTGCGTGGAAGTGCTGCTATACGTAAATGTCATTGTACTAAGCCCATGTTGATGCAAGGAGACGGCTGGAAGTGCATTCTTAGCCCCACATTAAATTTGGAAAAGGATGAAAGAGCGCACTCCCAGACTGAATCTTTAATGCTGCTATTTTGCACGAGGCAAGAGGCTTTTCGTGTCAGAGCCACGTGATCCACCCACTGCAGTGTCAGAAACCAGTGTGTACCTTCACATGAATACATGAAACCATCCCCAACCCTTCCGTCTCTGCTTGCCCCACCATGAATACCCCCTGAAACCCAGTACTAAAGAGCTTAGCACTTTAGGAAGGCACAGTGCATGACATAAATGCAGTATTGTGGTTGTATAACAGTGATAGTTAAATCTGTATCTCTAAAGGGTAGGTGTTGTGTTAATGCATTAATTACTAAAGTAGAACAGTAAATCTGTGTACCAGTGTCAACCTGTTATTAAACTTCTGTGGCCCTATAACCATTACTATATGTCATTAGATGTGTGTATATTTTTAATAACTTCAAACACACAGTCCTGTCAGATGGAATAGTAGTTTGTAAATTTAGTTTTTGAAATTCAGTTTTGTGCAGCATTTAATTACAAAAAAATGGCATACTCCATTAACCACATTAGCACCAAATACACTGAACAATATAACAATGACGAACAGAAGGGCGATGTGTATCATTAGGGTGTATTTTAATCCGAGTAAACAGATGAACAGACATAAACATTTATATATTAACCCGATAGCAATTGAGACGCAATAACAAGCATGATTTGAGTTGAGATGGTGATCTGTGGATGTGCTACATTCACACATAAATAATACGCCAGAGGTGACCATCTGTTGGACAGTCCTCCTCTCTCTCCCCAGTAAAATATTTTTTCTTATCTCCCTCACTTGCTCGGTCTCGTTTACCCCTGCGAATTCCTCATCCAAACCTCGATCACGTATGATTGCGTAGAGGGAGAGAAAGAGAGAGCGAGAGCGAGAACAAGAGAGAGGCTATCACACCCCATTCACTGGTACTGTCAGTGTTAAACAGGCAGCAGTAGCCTCGATTTTACAACATTCCCTCAAATGGCTTCGCAAGGATTCGCAGTGTTCTCTCTGTGGTAGACACCTTGCCTTTAAATTACAACTCGTTTTGAACAAAACAAGAAATTTCGACGTGAAGAACGATGAAATGAACTCTACCAGAATTATGAAGAGCTGTAAAATAATTTGGAGAACCCAGATGTTTAGTAAAGTTGTGCGCGTGTCGCTCATATACGCATATAGAGCCTGAGAATGCGCGTTCTTGTGTCATGGGCTCCATTTATTTTCCAGATTTATGCAAAGTTATCTGGAATGAACTAGACATGTGGATCATGTAGCATTCGCTTGGAGGAGGAATTACGCTTCTGCTGTCTTCGGCACCTGGAATACCTGCGTGACAGGTTACCAATGTTCACATAAGAAGTATTTTTAATTGTTGTTATAATTATTATTGTTTTTGTTTTGTTTTGTTTTTGTTTTGTTTTTTTGTTTTTTTGCTTCTAAGATGGAGAACGGAAAATGTGCTTTATATAATCGTATGTGAAACTCACAGACGTCTGGGTAGATCGTCTGAGAAGAGGATGGGATTTCAGTCCTAATTCACAGGATCCTCTGGATTTTTCACAAGGAATTGGAATGAGATCAGGCTAATTTGCGTAGACAATCCAGTCTTGTTTATTTATTATTCCCATTTATTGCGTTAACAGCTGCAACCGTCGAACAGTTCGTTCAACTGAATACTCGAGATGGCCGCGATCGCCAGTTCTCTGATCCGACAAAAACGCCAGGCGCGGGAATCCAACAGCGATCGAGTATCTGCCTCCAAACGCCGCCCCAGTCCCAGCAAAGACCCCCGCTCTCTCTGCGAGCGACATTTCCTGGGGGTCTTCAGTAAAGTCCGCTTCTGCAGCGGCAAGAAAAGACCTGTTCGCCGGCGACCAGGTCAGTGCTGGATGCTTTTTAAGACATCAGCCCCCACCCGAAGCCTCTGCTGCAGTCTACAGCTCCGCTGGAGGAACATATATCCTCCACTGTATTATTTATTTATTTATTTATTTATTTTTTGCAATGCCGCCCACCCCCTAAAATCCCACCTGTTTCATAGCTCACGTGCTGTCTCTTGGTATTCACCAACAGATTTACCATCCTAAAAATCTGCACAAAAGACTGCACAATCGTTTTATGTTGATGTATCTGATATTAATGTTATTATTACTGTTATCAATGAATTCAATGGCTGGCATTTTGACATTTTAATTAGAGGCTGTGTGATTGTTGAAAGAAGAAGAAGAAGAAAAATCATTATGCTTATAGTGAAACAATGCAATTAAGTAATAGCCAGAATCCAGTGCCACTGCAGTGCACCAGGGCTTTCTTAGCTGAAATGTTTAATAGCAAATGTTTCCCTGAGAGAGGACTAGTTTAAACTGGAAGCTGTGCTTTGAAATATGACAGAATGATCTTGAACCAGCAACAAACAAGCGACCAGGGGCTCATACCAGCATAAGCTGGTGTTTACACCTATTTTACTCATCATAGACCAAGTAAAAAACACAGCTAACAGTTTAAGCTGGATTTTCCAACAGGGACTGCTTTACTGCAGTATAGGGAAGTATTGTACATTTAGTTTTACCGATGGACATAATCTCACTGCTCACATTATTGTCCTTTTTGGTTCCCATAAAATGGCACAAAGCATGTGAAATGAAAAAAAAAAAAAATACACAGCTGTCCTTTCGTCCTCCTTCAAAACACCTTCTCATGATGTAGAACAAACACATCCCCTCTTCCCAACATATGATCAGTTATTTGACGGCTGTTGCTGTAGGATTTGTCTGTAAAAATGTTGTTTTTCCTTCTCCCCCGTAAGATGCACCCTCGAAACCTCCACAGGTGTCCCGTAAGGGCGTCAGGCTAGGTCAGTAGCTCAGCCTCCATCCTTGTGCTGTGTCTTCCAGTTACCCACCCCATTTTGTGCTCATGGGGGACTAGCTCCTGTCTAACGGCAGTCGCCAATGTCTGCCTTGTCCTTGTAGTATGCTTCCGACTATTGTTCTATTTCTCTGTCTTTGTGTTATTTTTATGTATAGTATGTCTTATGCCTTCTATTCTCTGTCTCTTTCTTCTTTTTTTCTTTTGTCCCGTCTTTACTCCCCTTTGGTCCCCTTTTTGGTCTCTCTCTACTTATTTTGTTTATGTCACCATTATTATGTGTGCTCTGTCCCCTCCGTCTGTTTCTGTGCAGTGCGGCTCATGTTTGCTCTGTGCTGCTGATGTGTTGTGTTTCTTCTGTCAGTTATGGTGACTTAATTAGTTGAGGTTATCATTCACCATTTCATGGTCATGACATCATTTACCAACACATCCGAATGTAACGGTTTCTTTTTATGCAATAGAGCAATATGGAACATAAATGGTTCAACTGAATTTTTATTTGCAAAAGGAAAAGTATGCACACAGTGTTGATGCAAATATGACATGCATTATCTTATGCATATATCCAGGTGAACACATGCTTAAATCCACATGTGAGTGCATACATTGCCATGTGAGTAGAGACATGCATGTACATGAATCTCACAAACTCACAAACATGCGAGGAACATGTCCAAGTCATATTTCACCACCAAAAATCAAGTGAAAGTAATTATAAATATAATTTTGCACAAATACTTTCAATCCCATTTTAGCATTTTTTTAACATTGTGATTGCTTTCATAATAAATATGCAATTTTTGCCCCTTCAGAAAATTATTATTTTGTAATGTAAAGCATCCTCATTACTGTTATAAAGAAACATAATTAATTGTTATATTATAAAAGATGCATCATTATTATTTGTTGTACTTTTTAACCTTTTATGAAATCCCATTTTTTGTTGAAAAATAAAATAAAATAAAATAAAACAAAATAAATATACAGATCTAATATTCAGATTTTCAATATTCTATATTCCTTTTTGTTTTTGTTTCAGGGGAAATATGACCTAGGCATGTTTTCAAGAGATTCAGCACAAACTGACTCACATATATGTATTAAACTCAAAACTCCGCAGGTTACAATTATTTCCTGTGGCATCCACTACATCAGTCTTTATTTAGGTGTGGATTCTGTATGTGATTTAGTTATGCTCTTCCTAATGGATGTAGGCAAGCTCATTCATGTAATTGATGGCCCTTCCAGCGTGTCAGAGGTATTGGGTCTGCAGTGGATAGGTGGGGCCCTTAATTGATAGCTGATCATGACCATCATGGACATTCACAGCTCTTCTGAGCTCTGGTATTGAAAGCTGTGGGACTTTGCTGCATGCCAGATCATCCATGTGGCCTTTTTCACTCCTCACCTCTCAGGCCTGCCTCTAAATGTTTATTGTACCTGCTTGTACAGGTCACCACTCCACCAGAAAACACCTGGTATGGCTACAGCTGGTCTTCTAAACTCCAGATGTCCATAGTGAAATTGATTAATGAGGTCACAGAGAGCAATTATGCACAGCTTTATCAACACAACCATTCACAAGTGCATTTACTGCCATCACTGATAAGTCAAAAACTTATTTAAAATAATTAATTTCTTCTAAACAAGCTTTTGTTCACATGCTGAAAAAATATGTAATTTGTTGGGCTGAATTCTGATAAAAATTTGGGTTGGGGTGGGGTTGTGTGTTTATTTTTCAGAGCCGCAGCTGAAAGGCATTGTGACACGACTGTTCAGCCAGCAGGGTTTTTACCTGCAGATGCAGCCAGATGGAACCATCGATGGCATCAAGGATGAGAACAGCGACTACAGTGAGTGAATGGAACTGCACCAAATCTGCATGCAAAGCAGAGTTCATTGTACCACGCTAATTGCATATATGGGAGACTGAGGCTTGTCACATTTTTTACCTCAGTGAATCTTCAGGGTTTGTTTATTTATGAAAGCCTGTTTCTGTACAATCCTTCAGCACAATCCTTAAAGACATAGTATGTGAGGTTGAGTAAATGACCACAGAATTTTCATTTTTTGGTGAATTATCGCTTTCAAGTATTATACATTTCTTTCAAGGACAAGTAGACTTTTTTTTGCCTTATTGTTATAGAGATAACTTTGCTTTCTCATGTAAAGATTTTTTCGACAATGACTAGATGTTTATTAGATGATTTAAACTCAGACCATCAATGAGAAATTACATAACTGTTAAATTAATATTTGTTTCTGGTAATATATTTCTGCTCTAATAATTTAAGGGCAGTGTTATATTAATTAATTTAATTTTAATTGCAAATTATTATTCAGTGGTAGATGAGATGAGCAAGATCAGAATTGTTACAACATACTGGAAAGGAGTGCAATTCCACTTAAACATGTTTGCAGTTACCAGCGCTCTGTCTATGAATCACCTTTTTCTGTAGAGCCGTCTAAGGAAGTCATTTAGCCCCTGACCCATGAAGACAGTGGTTAAAAGTGTAAAACATATATATGTTTCCTTTTACAGTTTGTGATGTCTCTTGTGCCTGGAGCAGGGGTCTCCAAACTTTTTGTGATTTTATCCTTGAAGGGATAAAATAGCCTAGAAGGCTATTTGTTTTATATAAAACAGGGGTGCCCAACCCTCTACCATCCTACAAAGTTCAGCTCCAACTCTGACAAACACACCTGAACCATCTGATTAATCTCTTAGGTAGCACTTAATAATTACAGAAAAACTAAAGTTTGCAGGTAGGTAGATCTTAAAGAACAAGGTTGGGCACCCCTGATATGAAAAAATTATATATTTTTGCACTTTATTTTCAATCACCATAATATGAACTTGAGGATATAATTCTCCAGAGACCGCAGGCCTTGTTTAAGGGTGAACAAAATCTTATTAGTGTCCATGACTGAGTCCTCGTTGGCAAAAACTGCTGGATCCTGAGGCATTAACGAAGGGGCTAAGGCAAGGGGATCCATTTTTATTAGAATAACACAGGGTACAACAGGCAGGGTTGAGACAAAGGCAGACAGGAACAGCGTAGAATAACCAGAGAATAGAAATTATGCACGTGACGTCACCGTCAGCTGGAGTGAATCCGGCTGCGCCCACTGAGTGGCAAAAAGAATGAGGGGCAGCATTGGTTTCAGTGTAAATGCTGCGACAGAACACACAAAACACTTCTAAAACCAGAACAGGCTTTGCGATTGACTGTACAAAGAGATTTGACAAGAAACCTGAGGTGTATTTTTACAGGCTGCCGAAAGCTACAAAAAAGAAAAGCAAATGAATCGCTGCAATGCAAAGAAACAAATGGACTCCAGGCGGTTATCACTTCATGCTGATATGTTAAATTTTGCTGTAAAAGCATGCCCTTGTAAATTGTATTGTTATATCATATTGACAACCATCTTAAATTATGCACACCTGAATGTTTTTAAATAAACACTGACAGAAAACTATATAAGATTTTGGGCTGGATGATATAACTATGTATATAACATATTATATAAGTGATCACCGGGGTTTAGACCAACCTATTTTGTATTTACAAAATGTGTTCATGGGCAAATCTGCTTTGTTTGTTTCCCCGGCGTTGAAATCAGGCACATATAAATGTCAGGAAACACAATTCCTGGCTGTATATCACTATCCATGGACCACTAGATATTTAGTAAGTAAGAAACATTATATCAAGTCCAGCAAAAGGATTATCGTTTTGTTTTGTGTTGTTACTTGTGTTTTTGCAGCTTCCCTATTTAAATCCATTCACACAGCTGCATCTTTTGCCACTCAGTCCAGCTGATGGAGCGTGTTCCGGCGGGAAAATTACGTCAGTGCATACCTAGTGCATGTCCAAGCAAGGGGTCGAGGCGGGCGGCTAGCAAACAAGGGTAATCCAGAAAACAAGCAAGAGGGTCGGTAGGCAGGCAGAGTCACAATCAGGAATGGGAAACTAGACAAGGTCAGCAATGGGATAACAAAGACAGGGAAATAACGCTCGGAATTGACAGCAGAGGCAAATCAAGATTTCACAGAGAACTGTGTGTAATGTGGGTCTATTTATAGTCCGGGTGTAATGAGGTGTAATGGCTGACACCTGTGCAGATAATCAGTGATGAAGGGGGTCATGGGAAATGGAGTTTGTGATAAAGTTCATGGTTTCAGTGATGGCTCCCTCTAGTGTTGAAAGGAGGGAGCCACAGCGGCATGATTCGTGACAGTTATAAAACTGATGTAGAATAAATACATTAATAAAACTTTAACAATTTCATCTTTTAATTTCATCACTGTCCAATAAGATGCTGTATAACAGAACTGTATAAATTTAAAAAATTACTTGGGTGTATGATATTCCTTAAAAATTATAATATTATTATTTTGAATTTGAGAATTAGATTAATTCTATATGTATTTAAAGTGTTTCGGTCACAGTGTCTTCACATTAAACCAAACTTTTATTTTTTTTTTTGGAACTATTTATAATTATTTGTAACTAATTTTTTATTTTGACTGTTTGTCATGAACGTGTTTGAGTTTGTAATAGACAAAATTGAGCCATTCATTTACACAGAGACACGAAAACATGCACACTTATTGGTAATATGCACTGACTGGCTGCTGTCATCTTTATTTCTGCTTTGTAATCAGCTGTACTATTATTATTGAGTGAAAATATCCAGAGCTTATCATCATTATTGTCATACATTTTTAAAGCAATCTCGATATATTATTTATTGCCCATACTTAATTCAGGCTATTTATAGAGCATATTTGACAGGCAATTTACAGATTCCAATGTGAGCTACCTAGTGCACACTGGCCTAGAGGATCTCTATGGAGTCATACTAAAGTATTTACATTGCATATTAATTATAGGTGGTTCTAATGAGGAGCAGTCAGTTGTGGGTATTAAACTTCTACACCCTTTCAGAATAGACAAACAATCCCCTGTGAGGCACCAGGTTCAGAACTAATGAACTGTTATCTTCAGGGCCCTGGAGGACAGATTTTGTCCCACTCCTTTTAACAGATCCTCTCCATGCAACCTTGAGTTAATGCCAAAGAGCCTGATTTTGATCTCATCTGACCACAACACTTTCACCCAGTTCTCCTCTGAATCATTTAGATGTTCATTGGCAAACTTCAGACTTCAGGTTGTACATGTGCTTTCTTGCGGGCACTGCGTGATGTCAGTCCTTGGTGGCGTAGTGTGTTATCAATTGTTTTCTTGGTGACTATGGTCCCAGCTGCCTTGAGATCATTGACAAGATCCTCCCGTGTAGTTCTGAGCTAATTCCTCACTGTTCTCATGATCATTGATACTCCACGAGGTGAGATCTTGCATGTAGATTAACAATTATTTTGTGTTTCATCCATTTGCGAATAATCGCACCAACTGTTGTCACCCTCTCACCAAGCTGCTTGGTGATAATCTTGTAGCCCATTCCAGCATTCTACAATTTTGTCCTTTGGACAGCTCTTTGGTTTTGGTCATGGTGGAGAGTTTGGAATCAGATTGATTGATTGCTTCTGTGGACAGGTGTATTTTATACAGGTAACAAGCTGAGATTAGGAGCAGTCTCTCACTGTTATAAACCTACCATTAAAATGATATACTGATCTTTTTTTTTTTTTTTTTTTTTTGTCAGTGGGCAAATGTACAAAATCAGTAGGGGTTCATTTATTTAAAATGTGACCTTAAAGGTAAAATTATGTTAAAGTTAATGTTCACACTTTTGTTTATGGTCCAATAACTACAACTGTATAATTTTGGCCACCACTGTATATGTATTATCATAAACAAACATCTAAACATCATCGAGAAAGTCTGGTCTCAGCAATCCTGGCCATCTAGAGTCTCTTTAACGATTCCCGATGCGTGACTTTTACTGAAGTATAATCTATAGCCTTCTTAAATGCATCTTTAAAAAGGTGTTACTGAGGAGTCCTAAAAGATAAAATAGAGTCCACATCTACACAGTGGTCTTCCTCATTTATGGCAAGTGAAATTCTTATTTCTGGAAAACTTTGCACATTTCCATGGTCCGGCGTTAATCTCGGTCCAAGACCACTAGGAAATGCATTACAGATTTCTTACTTCAATTTTGAGACAAGATGTACAGACTTCAACCCTGTCAATTCTCGAAGCATCTAGAAGATGTCCAAGCTTCTGAACACTCTTCCTCAGTAATCTCCTTACACTTACGGAAGACAACAATCTTGTCTCTTTTTAATCTCTTGGATTAAAAAACAACATTTCCTCTGGAGTCCAGTGTCCTTGATCATTCACATCTCGCTCCACTCTCAAAACCACGTGCTCATAAAAAAAAAACACTTTCAGTTTTGGCCGATGCCACATGTTTGTTGTAAAGGAGTCTTTGCACAGCTTGTATCCTGAACGTCCGGATCCTGGCGTCGGCTGTTGTCGTGGGGATCGCAAGCGGATTTAGCTCCCAGGGTTCGGAAGTGTGCAGTGCGGTTCCTTCCCCCCAGAGAGAGAGCCTGGGGCTTCATCTATTTTCCTCTGAGGAGGTTGATGGTAATGGAGCAGGAAGTAGACGCTCTCCTGAGGAAGGAGGCCATCGAGGTGGTCCTTCCTCTCTCAAGAGAGTCCGCGTTCTACAGCCGCTACTTCATTGTTCCAAAGAAGGATGGAGGGTTGCGTTCCCATCATAGATCTGCACCTTTTGAACCGCGCCATCAAACCGTTTCGGTTCAAAATGCTCACTATACCTCAGATCATGACTCAAATCAAGTCTGAGGACTGGTTTGTCACCATAGATATGCATACTTCCATATCTCCATTCTTCCTCAACAATCACTCTCACCCCGCACTTTCACCAAGTGTGTGGATGCTTTCCTGGCTCCTCTGTGACTCCAGGGTATCCGCATACTGAACTATATCAACGACTGGCTGATTCTAGCTCAGTCGCGGCAGCAGGCGATTCGGCAGTGAGATGCTGTCCTCGCCTGTTGAAAGAGCTGGGGTTAGGACTAAATGCCAAGAAAAGTGTGTCTCCATTACAGAGGACCACTTACTTGGGCGTGGTGTGGGACTCGACAATGATGCAGGCACGTTTGTCTCCTGCTCGTATCGATCCGATTCTCACAGTAGTCAAGAGAGTGAGAGAGGGCCAGTCACTGTCAAACAGTTTCAGAGACTGTTAGGTCTGATGGCAGCTGCGTCCAACTTGATATCTTTTGGCCTGCTGTACATAACAACGGACACCTCCTTCACAGGCTGGGGAGCGGTCATGAGTGGCCGCTCTGCCCAAGGTCTGTGGGAAGGTCACCATCTCATGTGGCACATCAATTGCCTGGAGATGCTGGCTGTGTTTCGAGCGCTGAAACACTTTCTCCCAGACCTCAGGGGCCATCATGTGCTTGTTCACACGAACAACACATCGGTGGTCTCCTATATCAACCGGTAGGGGGGTCTGCGTTCATGTTCCCTCAGTCCACCGACTCAGTTCCCTCCTATGGAGGGAATTTGACCAGGCAGAAGTGGATCTGTTTGCGTCACACGACACGACACACTGCCAGCTCTGGTTTTCACTCATGCGTCCAGTCCCACTGGGGTTGGACGCCATGGTGCAGACGTGGCCGAGGCTCCGTCTGTACGCTTTTTCCCCGATCGCTCTGCTCCCGGGAGTTCTGGAGAGAGTACGCCAGGACGGGGTCAGTCTCCTGTTAGCCCCGTTTTGGCCGGCTCGAGTATGGTTCTCGGACCTAGTGGCCCTCCTAGACGGCTCTCCCTTCAAGATTCCGCTCAGGAGGGACCTTCTCTCTCAAGCGGGCGGTACCATCATTCCTGGAGTTGTGGAAGTTGTGGGTGTGGCCTCTGGGGGACACAGCTCATAGCTTCTGGTCTCTCAACTGTGGTTGTTGAGACCATACTCCAATCCAGAGCTCCCTCCATGAGGAAGCTGTACACCTTGAAGTGGAAACTTTTCACTTCCTGGTACGGACAAACGTAACGTTTGAAATTAATCAATAGTTCCAAATTAATAAATTGTTTGTCCCCAATTTAGTTTTCCCCAATTTAGTTGTTGTCCCCAACTGAGCAAGCCATAGGCAACAGTGGCAAGGAACCAAAACTCCATCTGTGACACTGATGGAGAAAAAAAAACCTTGGCAGAAACCAGGCTCAGTCGGGGGGGGTCAGTTCTCCTCTGACCAATAAACAAGTAGTTTATACTCCCATACAGACCTGTAGAGGTGGTCTATATGTACTGACCCACCATCTGGGTACAAACTGGATCAAGGAAAACTGCAGTGGCCAACTGTTCAGGATTCATACTGGATCTGACCTCGGAATAAGCAGGAGACAGACAATATTAGCATAGATTCCATTTTTCTTGCATCAGGTGTTATGGGAAGTGTTCCCGGTTCCGGTTGACCTAATTAATGCAGCCTAACAATCCTTTAACGGATTTGAATATTAGAAATATTTAAATGTGTTATGTGTAAGCCAGGTTAAAGAGATGGGTCTTTAGTCTAGATTTAAACTGACTGAGTGTGTCTGCCTCCTGAACAGAATTAGGTAGATTGTTCCATAGTTTCGGTGCTAAGTAAGAAAATGATCTGCCACCCGCAGTTGATTTTGATATTCTGGGTATTATCATTGTCCGTTGGTCTGGGGGTGAAAACCTGATGACAAATTCGAAGAGGCCCCAATCTGTCGACAGAATTCTTGCCAAAAACGGGAGACAAACTGGGGACCCCTATCAGAGACCACGTCGACCGGAAGACCATGGATCCGGAAGACATGGTCAATTAGTTTGGGCAGGGGAATGAAATGAACCGCCTTGGAAAAGCGATACACCACCTTGAGAATAACGGTGTAATTTCTTGAAGGGGGTAAGCCAGAGACAAAATCTAAGGCTATGTGTGACCAGGGACGAGACGGAATAGGTAGAGGTTGGAGTAGGCCTACAGAAGGACGATTGGAGACCTTGTTCTGGGCACAAACAGAGCAAGCCAATACGAACTGCCTGACGTCCTGACCAACAGAGGGCCACCTCCTGACTCCTGGATGGCAGGCAACCCTAGATTCATGACCCCACCGAACGCCTGACGTGAGCTTAACCTCTTGGCCGAACAGATATATTCTAAATTTTTATGATCCGTCCAGACCAAGAAGGGAAGCGCTGACCCCTCCAACCAGTGACGCCACTCACCCAAGGCCAACCGAACCGCCAGCAGCTCCCAGTTGCCAATGTCGTAGTTCCGTTCTGCTGGGTTGAGACGATGGGAGAAAATCGGTAATCTATGCAAGGACGCAGAGAGCCATCCTTCTTCTTAACGAGGAAGAACGCCAGCAGGGGAAGATGAGGAGCGAAATGAGACTGGCTTTGAGGGATTCTTGAATATATTTGTCCATAGCCTCTCGTTCAGGACCAGACAGGGAAAAGAGACAACCCCTGGGCGGAGAAGTGCTTGGGAGGAGGTCGATGGCGCAATCGAACAGCTGGTGGGGAGGAAGTGAGGTGGCCCGGGACTTGCTGAACACCAGCCGCAGATCATGGTACTTCCCTGGGACCCCAGTGAGATCAGCCGCCTCATAGGAGAAACAGACAGAGAGGGAGAAGCAGTACCTAGACAACACGCATGACAAGACTGACTCCAAGACAAAATCTGGTTGCGGGACTAATCCACATGAGGGCCATGCTGAACCAACCATGGGTGCCCCAGAACAAGACAAGCATGAGGCGATTCCAGGAGGAACAGCATAACCGACTCACGGTGATTGCCCGATACAACAAGACTTACACAGGGGGTGGTGTGGGTGATGGTGGCTACGGGCTGACCTGAGAGACGCCAGACAGTGACAGGAGAGGAGAGGGGAATGACAGGGATGCCCCAACTTCTGGCCGTGCGGGAGTCTAGAAAGCTGGCTTCAGCGCCAGAATCTACCAAGGCCTTGCAGGAATGGACCGAATCTTGGTAGGTGATGGTAGCAGGAAACTGGGTGCGAGACTGAGGGGAGATAAGAGGAGAAACGCCCACCAGGACTCCCCGGTTAGCTAGTGGGATTTGGCTTTTAAAGGACACAGTGACCGGCCTCCCCGCAGTAGAGGAAAAGTCCCCTAACCAGCCTTTGTTGTTTTTCTTGCGCATTCAAGCGAAGCCGACCCAATTGCATGGGCTCCGGCTCAGCCAGGGATGATTGAGGAGGTGGGTTACTCTTAGAAGGTTGGGTGTCTTCCAACCTCCAGGAAGAGCGAGGCAGTAAAAGAAGGCGGCTTTTGACTCGAGTGGCCGTACTGTCAGAAAACAGGCGGGATCCAATTGCAGATGAAACCAAATAAAGTCTTTATTTGAAAACTGAGCAACGAAAAGTTCAAAAGTTCAGAGAAGATAGCAGGTCAGCAATCACAATAGCCAGCGAATAATCAGCGAGAGGATAAGTCAGCCGCAGCCGGGCACTCGAAGAGAGAGGCGGCGAGACGGCGATGTCAGCCGCTGCTTAGTTCCCAAGGAAGCGCTTTGGGTGAGCGGAGAGTTCGGGAGGGGCTGCTGCCGTGAGGAAAGGAAATCCAGACTGGAGAGAGCCAAGACAGAGTAGAGGTAAATCCTGGGGGCAGGCAGGGAAAAAAAAGACAACGCTTGACCGGCAAGATAAAAACTGACTGGGTAACTGGCTAGACAGCGTGACAGTAATTCTTGGATCAGAAGTTACGGACTGACACATGACAGAACACACAAGGTCATAATAAAGGGGAGATAATGAGGACAAAACAGGGTGCAGGTGATGGGGAGAACGAGTTAACAAGGATGACAAGAGGGGCGGGGAAGACACCACAATGACAGCGAAGCACATGGCAAACTGTCAAAACAAACAGCCATGTGCTCCAGGACAACAAAAGCACTCAAACAACAAAGACAGCAAACACCTAGGCAGACCCCACCAAGATCGTGACAATATAGCTGTCCTGAAAGTGAAAAACCCTGCCTTATCCCTCTCGTGACTGGTATTGGTGCACTTAATCCACCACCTACTTTAACCATAACAGAAACATTACTATACAACCTCCGAATGTAAGATATGAAATTATCACCAAACCCAAAGTTCTTCAAAACATTAAAAAGATATTCATCAACTCTGTCAAATGCTTTTTCATGATCCAATGACAGAATTCCAATGTTGACATGATTAGTCTGATTAAAACCAATAACATCCCGCAATAAAAGATTGTCCATTATAGATTTTTTAAGGTATGCAATAAGTTTGATCATTGTGAACCCATAAGTCTAAACAATGTTTCATTCTATTGGCTAAACATTTTGGAAATATTTTGTAATCAGAACATAACAAAGAGACTGGCCTCCAGTTCTTAAGAAATCCTAGGTCCCCTTTCTTTGGGTGCAAGGATAACACTGCTCAACGACAACTTGTCAGAAGGGGTTCACTTCTAATACAATCCATCACTTCATATAAATCTTGGCTTATTATATCCCAGAAATGTTGATAAAAGTCCACAGGTAAACCATCAATTCCAGGACTACGTCCAATATGTAACTGATGCATTGATTCTGTAAGTTCTTTAAAAGTAATTAAAATGTCCAGTGTCCTTTTCTGTTCATCCTCAAGCTGAGGTATCCTGACAGCGAAGATGATACATCTGTTTTGGATGCACACAGTTCATTTCAAGATTGAAAAAGAATGTACTTGGGGCATCCATATCTTTGATAGAGCAAAACTTAGCCCCTATCAATGCTCCTTTTGCTTGCTCCTTTAAAGGGAACTTAGCTCTTGTTTTTTTCTTATTTAATACATCACTCTGTACCCTCTCATTATTAACTACAATATGTTTATCCAAAAACTCAGTGTCATTCTATAAAGATTTCACTGTTGTTTTAACCATGGTTGATATATGAAAACCATATTTTTTACAAAATATTTGTATATTTCCCACATCCCAACACAAATTCTCAAATGATGACTTCTTTAACTTCCAATTATTCCAAAACACTTTTCACAAAAAACATTCACAAAATCACAAAAACAACTATTATGTAATAACTTTACATTCAGATGGCAGTAATAATTAGACTTTAATGTTTTCTTTACATTTAAAACCAAGATAACCATATAGTGGTCTGAAAACCCATTTGGAGGCAAACATCTATTACTTTGTTGTTCCACATTTTCTTCAAAAAAAAAAAAAAAAATAATAATAATAATATATATATATATATATATATATATATATCCAGTCTTGCACCACAAACCCTATCATCACACACTTTCAACCAGGTATACTGTCTGACTTTTATATTTCTCATTCTCCAAACATCTGTTAATTGAAATCAATGCATAATTTTTAACAGTGAAACCCCTGCTTGACTATGAGGCTCTTCCCCATTCCTGTCCACTGTAAAATCTGTTGTGCAATTCCAGTCTCCCCCAATTACAAAACACTCACTATCATCATGCTTCTTAATAGCATTTCTTAAAATCATAAAAGATTGCCTCTCTGGGCCACTGTTGGGGGCATAGACATTAACAAAAACAAATACAGTTTCCTCATATTCAGCTATTAATAATCTTCCTTTAACCACTTCTTCAGCATTTTAAATATTAACATTCATGTTTGCAGAAAATAAAGTAGCCACCGCAGCACTATTATGTGTTCTGTAGGATTACAAATTTAAGAATCTGTTTAAGATCTGAAGATCCTACATCCTGTTGTAACATCATATGAAATACTAAGGTGAAGTACATTGTAATTAGTTTCTAAGAAGATCAAGTCAGGCAGCTTAGGGGTCTGAGACATTAACCTTTGTCTTTATGTATGTTCTGACCATTTGGGCAGGGTCCCATGTTAAGTTCAAAGCACAGCATTTGAAGGTATGGTCGATACTGTTTGGCTGATTTGAATGACACTGTGCTGATGAGATCAAGAGTAGGAACGTTCTGGTTATGGGGGTTGATTTCCTGTATTGTCTTTAGAAGTGGTCACTTCTGTAAGGTCAACACTTTTAAGGACTGCCCACTGAATGCCTATATAAACTACAATGTATGACAGCCTAATTCGGACATCTTGATGACTACAGCAATGCGCAGCGTGTCTCAATAAAGAACTCTGCGAAAGATACCCAAGAGCCTCCTGGTTCTTTGCTTCAATGAAGAAATAAGTTTTCTACAGTTCCAAGACTCAAAGCAAATTTGCCTTCCCACCACATACCCCATTCAATTTCATTAGCCTTATTAGTATGTGTTTCTTGTAAAAAAGAAAATTAATCTTTTTAATACTTAAAAATTCTGAAATCAATTATAGTTTAACCCCTATCTCTGCCACCATTAATATTTAGAGAACCCACCCTTAAAGCATCCATAAAAAAATAAAAACATACAAAAGGACAGGAAAAAATAGAAAAGAGCAAAAGACACCATGTGATATTTTGTCATTTTAATATTATTAAGAAACAAGTTTATCCTTTCGCAATTTTGTTACCATCTTCTTCAGGCGAAATCTCTTTTTCTTATCCAAAGCCTCATAGCTGACTGTTCTTTGAAGCAACAACACTGAACTAACAAATTTCTCTGTGTCAGGAAAAATAAAATCACATCAACAGTCTTACCAAAAGTGGTATCCAGAAAGTAATTTATCTCATGTTAAGTATACACCTCTCCAGCTAACTGTGATCCCATATCAGACATCTCAGAAAGTGTGTCATCATCTTTTGCATTACAATTTTACAATTTTACACTCACTGTTCTCTACAGCCGGAGACAGCACATTCTCAGTTTCATTCATTGCCACAGTGCTAAGCGTGGCGTTCTCCCCACTAGTCCTAGCTTTATGTGGGCATGTTTGTCTCTTATGACCAACATCCCCACATTCAAAGCATTTCAAACTCCCGGTAATAGCATAAATCATGTAAGCCTTCCCTTCATGCAATACTCTAAAAGACACATCTAAATTCAAAAACATGAAACCTGTCTTCCGAAAGACATTACGTTTTAACGTTTCATTTTTACAGCCAAGTGGAAGCGCTTTAATTGCGCTAGCAAACTTTCCGTAATGTGAAAGTCCTCTCTCTATTTCATCATTCGAAAATAAAGGGGGGCACATAAGATACAGTTACCTTAGTGGTCGGCGCCACAAGTGGTGAAACAACAACAAATTCTTCATTTACCACAATTCCATTGCTTATCAAATGACTCACTTGAACCTCATCCTTCACAAAACCCACCACAGCCTTGTTCATACATGAAGCTAACAAAATATTCTCATATCCAATCTTTTCCAACAGCCATCAGCACTTTTTCCACAGTCACACTGCTTGCCAGAACACACCTGACTCCATGACGAAGGGACACAGGTGGCGTCATCCCCACCGAGGGAGACACCATCCTATTCCCACACAAACTCCACTAATAGTAAATGCGAAGTGGCACTTGAAAAAGAAATATACAGTGCATATATATATATATATATATATATATATATATATATATATATATATATATATCAGTAGTCTTTTTTTTTAGCTTTTTGTTCAAAATGTTTATTTTTAATTATGAACCACATTCAAGTGTTTATAAAAAAGGAATGCATAAAGCTAGAATAAAATGTTTTTGTTCACAAGCAGATAACCTGTTCTTCCTGTATGTTCAGATATTCATATAACAAAATATATACAAATTAATACTTAAATAGGGACATACTAGTATAAAGTATTATGCAAATTTCACTTAAAGAAAACTTATGAGTATACTTGCAGTATAAAACTACTAAACTAGTAGTTTACTGATACTATACTGTAAAGTGTACTAATTATTTAGTATTATTAGTATTATTATTTAGTATTATTTAGTATTTAGTATAAGTTCACTTTTAGTATACTTGCAGTACAAACTGAAAACTTGAAAGATGTGAACTAGTTGTGTACTCAAAGTTTACTACTGTTATGCTTAAAGTATACTTAAAAGTATACTTTTATATATAATAAAAAGTGGGACAATTTAGTCTCAAGGAGTATTAAAATAGTACATTTAAAAGTATACTACTAGTGCATTGATATTTGTATACTTACTACATAAAGTATACTTAAAAATATACCTGAACTTTACTTAAATATACTTAAAATAAACTTGAAGTATACTTCTTTTTGATAAGGTTTGGAGTATAAAAAATGGAATGATGTGCTGTACAAAAATTTGTTACAGAATTCAAAAATTGGTGCTTTATTGGAAGATGTAGCATATTTACAGTGAAGGACTAAAAAAAAGGAAAGAAAATAAAAGAGCAACAATGTGCTTATTTGGCTACAACTAGGGACGGCTGAAATGAAACTGACGTTTTGACAGTGTCGAGATCTAGAAGCACAGATGTTTCGAAACACTGCTCTGAAGTGTGATTTGAAACACCCATATTACGTGACAAAGCATCAGCGAGGTGTGTTTCACAAGCATTTTGAGACATGGTATACCTGCTGAACCTGCGTTTGATTGACAGGGTCGGGAACAAACTTCACAATCACACACCTGTCTCAACCTAACTCTCACAAAGTATAAAAGGGGATTTAACGCAGCAGAATAATTCATATTTTAAAATAATCTTAATATGTAAAAATGTATGTCAGATGTTGTGTCTTGATGTATTTTATTAAGGTTAATTTTTCTTGACCAAAATAACACCTTTATTCACAAAGAGTTAATTTAGTTGTCAGACAGATGTTACAACACATTACAAGAATAGAACAATAAAAACACAACTTTTAAATGTTTATCATGCTTCACCCAGGATTTGAACTTAAGGTGACAGGCCCTGACAGCATGCCAGTAGTGCACACTAACCCCTCCCCCAAATCAATTGGTGGGTTGACAAACACAAGATATACTTTACAATTTGTCAATTCGCTTAACTGATATGTTGTCAGAACTTAGTAAACTGAGTTCAGCCAGGTGAAAAGGTCTTGGTGTCATTACCAATGAGTGAGAATAAACTGTTGGCTAAGTAGCAAGGCACATATCAAATAAAGTGGAAGGTAGGCCCTGTGACTTATGAGATAGAGATCCCATCCAGGACCCCACCCCTGTAAATCTTCAATGTCACCATGTTGAAGAAGTGGTACGCTCGTCCACACAACCAGACCCTGCACCTGAAGAAGTAAAAGAAACAGCCACAGCCTTTTTTTCATGAGATCCGTGGAAGGAGAGAAGGAAATGGAGGAACAATACCTGCCTGGTCGTCAGGGCAACAGTTTGCTGAGCCTCAAGCACCTGGAATATGGACAGAGGCAGGAACTTCTATAGTGCCTCCCAGCACAATTCTTTATTGAGACACCTGGCATGATCACATCACTCTCAAAGATCTGAACCCCATTCATCATCGAATATACCAGGTTTCAGAGAGACTTCTGCCAGTTATGAAGGAAGAGTTGGATACAATGCAGAGTCTTGGTGTGATTGAACCTTCAACTAGTGAATTGAGTGAGAAAAGAGTGAATCTTATTGTGCTAGTGCCTAAGATAGACAATAGTCTTTGCTTCTATTTTGATTTCTGCAAGCTCAATAAATAGTATGAGCAAATTTGACCCCTATCCTATAATAAGGGTGGTTGAGCTAGTGGAGAGACTTGGAAGAGCAACATATCTCACCACACTTGACCTCTGCAAGGGATACTGGCAGGTCCCACTAACTCCAGAGAGTAACTGCATTTAAGACATTTTTAGTTCTGGGTCCATCCTTTTGGGATTCATGGAGCTCCAGCTACATTCCAAAGGATGATGGACAACATGCAGAAGCTGTAGTGAAGCGACATAACATCTCTGTTCCCTGGATACATATGTAACAAAGACGTTTCCTTTCAATCGTTCACTCTCGATGTCACGTCAGTCATGTGACCGACAAATTGGGATCCCTAACAAAGCACCACGGATGCTGCCCCTTCCAGTGTCCTGTGCGAGCCTTCTATGCTGGGGAGGATTTAACCTTCTTGCACCCCTGAGGAACCTGAAGGTCATGCTTCTCTACTGACTTCCCTTCCACAGGGTAATGGTACACAGCAATAACAGCCACATAGACTTTACGGGTGGAGGGAGAAAGCCTTCTCTCCAACCCCTGCTGCAAGAAGGACAGGACTACTACAGGCATCTTCAGGGGTCCTCTCTGTGAAAATAACAACACTCGTGAAAATGAAGTTGATGATCTTAACTCGCCATTTCCTGATTGGATGTGTCTTTAGAGAGAAATGCATCTTTAGGGATTTTATAATGAAAGAGTTTTTATTTTCTATTTTAATTATTTAGTTTTAAAGTAGTAATTCAAAGCTTTCTACAGTTATATTTATCAAGTCAGTGAGGCTAGTATTCGCTGAGTTTCGGATTATCAGAAGCGCTTCTGCTCAAGACTGAACTGCAGAAAGCACATCCTTATTATTTTTCTTTATTTTATAAAAGTACAATGTTTGGATGCTATTGTGAGTGCACACAAATAAAAGTAGACCCTTTACAGTTCTGAACAATGTTTTACTCTTACCTTTATGAGCAAAAATGATGGCGTATTTTGAAATGTTTCCAATGCAAGTGTGTATGCATCTAATAGCGCACATTTATATAGGTTAAGCATTTAAACTGACGCTGTGATATGCTTGAGCTGTTTTATATCTATACATTTAATTTTCGGAGATGAACAGGCTGAGCTGCTGCCGTTGCCGGCCAGCATGCCGTGGCAGGATGTGTCTGATGGCCTCAGTCTGATTCTGTGCAACAGACAACTGCTGGGCAAAGTTCTCCACCACAGAGGCCAGTCTGGGACATGGGGAGTGTTTAGGAACCTGTTCTTATCGGTCTCCCTCATGTTGACACAGCCAGAGATGGTGCTCCTGGACCACCAGAGTCAGAGATGGGCACTCGAGTTGTGATTTGGACTCAAGTCGCATTTTTATAGACTTCAGACTTGATTTCAGACTCGACCTAAAATGACTCCAGACTTGACTCAACTCGAGGAAAATGACTTGTGAATATTTTAAAAGCAACTCGAGTCTTTCATCTTTTAATACTTATATAATAGATATTTAATAGATAAAAATATATTTATCTATTAATAACCTATGACTCTGACTGTTCAAACCAGATGTGACAATACATTTCTGATCTACATTTAGCATTATTAGCCTGTATAGCATTATTATAACTGTAGGCTAAGAACATGTCAAAACTAATTATAATTGGGAAAATTGTTGTTAGATGGCTTATATTGAACTTAAACTTTAATACTGCTGGTTATCTTTCTTTTATGCTCAATGAGAATGTTTTGATTACTGTATGTATTTTTAGTAGATAATGCTTTTAAGTAAAATATTAAGTATAGATTTCAGGAGGAAAACCCTGAACAGAAACAGTATTTTTCTTCACATGTCCGTGCATGTATCTAAATGTATA
Source organism: Cirrhinus molitorella (assembly GCA_033026305.1). Taxonomy (NCBI): domain Eukaryota; kingdom Metazoa; phylum Chordata; class Actinopteri; order Cypriniformes; family Cyprinidae; genus Cirrhinus; species Cirrhinus molitorella. The sequence goes on along the minus strand of CM065124.1, from coordinate 30,675,746 downwards.
AATACAATACATAAATATGTAAACATTTATTTATTTATCTTTTTTTGTCCGGACCTCTGCGTGAAAGAAAATATTGAGGCCATGCCTCTTTGAACTTTAATTGAATACCCCTGACTTATATCAAAAAGAAATACTTAATTTGTATGGTTTTGTAATACTGTGTCACATATTTCCGTTTGTATCGTGGTCGATAGGATTCTTATTACAGAATTTGATTACAGTTTTAAACATAGTAATGGATTAAAACATATAACAGGTTAGATGTACATTAACCTTACATCTTAACACCTCTTTAAAAAAAACAGACCATAGATCAGCTTTGTAAATAGAAAAATTTCAATACATGATGATTCTGAATGGGATTGTTTTAGCAGCCATTAAATGACTTGAGACTCGACTCGGACTCGTGACCAAAGACTCGAGACTTGACTCAGACTCCAGCAACAAAGACTTCAGACTTGACTTGGACTCCAGGTTAAAGACTTTAGACTTGACTCAGACTCCAAGTTAAAGACTTGTCAGCATTTGCCGGGAAGAACACTAGATCTAGGCAGAGGCACCAACACCAAAATGGATTCTGGTCCGGAACTCTGCAGCGATCATCCTCCCACAATGACAGCATGACGCTTCCACAAAGGCTGCCTCAGTGTGCTTAATGCCCAGACATGTGAGGCAACACTTGTGACCATTACCCAGCACCAGGTAATGACCGCATCAAGAAACGCAAGCGTGGAAGGGCATCTTTAAAAGACGCGTTAAGTGACCGACTTAAAGGGAACTTGCCTTAAAGTTACACCAGATTTTTTTATTTAGTTTTTAGTAACTTTCAGGAGGTATGTACGCATTTATGCAACACAATATTTTATCACTTTGATAAGAAAAAATTTAACATTCTTCTTTGGTAATTGATCAAGCAGACTTGCTGGAATATTTGCATGTTTTCGTTAATAAATCTGTTAAAAACTGTTAATAAATCTTCTACAGCAAATATTATTATTAATATGCTTAGGTGCGTATTGAATGTTTTTATCTTTTCTTCTACATTAGTATGTATACCTTTATATGTAGGCTATTTATGCACAAATTAAATCACTGGTTTTGAGGCTCAAAGAAATGAACAAGGAATCACTGTAAAATAGAACTGTATACTGAATACTTTACTAAATACTCCTTTTAGATTTGGAGTAGTTAGTCATTAATAAATTACAAAAATAATCACAGTGACGGTTTCTTTTACTCATCTTCTTAAAAGTCCTCAAGCTATTGGACAGATTTACATTTATAGATTTTCCTGGGGGCAATTTTTTGCATTTGTGTGTGATTTTTAGCTAAGCTGAAAAAAAAAAAAAAAATGTTTTTTTTTTTTTTTTTTTGTTACAATCATCAGCTGGAGTGACCTTGAGAACCACCAGGGGCACTCCACCTCAGACTTGCTGTTACAAAGACTCCATCCCCCACAATTCCTTGCCCAGTCTTGTCTGCTGTTTGCCCCTCTGCCTTGTTTGTTATCATTGTTCCCCGTGTTAGTTCCCATGGTGTTTAATTAGCCCCTCCCCCTTTTTATCACATTTGTCTCTCCCTATCTCTACCCTGTGTTTTCCCCTGTGTCTTTGTGAAGTCTTGGTAGCTGTTACAGTGCATCTCTGAGTTTTCTTCCTGTTTCTATGTACCTTTTGTGTTTTTGGACTCTTTGTCTGGTTATTGGATTATTCTGTTGCCTGTATTCCCTGCCTTGTTGTTTTGTAAGAATATTTACCTGTGTTTGACCCTTTGCTTTCTGTATTTACAACAGTTCTGGATTGTCCCAGTAAAGCTGGATCTTCACTTAGTCTCGGAGCAGTAATGTAATACAAGTAAACTGAGGTTTGGAGAACAAAAATTATAACAGAGTTCAGCAGCTTCTCTGTATTGATCCCATGATAAATTATCAGAATAATACACTACCACCATCTTGAATTTACTGACATTTTGAACCTGACTGATAATGTTAAAGAGTAAAGCAATACATCCCAAATTGTAGAAAATTAGCTCAAAAAGCGTGATATTTATAATTAATCATAACTGGTTATAAGTAATTATGAATATTTAAATTAGATCTCAGAATTGACTGTAGCAGAGTCAATATTACAATCATTTGATCTCTTCGTCCACCTTTTAATGAGTGAAATAAGTATTTGATCCTCTATCAGTCAGCAAGATTTCTGGCTCTCAGGTGTCTTTTATACAGGTAAGGAGCTGAGATTAGGAGCACTCCCTTAGTTTGTTACCTGTTTAAAAGACACCTATCCACAGATGCAAGCAATCAATCAGATTTCAGATTCCTGGCCTAGCCAGTCTCCAGATCTTAATACCATTAAAAAATCTGTGAAGCTTGAAGGTTCAAATTGCCCAACGTCAGCCTCAAAACCTTAATGACTTGAAGAGGATTTCCAACTCTGTGATTGCCAACAAGGGTTTTGCCATCAAGTACTAAGTCATGTTTAACGAAGGGGTCAGATACTTATTTCACTCATTAAAATGCAAATCAATTTAGAACTTTTTTGAAATGCGTTTTTCTGGATTTTTTTTTTTTTGGGTTGTTATTCTGTCTCTCACTGTTTAAATAAACCTAACATTAAAATTGTAGATGGGTCATTTGTTTGTCATTGGACAACCGTACAAAATCAGCAGGGAATTAAATAATTTTTTCCTTCATTGTAGGGACTTTTAAAAGTTCCTAGTCAAACCCACCTTTGGGTGTCGGCGCCAACAGCCTTGTGGGCAGTGCGCCGACATACAGCGCCGTTGCGCAACGGGCGTCCTGAGTTCGATTCCTGGCTCAAGGACCTTTCCCGACCCTACCCCCTTCTCTCTCTCCCACTTCGCTTCCTGTCCTTAGTGATCTGTCCTATAATAATAAAGCCAAAAAGGCCAAAAATAAATCTTAAAAAAAAAACAAAAAAAAAAAAAAAACACTTTTGGGTGAAATGGCCAATATCGGGCGTGAATTTTTGTGCAGGAGAAGTTTTCTTTGTCTCCATTTATGGCACATTTGCATGTTTATTGCTGGCCTGGAGAGTTGGTGCAGTTTTACCCAAACTATAGTACAAACAGTATGATGCATTTTGTGATCACATAACGAACACCATTGTTTAGGCAATAAAGAGCAGATCGTTTCGATACCAAGAACTAGAAGATATTAAGGCAGAAATACATTAATATATTGGAATATAAGCATTTGGAGTTTAACTAATACAAACAAGGAGTTATAATTGTGCTAATAGATTAGGGAGTATACATGCAACACATGCATATACAATATCAAGTTTATATTTTTTTAATTATGGCCAAAATACAAAGAATCAGTTTATGTGTGTGTGTGTGTGTGTTATGTGTATTGAAAATGTGTGGGTAAGTCATTGGACAGCCAGGCTTTTGGTGCCTGGTACTGAGTGTGACTGGCTTCTCTTGGAATGCGTTTGAAGTCTAATGGGGGAAACCAGAGAGTTGATCTGTTTAGCATCTTCTGGATAGTGGGGGTGCCATTGGCCATTTAGCACCCATATAAATGTTGTCTGTGGAACCTGAGCCCGTATTCACAAAACATTTTATCTTACCACTAAGAGTTCTCCTAAATTGCAGTAAAAGTTTTTAGCTAAGAGTTTTCTCTTAAAACCTATTAACAGAGCTGCTGACTTTGTTGCTATGGATGATGTCACAATGCTCATTAACTATGTACACAGTGATTGGCTGATAGGGGAGGAGTGTCTGTCAGAGATTTGTTTATAGAAATATTGTAGAGTGTGATATTATGTTGCCATATTCAATCAAGGTTTTTTTTTTTTTTTTTTTTAAAGTGTTGCCACATTCAAATACATTTTTTTAAAATGCAGACTAAGTGTCACTAATTAAACAAGTATATGTTCAACTGATTGTCAGCCTTTTACATGTGTGCTTCTCATAAACAATTAGCTGATATGCATATAAACAGCCTTTTTATTAACAGAATAGAATAATCATGGCTGATAGTAAGATATGCAAACGTAAATGAAAACCAAACTGTATGCAAGAACAGCTGTTACTTCTTGCCTAACTTGAAAACAAGAATATAATCAAATGAAAATTTAGATGTGTGTGGGAAAACATAGGTGTGCAAATAAATGCAGAGTGTTTCTAAAAAGTTTAAGTTCTGAGTCAGATTGCCAGAAATAGCCATTTTAGGATAGTTGGAATTTGGTCTTAGGGACTTAAACTCCTCTTCATTTCTCCTAACGTTGCACAAATTTAGGAGCTAGTTTTAGCGCTAAAACGCTTTATGAAATACTCTTAGAGCAAAAATTTAGGTGTCCTAACTTTAGGAATGACATGCCCATTATTTTTAAGATTTTCTCCTAAATTGGCAAGTTATGAGCTACTTTTAGCCTTAAGATGTTTTGTAAATACGTGTGTAATATATACAATATATATAATATATGCAATGTACACTACCCTCCAAAAGTTTGGAAAAGTGGGCTTTTGGACAATATTGGTATGAATTTTTTTTTTAATTTGTGATAATTTTTTTGCATCTGAGCTGTCAGTTCATTCAAACATTGACTTGATATATTACTCCAAGCCTCCTGAAGGATTGCCCAAAGATGATTCACACTGGTTGGACACTTATTATGGACATCACGGTCCAGTTCCTCCCATAGTAGCTCAATTGGGTTGAGGTCGGGTGATTGGGGAGGCCATTCCATGACAGACATGATGGTCTTCAATGATAATGCCAAGTTACTTTAATATATTTGCACCAAAAAATTATGCCTGATATATGCCTATATCGTCCAAAACCACACTTTGCCTGTCTTTTTTCACAGGGGTGTTTCCAAACTTTTGGAGGGCAGTGTATATGTATATGTATTATATGCAAATGTCAAAACGGCTAAAAGTGTTTCTAAGTCATAAGGCCCAAACAAACATCAATGATCCTAAGCAGACGCTACATAGGTTTAGTTTAAAAACAGGTTTAGTTTGGTCACAAAATAAGAATTGAGGTAATTTAAATTAAATTAAAACTGTGTGGCAGAGATTTAACCAAGCAAGAGATCAAAATAACAGCTAGATGAAACATTAACATATGACTGAGCTCTACAAGAGCAAATGTCAGTGTATGAATTGTCGTGAATTAGCTCAAAGGGAAAATATTAATAATTAATCATAACTCGTTATAATTAATTATAATATTTGGATAATTCAAAATAATTATTTTGATGAAACAGAATTCACATTACAATCAGTTGACCCATTAGTCCGGTGAACATTCATGGTAAATTCATATGTATTCACAGAAAAAAACTATTTTCTTGGTTGCAGAAAATAACTTTGTTAAATACTAATGCATTAGAGCACGTAGCTTTGATCGGAAATCATAAAGTGACATTTTGCAATGCAGAATCAGAAACTCATGTAATTTGTGCACAAGAACTTTATTAACTACAGGCTAACACGTAACTAATCTAAACAACACATATACATACACACACACACACACACACACACACACACACACACACATCAGGCATACATGGTAAGGCTAAAAGGGGATGTATAGGTACAGAAGAGGGAGAGGGGTTTGTCAAAGTTAACCATCTCTAAAAACCATCAGTTTCTAGTTCAAAGCACATTATACGATAGCTTACATCAGGCCTCTGTCTGGTACAAGGTATTATACTTGCATTTGACCTGGCTGTGGGACGAGGGTCTCGAGAAGCCTTTGAAACAGGTCCGGATGGTTCCATTTGATGGCTGGAGTTGCAGTTTCTTGAAACTCCGAGGTTGTCCTTGAGTTTGTTGTGCTCAGGAGAATCCTCCCTCCTGGGTGAGCACATGGCTTTGTGCGAAATGGGGTTTGCTGGCATTGTGGGACGCAGCGGATGCGTAGGCCACAATCCAGAGATGAAGATGTAGAGAAAGGATTGTCTGGTCGAGGACATTTCCATGATGATGAGCTCCAGGGATGAGTGAAACCAAACTCCAGTGTTGTAAGTTTGAGTCTTGTGATCAAAAGCCATTTCTATGGTTAGGAAGGCTGCCTGTGGCTGGGCCATAGGCCCGTGGCCATGTCGTGGAGAGCCTCCACGCAACAAACAATCTGAAGATTTTGCAGAAGAGAGGGCGGAACTGTGCGTGAGCCCTTTAAAGTCTGGAGAGAGTCACAACTTCCCAAATGGGTTCGACCAATGAGAAGGCTGACTTCCTCAGCGGGAGGTCAGAAGACTGGGTCCTCATTTACGACCCCTTTGTTTCCGAGGCATGGCATTTTGCATATGTAAATCAATAGGGGTTCAGGCCAAAAATACTAAGGATTCTTAGAACACTAATATGTCGCGCAGATATCAACATCTAATACACACCATCTTTTAGATAATCTAAATACAATTTCAACGAGACCAAACACAATTATACTGCATAGAAATCTGCATACTTGCAGATGCCTGCATACTTCGCCATCGTAAACTGAGGTTATCAGTGGTTGCTACGGCGACTAGGTGTTATTTGCTCTAGGGGGGTTGAAGACCAGAACTCCACATTTCGCTGGCTTGCTGGTTTTAGAGACGATTTGTTAAATGTAACAAATAATTGTGTGTCTGATTGGTCCAGATGCTACAGATAAACCCCCTTTCGAACGTTGTTGTCTGTCCAATAGACAACGGCGATCGACGTTAAAGGTGCCGAGCAATCAGACAGGCACCTGCCATTCACAGCTGGAAGGGTGGCTCTTTGGCCATTGGTGCTTCCAGGAGTGGTTGTTTTGCCGTGGTTGATGCTGTCAGGCAATATATTGTAGTGATGTAAGCTGTAGAAAGGGGCGGGTCCTCGAGCGTGTACAGCAGGTGTTGGGGCAGGTGCTGTTATCTAGTATGCTGTCTGTGGTGCCTGCAGTTCGGAAGAGCTGGTTGGACTCTCATTTGTGAGAGGGCAGGCGGTTCCAGGGGGCGCAGGGAGATTTGTAGTGTGAAGGGAGTTTCAGGCTGAGCTAGTGAAGGTGGCAGGAGGGCAGCAGGTGTTTGTTAGCCCTCTGTTCTGCTCGAACTTCATCAAAGGTCTGACGTTAGCAGTGTCGCTTGCCTGAGTTGTGCTGATAGAAGTTCTGCTGTTGGGCATGTGAGCCGTTGCTCTATCCAACGTTGTCTGGCTGCTCCTGGGGTGTCGACTGATTTGCAGGATGCTCCTACTTTGGAGGAGTCTGATGCTGTGTTGCATTGGGCAAGGAGTCAGCAGTTTGTCCCTTTCAACATTCCTCAGTTGAGTTCTTTGCTAGTGTTAGCAGCTCCTGTAACTCAGAAGTAGGCGTGTCCAGCTGCTCTCCTTGTTCCGCAGCTGTCTCAGACCTTAAAAGTCTTTCGATTATGGCTGGATCAGCCTCTAGCTGATCTGTGAGGCTTTGAGCATGTGTCCGCTCCTTACGGGACTCTGTGACCAGTTACGTGAAGTTGTTTACACTCTGGTTAAGGCCCATGAGGTGGCTAAGGTTGTGATAACCTTGGTCCGCCCAGCATAGCTGTAACTCTGGCTTGGGTCAGGTGTCATTGGCCCTCTTCTCTCCTTGTCCAGTGACATTTCCCTCAGGTGCTGTGGGTTGTCAGCACCCCTGGGCAGAACAGTGTTCCTTTCACTGACTAGTCAGTGTTCAGGTCGCCCACCTGGGAGGATAGGCTGAGCATCTGTGAGATGTTACCATTCTCATGGTGAGGGTAAAGGTATAAGGCTAATGCACCACCCTGAAGAGCTACAGGCTTAATTGTTCAGTTAGCGTTATAACATACAGCTTGTTGTTTCGGGCAAGGTTTGCTAGTGAAGTGTCTTCTATGATTAATGTCTTAGCTGTGGATGCTAGGATGTTAATATTTTGTGGTTCTGAGAATCTCTCTTGTATGGCGTACCCGAGATCTAATAAATGACTTAAGATAGTTCTTATGGTCAAAGTATTTCTCAGAATCTCCTGATGACTCACAACAGGCTGAATCTCTTACAAAGTGGGGGAGAGGAAAAAACGGGAAGGAGGACAGTTTCCTATTTGGATTATGCTTGTTACCAGTGTGCCTGAACCACAGTTATGCCCTTGTAATCACTAAGATTACTAATGTAGGAGGGTCACGGAACTTGGTGCACTCATTAAGAATAAGCAGAATCCCAAATGGAAAGTGTCTCTGGTTCCTCCTAGCTCTATGGAGAGTCGAGACCACTCTAGAATAAAAGAGGGGAGTGTAAATAACTCAGGTAAATAATAAATATGTGAATAGCTGGGTGCTATTATCATTAGGACAACTTAAATAAGTGATTCAAACAGCGCAGTGGCCAGAAATTGGGAATACTCAATAGCACTCCTGATTAACCGTTTTGCTTTGATCATCACACCGCAGTTGTTCACCGCTGCTGCCTGTTCAAGACCATTCTATGGGTGTGTCCTTCCATAAAGTTTAGCCAAAGTGCTATTGTCACGAACTGTGCTGTCATGGCTCCCTCCTTTCATCCCTAGAGGGAGCCTTCTCTGTTTTCATGGACAATTAACTCACTACATTTCCCATAATCCACTTCTCATGAACTTCCTGTGTCCTCTCACCTCTCACCCCTGTCGGCCATCTTGCTTACACACACCTGGCAGCCAATACACCTCAATACTCACAGTATAAAAGCCACGCTCACACTCAGTCTCATTGCGAAGTCTTGTTTAGTTTTACTGTCAATTCTGAGCGTTCTTTCCCGTGTTTACTTTCCTGTTGCTGACTCTGTTTGTTTCCTCGTTCCCGATTGTTTTCTGCCTGCCTTTGTGACCTCTGGATTGTTTGTTGGATTATTCTATTGCTTTCTGCCAGCCCTGACCCTTGCATGAACACTGACCTCTCTCTCTGGATTATCTATACTACTCCTGTTTGTTGTTGATTGACCCTGCCTGTTTCACTACGAGTTTTTACAATAAAGCTTTGCACATGGATCCACACGTCTCAGACCTGTACGTTACAGAAGACTTCGCCACCTACGGATCCAACAGCTTTATTCCCTCCCCCAGCTCGACCATGGACTTGTTCAACCAGCTTCGTCAGCTTAAACAACACGGTATGCCCATAGAGGATTTTGTGTATGAATTTTGTGACCCGATGTACAAAGTATCCTTCTATGATGAGAGACTATTTATGGACATTTTTTGTTATGCGCTCGACGAGCCACGCCAGAGCGCAATCACGAGATAGCGGCCTGGCCGGTTCGCGATCTCAAGATGGCGGCTTCCAGAACCCACTCACTTACCCTGAACACAACCCAGAGACTGATATCTAGTCTAGAGGACCTGCCGCTGCACTCGACATGGGCAGCCGGTCTCCCTAAACCAACCAGAACTAAGCTCACTAGTATCACGTCTGCCAAGACCACCAAGTCACAGTTTGCACACAACAAGATGGCCGCCCTTCCTAAGTCAGCACCTGTCATGGCCGCTGCACCAGAGTCAGCACCTGTCATGGCCGCCGCACCAGAGTCAGCACCTGTCATGGCCGCCCTTCCAGAGTCAGCAGAGTCAAGCCAAGTCGCCACAGCTGCTCCGCCTCCAGACTCAAGCCCGTTGCCGCAGCTTCTCCGCCTCCAGAGTCAAGCCCCATCGTCGCAGCTGCTCCGCCTCCAGAGTCAAGCGTCGTCGTTGCAGCTGCCCCGCCTCCAGAATCAAGTACAGACACAGCTTCACTGCCTCCAAAGTCAAGCGTCTTCGCAGCTGCTCCGTCTCCTGAGTCAAGCCCTGTCACAGCTGCTCCTTCCTCTCAGTCAAGCATCGTCATCACAGCTGCTCCTTCCTCTGAGTCAAGCATCGTCACAACTGCTCCTCCAGAGTTAAGCTCCGTCGCAGCTGTTCTGCCTCCTGAGTCAAGCTCCGTCGCAGCTGCTCCTCTCCAGTCAAACCACATTACAACAGTTGTTCCTGAGCCCAGCCCCATCACTGGCTCCACTCCTGTGCCGACCTTCACTGAGGCCATGCTCCTCCTGAGAACTGCTCTTTGGGTTGTCTGGGCCGCGTATACCACCACCGAGTCCTCAGAGGTGGCGGCTCTCTCTGCAGAACCTCTGAGGGTGGCCTCCCCCAAGGAGGTGGCCAAGGCCACAGATCCTCAAGCCGAGGGGGGGGTCGCACCTGCTCCCTGCACGGTGGTAGCGTCCAGCAACCCACACCACTCTGAGCTCTCACCCAGTCCCAGTTTGGTCGCTGAGGCCCTCTTTATGCTGGGTATCCAGCCCAACCAGGCCAGGAGCTTGGGCTCAGAACCTTCTCTCTCTGTGTGTGTATGTCCGTCTATGCTCTATGTTACAGACCTGTCCGCTCCGCCCTGGTGGGATTCCGCTCTGCCCTGGAGGGCTCCTGTCCTGTCTGATCCGCCCTGAAGGGCGTCTGATTCTCTCTCTCTGTGTGCATGTCTGTCTATGTTCTGCGTTTCAGACCCGTCTGCTCTGCCCTGGGGGATCCCGTTCTGCCCTGGAGGACTCCTGTCCTATCTGCTCCGCCCTCGGGGAATCCCGTTCTGCCTTGGAGGGTTCCTGTCCTGTCTGCTCCGCCCTCTGGGAATTCCGTTCTGCCTTGGAGGGTTCCTGTCCTGTCTGCTCCGCCCTGGGGGGATCCCGTTCCGCCCTGAAGTGCTCCTGTCCTGTCTGCTCCGCCCTCGGGGAATTCCGTTCTGCCTTGGAGGGTTCCTGTCCTTTCTGCTCCGCCCTGGGGGGATCCCGTTCCACCCTGGAGGGTTCCTGTCCTGTCTGCTCCGCCCTGGAGGGTGTCTGACCTGCCTGATCCGCCCTGGAGGGTGTCTGACCCGCCTGATCTGCCTGATCCGCCCTGGAAGGCGTCTGACCCGCCTGACTCGCCTGATCTGCCCTGGAGGGCGTCTGACTCGCCTGATCTGCCCTGGAGGGCGTCTGACTCGCCTGATCCGCCCTGGAGGGCGTCTGACTCGTTTGCTCCACCCTGGTGGGTACCTGCTCCACCCGATCCACCCTGGTGGGTGTCTACTCTGCCGGCTCCACCCTGGGGGCTGTCCACTCCGCTGGCTCTGCTCAAAAGAATGTCTGCTCCGCCCTGGTGGTCTCTTGTCCTTCTCCTGCCTTGCCGGCAGCTCCTGAACTATTTGCCCCTCCTAACTCAGTCAGCCCGCATGGACCTGGTCCACCTCGTTGCACTCTGGAGTTTTTGTATCCTTTGACAAGTCATTGTCATGGGAACCAATGCACATTAATGTCAATTCGAACAGCATGTAGCAAATGTCTGTAGGCTTTGAAACGCTTAGTCTGTTAGCAAGTGAGACGTACACTTCTATTTAAGATTTCCTTTCACGCAGCCAAATCTTAAATTAGCTGGCACACACTTGCTTCTTTTCAAGCATGTGTTTTCACCAATGTAAGTCCTGTGCTGACTTGCGCTGAGGCCCTGCCGGGGCCTTCTGGTGCTAACTTGATCCTTTGAGTTTGGTAGGTCAGAGTCGTTGGGATCTTACAAACCCTTTCTGAGGTGGCCTTGTGGTTGTTATAAGCTTTCTGTGTCAGGTCACGCAGTTGTTGCAAAGGCATTGAATGGGGCAGGCCAGAATGCCTAAAACGGTGACTTACAAACAGAAGGCTGTTTGGAGGAAAAGCTTGCAAAGCTGGTGTGCTCCTCCTTCGCAGGTTCATTATGAGCTCTGAAGTAAGCTCGTTGAGGTCTGTGATGGGGAAGTTTCATGCTGGCCCTGTTTGGTGGCTAGGGCAGCGAAAGGTTCACATTCAGACTCTAGGTCTGAAAATTCCTTTAGGATAGCTTGTGGAGTGTCAAGCAGAAGGTTTTGGCTCCCCCCTTTTGTGTCTTGTACAGGGGTGAGTGGGTTTGCACTGCTGGATCTGTGACAGGCAGCAGGGTGTCTATTACTTGAGTCTAGCAGGGTTTCCAGCACAGAGTGCTTCACAACAGTGAATCATTTGTGGCACAATTGTTTCACTTGGTTCGAAACTTTGAGAAGCTTTATCTCTCCCATCACTAGTTTAAATCAAAGTCCATTTGTCTACACGTTCTCAAAGTCTGTGGACTTTGGTTTAAATGTAACACTCTACACTCGCATGCATCTACGCGTTAGCTGAGTGCTAACGGCTATCATTCGAGGTGAGGGCTTTAACTTGAGTGCGTTTAGTGCTGCTAAAGAGCTAGCTTTGGCTACACACAGTTGTTTGTTTACATTAAGGGGTCCTGAGTTGCTAAGAGACCAGTGCACGCTAACAACACAGCCCAAGCGGAGCAGCGATTGGTCCGTGCTATGAGCATGCACAGGAGACTCACATGTGCTCAGACGAGGTGTGTTCAGTCATGGTGCCACATGTAACTCATTCACAAATCAAAACAGCACCACTTCACAGACAAATGGCAACATTACTAGTTAGCTAGGCTAGAGTTATACCATTAGTTCGCTATTCAATTGGATAATCCTAATGATTACAATTATATAGGATAGTTATAAGAGACCTTAATTCTGAGAAATGAGGCTCAAATCACCTTTAAAATAATTATACTGTAACAAGATTCCTTCGTCGCCCAGTTCTAATATCAATGCAAGTGTGATTTATTCACCATGCAGATTAATTAATGCCGCTAATCTGATATTTTTTTCTTAGAGAAGACTTACACATTTAAAACTGAAAGTGGGGATTCCTTCACCCAAAATCAGAATTTATTTATTGTGGTACCATTTAGACAGGATGCTACTGGGATTTCTTCGCCAGAGAAGGCTTACTCTATTAAAACAGAAATTTGGATTTCAATCGCTAATATCTTTATTGTACGATTTAACATGTTTATAGCATTGGAAAACGTTCTACTGCTCATAAACGTAAGCTATATAAGGCCTTAAATCAGGAAAATGTAGAGATTTCGTCGTCAGAGAAGGCATACACCCTACTAACAGAAATTAGGATTTCTTCACTAAGATCAGGTTAGTTTCTTATGGTATAATGCATTATAGCATTGAGGAACTTATGAGAAGCTATATTTTGAAGGCGTTAATAAAATTTACGAGACAAACACACAACTTTGATTCTGACTCTGCTTGCAAATAATGTTTAAACAATTTCCCGCATTCCTCCAACATTCTATCGTGAATTAGCTCAAAGGGGAAATATTAACGAATAATCATAACTCGTTATAATTAATTATAATATTTGGATAATTCAAAAGAATTATCTTGATGAAACAGAATTCACATTACAATCAATTGACCCGTTAGTCCAGTGAACATTCTGGGTAAATTCATATGTATTCACAGAAAAACAACTATTTTCTTGGTCGCAGAAAATAACTTTGTTAAATACTAATGCATTAGAGCATGTAGCTTTGATCGGAAATCGTAAAGTGACATTTTGCAATGCAGAATCAGAAACTCATATAATTTGTGCACAAGAACTTTATTAACAGGCTAAAACATAACTAATCTAAACAACACATATACACACACACATCAGGCATACATGGTAAGGCTAAAAGGGGATGGATAGGTACGGAAAGAGGGAGAGGGGTTTGTCAGAGTTAACCATCTCTAAAAACCATCAGTTTCTAGTTCAAAGCACAGTATACGATAGCTTACATCAGACCTCTGTCTGGTACAAGGTATTATACTTGCATTTGACCTGGCTGTGGGACGAGGGTCTCGAGAAGCCTTTGAAACAGGTCCGGATGGTTCCATTTGATGGCTGGAGTTGCAGTTTCTTGAAACTCTGAGGTTGTCCTTGAGTTTGTTGTGCTCAGGAGAATCCTCCCTCCTGGGTGAGCACATGGCTTTGTGCGAAATGGGGTCTGCTGGCATTGTGGGACGCAGCGGATGCGTAGGCCACAATCCAGAGATGAAGATGTAGAGAAAGGAATGTCTGGTCGAGGACATTTCCATGATGATGAGCTCCAGGGATGAGTAAAACCAAACTCCAGTGTTGTAGGTTTGAGTCTTGTGATCAAAAGCCATTTCTATGGTTAGGAGGGCCGCATGTGGCTGGGCCACAGGCCCGTGGCCTTGTCGTGGAGGGCCTCCACGCAACAAACAATCTGAAGATTTTGCAGAAGAGAGGGCGGAACTGTGCATGAGCCCTTTAAAGTCTGGAGAGAGTCACACCTTCCCAAATGGGTTCGACCAATGAGAAGGCTGACTTCCTCGTTTACGACCCCTTTGTTTCTGAGGCATGGCATTTTGCATATGTAAATCAATAGGGGTTCAGGCCAAAAATACTAAGGATTCTTAGAACACTAATATGTCGTGCAGGTATCAACATCTAATACACACCATCTTTTAGATAATCAAAATACAATTTCAACGAGACCAAACACGATTATACTACATAGAAATCTACTATAAAACATGCATAAAACAGTTAATAAAACAAAAGACAAAGTATCTGAACAGTCATAATATACATAGTGATATATGGGCTATGTGTGTTCATTCACAGAAAGGTTTGTCTGTGAATAAATGAGGAAGAGTCCATTTCTATGAGCATAATGTCTTTCCTATGGGGAGAAGTAAGTAAAAGTTGCAGTCTGCCTGCATACTTTGCCATCGTAAAACTGAGGTTATCAGTGGTTGCTACGGCGACTAGGTGTTATTTGCTCTGGGGGGGGGTTGAAGACCAGAACTCCACATTTCGCTGGCTCGCTGGTTTTAGAGACAATTTGTTAAATGTAACAAATAATTGTATGTCTGATTGGTCCAGATGCTACAGAATGCTCAAAAAAAAAAAAAAAAAAAACAAATATGAAGGTGGCATTTGATGATTCATGTTTATGTCTGCTTGAGCAGTCAATAAGATTAGAATATGATGATGTTATACAGTCCACTCCTGCTCTCCTCCATCAAAATGATTCAAATTGGTTGTCATCAGATCAGGCAGCATTTAAAAAAAAAAAAAAAAAAAAAAAAAAAAAAAAAAACATTTTGTAAAACGGATGTACTCAAAATGAGCAGCAAATAACCTTGCATATTTTGAGATCGTAGTGGACGTGAAGGACTGTAATGCAATAAGAGCTCACTCAAATACAGAAGTGCTAAACCATTCAGGGCTTTATAGGTAATTAGCAGGATTTAAAAACGCATATGATGTTTAATAGGGAGCCAGTGCTGTGATGACAGAACCTGCTAATATGGTAATACTTCTTGGTTTTAGTACAAACTCTAGGTGTTGCATTTCGAACCAGCTGAAGTTTGTTTATTAAGTGTGTAACACAACCAGCCATTAGAGTATTACAATAATCTAACCCTGAGGTCATGAACGCATGAATTAACGTTTCTGCACTTGCCATTGAAAGCATAGGTCATAATTTAGATATATTTTTGAGGTGCGGTTTTACAAATTCTACAAATATGGCTTTCGAAGCAAAGATTGCTATATCACACCCAGGTTCCTATCTGATGACGAAGAATTGAAAGAGCAGTCATCGAGTGTTAGTGTTCAAGGTCATTAAATGCAGAGGTCTTTTTTTTCATCAGAATTTAACAGTAAGAAATAACTAGTGTCCAGTTTTTTTATATCAACTATGCATTCCGTTAGTTTTGAGTATCATCAGCATAACAGTGAAAGTTAACACCATGTTTCCTAATGATATCTCCCAAGGGTAACATGTAGAGCGTAAAAAGTAACGACCCTAGTACTGAACCTTGAGGTACTCCATACTGCACTTGTTATTGGTATGATACCTCTATATTCACAGATTGATGGCGGTCAGATAAGTAAGATTTGAACCATGCCAATGCACTTCCTCTAATGGCAACATAATTTTACAGTTTATTTAAAAGAATGTTGTGGTCATAATGTTGTGGTCTAATGAAAGCATTCTCAGTTTGGAATTTTTTGTACACGTCATGCATGGTTTTGATTTGCCAACTATGCAAACTCTAAGTCTAAGGATTATCCATGAATTTTCCCAAAATGGTAGCTTGAGAGTAAATTGTGCAAGATGCTTCTTGGCTTCTAAGCTGTGCCAGTAGTTCAACCAGTTGTGCATTCAAATGTTGGAAATGCTACCGCAGTTGTCTGATTAAAAAATATGAAATAGCAACCAAATTTCTTTGAAAAAACTGAGAGAGTGCAGACAAAAAACAAACTCATAATTCAATGAAAATGATCTAGGATTTTTCCCACAAGGTTATACAGTATACCTCATAATCACAAAAGGAAACTGCATGGAGAGCCATATTTTTCTGCAACCTTGATGGGTAGAAAGTTTGATAATAATGTTTTGGTTTTGTTTGAATAGCAAATTGTTCATCTTACCTCTTGACATGATAAACTTGTTGGATCACTTGTGTACAAGTCATATTTTAATGGTTTGTGTTGTATACATATTAACATGCATGTATTCATGGATAATTATGTATTTTACACTATTCTCCTTGACTAGACGACATCCTATGTAAAAAGTGGCACAGCTTACCCCACTCTTCTCCATACTGTTTACCTTCACCATTAATGAGTAACCCAGTTAACAGAATTTTACATTTTAAATCCCATTGTTTCATTGTTTGTTCCCATCAGAAATGGTAGTTTAATAAATTGTTTCTCACTTTTCCCAGTGTGGTTCTAGCAGTTCCAATATTGTTATATAATGCTTCATCTTTGTTTTTTCCCTAGCTCTTTTCAACCTCATCCCAGTCGGCTTGAGGGTGGTGGCCATTCAGGGAGTCAAAGCAGGTTTCTACATTGGCATGAATGCGGAGGGCTTCCTCTACAGCTCAGTAAGATTCCCCTTACTCAGTGTGCAGAACTGTGTATGTGTGTATATGTGGAATGCTGCATGCAGTGCATGTTGTTTTCTTAAAGCTCATTTATATATTCTGTGAGCTCAGCCTCATTAACACAAAAAAGTGAAAAGTATGCATTCCTGAACTGTAAAAAAAAACCCTTAAAAAAAAAAAAAATCTGTAAAAAGACTGGCAGCAGGGCTTCCAGAGATATTCTGTTAAATTACAGAAAATAACCATTTCACAAAATTACAAGCAAAAACTTTAAAAATACAGAACAGACTTTACGGTCAAAACCTATTAAATTACAGTATAATACCATTGATTGTATGTTTTTAATCTACAGAAAAACAGATAAATTATGTCAAATTACATAGAAAAACAACCAACTTTCAGGTTAATCACCATACATTTAAGGTTTTAATGAATTCTTTTATTAAACTGCTCTGTCCATCTACAGTAATTTACTTTTAAAGTACAGTTTTCCCCATGTACAATAACTAAAAATAATTAATAAAAATGCAGTAAGCATATATTTTTTAAAGGATTAATCCTTTTTTTACAGTATTAGTCATTGTAAAGAAGCATTGTATGTCAAGTTAAAAAAATGCTGTATACCTTTATGCATTTATTTTATCCAAAGCAACATACAGTTAGTCTAACACAATTTTTTTTGTATATATATATATATATATATATATATATATATATACACAGTAAGAGTTAGTATTAAAGGGATAGTTCACCCAAAAATGAAAATGACCCCATGATATACTCACCCTCAAGCAATACTTGGTGTGTATGACTTTCTTGTTTCAAATGAACACAATCAGTTATATAAATAAACATCCGGGCTCTTCTAGGCTTTAGAATGGCAGTGAATAACTGAATATTTGAGTAAAAAAATAAATAAAATAAAAACTCCCGGCTAACCGCTACGTACTAAGCTTTATCCTACATTGCCCAAGTTATGCTTGAGGTGAATCTGTATGGCTGTTTGACCTGAATGTTAGTTATTTTACTTTATAAGGTGGTGGATGATGGATGGATCCACTTTTTTGAGCTTCAAACTCATGCCAGCCATTCAATGCCAATATAAAGCCTGGAAGAGCCAGGATGTTTATTGATATACCTCAGAACTTTAATTTGCTGTAAAGTTGCTTTGCAACAATATGCATAATGAAAACCGCTATACAAATAAACTTGACTTGATATAACTCTGATTGTGTTTGAAAGAAGAACGTCTTACCGTACACATGCGATGGCTTGAGGGTGAGTAAATCATGGGGTCATTTTTCTTTTTGGGTGAACTATCCCATTATTTAATGGTCAAAAAATAAATTTTTAGCCATTTTCTTGAAAATGGACAGAATTGGGCAGTTTATTACAAAAGCAACAAAGAGTCAAAGGTCGGTGAAAGTGAATTTGTACCACTTTGGAATGTGATGTGAGCAGCTCATTAAAGACCGCTTTCAGTGTCACATGCTGGATTAGTTGCAGAGGCTTGGTAGTCTATGCTGGAAGGCAGTACTCTTGAGTCTGGAGAGAACAAGAGCTTTGACAAGGAGTTCTGTAGCATGCCCCATAGGGAAGGGTCTGATCTTCCTAATGTTGTACAGGGCAAATTTGCAAGATCGGGCCACTGCAATGTGGTTAGTGAAGTTCATACGTGTCCACTGGAACAATAAGGTTGAACTGGCTGAAAACTGGCAGAAACACAAGTTCTGTCTTAGCAAGGTTGAGTTGATGGTCATTCAACATGCAGCAAGGCATTTTTGTCCAGGAGGCAGAGGTGCGAGCAGCAACTGTCGGAACATCTAGCTGAAATGAAAGGGAGAGATGTGTGTCATTGCAATAGCAGTAATATGAAAAGCCATGTTTCTGAATGACAGACCCAATTATTTTTAACTCTAGGCCCAAATTACATGTTTTCATGGTCCCAGTTAACCCCAAAATTAATATAAACATTCAAAAATGTTCAATATCAATAACAATACCTTGATTTTGATTATTAAAGCTTGTTTTTAGGTCAACTGATCTTTAATACAAACTGAAATTGATACTGGTTCCTGAATTCTTAGCCCCATGATGCCTCACAACAGTCAATCACCAGCACTTGATTTGGGCACATCAAACATTCTGCATGCTTACTGTTTCACTGATGTTAAATTATTTAATTCAAGACATTTAATACTTCGGACAGCAAGACATTTTTTAATACTCAATGGTTTTGAGGCGATTCGGTCAGTGCCTAAAAAGTATCAAAATCGATTCCCAGCCCTACCCAAAGGTGAAAATTATCTCGCTTTACTCACCCCCATGCCTTCCAAGTTGTTTTTCTTTCTTCAGCAGATCACTTTTGGAGAGTTCTTTGGAAAGTTGTCTAAGATCTGTTGAGGCATAACATGCATCTGAATGGGTATACCAACATTTTCATTATCCAAAAAAAGAATGTTGGAAGCATAAAGGTAATCCATACGGATCCAGTTAATGAAACAAAGCACAAGGGTTTAACTATAATTTTTTCCTTCTGCATAATATGATAATGATTTGTTACATTACATAATGTACATTTCTTTAAAACAGCTTCCCCTCATATAATAAAATTACAGACATCTTTTCATACAGCCACTTTACGCTGATTTTGGTTTTAAATGGTTAATTTATGCACCCCTTACTACAGGAATAGAAAATGATACTCAAAGATGAACCGTTGTATATATTTATATTATTCACTTGACTTAGCTGCATCATATTACTACCTAGAAGTGTAACTGTCCAGGATAGATGCAATTTTAATAATCAACGATCCTGTATATAATAACAGTTTAAGATGTATGTTCATTCATCATCAGAACACAAAGATTAACGTTATATTATTACTTATAAGATTAACATCTGCACTTATACATGCATAATATAAGTGTAGGCCAGCAAATGCACCCAGATTGTGAACGGAACGCTTTTTAGTCACAAGCTTTAAACCCATTACAAAATGTATAATGCTTTAAGACAGTGGAGGACCATATTTTGTGTACTTCTTAACAAAATATGAAAGGGGGAAAAGGGCCTACCTTGCAATTTACCATGCTGCGTTCATATTTATAATCAAAGTGTAGAGCCTACTAAATTCACTGTCAAAATGGCTTTAATACTGTTTGCCACGTTCAGCGTTTCAAAATGTCCCGCTGTTTAAGAGTTTGAAAAACTGTCTGGTACTTTCAAATAAACAAAGACTTTATATACACTCAAACAAACTTTGATATGGATAAAAATATTATTAAAGCTTGTTTTTAGGTCAACTGATCTTTAATACAAACTGAAATTTGAAAGATGCCTGCTGCGGTTTTCAGTGTTTTGCCCTTCAGCTCTCGACGCCAGTTATGTGACTGAACATAAATGATTTAGAAATGCTCATTTTAGCTTCGAAACTACACTTAACAACACAAATGCACATCTACAGTATATAAAATATGGTTAACATGTTGTATGAAAGACTTACCTTAGCCGTAGTCAGCAATGCTGCCCCCAGAGGTTCTGCAGAATGAACTGCCACCTCTGAGGACTCGGTGGTGGTGTACGCGGCCCAGACAACAAACAGCGCAACCCTCATGAGGAGTGTGGCCTCCGTGAAAACCAGTTCAGGAGTAGTGGTTGAGATTGGGCTTGGCTCAGGAGCAACAGCTGGTACTTGACTTGGACCAGGAACAGCGGCTGTGACTTGACTACGCGCAGGAGCAGCGGCTGTGACTTGACTTGGCGCAGGAGCAGCGGCTGCGACGTGGCTTGACTCAGGCGGAGCAGCTGCGACGAGGCTTGACTCAGGCGGAGCAGCTGTGACGAGGCTTGACTCAGGCGGAGCAGCTGCAACACGACTGGGTTCAGGAAGGGCTGTGACGTAACTTGGCTCAGCAGTGATAGCCGTGACGTGACACAGCTGCTGCGATGGCGCTTGATTCAGGAACGGTAGTTGTGACTTGAGGTGGCTTGAGAGCAGCTGCTGTGACATGACCATGTTCAGGAGTGACAGCTGTGACATGACTTGCCTTGGGAACAGCTGCGCTGGGGCTTGACTCAGGAGCTGCAGTGACCCAACTTGACTCTGATGGGACAGCTGCAGAGACTCCCAGCCTGAAGGCAGTGACTGTAAAGGAGGTTGGCTCAGGAGTGGCAGCTATGACGTCACTTGACTCTGGTGGTATACTGATTGGTGAATTTGATTAAGGCAGTATTGAAGTGTCTTGACTTGTGGTGATTTGACCTGTCCCAGAAGGTGCTGGTGTGTCTTGACTTAACTCAGGAGGTGCTGTGATGGTGTGCCCTGATGCAGTTGTGGCTCGACCGGGCTTGAGTGCGCCTGTTGTGATGTGACTTTTCTCAGGAGCAGCAGCTGAGACGAGGCTTGACTCAGGGACGATAGCTGTACCTCGACTTGACTTGACAACTGTAACTTGATTTGACACTGGGACGTCAGCTGTGAGTGGACTTGACGCTTGACTTGACTCATAAAGTGCACGTGTGATGTGATGTATTCCGTAGAGTGTTTTGGTGGCTTGACTTGGTTCCAGGAGTGCAGCAGTAGCCTGACTTGATTCAATGCAGGTAGCTCCATATTGACTTGGCTCTTGACTTGATACTAGAATGACAGCTGTACCTTGACTTGACTTGGAAACGGCAGCTGTATCTTGACTTGACTTGACTTAGGAACAATGGCGGTACCTTGACTTGACTCAGGAACAACAGCTGTAACTGGACTTGACTCAGGAACAACAGCTGTATCTTGATCTGACTCTTGACTTGACACTGGAACGGTGGCCATGACAGGTGCTGACTCTGGAGTGGCGGCCATCTTGTCTGGTGCAAGCTCTGGTGTGGCGGCCATCTTGTCATGTGCAAACTCTGGTGTGGCAGCCATCTTGTCAAGTGCAGACTCTGGTGTGGCGGCCATCTTGTCATGTGCAAACTCTGGTGCGACCGCCATCTTGTCATTAGCGAGCACAGACCTGGCAGACTTGGCGTTAGCGTGTGTAGAGGTGGCAGGTCTGGCTGTAGCGGGCACTGGCTTGGCTGACTTGATGCTAGCGTGTGTCGATCTGACTGACGGGACGAGACCTGCAGACAGCAGCGGTGGGTCGAACAGGCTGGATCTGAGTCTTTGGTAAGTGGAGTGCCTCATTGAAATCACCCTTTCAGGATCGCTCTCTAGCGCGACCGCCATCTTAGGAACGTGCATCTTCGCAGCCGCCATTTCACGAGCAGACTGCATGCCCGGCATGGTATCAAACTCACAAGAATGTCCTGCGGCCGTCATTACCGGGGTGGTGCATTCCTCCTCCACAACCCCGACGGTGAAGGATGAGCCCACACACAACAGAGCAAAGTCCATAAAACCTCTTAGGCTGCCCAAAAATTTCCCATTAGGCAACAGAGATTTGGTTGGTTCATTCAGTCCATAGCGAAATAAGTCTTTCAACATGACCTCATCATAAATCTGTACCTCGTTTGATAGTTCACAGAATTGTTGAACATATTCATAATTCAACATAACAAGGGGTTATGGGAAATGGAGTTTGTGATATAGTCCAGAATGCGGTGATGGCTCCCTCTAGTGACGCAAGGAGGGAGCCGCAACGGCATGAATTGTAACAGTAATCATCACATGATTAACATTCTTCAGTGGCAGGCTAATAAAACACTGAATGATTCGTGGTTCAATCAGCCCCCCTATTTTTAGAGGAATATTATTTTTTTTGAGTGTTTTTTTACAGTGTGCAGAGAAATCTTGCCTTTACCATCTTGATTGAGTAGTTCAAGTTTTGCAATGCAAAATCCAGAAAAGGGGCTGCTTATAGCATGGGTTACAGTGTAAGAGTACAGTGTTTTTAATCTGGAATTAAAAACATAAATTCAACAATTAATAAACTAATGATGAACTCTTCACAGTGCATCAACTGTATATTAAACATACACTAAGAAAAACAGAAAGAAATCTGAAATTAAATGCACAGATGTAGTAATGACAAGGATCAGAATAAGGATCATAAAGACAATTCATGGGAAGTGGGATATGTCAGGGATTTCAAACTATCATACTTCAAACATGAAACTAGTTTAATTGCGGTATTAAATTTAGACCTGCTCATAATAAATCGTATTTTATTTTTATACCATTTTGCAGCATTCTGGAAGTCATGATTGGAAGTCTATTATTAGGCATCCAGCTGTATCAAAAACAGTGCTAACCTTGCTCTGGAGGAGAGTTTCATAACCCTGGGTAAAAAAAAAACAAACAAAAACAAAAAAACCAGCAGCTCTGCAATGTCTGCTAGAGAGGCACCGTGTGCCAATGCCCAGGAGGAGGCAACACTGCGAGGAGTGAGCTCTCACTCCCAGGGGGTACGGCTCACCTTGGTACCTTGGTACTCCAAGGTGATGGCACCCACCACCCAATGAGCCAACCTCTGTTGGAGACAGCATTTCCCTTCTGCTGGCCCCCAAGCAAACAAGAGCTGCTCGGACCATCTGATGCTCTGGGTGCATTCCCATAATTGCGCACAAGGAGTGGTGGGAACCTTGGGCAAATAACAGGCCAGGATTTCAAGATAACGTGTGAATAAGCCGTACCAAACTCTAAGCATGATTAATTGACTGAGAATGTGTGCAGGTCCCGCACCCTTATGATGGAAGTGAGTGTGATCAGGAGCAAAGTCTTGAGAGACAAATATTTCGGCTCAACTAAATCTAGCGGCTTAAAAGGATCCCTCCGTATTCCTGAGAGGACCATGGTTAGATCCCAAGAGGAGATGAGGTGTGACTTTAGTCTCCTAAAGCGATGTCCCCTGAAGAACAGTTCCTGATATCTTCTTGGCCATTCGTCTCCAGAACACCAGAATCTTCCGGCACCCAAGAGGTGGGTTGCCCCCCCCTCGACGCTCCTGCAGAGGGGTTACCACCTCAGGTTTGTCATGGGGCGGAGCCAGCTGAGGCTGCAGAAGGACGCCCTCGGCGACTGGCAGGCGAAGACCCACCTCCTAGGGGGCAGGAGCTATTTAATGGTCCCTGTCTGCATCTGGATTGCTGGACCAAGTCCTCAATAGTGTCGCTGAAGAGGCCAGACTGTGAGACGGGGGTGCAGAGAAAGTGAACTTTGTCAGCATCACACATCTCAACCAGGTTCAGACAGAGATGGTGTGGTGTTCCTGGACCACAATAGTGGACATCACCTGACCGAGGGACCAAGCCATTCTCAGTTTCAGTCCTTGCGTACCCCTCTGTATGTTGAAGTTTACTTCACTTCAGAACATTCATTCACGGATTTGCACTGCTCCATTGCCTGCAGCATCTTCACACATAGATGAAACTTACTAGAGAACCATAAAGTGTGACATAATATACCTCTATAAATAAATACAATTTAAATGTACATCTCACACACACGTCCATGCCCTTTGAATGGAAAATATACGTTTGCTTCGAATTGGGATCATGACGGAATATCCTGTGATGTTCACTTCATAGGGCACTTGGAGACGAATAGAACAAATATCTGAAGCGATAAGAGAGTTACCGCGCTCTTTCGTAGTTTGTTTTTTTAGTTTGGGTGTGTCAATCCATTAAATTAAAATCACCATGATTCGCACTCATATGAAATCCTCTTTTTTATTTTATTCTCCACCACCATGGGACAAAGACACTAACGTTTTGGCTTGCAGGCCTTCTTCAGTGTGTTTGACAAAAAACCTCCACCCACTTTTTAAATCACTAATTTGATGTCATCGTTCATTCGTCAATATTCATTCACTAAAATACTATGTGCTCAATCTCAATATTAAAGAGTTGGTATACATTAATCACACCACCACTCCATAATACATTACTTTTTTGGACAAAAATTACATGGGGTTTCATTTTTATACCAACAAACAGTCAAAATGGATCATCATCAACATTCTCATCTAACAATGGATTATTCAATGATTAAAATCATCAGACATATATCGTCAGAAATAATCACTGATATTCAAACTGACTGCTTAAGATCTTCAAAAAAATATTATGTTAATTCAACCACTATGCATTTATCACAGAAAAACAGAAAGATACAATTCTTCATTCATACCATTCAGAGTTAATGATCTGAGTTTATCAATCCAAAATGCTTCTCGTTTCAATAATTCTTTATCTGTATTCCCTCCTCTCCACAATCCAATAACTTCCTCTATACCTATACATTCCAATTGTTTGATGTCATGTCCGAATTCATTAAAATGTCTAGCTACTAAAGAGGTTATATCTTGTCGTCATGTACTTGATTTATGTTCATTGATTCGTAATTTATTGATTCGATGATTTTCCTACATATATTTTTTTGACAGGGACATTTTAACATATAGATCACATTACGAGTGGAGCAGGTAATACAAGATGTAATTTTAAAGCATTTTTTTGTTACGTAATGTAACGTCAGACGTGACTGACTGATAGGGAACCCAAATACAGTTTCATTCAAAATAATAATCCAAAGACAAACTATGATCCTAATCTAAGACATAAAACAAAAGTTAACCATGAGCTTGAAAAGTAGAGAAATCATGTGACATGAAATCCAAAAAAAAAGATGATGACGATAAGGAATTACAAAATTGACCAACACTTAGCTGAACATGAAACATGAACAAAACTCCAGACAAACATGACATATCCTCCCTCAAAGGGCAGCTTCTGACACCAGCCACAAAAAAAGTATAGGAGATGGTGCAGCAAAGGAGTTACAGGGAGAGAGAAGGAGGGCCAAGACCCTGGAACAGAGGCAGGTCTGTACAGTGGAGCACAGACAGGTATGCACCATGACCTGGATCATGGAGCAATGTTTAAAGCAGTGGTGCCTGGAGAAGTGGGTATACACTTCATTCCACCCTATTATTAATCAATAATAATTAGTACTTTTTCCACTCACGTGCCTCCCCTGACATGCTCTTGCTTATGAACAGGCAGCATCTGAGGTGCGGGAGATGGCATGGGCGCATCAGGTGCAATCATCAAACATATTTCAAAGCAAGCCGGCGTTCTGGTCCTGACCGCATCATCACTGTCTTTACTGGGTGTTTAGCAAATATTTGCAGTCTTTATCTTTAACCAGTGATGTAGTGGTGCCTGGAGAAGTGGGTATACCTTATTCTGATTGGAATATGGACATGACCTATTCCCTCCCTCCCTCATTTATCAGTCTACCATAGAAGAGAACGCAGATTCAAGCATACAAATCAACTTACGACAGAGTTCACGTATGATTAATAAACATTCATATGCCGTCATACGAATGATCGCACGTTGATAAATTTGGCGGCTGAAAACGATCGTCATTTAAAAATCACACCCCTAAAAAAGCCTTGCCCCTAGAGTTTATGACATGGGAAATTACTCTGAAACACCCTTTAACCTTTTATTTGCAAACAATGGCTTTCATTTATACCTATATTAAATACCAATAAATATAACAAAATATTTATAAACATTATAGCCTATATAGTTCTCATTAATCCACAGCAAACCCATTAAATTTAAAGGTATTACAGAACAATAATGAAAAATTTGTAGCTATAAAATTGTATATTAAACTATAAAATAAAACAAATTAGACTAGTGAATACAGAATACAAATGTCAAGGTAAAATGAATAAATGAGTAAAACAAAACTAAATGGCATTGTCATCTAAGAATCTCTCATCGACATCCAAATGTTTCCTTTTTTTGCCATGTAACATTTGGTTGCTACTTATCCATAAGCACGTCTTTGTTCTTCACTTATGTTCCAATATCCATGTAAAACATCCGTCACAAAAACGTTTATTTTGGGGCTGCACGCTGACTTTATCTTTTAAATAACTTTTATGTTTGGTTGACTACATATTAGTTTGATTATTGGCTAAAATGTCAAGTCCGCAACGCTGAAATGGTGTGTATGTGCACGTGAGGTGCTTGCGTGATCAGTTACATTTAATAAAGTAAAGATATAAAGAAATGTCACAAAAACACTGTTTTTCTCTCTGTTCACACTGTTTTTTTTCTCCTTTTTAAAAATCTGTTAATTAAGAGAAATACATTTATTTAATTTAAGTGCGACCAGTTGGGTGATGCGAGGACGTGTGAATCCTCATGGTCTGTTGTTTATGCTGTCATTTGCGCATACAAATCTAACACCCTAACACTAACGCCTTGGCCAGGAAAATAATCTAAATCAACAAAATGCTGTCATTATTCAATTCTCCAAAATTTTCTATGCTGCACGCAAATTCAGGCTAACTCACCTCCATATTGATAAATCCCAAGTTTTGCGTAGAAACGACCATACTCCCAATTTTCTGTTGTACGTTTGTTTCAGGCCCCCTGAAGTGATGTGAACACTTTCTGGATGTACTGTACTTGTGGATTTAAATAAAATGTTGAAAAATAATAATTTTCCATCTTAATTTTATGTGATGGGGTTGAGTTGTTGTCTTGACAGTATCTGACTATAATACTATAATATGCCTCAAAAATAAAAAGTTGTTTAGTGATACTACTAACCATTTTCTGCACCACTAATAAAGAGACCTGAATTATGTAATTTCTGGTAAATAATGAGCAGTCACATATGAGCAGAGTCTAAATTATTATGGGTGTAGAATGGTCAGTGTGACGGGGTTGAGGTCAGACTGAGGAACATAACTTTAAAATCTCCAGACAATCACTGAATTCAATCACAAACATTGAATTCAGTGATGTCATCATCCAGCTCAGTTCAATTCAATTGGTATACGTCATCACTGAAAATTAAGTGTTCTCAGCAAGCCAGAGGTGACAGCGGCAAGAAACCAAAACTCCATCAGTGACAGAAATGGAGAAAAGACCTTGGGAGAAAATATATAAATATACATTTTCTGCCCCATATCCTGAATTTTTGAAAAATGCATTTTATTTCGTTGAATCAAGCAGTGAAAGACACTCCCCAGCTCCAGTGGCTCTTGCGGTGCTTTGGTGTCATGCACCAGTCGGTCTGCACGGCACATTGCACCTCGAACAAGCCTGGGCTACGTTCAGCCTAAAAATGTTTTTTTAAACGGAAACAGTGGTGCGTTGAACACCCTGTTGACGCAAGAGTTGCAACTATGGCAGCTGAGAAGGCCATTCTTTATGTTCTTTTTGAAGAATTTTTAGAGCCTGATGAAATCGGTAAATACATGTTTAATACTGCAAAATACACTCAATGTTACAGTCACTGCCCTTGCCATCCAGAATAAAAGAAAACATCCCAATCAAGTGAAGGGATTTGTGGAAACTGTGGTTAGTAAAATATTGTAATCCAACATTTGCCTTGCATTTCAGGATGAAACAACAAACATTTCAGGTGAAGGTTAATCCACTTCTTACCTCTGAGACTTTGTGTAACGAACAGTCCACTGAGGCAAGTTGAATGATGAACCCAAGTGCAGTTTATTGATCCATGTGAATATTCAAACAATAATCCAAACAGTGATGAGATTTAAAACAGACTTGAAGTGACTTAACAAAAAAACAGACTTGACCTGAACAGACTTGACTAACCAGGCATGGCATGGAAACAGACATAGAAGCAGGCATGAACAGGACTCACCAACAGCGGGTTACAACATCAATCCACGACAAGGAACAATAGGAACATGACGGCTACTTATACTCAACAAAAGGGGTCACAAGACAAAACCAACCAAAGAAACACAGAACATGACATAGCAACCAATGAGAAAACAGAATCATGAACCAATAAAAACATGACACATGGACAAGCAGGATAACATGAGGAAGCAAGACACAAACAGGAACCAGGCAATGGCAGACTTGGACAGTGCAGACATGGTGGACCTGGACCGTAGAGCAATGGCAGACCTGGATCATGGAGCAGAGGTGGGCCTGGATCGTGGAGCAGAGATGGGCCTGGTTCATGGAGCAGTGGCAGACAGAGGTGCAGTGGAAGCCATGGCGGAGCCGGCCGAGCAGGAGGCCTTGGCGGAGCAGGCCAAGCAGGGAGCCATGGAGGAGCAGGCTGAGCAGGGAGCTATGACGGGGCTGGCAGAGCAGGGCGGCTGGGTGGTGCTGGCAGAGCAGGACGGCATGGTGGAGCCGGCAGAGCAGAACGACAAGGTGGTGCCGGCAGAACAGGACGGCAAGGTGGTGCCGGCAGAGCAGGACGACAAGGTGGTGCCGGCAGAGCAGGGCAACATGGTGGTGCCGGCAGAGCAGGATGACATGGTGGTGCCGACAGAGCACCTCTGTCTGCCACTGCTTCATGCCGGTGCAGAACGTGGACAGACGAGGCCTCTGGAGTGCTGTGAGCAGCTCACATGCTCAAAATGGTGACCACCATTGCAGAAAGGCCAGGAATGACATGGCGAGGCTCTGGGAGATCAGACGAGACGTGGCATGATTCAGGCACGGTGGCCATCTTGGCCGGTGCAGGTGTGACGTTAGCAGGCACTGGCTCGGCAGGCGTGACATTAGCAGGCGCTGGCTTAGCTTGAACAGTCCCTGGAGCAGCAGGCTTGACATGAGCAGGCCCTGGAGCAGCAGGCTTGATGTAAGCAGGCCCTGGAGCAGCAGGCGTGACATGAGCAGGCCCTGGAGCAGCAGGCATGACGTGAGCAGGCCCTGGAGCAGCAGGCTTGATGTGAGCAGGCCCTGACACAGCAGACATGACGCCAGTAGACCTTGAAGCAACAGACGTGACATGAGTAGGCCCTGAAGCAGCCGACATGACGTGAATAGGCCCTTAAGTGGCAGGCTTTGGTGTGGGGAGCACTGTGGGATTGCGGGGTCCCTCATCCGCAATCCCGGCAGTAAAAGCAGATCCACTTAATACCAAGGCATAGTCTATATATTTTGCAAGAGTCCAGTGTATTTTCCCTCCAGGTAACTGGGAACATACAGGTTCATTCTCAATATATTTCTCTATGGCCTGGTTACCTTAACGCAGGCAGAGGAGGTGAGAAACTGCTGGGTTCATTTTTAAGGCTGTGTATTCTGTAACGAACAGTCCACTGAGACAAGTTGAATGATGAACCCAATAGCAGTTTATTGATTCATGTGAATATCCAAACAATAATCCAAACAGTGATGAGACTTGAAACAGACTTGACGTGACTTGACAATAAAACAGACTTGACTAAGCAGACATGGCATGGAAACAGACATAGAAGCAGGCATGAACAGAACTCTACTAACTCTACTAACAGCAGGTTACAACATCAATACACGACAAGGAACAATGGGAACATGAGGGCTACTTATACTCAACAAAGGGTCACAAGACAAAACCAACTAATGAGAAAATAGAACAGAGAACACTATGGCAACAACATGAACCAGTCAAAACATGACACATGGACAAGCAGGATAACATGAGGCAGCAAGAAACAAACAGGAACCATGACTACACTTCAGAATAAAAGACATGAAAACATGAAAATGAACAAACCCAAACTACCATGTTACACTTTGTTATAATCTATATGACCTTATTTTTATTGTATTTGGCTTATCATTATTGCTGATCACTGTTGTTGTTCTATGATATTGTAATATTTACTATTAAATAATCAGATGAGTACTGAAAAGTTTATGAAAGTGTCACTCCACAATACAATAGCAAAATATATAAATATGTATAGTATTTTTTGTTACATTAATCAGTGTCTAGCACAACATCCTAAGGAAAGGATATCGACCAGAAGTTATTGCAAATACTACATAATATTTAGACAGACTTAAAGAAGTTCCAGATCTATAATTGTGCTCTTATTATTTCAGTTATTTTGCCTTTAATGTAAGTAAACATGTGTAAACAATATACTTGCTCTTGTGAAAGGCAAAAGGTTTGCTACTCAAACCAACTCTGAACTGGCAATAACACTAGCTCTATACTAGCACCCCGTTCAAAAGGGGTAACAAAGGGTTTTCTATCGCAGTGCAGCATTGCAGAGGCTGTGGAAGTCAGGCGCAAAATAGTCGACCACATTAAACATTCCAACCTGGAATACTTATGGTTACAGATATGCAGTTACAGCTCAGTCCACCAAAAAAAAAAAAAAAGTTACCAACAAGATGTGCAAACTGATGCTTTAGCCTCAGATGGAGTTCCTGCTGTCCTGTGACTGTTTTTGAAACAAATGGATGGGGAAACTAAACATCGCGCAACAATTGGAGACGTGCAACAATTATGCTATGGCTTCAAAATATGCAAAATTGAGCAAAACATAATATTGTGTTTAAAATAAAACACAATATCAACTTCTTATTTACTGAACTGTTGTAAAAGATATTATATAAATATGAGACAAAACACATACAGGGGCATTTTTTGCACCAAATACCTTGAATTTTAGGGCATAACTGCATTTATTGAGTTGTTGCCCTGCATCATATTTATCAACAGTCTGTATGAACTGTATGAAATGTAAGATGACGTACAAGTCTGGGGGCGGGGCCAGTACGTTAACTGCGATAAAATATTTTAATCGTTTTATTTTTTGAACTAATTAATTAAGTTAACCATGAAATTGACAGCTCTAAACATAATATAATATAATATAATATAATATAATATAATATAATATAATATAATATATGTCAACCCTACTGGCAAAGGGAATCTCAGGAACTGCACTCCAGTGGTTTGAATCTTACCTCTCTGACAGGTCTTTTAAGGCATCTTGGAGAGGTGAGGTATCCAAGTCGCAACATCTAGTTACTGGGGTGCCTCAGGGTTCAGTTCTTGGACCACTTCTTTTCTCTGTCTACATGGCATCACTAATTTCTGTCATTCAGAAACATGGCTTTTTATATCACTGCCATGCTGATGACACTCAACTCTACCTCTCATTCCATCCTGATGATCCGACAATAGCTGCTCAGATGTCAGCTTGTCTAACAGACATTTCTTACTGGATGAAGGACCATCATCTTCAACTAAACCTTGCCAAGACTGAACTGCTTATGGTTCCATCAAACCCATCGTTTCATCACAATTTCACCATTCAGTTGGGCACATCAACCATAACTCCTTCAAAAACAGCCAGAAACCTTGGAGTTGTGACTGATGATCAGCTGACTTTCTCAGACCACATTGCTAAAACTGTCTGGTCCTGCAGATTAGCTTTATTCAACATCAAGAAGATCCGACCCTTTCTTTCAGAACATACTTCACAACTCCTTGTTCAAGCTCTTATTCTGTCCAGGCTGGACTATTGCAATGCTCTTTTGGCAGATCTTCCAGCCAGTTCTATCAAACCTTTACAATTAATCCAGGATGCAGCAGCAAAACTAGTTTTTAATGAGCTGAGAAGGACGCACGTCACACCTCTCTTCATCAGTCTGCATTGGCTACCAGTAGTTGCTTGCATTCAATTCAAGGCATTAATGCTTGCAAAATCACTTTTACAGACTTTCACATTAAATGTACCCTCCTGGTGGAATGATGTAATTCTATGCTTTAATTGATGCTCTTTTAGATTTGTACTCTATCCATTTACTTACCGCTTGTAAAAAACAAAACAAAACAAAACAAAAAAAACACTAACACTACTAACACTAGTTTCTCTCTTTACAATTAACAAAAAAGCTAAAAGAAGGCCTCTAACACTAGCTTGCACCCCCCCCCCCCCCATCTATTTTCTTTTATTTATTATGTACATTAAAAATCCTTGCTACATGTACTGCGTTAGGCTAAATGAGCAACGTGATCTCATGATAATTTGTATGTATTTTACTTAAAGTGTGGTTCTACAAAACGTACATTTACTTACGTTTTTCAAGACACTAAAACGTACAATACTGATGTATTACAGCATCTAAACATACAAATACTTACATATTTTTATCATTTTAACATACAAAACTGACGTTTTGACGACAGCTAGAATCCTTATGTATGTTGAAATTGCGCCATTCATTTCATTATTTTTCTTGTTTTAGTTGTCATACCAATGGCTTTATGTTTTCAATTGCATTATTAAATAGTTTAATCGTTTACTTAATATGAAATTATTAAATTTCATACTGTTCTGTGATTTCCACTGCCAGCTCATTTCCAAGAATAGGTCTACACAATGTTAAACAAGACTACACTTTAAACCCTTAAAATAAATAACATTTCTGCAACATTTTAACGATTCATGAATGTAAAGTTTTTCCGTGGCAGTACACAAAAGGCGTCTTCTCCGACATGCTGTGACTAACAACAGAACCATAAAATACACACCGAACACACATCGTAAATGTTATAAAACATTATAAAATGAAACTATTTTATTTGTGCACTGAATCCCGATCTTCAGAATCTATACTGCGAGGAACAGACCCAAATTCAAGCCTTTATCCGGCGATTTTCATCTCCATCCCGAGCAGCGAGTCCAAATAGCACCTGAAATAAACCCACGCTGAAGTGCATTTTAAAATTCAAATATTGCCGCGTTTAGAAACGACAGGTTTTACAGCAGGAAAATCGAATGCTCATTGACTCTCGCCTGGCTTCGTCACAGAGCGGTCAGGATAATAATCTGGATAATATTTTAGCGATCAACAATTTAAATTCTGCTCTTCACCTCAAACCTACTGTATTCCATCAGACAGGACTGCGGCTGCAAATGCGTCATCATTTGGATTACTTTTTGGTATGGCTGTTGACATTTTGGCAATAAATAAATTATTGTGATTGCGCTTTCCGTCTTTCATGGTTTTTTTTATTACTGTACAGAGAGAGTTATGGTTAACGTTAGATTTAAAGGTAGGAGTGGGATCAGTGATTATAAAAATGTTTTTTTTTATGATATATTGTTACTAAAATGGAAATTTCCTTGCATATTTGGGTCAGTTACGTTTTATATCCTTTTATATTGCTATAAAATGGGTAGGTTAAGGTTTAGAGGTAGGTTAAGGGGGCTTAAAATCTAAATTGCTTATTAATAAAATGATAAAAGTCATTGATACGAATCTCACTAGTCTCACTAGTCTGGCTCATTTGATTTACTATAAGAGAACAGGAACTGGCAGGAACATCTTGCTACAAACATTACTTAAGAGAATCATTTGTCTGCATATTTACCTTAAATGCTAAATACAATGTACTTCAGCTTGGTTTTCCATATGATGTTACATCAGAACATAGGATCAGCATATCTTAAACAGATTCTTAAATTTGTAATCCTACAATCCCCCATTTGAGAGTTCTAAAAAAACTCTCACATAACACACATTTAAACCTTCATAAGTCCATTCTATAGCCTATGTTTGTTAACATAAGCCCCATCTTCCATTCATGTAACTTGAAGAAGTTACAGGCAAATATAACTTATTCTGTGTTTTATCCTAGATTTGCTTAGGTGTAAAAGTTATTTTCAGAACCATTCGTGTTGACACATATACAACAAGGTATGATAACATGTTGTAAAATCTACATGATAACACAGAAAAATCATGTAGAATCAGTGTAGAAGTCTTGAAGTCCATGGCACTTGAATAGCTGTGAAGTCTGTTCTGTGAAGTCTTCTGTTGTCCATTTCTCCTGTAGATTCACTCAGATGATTCTTGCTCCTCATGAAGCTTGTTCATGGATTTCTGAAGTGATGCTTTCCACCAGGGTCCAGGTTATGAAGATGACTTGGCATATACACATACCTGCACACAAGAAAACAAAGAAGCAGCAGACCAGCAGTATTCATGCATAGACATTTTTAGACTTCTCTTGATCGTATAGTGATTTTAAGTCTAATGATCATATAGTATTTTTTTAGACTTCAGTTGATCGTATAGTGGTTTTAAGTCTAATGATCGTATAGTGTGTTTCTCAACCTAGTTTAAAGTAATTTGACACCTATAGAACAGTGGGGTGGGGACAAAACTATGGAAGGGGAATATGAGGAAAATCTTCGCCCAAAAAGGTTGGCCCCCGAGGCCTGTTGCACTTTGGTTCTTCCTTTGGGTTCCCCACTGATCTGTGTGTCCTAGTCTGTCCCTATACTTAGTGTACACACTATATATTCTGTATAGACACAAGTTTCTTATGCAGGAATTTCCAAAAATTCAAAATTATTGCAATTGTTACATTTCTATCCTCTAATGAAACATCAGTCCTATTAGACATCATAACAGAGGATGAGTGACTGAATGAAATAATCTGTACTTTACGGCTGTGAGTCTACATAATCAGTGTCCCCAAGTGGAAGAAGTGTTAGTCAAACTTCTTTTGTTTACAAAGAACTCTTTCATCTTTGTGTTAGATTAGGGGGGGTGATTAAGAACTCACAGCCTTACAGTTAACACCTCAGTAAATTGCCCCACGAGTGTGTCGTAGCGGGGAGGGTATGTTTCAGCGTTTCTAAGAGACTGCGTAGAAGCTGATTTAAATTGTTCATTTCTTTTACATATTTCTTGTTCTTTCTACACTCTTTCATCCTATGTCCAGGTTTACCACAGTAATGACAATTACCCTCTCTCTTAGGACATTGACGTTTCTGTCGGTTCTCTGTTTTTACATTAAAGGATGCTGCTGCAATCTTTACTCTGGCTTTCACATCAGAGTCTCGTTCCCAAGTTGCTAACTTGTCCAAGTTGTCTTGCAGGTTTCTGTTTGACCATGTGAGGTTTAAGAAAGGCAATGCATTTCTATATTCTGTTAAAAGTCCATCAACCCATGTTCGAACTAGTGGACCTTTGTGATCCAGCACCTTCTCTGGCATGTCAACTATACCACTGTAAGCTGCAGCTGACTGGCAAAACCTTTCAGTGTACTCACTTAGAGCTTCATCCTTCTTCTGTACACAACTAGTGACTTTTGACCAATCCACTTTTGGTCCAACAATTTTCTTTAACTCTCTCAGAACTCCTTCTCTTAATTCATCTGTACTAGCATTTTTAAATGCAGACTTATTTACTGCATTTTTAAAATCACTGAATTCAGACTCTGTCAAGATTTGGGATAATATCTGGGTGACTTCAGTTAGAGACATATCATAGAGGCGTATCTTTCTAGACAACTCTCTCCTAAACTCAGAAAAATTTCCATGTATAGATGGCAAATTCTCAGCATGTCTTTCTATGTCTTCAGGGCTTAAAGTATTGACCACTTGGATCTGCAGTGTGGGGGTTTCTGTGGGGTGTCTTGCTGCACACACCTCAACTGCATTTACATTTTTATCTGTTAATCCAGTATTGTTATTGTTGCCACAGTCTTCTTGTTTACATGAAGACTGTAAATCATGATGACTTTCATCTGAGTCTTGGTGGTTTGAATCACTGTTGTTTGAGGCTTTGTTACGGCCTAACTTTTTAGTGAGACAAGACACTTGAGTGTGCAGTTGTTTGATTTGTTCTTTTAACTTAGAGATAGACTGATCTTGCTCTTGTGCTATCACTAAACTGAACTCTCTATGGCAGCAGATAATACCTTTTAGGTTTTTCTTTCTGATACATGCCCCAAGTACTTTTTTGCATTCTTCAACTGACCATACTTTTTTTGGATCAATGCCCTTACAAATAAAAGGTGTGAGTCTCACTAGTCTGGCTCATTTGATTTACTATAAGAGAACAGGAACTGGCAGGAACATCTTGCTACAAACATTGCTTAAGAGAATTATTTGTCTGCATATTTACCTTAAATGCTAAATACAATGTACTTCAGCTTAGTTTTCCATATGATGTTACATCAGAACATAGGATCAGCATATCTTAAACAGATTCTTAAATTTGTAATCCTACACATGTCATAGCACTTGCATGTTTTGTTGCTCTTTTGTTGATTTCGATTACTTCCATTGTTCTCCTTTGTAAGTCGCTTTGGATAAAAGCGTCTGCTAAATGTCTAAATGTAAATAATATAATATAATATAATATAATATAATATTATAAGCTTTCGTGTGCTCATAATAATGAATAACATATAAAAAAAAAAAAAAAAAGATTAAATGTTGGGGTACTAGGCAGGTCTAAAAAGTTATATGAGAGCTGCATAAAATATCTGTTTGAAGACAGCCAGAGGATGGAGAACCAGCTGTCAAAATTCCTGACGGTGAATAGTCAGGCAACAGTCTGGACAGTGTTTTTTAAGATATTGCAGAACCATCTGAGAACATAATTCCAACAGCTGCTACCAAATAACTGGAAGCACACCTTGAAGAGACCAATTTCCAGTGTAACCAGATTACTTTATTAAAGTAGTTAGTAAAGTAACATATTACTTTTAGATTTACAATGAAATATCTGAACTTCTTTTTCAAATAAGTAACGGCAGTTGCCCTTGAGACGTTCTCTACGACGTTACATCAATAATGTAGTAACGCGGATCAGCCTCGAGACCCCATCTCCTCTAAACTTAAGAGAAAAAGCCAATGAACACTGGTAAGTGGAATTTGCATGCTGCACCACTCCCCCGTACATATGGGTATATAAGATGGCGGCGTACATCCACTCAGATTTTAGATTTCTGCTTCGGAGCCTCGACTTCAAGCTGTTGGATAAAACAAAGAAAAAGAATTGAGTTGCTAGTCATGTTTCTGGCTCTGCGTTGGTTTCTTCTGTTGCTGCGTCACAAACGTAATGGTCTGCACGTGCTAGCATACAGCTGGCCCCGGGGCCTTTTCAAGTACGCCTTTCCCCCAGTGAGCCTCCTTGCACAGACTCTGTGCAAGTTTAGGGAGGACGAAGAACAGGTCCTGCTGTCTCTGCGTATATCAGGTAATTTGCAGGAGGACAGCTCTGTGTCGGCTTGCTGCACCATTCCTCACGGATCCGTGCGCTATTTTCCCAGCTGTTCCCTTTAGTGAACTCTGGGTCCTCCATGCCCAGACTAGGATGGAGTAGTCCATGACTGTGCTCCAGTAGGGGGCCTCCTTTACCCCCTCCAGTTGTGGCAACATGTCTTAGTATTCCACGGAACCTTCCGTGTTTCCCCTAAGTTAGACAGTTTTAGTAAGTTCCCACATGACATGGGGCAGTTTTGTGAGCCCCTCATTGAGCCCCTTGTTCCGACACGCTTGCCTGCCGGCATTGGGTCTCAGAGCCACACAAGTAATGCAATTAGTTACTTTTTATGGAGTAACTCAGTATTGTAATGCATTACTTTTAAAAGCAACGGTCTCCATCTGTGATTTCCATCTGTGACTCAAATGGCAGAAAAATATCTTTCAGCCACATGCAATAGTATGGATTTGTTTCTTTGAAATTTGTTTGTAGATTTTTTATTTTTGCCCTTGGTTTTATAGGGGAGGTTATTAGATACTGAGAAATTAGTTTGAATTTGTTTGCGCTCAAATAATCTTTTGGCCCTTATGGTTTATTCTCGTTTAAAATGTAAAGGTGATACAACATTATCTGTTGGATCTCCTAGGCTCTGGAATGACCTTGCTCTGTCTCCAAACTTTTCTCCTACATTGGATATATTTCAGAGTGTGCTTAAAATGTATTTGTTTTTTTAGTATTTGCAAATGCTTTGTAAGCTGTGTATGTCAAATTTCTGCATTGATTTTTTTTTTTTTTTTTTTTAAATTTTATCTTTCTCTGAACAGATACACTTTTGTTGTGTTTTTTGTTCCTGTCTTTCGTTGGTTTAGTCCTTTTGTATTTTGGTTTGTTTGGTTTCTTGTTTTACCATATTTGGTCATGTTACTGTTCATCCCCCTCGTTATGTCATCATCAGTTAATTACCCTCACCTGTCTTGATCATTTGCCACTCTTTATAAGCCTGTTCAGTTTGTTGTCTCATGGTCGGATCTACTTTGTTGTTACCTTGTTGTGTACGTGTGTTCCTGCTCTTTGCCTATGGATTATCTTTTATGAATTTTATTGAAGACTTTATATTGAATTCTTCCTTGTCTTGCCCTCCTTCCTACACATACCGTGACAACAGCACTTTGGTTCTACTTGTGTTATAAGTGCTCTACAAATATTGGTATTCATACTTAGTCTTGAAAAAAATATATTGGTGTACCCCTGGTTAAAATAAATCAGGGCTCATTTTCACAAAACACAAAAGCTCCAAAATTACAAACTTTAATCCCTGCTAAAAAACAAACAAACAAAAAACAACATAAAAAACAATACAAACCGTCATAAAAATTCTAATGGTTTCCACTACAAAAATCATTACAAACATTACAAACCATCCACATTTAACCATTAAAACCATACAAAATTGGGTAACACTTTATAATAACTACACACTATGATCCATTAGTTAAGCATTAGTAAATAGTCAATTCATCATTTATAAAGCACTATCCCCACATTAATAGACAATAGTAAACAGTTTATAAGTTCAGAAATTTAAATAAAAATTTGGAAAGTGTAACTAAATGATTAATTAACTTTAAATGCACATTTATACATATTACTTAAAAATACAATAATAGTTACTCAGTGTGTTAAACTTTTACAAAGCAGATTTAAAGGCTCAACTATCTTCTAAACAGGAAAAGAAAACAAGGAAACACAGTGATACAGAACACAGAAATATTTATTTCAAGATGCAAAAAAACAAAACTGTATAACTGTACACTTGCTATAAAATGAAACATAAACCTCTGCAATGCCATAGAAAAATAAATATTCTATAGACTTCCAGAAAACATAACTTTGCAGTGACATGAACCTAAGTCTCTGAAATCTGATATATATATATATATATATATAGATATATATATATAGATATATATATATATATATATATATTATCATTTGTTGAATATACAGTATTTGATTTTCTATTTTAGCTATTTATTTATATTTACATTTTTGCTTGCATTCTTTTTTTATTTTTTTTACATATTCTTTAAATATCCTTTGTAAAAGCTTTATGAGGCATAAATAGTCTTCACTTTAGTCTCACAAAATCAGTTGTCTGATTTGTCACTGAAAACTGATAAATGTTTTATAACTACGTGAATGAATCATGAATTACAGTAGGAATATATGCTAATAAAGCATTTAAATAGTTTATTAATCATGTACTTACACTTTCTAAATGATCTTATGAAACATTGATAACAACTAAATAACTGGTTTGTAAATACTTAATTTAGAAATGATAAATTGATCATTAATAAAGTAAAATACAATTATTAAACACATTATAGATATGTTTAAAAATCAAGAACAAAGCATTTATAGCTGCATTTATAAACTGCTTACTATTGTCTATTAGTGTAGAGATAATGATTTATAAACAGAGGTGGGTAGAGTACCCAAAAATTGTACTCAAGTAAAAGTAAAAGTACTTATAGAAATATTTACTCAAGTAAAAGTAATAGTCTGAATAGTTACTTGAGTATAAGTAAAAAAAAAAAAAAAAAAAAAAAAAAAACTCAAGTAGTTAGTTACTAGTTACTTTGGATCATATTCTGTATATCTATAGCCTATTTTTATTTAAGTGTATAGATACAATTTATGTAACACACACACACACACACACACACACACACACACACACACACACACACACTGCCATTCAAAAGATTAGATTTTTTTTTTTATGTAATTTATTTCAGTGATGCAAATCAGAATTTTCATCAGTCTTTACGCCAGTTTCACAAAATCCTTCAGAAATCATTCCAATATGTTGATTTATTGTCAATGCCGTTCTTTTTAGCTTTCTATTCATTAAAGAATCCTGAACAAAATGTCACAGATTCCAAAATATTTTGAGCAGCAAAACTGTTTCCAACACTGGTAATAAATCAATATATTAGAATGATTTCTGAAGGATCATATTACTCTGAAAACTGGAGTAACAGCTGATGAAAATTCTGATTTGCGTCACTGATTAAATCATATTTTAAAGTATATTAACCTCTAAATTGGAGAAGAGTGAAAACTCCTCACATAACCGCTACCGAACATAACGAAACAAATGCACATTTTTTTTTACTCAAGTAAATGTAACTGTAACGGATTAGTCCACTGAGGCGAGTTGAAATAATGAACCCAGGTGTAGTTTATTGTAACAAGGTGAATTCCAGACAGACAAACAATAATCCAAATGGCGAATAGATATAAACAGACTTGACGTGACTATGAAACAGACTGGAGCAGACTTAGCATGGAGCAGACGTGGAACAGGCATGGAACTGAACACTCACCAAAGCAGGTTACAATGTAAATACTCCACAAAGCACAGTGGAACATGAGGGCAACTTATACTCAACAGACAGGGTCACATGACATAACAAACCAATGAAAAAACAATGAACACTACATAGCAACCAATGAGAAACCAGGAACATAAAGCAGAACATGAACCAATAAGAACATGACACATGATCAAGCAGGAGAACAAGAGGAAGCAAGGAAGACAAGACAACAACCAAGACTAGACTTCAAAATAAAAGACATGAAAACCTGGACATGGAACAGAAACCCAAAGCAAAACCCAAACACCCACGTGACAGTAACAAAGTAAATGTACTCGTTTCTACCCACCTCTGTTTATAAATAATAAATTGACTATTTACTAATGCTTAACTAATGGTTTGTAGTGTTTAGTTACTATAAAGTGTTACCAAAAATTGTTTCCTGTGGTGTGTTTTGGGCCATTTTCCATTAGGAATTAGTGGTTTTCACAAGCCACCAATTGAAGGTGACCAATTACCAGTACCAATTACCACAGTTACCATTAAAATCAGTACAATTTCCATTATAACCTTTAAAACCATAAAAAAAAAAAAAAAAAAATCAGTGATGGTTTCTATGTTTTTTTTTTTTTTTCTTCTTCTTTTTTCTTTTTTCTTCAGCAGGGCTAAAATGGCTGTTGCAATCTGCCTCAGAACTTAACATTTTAGAAACAATCTGCACTTATTTGCATACGTTTGTTTTTGGTTATCCCAACTCCAGATTATCCATTGATTATATCATTGTGTAAATTAACAAACTGAGTAAGAAGTAACAGCAGTTCTTGCGTCCATTTTTTTTTTTCTCTCTGTTTGCATGTCTATCAGATTATTCTTCTCTGTTAATTAATAGGCTGTTTATATGCATATCTGCCAATTGTTTATGAGACGCACACATTTAAGAGTCTGACAACTAGCTGAAGATATAGGGCCCTATTTTAACGATCTAAACACAAAGTGTAAAGCGCACGGCGCAGGTGCGCTCAGGGCGTGTCCAGATCCACTTTTGCTAATTTAACGACATGAAAACGGTCCGTGCGCCCGGGCGCATAGTCGAAATGGGTTGTCCCTATTAATAAGTAAAGGGGGGTTTTTGGGCATAACGTGCAATAAACCAATCAGAGTCTCATCTCCCATTCCCTTTAAGAGCGAGTTGCGCTCGCGCCATGGCGGATCGCTATTTACAGGGACAGGGACAGATATGTGGACATCGGCGGGTAGATCCTATGCCTCCTCCGTCTTTCAATACTTTGGCCGAGCAGGTACTCCATTTGGCTGAACAGTTCGAAAATACGTAACATTATAAAATACACTGACTTATTAAATACACTGATTAAACTGAGGAGTTCAACGAGTGATGTTTTGCTGAAATTACCTGTTAAGTGGCCAGTCAATATTTCATTCGTCTGCGTTGGATGCAGGCTTTTTAAATAGCTCCGTGCGAGGAGTCAGTTAATATATATGTGTGTATTGGCACGATTGTTCAATTAATTAGCCAGTTTCATTCATTATTATAAGTACTAATAGGCTGAACTGCAAATAGGTAGCCTAATTCTACTACATGCAGTGGCTATCCATCATTACATTTTTATATTTATGTCCATACAACTTATGTGCTATGTTTCAAATTGTTAAAAGCCATTATATAGCTTTCAAAGTAGAATAGCAGTTCCTGTTTGTCATGTATGAGTCATTCTTTTAATCTAAATCTGAGTCAATTATTTTTCAAAGTTGGTTTGAATGATTCATTCAAATGTCAGATTAATTCGTATCTTAAGATCATTGTATCAGTAATGCAGATGATTGCAGTGGTTAAGAGCTCACTGGAGGAGACAATTATGATTAAATATTACTGTGTGCATAATAAGAAAGTGGTTGGACAATAGACAATCTGACAATAGACAAGTCTATATTGTGACTAATAATTTGGAGAGATCAGCAGATGCAGAATGACCAATTTGCATATCTTATGACCATACGAAATGGGAATTTGTGAATGGAAAAATCAAATCCCTATGTAAATTGTGGTTACAATGCACATTTTAGCAAACAGCACTTCACTTTAAAAAGGCCTGTTATATTTTTCAGAGTTTACATGTGAGGCAAAAATCTAATAAACTGCATTCAGACCCCTTAAAAAGTAACAAGTGTAAAAACATCATAATGCAGTGATCGGCCCAACTCAACTATGCTTGATGCAAATAAAATTAGTACTGCTGTAGAAAAAAAAAAAAAAAAGGTCAAATAGACAAAACGATCACCAAGTTGCTGCATTTGCTGCATTTTGCCATTCAAATAGACATTTTAGGTTTTGTATTAGTCATGCTGAAGGAAGCTGTTCTGTAATGTTAACTGTTGGTTTGTGTGGGAGTTTCGGTCTAGCTCTAGTAATGATTCATTCTCCATTATTTATCATGCTTTCACTGTGACCTACTTTATAACACAGTGGTAACCACAACTATCTCTCTACTTCAAATGCAATTTAATATATTCATTAATATATGAAATCACTCTCC
This sequence comes from Cirrhinus molitorella, assembly GCA_033026305.1. Taxonomy (NCBI): domain Eukaryota; kingdom Metazoa; phylum Chordata; class Actinopteri; order Cypriniformes; family Cyprinidae; genus Cirrhinus; species Cirrhinus molitorella. The sequence continues at coordinate 30,632,333 of CM065124.1, read as the reverse complement.
AATGGACGAAGACAGTGCTGTGAACAGTGTGAGCTCTTATTCATGTAAGAATTTATCTCTTGCCCACTGACACTACAAAACACGAATTATCTTTTGTTCTGTACCGATAATGTTCCACTATGCTTGTTCATGGTGTATACTCACATATCAGTTTTGCACCTCAGCTGTTAGTAGCCCAATTAATTATTGGATTTTCTTCTGCCATTTTACTACAGTACACCCTCAGATGATAATGGTGCAAGTGAAGAGTTGGTGTTTTAGTTTTAATAGGACATCATTTACATTAGAGGCAGAGGCATACATAGGCACACACACAGACAGCACATACTCTCTGAATGCAAGCTTGAATATCTGCCTCTCTGCTGTTACATTAACAGAAGAGATTTGATTAACACAATGATTGTAAATGTTGATTGCTGTAAGCATTGAGTGTATTAGATCTGAGTCCCATAAAGCTCTTCAACAGTAAGACTGGATGTGGTACCGTCTGATTAAATTTCTTTTAATTAAGTATATGTGCTTAAAATTATGTGCCTGGTCAGAAAGATTTAATCTTATTGTTTTATTGAGTGCATTTCCAGTAGCATGGTCATGGTAGACTTGAAACATCCCTTTTTTTTTAACCATTTCTAAGCAGTGTACTTGAATGTATTGTGAATGATTGACTACAGTGAGGTAAAAAAATATTTGATCCTATTATGCTTTTTTACAAAGTCTTGATTTTGTTTTGGGGTGTACTTGAACATGCTCTCATGCTTAGTGGTTCGAAAAACGCATTATTTTTCCACATAGTTTACATTACAACAGCTTTCTCCCCAGAGTGGCACAAATGGCTCGATTAGTTCGGGGTTTGATGAAAGCCCACCTTCCGAAAAACGTAATGTGTTGTGTTTGGTTAGCTTTCCCGCGCGTTGTAATTGGCAAACAGTTTAGACAGTGTTTCAGCACTGTCATGTCACTTGCCAAAGCATCAAGTTCAGTCTGCTCTGTTATAGCAAAGAACTTATAGTTAAGGATATATTAAGACACTGGTTTTCAAACCCTGGATGACCTGAGGAAATTGTATAGCCTATATGTATGTATGTACGTGTGTACAAAGTTCAAGACTCGAGGAGGAAGGAAGTGGGAACCATCAAAACTAACTTTAATAACTAAATAAACATAAACAACAAAACGAAAGTAAGCAGCAGCTGCCTCACGTGGAATCCAATGTGTATTTTGCACTCTGTTTTGCAGTGTTGAACATTGTAGCCAATCACAGACATATCTGTTGATTTCTGAAATGCAATGGCCAGTCAGTTAGTCAATGGCGCTTCTGTTAGTCAGAATCCACTCACCAAATTTTTATTCAGTCCTGAGTTCTAGAAACTCGCAGATCCTCACATTATAACCAAGTGTAGACTCAATGTAAATAAGAGATTTCATTGTGCTGTGTAACTAAATTCATGGATCATAGCAGAATTTTCTGAGATTGCGATAAACTGAAAAGAGTGTACGCTTTTTAGTGATTAAGCTTTGTGCGCTTTCCCGTCTTTATATAGTCCATTCGGAATTTGAATACAAGATGTTTGTGATGCTGCTCAGAGGATCAAAGTGGCAGATACATTGCTGCAAGTTTCAGGAGTGATGCATATATTTGCATATAAATGCAACACTCTATAGTAGTGTTGGGTCCTATCATCAGTCTGCGATATTGCAGATACATGATATTATCATGCTAATTTATTAAAATATTTACATGCATTCATTGCCTGAAACCATCTGCAGCATAAGGCTAAAAATGCTGATGTTTTTAATATTACTTATTTTGTATTTAACATGACAACACTTGAATAAAGACATTGTAAGTTGTTAATGATAATGCTTACATTTCCTTAGTTATTTAAAAAGCAGCTACAGAAAACGAGCAAAGAACTATCAAATACCATCACTGATTAGCCTAGCCTTGTCTAGTGCAAGTTTATGCATTAAAAATAAATAAATAAATAAATAAATAAATAAAAAATCTATCTACACTGTATGATGAATAAATCTCTTACCACACACTGCACACGTCTGTGGTGCGTTACGCTCCGACACGCAACTGGAGATAATTGCCCCTATAGTCAGTGCCTCTGGTTATACCAGTCGTGGCTCTGCATGTGTTTTGAGCCCCTATACTGCACACTTCTACGGCGCGCATTATGTGTAACAAACCGGGACGTAGACAGTTGGATCCAAGTGCAAAGCTTTATTAACAGAAATAATCGTGGTCGACAAGCAGGGGTCAGGCAGGAACAAACATGGACAACGTAGGACAAAACAAAGAAGCGTCAGAATCCGAGCGTGAAGGTCTGAGGCCGGCAGCGAGCAGAGTAAACCAGGGGCAGGCAAGGGGTCGATAGGCGGGCGGAGAACAGTCTCGGGAAACCAGGAACAAAGGGGCTTGGCAACGGGACTTTACTGCACGTTTCATGGCAATTTTAAAAAAGAAATGTCCACTGAGTGGCGCTAAAACACAGATTCAATACGTGAACCCTGGTACGTATTTGTTACGTTGATATAGGTACATATTGCTGTGTTTTTTTTAGGTGGCTTCAGGTACATATTGCGGCGGTTCAGAGTTGCTAAAAGTTAATCCTCTATTGTGTTGGAAATATGCCCTACACCAAACCCAACCCTAAACCTAAATGATAGTGTTAACAAATGTAAAAGTGATATAAAAACATTATAAAAACATTTGAAACAAATTTGAATCTTCCTTGTGTGTAGATTTGAACTCTTTTGTCGAAACGTAGTTACAAGGGATTCGAACCTCTCTGTACTGCGTGAGCTACCAAACAAACCTACTGTTCATTAAAACCCATAGATATGAAGCTAGATATGTCATGCTAGCATTCAAAAGCATCGGTTTTCAAATCTCCCAGCATATTAAATTGTTTTTTAAGACATAATCTAATATTCTTCAAGTAATATTTTGTAGTAACGTTTTATCAAACTCTGTAAATCATACTTTGTGTGAAAAGGAAAAAAAGGTGTTTTACTGCCTCTAGTGTTTTTTTTTGTTTGTTTTTTTTTGATATGTAATTATTGATACATATTTCGCGCCTCATGAAAAAGTGCCCCAGGTACGTTTTTGTCATAAGACCAAGTAGGGATTAAGGTCTGGAGACTGGCTAGGCCATTCCAAGACCTTAATGTACACTTGAGCTACTTCTTTGTTGCCTTGGACCTGTGTTTTGGCTCATTGTCATGCTGGAATACCCATCCACGAACCATTTTTTAATGCCTTAGCTGAGGGAAGGAGGTTCTCACCCAGGATTTGATGGTACATGGGCCTGTCCATCGTTCCTTTGATGTGGTGCAGTTGCCCTGTCTCCTAAGCATAATGTTTGACCGTGGGGATGGTGCTCTTGGGGTCATAGGCTGATTGATTGCTTCTGTGGACAGGTGTCTTTTATACCAGTAACAAGCTTAGATTAGGAACTCATGACCTGTATAAAAGACACCTGGGAGCCAGAAATTTTGCTGATTTGATAGGGGATCAAAGACTTATTTCATTCATTAAAAAGCACATTAATTTATAACATTTTTGAAATGCATTTTTCTGTATTTTTTGTTGCTCTGTCTCTTAGTGTTTAAACAAACCTACCATTGAAATTATAGACTGATCATTACTTTGTCAGCAGGTGTAACGCTAGCTCCAAGTGAGAGACGAGAGACGTGCGGATCCATATGCAAACACTTTATTAAATAGCACACTCGTAAACAGACAAACAGGGTCAGCGGGGGCAGTCGGGAGCAAAACAGATAATGCGAGAGAGAGGTCAAGAGTCCAAGCGAAAGGGGTCATAGGCAGGCAGCGGTCAGTGAGGGAATACCAGGAACGAAGCAAGGGGTCGGTTGGTGGGTGGAGATCGATCACAGGAACCAGGAAACTGGGGGGGTCAACACGGGAAAGGAAACACGGCAATAGAACGCTCGGAATTAATAGGCTAGCTAATAAAACTTCGCAACGGAGAAAGGAAAAGACGTCTATTTATACCATGGAGATGGCGGGAAGTGGCCGAAGGGGGCAAGGGTGAGAGGTGACACAGGAGAGGGGTGATGGGAAATGGAGTAGTGATAAAGTTCCTGTAATGTCCAGAGGGGCAATGGCTCCCTCAAGTGGTGAGAAGAGGGAGCCACGGTAGTACAGTTCGTGACAGAGCCCCCCCCCTTACGAGCGGCTTCCAGACGCTCACACAGTCCAAAATCACCCAAGGGCAGGGGGGGAGGGACCAAGAGCAAAGGGGAGGACCAGGTCCATGCGGGATGACAGAATTAGGAGGAGCAAAAAGTTCAGGGAGTGCCAGAGAAACAGAGGACCAACAGAAAGGCAGGAGATGGACAGGAGGCCGCTGGGGAGGGGTAGACTGCCACCAGGGCAGAACAGACGAAACAGACTCCTTCCAGGGTGGTTCAGGCGGAGCATGCACCCTCCTGGGCGGGTCAGGCGAGTCAGACGCCCTCCTGGGCGGGTCAGGCGAGTCAGACGCCCTCCGGGGCGGATCATTCGAATCAGACGCCCTCCAGGGCGGATCAGGCTGGACTAGAACCCTCCAGGGCGGCACGAAAGCCCCCCAGGGTGGAGCAGACAGGACAGGAACCCTCCAGGGTAGAACGGGACTCCCCGAGGGCGGAGCAGACAGGACAGGAGCCCTCCAGGGCGGGTCAGGCGAGTCAGACGCCCTCCAGGGCGGATCAGGCTGGACTAGAACCCTCCAGGGCGGCACGAAAGCCCCCCAGGGTGGAGCAGACAGGACAGGAACCCTCCAGGGCAGAACGGGACTCCCCGAGGGCGGAGCAGACAGGACAGGAGCCCTCCAGGGCGGAACGGGATCCCCCCAGGGCAGAGCAGACGGGTCTGTAACACAGAACATAGACAGACACACACACACACAGAGAGAGAGAATCAGGTGCCCTCCAAGGCGGATCAGACAGGACAGGAGCCCTCCAGGGCAGAGCGGAAAATGGTATACCATAAAATGGTATCTGATATAAAAGTTCATCAAATGCCCGCACATAATCTTCCACTGACATACCGTTCTGTTCTAGACGTATTATCCGATCGAGAGGGTCCATGGCTGAGCTGAGAGGTTTAATAAAGTTGCTGGATCCTCTTGCGGCGAAGTTTTCTGTAACGCTAGCTCCGAGTGTCAATCCGGTGGCTGAAACAGAGAAACAAATAGAGAAATAATTATTGTAGCTGCTGTTCCGACCAAGCAAAAATGATGTTCAATCCAAGCTAAAAAGTGTTGATGTGTATTTGATCAAATGTAACTGAAGTACAAGGTTATGAGATACTTTATGTGAATGCTTGGCTAAAGAAATGTGTCTTTAATCTAGATTTAAACAAAGAGAGTGTGTCTGAACCCTGAATGTTATCAGTAAGGCTGTTCCAGAGTTTGGGAGCCAAATGCAAAAAAAAGCTCTACCTCCTTCAGTAGACTTTGCTATCCTAGGTACTACCAAAAGTCCAGAGTTTTGCGACCTTAGGGAGCGTGATAGATTGTAGTGTAATAGAAGACTAGTTAGGTAGGAGCTAAACCATTAAGGGCCTTAAAGGTAAGTAGTAATATTTTGTAAATGATACGGAACCTAATAGGTAATTATTGTAGAGACTGTAAAATTGGGGTAATATAATCATATTTTCTTGAACTGGTAAGGACTCTAGCAACTGCATTTTGGACTACTTGTAGCTTGTTTATTGAAGATGCAGGACAACCACCTAGCAGTGCATTACAATAGACCAATCTAGAGGCATAAATGCATGAACTAACTTTTCTGCATCAGAAACAGGTAACACGTTACGTAACTTGACAATGTTTCTAAGACAGAAGGATGCTGTTTTGTAACAAGATTGAAAAGAGTTTTGATTTTAGTAATGCATTCACTGATAAAAACAATACCACATAATTTGTAATGGTTTAACTGGTTATAACAGGAATTGTACTGGTTTCAATGAAAACTGTAATGGTGCCTGTTGGTCTCTACTGGTAATTGGACACCTTCTACTGGTGGCTCGTTAAAGGGTCATAAAACCCCAGACTACTTTTTCTGAGATTTTAGCAGAGGTGTTTGTGTTGCACAAGACAATGTTAGTGCCTGTTAATTTTAATTGTTGGAGAAACTTTTTGTTGTTGTTGTTTTTTCAAATCTACATTGCTTTGACATCACAGTTTGTGAAGTTCGATGATGCATCAGTGTCTCATAACTATTCATGAGACTGTGTGTTCTTATCCTACGAGAAGACACTTAGCTTAATTATTCAAAACAACATGTATGACTATGGGCATAATATACTCGGGAATACTGGGGAATACTACTTTCAATAAAATGTAAATTCGCCCCCACACTTTTTTCATGCAAATGTTTACATAGAGGTTTTCAAGGGCCAGTGTGAATAAAGCTAGATTAAAATGCAAAGAGACAAGATAATCTATGCAGACCTGGCATTTTATTTGCATCTGAAATTAGATGATGTAAACATTATGGAGTGCCAAATATTCATGAGGTGTGTTTCATTCATACTTGAAACCGATTGGCGATCTCATGCAAAAAGTCCAAAACAAACTAATAGAAGTAATAACTTATAAAGTGCCAGGAAATCCCTAATATGGACAAAGGCATCCAACTATTACTGTAGCTAAGCTGAATAAAAAAGCAGAAATGTTTTGACTGATCAACAACAAACACACATAATGTGACAATATATGGTTTATGTGTGTTTTTCAAGTAATCTCCAGGTAATCTGAATAATGCAGAGCTAATTGACATATAATTTATTACAGTAGTCTATAGAAACTATAAAATATATTTTCTGTATTACTCTTTGATAAAATGGGAAAAATTGTTAAATATAATCCAAAATAAACCAACCATAAACTCATTCATTAGGTCATTAGGAAACTGTAATTTATATATGAAGAGTTCAGATGCAAAAGCCTCTAAATTTTACGTCTTTCTTAAAAAAAAAAAAAGCTTTTTTATCAGGCTCTGATGTATAGGTTTCTACCTAAGTACTGGTACTTCTGATTGGGCTGAGACTGGGATTTTAGCGAAGTATTTGATGGACATATAATATGTGTCGAGAGCATTCACTCATCATAATCTAATTTTTGACCAAGATGGCAATAACACTTTCTATGAAGCCCATATTTATAATACATTATAAGGGTATTATTAAGGCATTATAATGAATGCATAATGCATTATAAAAAACTTTGTAATATGTTATATCATCTTATAAATAATCAAAACAACAATTATAATACATTATAATGTTTATCCATTTGTGGTTATAACTTTTAAAATTTAGATTTTTTATTTTTTATTTTTTTAATAACACAATAAACACCATATTAAATCTACTTTTACATTTATAGTGGACTATATATCTTGACATTGCTTATTTAAGAGCTGCACAGTATCTTATTACATCTTGTAAGTGGTTAGGTGTGGAGTGTTATTTGAGTGTTCCCTGTGAGGCTAAAATTAATTCTGATGTGAGCTAGTGAATAATTTCAACTGAGAAGAAAAAAAAAATGCAATGTTTATATGTTAGGTTACATTTTATTTTGATGCTCCCCTTAGTCTATTGACTATAAGAAACTACAAGCAACTACATGTCAACTAACTCTCACTAGAGTTAGTAAAGCTTAGGGTAGGTAGAATGTTGACATACTTGCAAAGTTACTTATAGTCAGTTTGTCTGTTGGGGAACCGTCAAAATACTAATACTCCAATGACTGCTAGTTGACATGTAGATGTAGAGTTAATTATCAACAGCTGTTTAAAGCGTACCATCAAAATAAACTGATATTACAATACAAATAGTTAAAAGCAAATTTACTAATTTAATTACTATACTTATAAGTGGTCGTTGATAGCTTTAAGTAAAGTAGCATAAGAAAAATGTGAGATATGAGACTTATATTATAACTATGAGAAATATAATCCATTGTAACTTAAGTGGGTGCAAGGTGTTTATTGTGTGTTTTAAATCATCATACTCTTAAAAGCTATAACCACAAATAAGTAAAGATTATAATACATAAAAAAAGCTTTTAGGGGGTTTTGCATCTGAACTCTTCATATATATAAATAAATAAAATGAAATATATTTATTACATTTGACATTTATGTCCCCCTTGCTGCTGAAATCATGACTATGTTCCTGTGTGCAACAGACACTTCAGTCTGTGAGCTTGCGTACATTAAGAGTTTGGCACAAAAGCGATTCATTCACTTCACAGTGTAACCGTTTTTACAGCTCCTTGACACAACCCATCAGTATGCTTATATAAACGCAGCAAAATAGGCCTTAAAAGTTATTAGAGGTGCAACAGCATATTTATATGTTTTCGATGCAGAGTGCAAATGGCTAGAGCTAATTACTCATGCAGTAATTCACAATAATAATTCACGCAAAAGACACAATGCACACATACATATTCCAGTTTACATGCATGATACCTAATTCATGTGCACGAAAAATAGATATATATTCACAAAAAACAATTCACATGCATAATATAAGAATATATATATTCATAAAATACATTTCACAAACACAGAGCACAATTCACAGATGTACAGCTGAGTACAAAAATTATTGCATATTATTCTGTGTATTTTTGAGACTTTCCTGGCAGCAAACTTCTCCCAAACGAGGTCACTTGGTTTTCATAGCCAATCAGATTTGAGCCTTTCAATTGATCGATCATAAAGGTGCGTTCATGCCAGATCGGAATTCCCGTAATTACGAGATTCCAACTTGTAAAAAGTGTTCACGTCCTTGTAGAACTCGTAATTACAACTTTTAAACTAGGAGTCTTCTGAGAGCTACGACTTGTACACGACCGCTGTACCACCTGACCAACGTAGGCTCTGTTTAAGCATTGATAGAAAAGAATAATTCCGAGTCCGAGGGAGTGAACAGCTCCGAGTAGAATGTCACGTGTTGTCATCTCGAAATTACGGTAATTGCGATATGGCGTGAATGCAGCATAACCCGCTGTGGCCGTAAGAAGGGTGTGCCCTGGGTATGACTACCTGGATGTTATGTCATCAGCCTGAGACCACAGTTCAAGTTACCATTTAGCAGAGGCATGTGCATTTGATCGTTTGATTTCAGTTAACTAGCCTAGTAAAGGTGTCTATTTTTTATTTTTGCATGTTTACTTAAAACTGGTAAGTAAAATCTGTAATGTAGACACATTCGCTAACGTGACGCCCTCTAACTTCTGCAATAGCAAAAAACTCTCTTAATATTTTAAGAACAATTACAGAAGAATAAAATAATGCATATTTTGTTACTTTTTGAAACTTAGAAGGATTCAATTTGAGAAGATGATTTTATGATCGCCGGTCATCCTCAGAACGCGCTTCCACAGTATATTCAGCATCTGGCTCATATTCGCCATCTCAACCATATTCTCAAAGCTTTTGATTTCAATGACTTCAAAGTCAATATTTTGATCACGGGCAGCTTAATTCACCACATACACCATCAAATAACAGTGACAATCATGTTTTATTGAGTGCAGTAATTGCTCTGGAGTAAAGCCATTCAAATCATTCTTTTGATTTATGCCTGCGATAGTAAAACATGAAACTTCACGTCATTATTGTCAATTAAATAGTGCCTCCTTGAAGAATAAAGGTGAATTGAATTTAGTCTAGAGCTGTAATTGGGCCTTAAAAGTTAAGCCCGACCCGGCCCGAGTCTGACTAGTACATTTTGATTGACAGCTTTTTAAATCCTGAACCCGTTTACAGCCCAACATTATTCAAATGTGCATGCGCACAGCTTTTGTCAAGAATGAGTCATTTATACATGTTTAACATAATTTATTCATGAATAACATAGGCTATAGGCCACTTGGAAGTTGGAACAAAAAAATAATTAGTCCTCTGTAATGCCTAGACATACACTTAGCCTATTAATAGGCCAACGCGCCAATAAAAATGAGTCTTTCTTAACAAATTGAATTAAGATAAAATCTAAATTAAGATGGGTATTTGGCAATAACGAAATTAAGATAAAGGCTCCGCAGGATTTGCTTCGCCACTTCTGTCCACAATCCGGCTTCAACGCGACAGTGAATAGCAGCAGAAATTTAATAAAAGAATAATGCCAACATTAGCCTACTCTGTCTACATTATACATTTAAGACTCAATTAATATTTAGTTATAATTTGAAAAACCCTTTCTCATTAATATTAGGCTACATGTTTTTGTGGAGAAAAATTATTTAATCCACTGTAGATAACTTCAGCGCGGTCCTGCGCTCACTTTTTATGCGTACAGCAGCACTGAACGTCCTTTCACTGCTGCTGCCACTGGCAGTGATGCATGGTTTCTGGTGCAATCAAAACGTAGTCGCCAGTGGCAAGCCTCCGTTTCACCTCCTCAGCATCCATTTTCGCATCTTTCTCGCACTAATGGAAACGCATCACATGACCGCTCATTTACAGCGCAAGACGGAGTGCAAGTCCGAGCCCGGCACGAGCCTGTGTAAAATGATAGAAATTAAGCCCGAACCCAACAGAACCCTTCAGCTCTAATTTTGTCATAAGATAATTAGATATTTTTGCACACAAAAAATAAATGTACACTATTACACACCTCAGGTCTCTAGCGACCCTATAGACTTTTTACAAAAAAATGATCAGAAATCAGACATTGTTTTATATTTTATTTTTTTCTTGTAATATTGTTTATAACCCTGATAGCACACATACAAAAAGGGTCTCTAAAGACCCGAGGTATGCATTTAAGGGTTAAACGCAGTCAAGATGGACAGTTCTGACCTCTTGAAGTAGAACTGATACCTACGAGATCAAAAGTGGACATTTGTTCACATGCACTGTTGTTGATAAACATGACAGAGTTTCAGTTCTTTTGCTTTTATATGAAAATAAATATCATGAACAAGACAATCAAAGTACTTGCTATTTAAGTCTCACACAGAGATCACACTGTCATAGTTTTTGGGAATATTAATGCATAATTTAAATATATAATCACATGCTTTAGACTGCATGGCTGACTCACTGTTATGACAGATTTTTGGCATGCATCAGCATGACATCAGAGCAAGACGGATTGCAGTCGGATACATTTCTAACCAACATGCATCTTGCGGTGATTACTGGTGATCGGTTCTGCAAAGATTTTGCCAATCTCAGACAAGCCTATGCCCTTTGCTGTTTTTGTTCGGCAATGCTATCTCCCACCTAGCACTGACCCTTTCCTCATTGTATTGTTGTATATTGTAATCTCAAAGATTTTTACATCACAAAACAATGTTGGGAAGTAGCTGTTGTGCTTGGTAACGGTTGTGGAATTTATGCTGATCAGACAAAGAGAGACTGATCATGAAGAGGAATGCAGCAAAGCTTATTCAAAAATTTTATTCAGTTATTTTATCACTTTATCTCATGTTTCCTGCTCCTTCTGTATCTGCATCTCTTGTAAAAGTATAAAAGATAACATGCCAAGGTAATAATTGCTTTAAATATCAGACCACAATCTGGTACATCCTGACAGAGAGAGACAGTGAAGACTGGATCTAAAACATTTGAATGATTAACTTTTCACATAATGTATTTGTAACGGAAGTACTCGGAAACAGCAAGTAAGTAAAACACAACAGTCTTTATTAGATTCAACAGGTGGGCAAATGAGAGTCAGATTGCATCAGCAGGTGAGTAGAGTGCTGGAGTGAATGTTCAGAGTGAATGCCAATGAATAACAGTCCTTTCCTTTCTTTGCAGGAAGTTTGTGTGACGATGGCGAGCATAGGAGAAGCACACACCTTAACTTGAGCGGGATCCAAGCTAGGAGCAGATACTGGGAGATTGACACTGGAGACTGGAGCAGAAGGTAAGTAGACAAGTAAGTATGGGTCGAAGCTTGTAACATAAGCAGAGGTACTTCCACGGTGTAGTCACAAGATCGGACAACGTGGTTACTGAGGTGTGTGCTTAAATACAGAGGTGATAAGCAGAGTGAATGAGAGTCAGGTGGTGGTGATTAGTATTCAGGTGACGGGGTGCATTGTGATTGGCTGGGGACTGAACCTGACCAGTCTGTGACAGTATTACACAGATACATGTATCCTCCACGGCCCGCTCCTGATGGCCGGACACCTCGACGCAGTGGCGGTCTCCCACGACCTTGGGGAGCTGGACGATCTGGATGCGCTGCGTGGAACTCTTCCAGAAGTGTGGAATCAAGGATGTCATCTCTGGGGACCCATGAGTGTTCTTCGGGACCGTATCCCTCACAGTCCACAAGTTATTCCAGCCTACCACCATGGCGTCGGGATTCCAGGATTTCCTTGACCTTGTAAATTGTGCCTTCCTCCAGGATCAACGGGAGAGGAGGTTCTTTGGACCGGTCAGGCTCTGTGGAGACAGGAGGATGAAATGGTTTTAAAAGTGAGACATGGAAAGTGGGCTGAATTTTATATTGTGGTGGTAGTTGCAATCTGTAAGTGACGGGGTTGATCTGTTCCAGGATGTTAAAGGGACCGACAAATCTGGGACTTAGTTTCTTGCTGTGCAGGCGCAGCCTGATGTCACGGGTGGACAACCAAACCTTCTGACTGGGTTGATAGATGGATGGATAGTTGTGGATCTATGAAGGTCGGCTGCCATCTTCTGTCTGCGCACTGCCCGTTGAAGATGGTGGTGAGCAGAGTCCCAGACCCTTTCACTCTCTCGGAACCAGTAGTCGACATTCCGACGGTTCTCCTGACCAGGGAAATAACGGGGGCTGGAAACAATGCCCATCTAGCTTGTCGGGGGTTCAATCACTTCACGTCCCGGTGATACTGCAAGTTCTTGTGGTCTGTGAGGACTAGAAATGGCTGAGCCACTCCTTTCAGCCAATATCTCCACTCTTCTAGGGCCAACTTAATGGCTAGCAGTTCTCGATTGCAGATGTCGTAATTCATCCCCGCCGGGCTGAGCTTCCGTGAAAAGAAGGCGCATGGATGGAGTTTGGGTGGTGTCCCCTGCCGCTGTGGCAATACTGCTCCTACTCCTGTTGTGGAAGCATCTACCTCCACCACGAACGGTAGCTCAAGGTTGGGATGTACAAGGAGAGGAGCGCTGGTAAAAGCCCTTGTCAAAGTGGCGAAAGCTTCGGTGGCTGCTGGGGTCCAGGACAGAGACTTGGGCCTTCCTTTGAGTAGACTGGTTAATGGACTGGTGATATTACTATAGTTCAGGATGAACCGGCGGTAAAAGTTTGTGAAGCCCAGGAATTGTTGAAGTTTTTTTATAGTTGTGGGAGTTGGCCAGGACTGGATGGCTTCCATCTTCCCCTCGTCCATGCAGATGCCACTATGGTCGATGATGTATCCGAGGAATTGGACTGACCGTTGGTGGAACATACATTTCTCAGCTTTGAGGAAGAGTTAAAACTGTCATAGTCGTTTGAGGACCTCTGCAACATGTTGGCAATGGTCGGCCAGGCTCCGGGAATAGATGAGGATGTCGTCAATATACACGACGACAAAGCGATGGAGGAAATCCCGGAGCACCTCATGCATGAAGTCTTGAAAAATGGACGGGGCGTTGACCAGGCCATACGGCATAACCCGATACTCATAGTGACCAGTAGGGGGTCACAAAAGCGGTCTTCCACTCGTCTCCTTGACGTATGCGAATGAGGTTATAGGCGCTGCGGAGGTCCAACTTAGTAAAGATAGTGGCACAGCGTAGTTGTTCCAGGGCTACTGGGACAAGGGGAAGGGGATATCTGAACTTGACAGTGATAATCAATGCAAGGCCGCAAGCCTCCGTCCTTCTTCACCACAAAAAAGGAAACTTGAAGTGGCAGGAGATGTAGACGGGATGATGTAACCTTGTTTGAGGGCTTCTTCCACATATTTCTCTATGGCCTTCTGTTCTGGGAGTGATAACGGGTCAATTTTTCCTCGGCGCACTGGCACATCAGGAATCAGATCAATAGCACAATCCCAGGGTCTATGAGGGGGTAGTCGTGAAGCCTTCTTGGGACAGAAAACATTGCTAAATGAAGAATAGCATGGAGGTATCAGAAATGATCTTTTCTCAATGAGACTTTTGATGGTGGTGGCATTAACTGTCATGGCTTCGTGAGGCTTGATATTGGGTTTCGGGAGATCAGGAAAACATTTGTGGTGGCAGTCTTCACCCCACTTGAGGACTTCCCCCATGGACCAAGAAAGAATGGGATTGTGTTGAATTAACCAGGTACGTCCTAAAATGATGTCTGCTGTGGAGTCCTCCAGAACCAGAAGTTGACTGGATTCATGATGTAATTGTCCAATCTTGAGTTGTACGGGTCCCACACTGTGTCTCACATGGCGACAATTCAATGGTTGACCAGTTATTGTTGAAGGTTTTTATTGGTCAATATACCACTGAATTAAGGTGAATCATGTAATTTGGGTATCAACTTATTCCACTATTATAAATATGTATTTGTCGGTGTGTATGTATGTGAGCCCGCAGGAGAATGGAATGTGCAGACATTACAGAAGTCACATATGGTGGGTCTGTTTTGACCTTAAACCTTGACCTATGGCCATGGTAAGGAAGAACTTGTTTATGTAGAGGTCCACTAGCAAGCCATGGTGGAGAAGAACATCTGTTTCATATTATAATGGTAACTCCACAGGTCCCCCAATAACTCAAGTTGACAGTGTGTGCGTGAGAAGGCAGGTATAAAACTTCTCCTTGACCAGACAGTTGGGGGTTCTCTATGGATGGCTAGGCTTGGCTGCCTCGGCAGCTGGGTCTGGTGCTCTGTGGAGGACTCAGGACTTATTGTATCAGCAATAAAGTCTAGCTTTTGTAATCAAAACCCAGATTCAAAAATGTTTCTTCCAATAAAAAGGGGGAAACCACAACATTATCGAGAGGACTTGGTAGATGGGTTCTGTGGAGTGAGCTTGTAATTGGAGCTGGCGGCAGAGGTTCCCAGAAAAGAAATTTCCTGCTGACCCAGAGTCGAGGAGAACTGTAACAGACACAGTGACATCGGCAGCAGTAAGCGAAGCAATGGTAGTGAGTGGATTCATATTAAGAGGAGTGGGCTTAATAGCGCTCACCATTTGACGTGGAGGACGAAGAGGGCAAGCTGATATCATATGCCCTCGAGTGCCACAGTACAAACAAAGACCCTGGGTCAGACGCCTCTGCCGCTCAGTGGAAGACAATTTGTTGGAGTCTATCTGCATAGGTTCTTGTTCTGGTTCTGGAGGGTTGGTGGATTCTGGACGGCGAATGCAGGGAGGATCCGAGGAACTCGCTTTATTTAACAGGCAGGACTGCATGCGATGGGAGAATCTGATAGCCAGTTGAATGAAGCATTCAAGTCCGTAAGTATCGTCATACGCCGCGAGATGAAGTCGTAAGCGGGGTTCCAAACCCTGTCGATAAGTTGTCAACAACGATGCTTTGTTCCACCCACTAGCGGCCGCAAGTGTTCTGAACTGCAGAGAATATTGTTGGACAGTTAAGGATCCTTGTTTTAAATAATAAATTTGCTCACCAATTGAAGAATCTCCTTCTGTTTTTCCAAACACTTCTCTGAAATGAGCGATAAACTGGTCGAACGATTGACTGGCTGGTCCTGCCTGTGTGAAGTTTCTGCCCATCGAAGAGCGGGACCTGAGAGCGAAGAGATGAGAAAAGCAATTTTAGAACGTTCTGTAGGATACAGATGTCAGGGTCACATTGAGAGCACATTGAAGCAGGAAGCCATTACAGTCCTCCGCCGCGCCAGAGTAGGGCACTGGGCGGGCCACAGGAGTGGCGTAGGCGGGATACAGAGGCGGGATACAGAGCGTTGGCGGCAGCGTGAGCATGATCCGCGGGTAATGGCGGTGGAGAGGGATCCGTGGATGATTGCAATGCAGGTGGATGTGTTAACACTCTCCGGAGCGAATCCACAAGTTCTTGGAATGGATCGCTACTGCTCATCCTGTCAACATGAATAAAAGTCCTTTCCTTTCTTTGCAGGAAGTTTGTGTGACGATGGTGAGCATAGGAGAAGTACACACCTTAACTTAAGCGGGATCCAAGCTAGGAGCAGATACTGGGAGATTGATGCTGGAGACTGGAGCAGAAGGTAAGTAGACAGGTAAGTATGGGTCGAAGCCATCTGATCTGTTTCGTTGTAAAGTAGATCATTTAATTTGGGTCCGTTTACCATTCCAAATGTATTGAGAGATTACTGAATCCAGTTTTTTCCAGTATCCTGCAGGTGGGGGTAGAGGAATCATAGATGAATAGAAATTAACACGAGGAAGGATGTTAATTTTAACAACAGATATTCTTGCATGAAAAGAAGTAGGAAGATGTGTCCAATTTGCCAGATCGGAGGTGACTTTAGCCAGGTTTTTATTCAAATTTTTTTAGACAATATCCTGCGTGGAAGGATAGATATCTACACCTAAGTATGTAAAAGACTGCACCACTGGAATGAACAAAAATTGAGAGGGAGCAGATATGACTTTGTCCAATTGATTTTATACCCTGATAGATTACCAAACTGATCAAATAAATTTAAAACGTGAGGGATTGAAAAAAAAATTTGATTGTCCAAAAATAGCAATATATCATCTGCAAACAAAGATATGTAATGCGAAGTATTCTTAATAGATATAGGCAGTATAAGTTCTGACTGACGTACAGCTTGAGCAAGAGGTTCTAAAGATAAAGCAAACAGTAAAGGTGGCCCGTAAGAATAGTGGCTGAGGGATTAGCATAGAGGATTTTAATCATATTTATAAAATTAGAGCTAAAACCTAGGTGATCTAGCACTGCCCATAAATAGTTCCACTTCAAATGGTCGAATGCTTTCATTGCATCTAAAGAAAGTATAGCAGTGGGAGAAATCAATTGTTCAGATGAGGAGATTATATGAAGTAGTCTTTGCAGATTATCTGAAGCAGAACGAGATTTAATAAACCCTGTTTGATCATGATTTACAAGTTTGGTCATAAAAACTTCTAGGCGGCAGGCTAAAACTTTTGCATAGATTTTAACATCTGTACCAATTAGAGAAAGTGGGCGGTAACTTGAACATAAAGTAGAGTCTTTATCTTTTTTTAGTAGAAGAGATATAATGGCCATGTTCATATTTTGTGGAAAGGATCCTTGATCAATCGAATATTGCATCATATCCATCATAAGTGGCCCCAAATCAGACCAGAAGATCAAGTAAAACTCCACTGGTATGCCATCTAGGCCAGGGGATTTCTTTTTGCTCATAACTTTAATCGATGATTTTAATTCAATAAGTGATAAAGGTCTATCCAAAGACTCAGAGTCAGATTCTGACAGATGTGGAAGGTGAAGAGAAGATAAAAAAGAAGTGGAAGATGTAGGTTCACATTTAGAGTTGGAACTATAAAGATCACAATAGAAGGAACGAAAAGTGTCATTTATACTCTTCTGATCAGTCAGAACCTCGCCAGTTTGAGATTTCACCGCTGTAATATTAGCAAATTTTTCACTATTACGTAGCCTTAGTGCCAGTAAAAAGAGGTCTGCTAACTTGAAAATAATAGTTTTGTCTGGATCTTTGAATCAGAAATTCGTCTCTCTCTCCGAAGATTGGATTCCAGGTCAGAGACTTTCTTGCGGTGGATTTTATGATGAAAGGAAGCAAATGATATTGAAAAATTCCTTATGAACCCCTTTGTCGCCTCCCAAAGAATCCGTGGGTCATCTACCGAACCTTTGTTGATGTCAATAAATTCATGTAGCTTACTTCTGAATTGATCACAAAAAAATTATTTTAAGTCTTTTAATAAATTAGAATTAAAACGCCATCGGAGGGATCGTGGCGGTCGCTGGGTGATTGAAAGCTTCAAAAAATGACTGCTGTGGTCAGAGAGAGCAATGGGAAAGATGACGAATTCAAGTAGCATTGAGGTCTAGGAAGAGGAAGCAAAAATGTAATCAATCCGTGAATATGATTTGTGTCTAGCTGAGAAAAATGTGTAAGATTTTTGGGAAGGATTGAATAATCGCCATGCATCTACTAGTGAAAAAGAGGCTATGCACTGATTGAGTTGCTCAGTAGAAATAGACTTAGTTAGAAAAATTGTCACCACATCTATCAAGTTCATTGGACATTACAGCGTTCATATCTGCTCCCATTACAATCTCAAAGTCCGTGAGATCAGTGAGATAGGTAGATAATTCTGAAAAAAAAGTTGGATCTGGACTACATGGTGCATAAACTGAGATAAATGCTATCTTCCTGTTCTCAACCATAGTCTTTATATGAGCTATTCTGCCAGCATTATCACCATTTTTGTCTAAAACTGAAATATTTAAATTTCTTCTAACAATTATCAGAGCACCTCTAGTTTTATTATCAGTCGCAGCAAAAGAGACCACCTCATAATATTTATTATTGTATCTATGAACATCCTCTTTCCGCAAGTGAGATTCCTGGATTAAAGTCAACTTTTTTTCGACGCAATAGTTCTAGAAAACTTGTACGTTTATGGGGGCCATTTAAACCATTGCCATTACAACTTAGTATATTGATTTTAGTCATTACTATCAAACGAATAAGTAACCTGAACAAATGGGGAGATAATAAAACCACTGCAAATGAAATCTCTTTAGTCTGCCTTTAACCCTTCCCGAAAAAAAACCTTAACAAAAAGAAAGCCCACCCCGTAGAACTTTTACAGACTGGGGTGAAAACAAACCCCAGTCTGCCGCCCTCCGCTGTCTTAGTCAGTGACATTAACATGACAGCCTGTGCAATTCTCTAGAACACCGCCATGAGCCCTATAATTAGAGAACGGAATAACTTTGAATTCACATGAGTAATATGATTTAAAAAAAAATAAAAAATTGGGGTATGTACACTCTCTATTACGAGAAAGCAAACATAAACAATTACATCATGTACACTGAAAACTGTACATCAACGATACCAAGTTTCCTGGCTTGCATGAAGAAAACTGCCAGTAAACGATTAGTAAATCAGAATCCGAGTTACTTGGTATTATCAAACCCTTATGCCACGTCCATCTCAGGAGAATGAGTAGCGGTGACGATCTTCACCGTGGCAGGATACTGAAGGAAGGTCTAGAGGCTTGCCTCTTTCAATTCCTTCCTTATTATACTGAAGAAGCTCTGCTTCTTTGCCGTCACGGGAGAAAAGTCGGGGAAAAAGCTCAACATCGCACCGTCATTTGCTTTCACAGGGCTGTGGCGTCTCGCTTCGTTAAGAATAAAATTCCACATATTTTGAACTGTAGTCATGTGAGAGGAGAATTCGGAGCGCATTGCTGCTAGTTCAGTTTTCAGAATGTCCTCAAATCGTTTTATGGTGATCGCCATATTGTCTTCCATGTCTGCTCGGCCTGCTGTAGTCGCGGATTTATTTTTCTTCTTGATTGGCGAAGATGATGGTGAAAAATCAGCGAGTTTCCGACTGTGTGACATCTACAAATCAAAAGCAAATGAAAAAACTGCCCCAAATGAAAGAAAATAAGTAAAATAACAGAAAATACGGGCTACATATGCGGAGGTCAGCTAATCTGCGTCTTGCTGCATGAAAGCGTCACGTGATCCCCGGGGCACCATTATTTTGATTTCGTAGCACGGTTGCACTCAGTGAGCTACTGGCACTAATCTACGCTATTTCTACCACAACACAACTCGGAATACACAACTCTAAAAATAAAATACTGATACAATTGCTGCAGCTACTGAAAAGGCTTATAGGTAGTGATAGATGTAAGCATAGGCTTAATCCAAATGCTGCACCATCGATTTTCGATTCTAAACGCACCTGGATAATGAGTGAAATCCCCGCTATAAAAATCCCTCAGTGGCAACGAGAGAAACAATGTAAGTTTTTGCTGCTTTCCTAGCAATAAGAAAAGGAAAAAGAATGGAAAGATGCCTGCAGATGAATAAATGATTTCCTTCTCTACACTTTAGCCCTGATGCCTTTGAGGCTTTTAGACAACAGCTACTGAAAGAGCTTACAAGCAATTTCACTTGATACCCAGGTGCGTTTAGACTCTTTGTGAGGGAAATCAATGGTACAGCATTTGGTTTAAGCCTACGCTTATATGCATCACCACCTATAAGCTCTTTCAGTAGCTGTGGTCATCGTATCAGTATTTTAATTTCAGAGTTGTGCTGCGTTAGAAATAGCATACCTCAGTGCCAGTAGCTCACAGAGTGCCACCATCATCCGCAATCAAAATAATGATGTCACCCATAGTCCAAAATATAATATAAATATAATCTGTGGATTTTTTAAATAACTTACATCTTTCATTGGTTTCTACCACATATTTCAGTAAGAAATATTTCAGTATTTCAGTATACAAGCTATAAAAGTCTTAATACCCAGGGTTCCCTTTGGAAAAAAAAAAAAAAAAAAAAAAAAAACGGTCTTGTTGCCAGGTTCAGGAACACTCTGTGCATTGTGGTCAGGTTTTGGCTGGAGACCTCCAAGACACATTTATCTTTGTAGCATCCCTAGCAAGATACCTTATGTACCTTATGTAGCATCTGCTACATAACAGTATGTCACCTGACACAGATAAGAGAGGCTCCTGCTGCCTAAACCCCTCTAACCCCCACAGATCGGTAACTGTTTTGTACACAGTCCTATAAAGTCACACACTTTTCATAGTCTTTCAAACCACATGTACAGATTCTGGCAGGCTCCCTGGGGACTCTAAATAGGACTGTTTGACCTCTCTTTCTCCTTTTCCCACCCAGCATAGGATGAGTTAATTTACGTGTGTGTGTGTGTGTGTGTGTGTGTGTGTGTTTTGTTTTTTTTATCCTCAGGAGATGTTCACACCTGAATGTAAATTCAAGGAGTCAGTGTTTGAGAACTACTATGTTATCTACTCATCCACCATGTACCGTCAACAGGAGTCAGGTCGAGCCTGGTTCCTGGGCCTCACCAAGGAGGGTCAGGTCATGAAAGGCAACCGAGTAAAGAAAACCAAGCCCTCTTCACACTTTGTACCAAGACCCATTGAAGGTGATTATTATTTACTGTTGTGTTTACAACATTCAAGAACTCTTTTATATAATTTAGTACCAAATGAAATGATTTTAAAACCAAAATAAACTTAATATATTACATACTATATGTATATTTTATATAGAGTGGAACTTGTTTTCATTACAACCCATTTTCACTCTTAAAGCTTGAAAAACTGCAAAATTAACTATTAAGATTTTATCACATTTAATATTCATGTGAGTTATTGATTGAAACCCAAAGTTAATTGCTGAAAATGATACTGCTTCATCAATGCAGTCATGTCTGATTCAAACGAGAAACAAATTGATTATAATTTTCCTTTACAGCGATGCCATAGAAGAACCATTTTTGGTTCCACAAATAAATAATTATTTAAAGAACCATCTCTTTCTTACCTTTTTATAATACGAAGAACCTTCTTTCGCCACAAACAGTGTGAAACAGAAAGGTTCTTCCATTGTTAAAGGAGTCAACGGATGCCCATTTTTCACAAGTTGATATTATTAGTTAGGGTAATAATGAGATATCTATAACATACTTTGGTTAGTTGGTTAATTTCTCAGTGGTAGTGTAAAAAAACACCCTTTTTAAAAACAGCCCTTTTCAGAGCGACCCATTTTGTTGCATTAAATGCTAATGAGCTCTACTCACCCCACTTCTCTCTTCTACCGGCTGACGAGCCGTTCTGTTTACTTTAACCACATTTGCTCAATCTAAGACATTCTCGTCTTCCCCTGCACCGGAGTCGACACAATGGCAGACAGGCCACAGCTCAGGGCTGGTCTAAGGTAAGAAGGCAGCGTCAATCAGCTGTCGTGGAAGCAGCCTTGGTTGGTCACACAGATAAGATACTGAGAATGGCATAATTTGAAAAAGGGGATATTACTTATAAAGTTTAAAAAAAAATACCACTGGGTGGATTTTTATCATTACAGGGTGGTTGTGTACACACAGCCAACACACATTTCCCAGACAGCAAAAATCATGTGGTCCAGATCCGGCCCATACATCCGCAAATCCGCAAAACAGACTTGGGCCGGTGTCTTTTGGCACAACGGGCCAATACCGGCACACATCAGGTTTTCCCTCATCTGGACCAGACTCGGCCCAGATCCGCTCTGCGACAGTAATCCGCGCCGACTGAAACCAGGCCCGGGCTGGATCCGTCTAAGACGGTGATACAGCACTGAAACGGATGTGACTGTAATGCGGATTTGCTGGTTTGAAAATGAATCCGGCACAGAGTCTGGGGAGGGAGCCAGGAAGTCCAAAACAAACAGATATTTAATAAATAAACAAGAGAGAAAACAACCACTTCATACAACATAAGACAGGACAGAGAAACTGAGGACAGGCGGGGCTATAAATACTAAACAAACAAAGATAATTAATTGAAACCAGGTGAAACAGGACTGCTAATCAGGGCAACTCAGGAATGTGACATGACAAATAAGGAAAAACAGGAACCAAACAGGAACAAAGACAGAGGAACCACAAGTCAAAACCAGTCCATAATCCTGACACTTACAAAAATGTATTGTTACTGTTTTAATGGAAAGTAATTACATGATAACATATAAAGATCAAGATATACCTAGATAATAATAATAATAATATTAATAATAGAGTGAGAGAGAGTTTAATTTTATCTTACCTAAAATCTACTCAAAATGACAAAAATATTATTCAATACAACTTTTGAAAAATAAATCAGCATCTGTAACAGTACACATTTTCGTAGCTCCACACATCTTTAAAACCTTCAATATTTTTAATTTATAAAACAATAATTCATGCCTTATTCTTGCTTTAGTTAGGCGTCTGAAGGTTTGCTTGACCAACAACAACATTTTATAAACGCCCACTTTTTTTTCCCCCCCAACATTCAAAGACATAAACAAATCCAACATTAGAAAATACAACTTTGAAACCAACAAAAATGTCTTGAAAAATAAAAGATTCAATCCATAGATCCAAGTGATGCCAGACGATGCCACAGGGTAGACTTCACCAAATTATTAATCATACATGTACTTGTTTATCACATTGTTTTAAATAGGATTATCTTGGAGCATAATAATGTAATAAATGCAAAGAGTAAGAAAATATGTTCCATTCATTGTAAATTACAACATGAAGTGCATTAAACATTTTATTACATCAAGGTTTTCCAAACTAGGGTTCGAACAGGAACTGCAGAGGGTTTGTGGGTTTAATGAAAAGCTAACAATTAATTAAATCATAAAAAATAATAATAATAATTAAAAGAACCGTCACTGTGTTTCATTAGTCTTCATTTTAAAATAACAATTAAAATAAAACACTTACTAAAAAAGATTAAACATTTGACCATTAATCAACATCAAAGAAACCGTGAACATGCAAATGTGAAAGTTAATTATTAAGATATTTATTTTAAAATCTCAGGGGTAGTTAAAGTATAAATATATTTAGTGAATAAGGTTTAGATGACAAAAAGTTACGGAATGCCTGGATTGCATGTAAACAAGCAATAACGTTGCATTTTAATGAGTATGAAAGACAAAAGCCTTCCAAAGACACAATAATACATGGTTAAAAAAATGAGTGATAATTCAAATAAAAATTAATGTGTTCATCAGTAGCTGATGCAATGTTGAAACCCTTTTGTAAATCCAATGGTCAAATGAAAGCTACCTGAATAAAGACTAGTCTATATGTGAATGTCCACAAAACTTTCTGAATGTATATAATCAGTAGGCTACTTTAGAAAGGAAAATTTAAGATGAAAAAGAGAAATTAGGGGGAATCAATGAATTATGAATAATATATTGCTATTGTGTGAATAATATGTAATCATGTAATTATGAGGAAAAAAAGTAACTGTAGTCTGATTATGAGTACTTTAAAATGTAACTTACTCTAATTACAAGTACTTTTTTTGGAATCTGATTACGTAACCTAGATTACATGTAATCAGTTACTACCCAGCTCTTTCCTTCAATCATTACTACCCCTACACAATCCGATTTTTGTGTAAATCCAACTGAAATACGATCAAATTTAGACAGTCTGAACGACAACTACGTGAAATACGATTTTATTTCAACTCTGTTTCAAACTACATTCATATGTGGTTTGGAATCCTATTCAGATCACATTCCTGGAAATCAGTTTCAGTCTAACCAGACAGTTCAGATTTACCATAGCTTTTTCACATTCTCATGGCACGGATTTGAGCTGACAGTCTGATCAAGGCTTTAGGTAATATCAGTGGTATGACATATTTCAGATTTGTCCGAAATTACAAAGACATATACATATATTTAATTGTTTGATCAAAATTATTGTTTGGTATTTGGTATTCGCTGGATATTGGTAGGGACATGTCCCTAGCGTCCACTGATTCGGAGCCCCTTTGTAGCGATTCAGTATTGATTAATAAAAATAGCAGGGCAACGTTGACAAGTTTCTATACTCCTGGATGTGTCTGTGTGCGCAGCGCGATCTCAGATCTCTGTGTGTGAGTAATGTGTGTTTGTGTGTGTCACTTCAGTGCAATAATATCCACCTTATTTTTTTCAATATAAGATTGGCATGACCATTTGTAAATTTAATGTTGAAAAATAAGGTAGATAGAATGGCCATTAAACTGAACGGTTTTAATTAACATTTGGCCTTGTCACACACATAACTGTGCAGTGGTATTTAGTGGTGGTCACATTGTAAATCTGTTATTCAAAGTTTAATTTAAACTTTTGAAAAGTGTTACTGGCACAGTGGTTAACCAGAAAAAAAATACTGTAATATTGAAAAATAAAACCTTTTAATCAGACAAATGAAAATACATTTTTGTATCTTAAATGTACTAAGCTACTGAGCTGTGCTTTGATACAACCTCCCAGCTTTTCTTTTTTCTCAAAAATGCAGAGCTCAAGTATATTATGTCAGTCATAAATCTCATTATCTTAATGAATGCATTTGAAAGTAATACGTAATTAATGTTATGTTTTGTTTGCATATTGCAGTTTGTATGTACAGAGAACCATCACTGCATGAGATTGAAGAGAAGCAACGCTCCAGGAAAAGCTCAGGAACCCCAACAATGAATGGAGGCAAAGTGGTCAACCAGGACTCCACATAGCAGGGCCCAAATGCAGGAGGCTACTGCGAGAGAGTAGCTGCATCTCCTTGCCCTCGCATCTCAAACCACGGGAATAGTACAATACGTTACAATAAGATGACAAACTGAACTCTTACCTGAGAAAACTTTTAGAAGAACACAGAGTGGGAAAAGAGAAATAAATCTTACCGTTCCAATCAGGAGCTGAACTCACATTTTATGCAAAAAAAGTTCAATGGACAGTCATTTGATTCACAACAACAGTAATATTATTTGGGGTTCATGTTGTGAGAAATGAGCTTTAAAAACATTCTTAAGTGTTCATTTTCATGTGAATGCTTTAGCACCTCTTTATGCTTTACTGTCATCAAGAAAAATGGGAATGTTTCTCTATTTGCTCAATGACATTACTATTGTTTCTGTTTGTGAATATTCTGCAGATGTGTTTGGCTTTTTTTTAATTATTATATTATTTTATTATTAGAATAATTATATATATGTTACCTGAGAAGGTAGATGCACTTTGTGAATCCAGATTATTAAAATATAATTAAAATAATTCAGGAGGGTGTATGCTAAACTATTGCAGGAGCATTTTGGAGTGATCTTAGAGCATTTTGCTACTTATTTATTTTGGTATGAGGTAATATCACTTCAACACTTTCCTTCAGAAATCTTGGCCGCCTTGATGCCCATATGTCCAGCACAAGTACACTGTATGTGTGTATGTTCAACACTTCCAAACTGCAGCTTAGTTTCAGCTGGAGTATGATACTCTTTGTTACGATGGACAGCTTTGGATGATAAGTAGATGATTTCCTGTGAATTATCCACAAATTCCCTTGCATCTAAGCAAATGTATGTAATCTAACAAACAACTCAGGATTCCTTAGTCCTAAAAGTGTGATGCTGACACCAACCCTGTCCAGTCCAAAGCACAAAGAAGGCCAGTTGCGTTGCCCCGTAAGGGATATCCAGGAAGTCGCCCTGGACAGGGTGGGTGGCTTGTGGACTAGGAGGAGTCTGGCATTCATAAGTCTTCCAATAAAAATGGCATGAGAGCTGTGCTCAAGTATCCAGCAATGAGGTGCAACAAAACAAAGAGACTTTTAAATGCATAAGTCCTCAGAAAGTGTGTTTGTAGTTAACTGAGGAAGGATCTAATGAATAACACATGTATTGTACAAAGAGTGTAAAACAGGCACACAGTGCAAGACTGAAAAGAAAACATTGTAGTGGGAGTGTTTCCTTTAGCTCTGTACAAACAACACTTCTTTATTTTTCATGTTTGCAGATGTTTTCACCTTAATAAAACACTATTATATATGCATTATGAATAATGAGATATATAAAATATGCATTGATATTATAAAACAGAATGAAATTAGGATTGTTTAAGAATAAAAGTATGATACTTAAAGCTTTGACCCCTGTGTGCATAGCTTATTTTTTACAAGGATTCTCATGAGCAATTTTACAATTATATACAGTAATTCATGCAGCACAGAGGTAGTATTTAAAATGCATTTATACAGAAATCCCAATTGCAGAAATAAGAACATAAATGTTTTAAGCATTGTTGAATTACTAATGACATGCCCCACAAACAGGGTACAATATAGGTAATAATAATAAAAAATAATAATAATAATAAATAAATGCAAAACTAGGTAAAACTAATGTTTTGGTGTCACATTGTTAGTAGATAATAATTTTAAAAAGTCTTATTACAATTAAATAAAATCAACATTAACAGATTATATATAATCGTTGGATATAGTTAAGAAAGGGAACTATTTTTTTTCTGGTACGTTTGATAAAGAATAGATATTAACAAGAAAACAAGATGAATATGCTGCATATAGACATGAAATGATTGAAAAAGAAAGAAAAGAAAGAAAAAGAAATAAAAGAAAGAAAGAAAGAAAGAAAGAAAGAAAGAAAGAGAAAGAAAGAATGAATCATATTTTAGTATAGTTTTTGGAGGCAAAACTAAAATTCTATGCAAAACTCAATTTACTGAATTTATTTATTTATTTATTTATTATCACAGGTTTAGGTAAATCCAGTGGTGTCATCCTGAAAGTTTAAATACTAATCCAAGATTGCACTTCTCTGCCCTTAATTCTCCTTGTTGCCATGGATACAGATTTTCCCTACTGTCTGTAAGGAGAAGGAAGGGGAGGAGATGAAGGGGGAGGAAGACGGTTTTCAGGCAAATGATCTGTTCTTTTCTTTTTGTGGCAAAGAGATTAATATTGTGTTTGAGATTGTTTCTTTCTTTTTTCAAAGTCACACTATGTACATATGGACACTCAATGGCGTGTGTGTGTGTGTGTGTGTGTGTGTGCGCGCGTGCATGCTGCTGTGTGAAAGAAATGGAGAGAAGAATCTTAATATGACCTCCACCTGCACCAAAAATGTAACTCTTTGAAAGACATTTATATCCAGGGGTGCACATAAGTGGTACGCAGGTGCACATGCGCGACCAAAATAAAAATGCACTGTGTAAATAAGTTCAGACTGCTTATTTGCGTACTGAAATGGCTGTTGTACAAATACTTATATATACAGTTAAAGACAAAATTATTAGCCCCTTATAAAATATTTAATTGTTCTTCAAATAAATTATTAGCCCTCTGATGTTAATAGTCAATAGTGTACCCCTTTTGCTTGATAACAACCTTTAGTCGTTTGCTGTAGTTCTCAACACGTTTCAAGCATGTCTCCTGAAGAATGACAGCCCATTCTTCCTTAGCAAATCTCTCAAGCTCCTTCAGATTTGTTGCCCCACAGATTTTCTATTGGATTCAAGTCTGGGCTTTGTGCAGGCCAGTCAAGTACACTCACTTTGCTCATTTGGAGGTATTTCTTCACCAGAACTGAAATATGCTTTGGGTCATTATCATGCTGAAAGACAAAATGTCGACCCAAACCAAGTTTTCTTGCAGACTGTCTGAAGTTGTCTTTCAAAATCTTCTTATAGTCTTCCTTTTTCATGTTTCCTTCAACACTGACGAGATTTCCAGTTCCAAACGCACTGAAACATCCCCACAGCATTATATTCCCACCACCATGTTTCACTGTGGGAACGGTGTTCTTGGGGTTGAATGTGTAGCGTCTGGACCAATCAGACATACAGTTATTTGTTACATTTAACAAATAATCTCTAAAACCAGCGAGCCAGCAAAATGTGGAACTCTGGTTTTCAACCCCCCCAGAGCAAATAACACTCAGTCGCCGTAGCAACCACTGATAACCTCAGTTTACGATGCCAAAGTATGCAGACTCTGCAATTTTTTATTTACTTCTCCCCATAGGAAAGACATTATGCTCATAGAAATGGACTCTTCCCTATTTATTCCCAGACAAACCTTTCTGTGAACGAACACACATAGCCCATATATCACTATGTATATTATGACTGTTCAGATACTTTGTCTTTTGTTTTATGCATGTTTTATGGTAGATTTCTATGTAGTATAGTTGTGTTTGGTCTCGTTGAAATTGTATTTTGATTATCTAAAAGATGGTGTGTATGAATAAAGATGTTGATACCTGCGCGACATATTAGTGTTCTAAGAATCCTTAGCATTTTTGGCCTGAACCCCTAGTGATTTACATATGCAAAATGCCATGCCTTGGAAACAAAGAGTCATAAAACGAGGACCCAGGTTCTAACCTCCCTCTGAGTAAGTCAGCCTTCTCATTGGTTGAACCCATTTGGGAAGGTGTGACTCTCTCTAGACTTTAAAAGGGCTCAGAACACAGTTTCACCCTCTCTTTCTGCGAAATCTTCAGATTGTTTGTTGCGTGGAGGCCCTCCACGACAAGGCCATGGGCCTGTGGCCCAGCCACATGTGGCCTTCCTAACCTTTTGATCACAAGACTCAAACCTACAACACTGGAGTTTGTTTTCACTTAACCCTGGAGCCCATCATCATGGAAATGTCCTCGACCAGACATTCCTTTCTCTACATCTTCATCCCTGGATTGTGGCCTACGCATCCGCTGCGTCCCACAATGCGAGCAAACCCCATTTCGCACAAAGCCATGTGCTCACCCAGGAGGGAGGATTCTCCTGAGCACAACAAACTCAAGGACAACCTCTGAGTTTCAAGGAATTGCAACTCCAGCCATCAAATGGAACCATCCGGACCTGTTTCAAAGGTTTCTCGAGACCCTCGTCCCACAGCCAGGTCAAATGCAAGTATAATATCTTGTACCAGACAGAAGTCGGATGTAAGCTATCGCATACTGTGCTTTGAACTAGAAACTGATGGTTTTTACAGATGGTTAACTCTAACTAGAGACTCTCCCCTCTCCCTCTTTCCGTACCTATCCATCCCCTTTTAGCCTTACCATGTATACCTGATGTGTGTGTGTGTGTATGTGTTGTTTAGATTAGTTATGTGTTAGCCTGTAGTTAATAAAGTTCTTGTGTACAAATTACATGAGTTTCTGATTCTGCATTGCAAAATGTCACTTTATGTCAATTTCCGATCAAAGCTACATGCTCTAATGCATTAGTATTTAACAAAGTTATTGGTAACACTTTATAATAACGTTCAGCTGTAAGTCATTTATATGTGATTAGTTAATGATGAAATAATCTTTTACAAAACATTCACAAATGATTAATAACTGATATGCTAACAATTTGTGTATGTTTTGTTAATTCATTTGCAAGTCAATTACATGTTCATTTACAAGTAATTACTTAATGATAAACTAATCATTTACAAAACATGGCTATGTGTTTATAAATGATTAATAAGTGCTATGTTAAAAAGTGCAAAAATGCAATTATTCTAAAACTATTTTCTTTTTTAAATAATAATAAATTGTTTGCTGTCAAGTGAATAAACATGTATACCCTTTCTCCCATCAGCACAGACTTTCTGTGTGGAGTGTGTTGGATCTAGTGATAATATAAACCAATTTACCCTCCAATGAAGATCACACCAGGTGCACAGTGCTGAATGTGTGTCACAGAAGACATCTTTACTTTCACCAGTCAGCCCTTACATTGCATTACACACTACAAATTATTCAAAACCTGTTGTGTAAATGCATGAGTAAATTATTTACAAATCTTTCTGCATCCCCTAATCTAAAGTGTAAACAATTCATCACTTGTAAATGTGTTACACATCATTTGTAGATTTTTCTTACATGTCACAAATGATCTGGTGGATACAAGGCATTTACAACACTTTCTGCATCCCCTAATCTAAAGTGTAAACTACTCATTAGTTGTAAATGTTTTATAAACCTGCTGGTTACAGGTTGTGCGGGTATACACACTGGGGGGAAAGATCTACAAATGATGAGTAAAACATTTACAAATGATGAATTGTTTACACTTTAGAATAGGGGATGCAGAAAGATGTGTAAATGATTTATTCATTATGTGATCTTCAATGGAAGATAAACATTTCAATGACTGACATTTCAATTATTTATAATTGTTCAATAATATATTGACTAGTAACTTATTAACCATTTACAAAGGATCTGTTTGATTATTTCATGATATGTTATTAAGATAACATGACAGATTTGTAAATTGTTAGCATATAATTTATTAATCATTTATGAATGCATAGTCATGTTTTGTAAATAATTGGCTCATCATTAACTAATTACTTGTAAATGAATTAACAAAACATACATAAATTGTTAGCATATCACTTATTAATGGTTTCTAAATGTTTTGTAAATGGTTATTTCATTATTAACTAATAACTTATAAATGACTTACAACTGAACGTTATTATAAAGTGTTACCAAGTTATTTTCTGCAACCAAGAAAATAGCTTTCTGTGAATACATATAAATTTACCAAATGACACATTTCCAGTATGCATCACATTCCCCCAGGTTGTCCTTAGCAAACTTAATTCTAGCTTGGAGGTGTCTCTTCTTCAGAAGTGGAGTCTTTCTTGGTCGGCAACCTTGCAGTTCATTTCTGTGCAGGGCTCTAGTGACTGTCTTCGTTGAGACATCAATTCCAGACTTGGCTAGGTCATTCACTAGTGTCTTGGCAGTTGTTCTTGGGTCTTTAGAAACCTCTCTCACTAGTTTTCTTTCCAAAGTTTTTGAAATCTTTCGCTTCCTGTCTCTGCCTGTCTTGTTCTCCACTGTGTTGGTCTCTTTAAACTTCTTGATAATGCATCTCACTGCAGTTCTTGACACTTGAAAATGCTTTGATAAACGTGTGTATCCTTCTCCATCTTTATGAGGATTAACAATTCTTTCTCTCAAGTCCAAACTAATTTCTTTTGTCTTTGCCATGATGACAGTGCATATTATTTGACTAGTTGTTTTGCAAGCTACTAATCCTCAGCTTAAAGAGCAATTTAAAGGCTTAACTAGGTTAATTAGGTTAATCAGGCAAATTAGGTTAATTTGGCAAGTCATTGGACAACAGTGGTTTGTTCTATACACTGTAAAAAATGACAGTGAATTTAACAGTAAAAAACTGCAAAAATGCTACAGTAAAAACCTGTTAAATGGTTAACAGTAAAGATTGTAAAATTTACAGTTAATAACCATAAATTGACATTCCCAGAATTCCCTGTGTTACATTTATTTATTTATTTTTTTTAATTTGATGTTCTTTGTTGAAATAACTCTTATAACTCTTTCTTCTTAGTTTTTTCTTAGCAGGTTTGTACATTAGGGTTGTATGTGATATCTAATGTTGTTAAATGAACGTTTATTGCATTATTAGCGTTTGTGTGAATGACACTGTGCACCTTCTATATATGTGCTTTAGTTTATCATGTGACTTTCTCATCAACACCGGGTTTTGGTGGTTATCAGTGTATTACAAAGGTATTAAACAGATTTCAGTACTTCAACAGGTAGGTACATTACAATTATATCAGTTAATGAAATTACGGCATTTACTTGTAAATTTAACTGAAAAATATGAACTGTAAAACGTTGCTACCGTATTTTTTTACGGTAAAAACAGCTGCCGGTATTCTACCGTAAATTTTGCTGATTTTTTTTTACAGTGTAGCAAACTAATAATTTCTTAAGGGGGCTAATAATATTGACCTTAGCAGTTATTTATTTATTTTTTTCTTTAATTATTTTATTCAAGCAACTATAAGAAATCAGACTTTCCCTAGAAGAAAAAAATAATAGGAAATAATGTAAAGAAATTATTTTGCTCTGTTAAACATCACTTGGGAAATATTAAAAAAAAATAATAATAATAATTTCACAGGGGGGCTAATAATTTTGTCTTCAACTGTATATACTTTCCAACAACCCACCAAAATAAAATCTTTCTCATTTTACATTTAAAATAAATGAAAATTCACACACACACACACACACACACATATATATATATATATATATATATATTATTATTATTATTATTATTATTATTATTATTATTTATTTGTATTTATTTTTTAATTTTTTTATATATAAATTTTTTACAGTTATGTTTAATATGTCATGCTATATGTGCACTGTGAGAACCAAATCGAATCTCCAGGTTCTCTTTTGAGAACGAGGTTGAAAAACATATGTGCACCCCTGTTTATATCAATAATACATCCTAACTTTTATTAAAAAGACACTTAATTTAATTTGTTTCTCTGTCATTTTTTATTTAGACATGTATGATCCTTACAAAAATCTGGAAACAGCCTAGAAAGCTATGATGTTTTTGATCCATGATACTTGTGAGTTACATAACTGCTGAGCCACGCTGAGCCAAGTTGAACTGATTCTGTCAATGCCATAGTAACACATAGGATCCTTTGTACCCTAAAGCCCACTGGCTCTGCTGCCTGTGAAAAACTCTGCTGCCTGCCTGCCTGTAAATGTCTTCCTGTCTTTAAAAAAAAAAAGAAAAAAAAAAAAAAATTGATATGATTAAATATACTACAGCTGTAAACACTATGCTATTCCATTCTTTTATACATTGATTCTGTTGTTTGTTTAGAGGTCTTCATCTTAAGGGATTGCCTGGTTTTGTTTATTCTCTTCCTTCCTATCTCGGGAGGGACAGGAAAGCTCTTTCAGGCTTGGAACATCAAGATCATTATTAAGAAATAATTGGTCTCCTTTCAAGTGACATGACTGGCCTGCTCTCTTAGATCTTCGATGCAGCACTGCATCAGAGATTTGATTATGTTAAATTATGTTTTTCAATAATAAAGCTACAAAAAAAAAAAAAAAAAAAGCTAGGGAGAATTTACCAGAAGTAACAGATGAAAAAAAATATATATATATTACATTAATTTGTGCTATAGCCTCTGTTGTCACAGCAGGTCAGGTAAACGAGGAAAGACAAATTTAATTGCAGCTTTAATTTTTAATGAGTAAAAACAATGTTATAATTCACAGGTAAGAAACACATAGCTGCATAACAACAAAGACACCAGTGAACAAAAATAGACCGGAACTGAAGGCTTAAATAATGAAAGGCATAACACACACACACACACACACACACACACACAAAACAAACAAAATGGAAAACAAAACAAAGAAAAATCAGGGGGTATTCCAGAAAGCAAGGTTAACTTACTCTCTCAAACACATTGATTAACAAAAACGCATCCAGGAGGAAGTTAATTCAACTCAGAGTATGTATTGTTTGCTTGATGGCAATTATATAATAAGTCAGACATGTATTTTTATAATAGAAATGATAAATGATAATATGATAATATAATATATATTAACTGAAACCTTTGCTTACTTATACTGGTATACTGTAAGTATACTGGTTCCAAAAACACATCCAGGAGGAAGTTAATTCAACTCAAAGTATGTTCCTGGTTAACATGCAAGACATTCTCAAAAGAGCGACGAATCAACAAGTCACAATCGAAAACAGATGCTAAGTGAAAAGTGAAAGTGACGAGACGTGAGGCCAAGTATGGTGACCCATACTAGGAATTTGTGCTCTGCATTTAACCCATCCAAGTGCACACACACAGTAGTGAACACACACACACACACACACACACACACACACACACCGTGAACATACACCCGGAGCAGTGGGCAGCCATTGCATTGCTGCGGCGCCCGGGGAGCAGTTGGGGGTTCGGTGCCTTGCTCAAGGGTCTCACCTCAGTCGTGGTATTGACGATGGAGAGAACGCTGGATATTCACTCCCCCCACCGTCAATCCCTGCCGGACCTGGGACTCGAACTTGCAACCTCTTGGTTACAAGTCAGACTCCCTAACCATTAGGCCACGGCTGCCCCCTAAGAAAAAGTGTGCTATACTCTTTCTGTTCAAAGGCAATTTGCATGCTTGCATATCACCACCCAGTTGGTGGTTGTGCAATAATTTATCTTATTTATTTTTCCTTTTTTGTTTAATCCTTGAGAATAAGACTTATATTGTTTGCTTGATGGCAATTATATAATAAGTCAGATATGTATTTTTATTATAGAAATGATAAATGATAATATGATAATATAATATATATTTAACATAATAAAATAAACATTACCATGTTATAATAGTATTTTACAATTTATACGGCTAACTGTTATATATGCTAATTAAATAAATATAACAACCATATTAGAATAAAAATATATTACCTTTTATACAACAGTTCCCTCTCTGTTGTTCACTTTGAATGATATGACACTAGGGGTCGCTCTCGGGAGCCCAAACACTTCTGATATCTTGAGAAAAAGGCCAATGAAATTGGGTGTGCAGATTTTGCATAGCTGGCCACGCCCCGGACATCTGGATATAAATAAGCCAGCGTGGCATCTGCTCACTTGTTCTAATCTAAAATTTCTCTGAAAGAGCTGACATGATCGGATTGTGTGTTTCATTATGCCTTTCTGTCTGTGTCCTTCTGGTTGTGGTTTCTACCTTTCCCCTAACGATTGGCACAAATGTGTCTTCAGTATTTGGGGTGTGACCACGCTGATGCAGCAATGCCTGCTCCGCCTTGAGGAAGGCCCCCTACCAGAACATCTTAGGCCCCACAGCACGCCAGTCCTGCAGCTAGACACCCAACGGTTCAGTTCTCGCAGGAAGGTAGCACTGCCAGCTCATCCTCAGGAGACAAGGAACCCTCTTCAGGTTTTGAAGCATTCCTGAGACAGGCATCCCAGAAGAGAGGGACCTGCTGACCTGCCCGGATCAACCCTCGGCGAGGGGCAATTTCCTTCCTCTCTTTCCAGATGGTTGATACCCATCTGGCGAATTAATCAGAGAAAACACTCAGTGGCCTTCGGGGCTTCTTACCTCCAGCCACAGTGTTTGTAGCTCCGATCAACCACAAGACCCCCACTCTAGGTGCATTGGATGTGGTCCCCCTGAGACCGCTAGCACAGAGTCTAAAGGATTGGCTCAACCTACCCAATTCCTCTCGTTGGAACCATTCGACTCGGCTACGCAATCCAGTTTGCATTCTTTTTAATACGGTTCAGGGCAAGAATGCTGCGGTTTTTTGGACAGAAGTCGAACTCTTCTGGCGAAGGGTGCATTAGAGCCCGTCCCCTCAGCTAAAAAGAAGTAGGGGTTTTACAGCCCCTACTTTATTGTACCCAAAAAAAGGTGGTGGGCTCAGCCCAATCCTGGATTTGAGAGTCTTGAACTAGGCCCTGCACAAGCTCCTGTTCAAACACATTATCACGTGTTTCAAGCTACAAGATTGGTTTGTGGCAATAGACCTGAAAGACGTGTATTTCTCGATCCTTCCAAGACACAGGCCGCTCCTATGGTTTGTTTTAAATAGGATGTCAATAATGCAAAAGGACAACAGTAAACACAATATTTATTTAAAGGCAGTTCATCAGTAATTCAGTGATGTCATCATCCAGCTCAGTTCAGTTCAAATAGTACGTGATATTGCTGGAAATTAAATGTCCCCAATTAAGCAAGCCAGAGGCAACAGCGGCAAGGAACCAAAACTCCATCGGTGACAAAAATGGAGAAAAAAACCTTGGGAGAAACCAGGCTCAGTTGGGGTGCCATTTCCCCTCTGACCATATGAAAGCAGCAGTTTATTCCAGGCTGCAGCAAAGTCAGATTGTGCAGAGGGCTCATCAGGTTCCCGTGGTCTTGTGCCGATGGCCATCTAGGTGACAAGGTCTTCATTGGGGATCTGTCTTTGGGGCTTATCTAGCTTACATAGTCTCTGCTGACATTCAGGGTGTAGAGGTCATCTCTAGGTGCTAATCCACCATCTGGGCTGGATATGGACTGGACTGCAGTGACCATCTAATCTGAAAACAGACTGGATCTGGGTGGCAATGGTGATGTAGTTGTAATTGTAAAATTTGCAGTTTGTTAATAAAGATAATGTCTATTTGAAAATTTGCATCAATGTTGTTGGACATGTAAGCTCTAGGGGGTGACTGGCCATTCAGTGCTCATGATGTCGCTGAGAGCAGACTTTCTTCGGGCAGATCTTCTGGAATTTACTGCTGGCTTTGATGTCTCTATAGCGATTAAACATGAGATAATTCATTTTGTCTAAACCTAACGGCCAGTCTTTGGTCTCATTAAACCAATATTTGTTCCAGAGCAAATAGTTTTGGCAAAATCTCATCATGTTTATGTAAATTCAGTGCTGTATATTAGAGCACTGCTTGTGAACTTTTGACTGAATTGCCTAGCAACATTTATGATTGCTGTTGTTGTTGTTTATTAAATATTATTATTCAACAAATAATATTTTATATAAATAATAGTAGTATTTATTAATAGTGTTAGTATTGAAAAACTGTGTGTGTTCGTGATGGTGATTTTAGTTACATTGTTCCGCCATTAGATGGTGACAAAAGACAGCAGTAAAGTTAAATGCTATTTTAAACTAAAAAGTTTTTTTGACTTTCAACAACATCTTGACGCAGCTAACAAATGCACTGAGCAGCACATTATGACAAAGATAACATTTTTTTCAGTGGAAATTAAAATGTTTTATTGATATGACACTGAACATAATAAAAGGGGTGGGGAAATGGTAGTAGCACCTGTAATATTGTATTTAGGTTTCATTGGAAGGAATGAACACCTGTACTGCATTTGTAATGAAATTTATAAAGGTATGTTGTCTGCTGTTGTTGGCGGGATCTTTTTGTATGCGAGTGGTTCTGAGCTTCTTGCCGTGGCTGGAGTGCTGGGGTGCTGGGACATAGGATGGATGTTTCCTTGTGATGTGTGTGAAATGATTGGGAGGTATAGTTTGTAGTTTTGGGGTTTCCTTAACTGAAGTTTGGCAGCCGCCGGTGCTTTTCCCGAATGCTGTACCCCACATCTGGTAGCGGGTAAGAAGGTCAGCTGTACATTATTTGTTATTATGGTTTATTGAATTATGGCTATATCTAGCACATCTTATTCACCAGGGAGGCCTGGTTTAATGTGAATGATGTATCACTGTTACCCTGGTGCTTGATGTGTGTTTGTGAGTATGCGTGAGTAGGGGGGTATTAAGGCAGGTTACCATTATCTTGCATGTGCCATTTTTATGTTGTATATTGACAGCGGCTAAGTATTTAGCCAGAGTGGACTTGATGGTATGTCTTGTGTGATTTTTGGTGTCTATTTATTGATTAACGTTATTTAACCGATGCACGTAAGGATAATTATGTTTTTGGTGTTTGCTGTGTAATGAAAGGGTGTTTAATTGGTGAGAACATGAATTAACTTAATGTGAATGTAGCAACCTTTGTCACGTGTCGTGTAGGGAGGACAAACGAGGAGTACGAGGTCGAGCTCAGGAACAAAACAAGTCTTTTAATAACAAAATCCACAGAATAAATCCAACAGGAGACAGGCAAGGAGACACACACACAACGACGAGAACGGACCATCAAACAAACAATGAACAGAATCTAACTTAAATAGGGTGGTTAACAAGACACAGACAGGTGAAGGCACTTAACTGATAATGACTTAATTAGGGGTGGAGACAGGAACAAAGCCAAATAAGGGCAAACAGGAAGTGGAAGGAACCAAAGACAAACAGGACTAAACCAAGCAGGTGGAGCCCGAGGTGGAGACGGAGAGCCGATGATCCAGGGTGACGCCGAGGATCCGGAGGGCCAAGGCGGAACAGGTGGCACCTGCGACCGAGGCGGAGGCGGAGATCCGGAGAGCCGCAGCGTAGCCGGAGCGATCGAGGACCGAGGCTGAGCTGGAGGGAAGGAGGAGTCCAGCCGAGCCGGAGGGACGAAGCGACGAGGCGCAGCCGGAGGAGTGGAGTCCAGAGGCGATGGCAGGGTGACGACTGACCGGGGCGGAGCCGTAGGGACGAGGGAGCCCGGTGGAGCTGGTGGATCGACGGGCGACGGTGGAGATGAGGGAGCTAGGTGCCACAGTGCAGCCGCAGGGTCGGAGGGCCGAGGCGGAGTCCAGGACTCAGAGGCTGGAGGCGGAGCTGAAGGATCCTCCAGCCACAACACCGATGGAAGCTGGCTGACCCGCGGCGAATCCACTGCACCGATGGTGAGATAAGGGTGAGCTGAGGGGCTGGCAGCAGACAGCGGAGGTGTGGCTGGAACCTGAACTCTCACAATGGGAAAGAGAGGGAGGGTGGGTGGGAAAATGTTTTCAGAAATGTCTAAAACATGTTCACAACAGTCAATTTCCGATTCAGAATAATCCATTGTAGCACAGTCCAGAGCAGGTTCAAAAATGTCCAAAACAGGTTCACAATAGTCCATTTCCGGTTCAGAATAATCCATTGTAGCACAGTCCATAGCAGGTTCAAAAACAGGTTCCAAAAAATCCACAGCGCCCCCAGTTAGCTCACCCTCATCGGTGGTGCAGTGGGCGGGGCTCTCCATAGCTCCCTCCCGCTCCACTGAAACTTCCCCCGTCTGGAGCTGTGTTGCCGGCTCACGCGCCTGGTCAGACACCTTGGGCTCAGGCTCCGGGACGATCGCTCTCTCTGTCACCTCCGGTGGTGATGGCTCAACAATCGCGGCAGGCTCTGGCTCTCCGTCTGCGGTGGGCTCGGGCAGCTCCATCACGGGTGATGGTGGGCTGGGCTCTGGGTTGTGAGTGGGGCTGGTGTCCTCGACACCGCCAACAGTCATCGTGGAATTACACCAGCACCCACTCAACAAACGCTGCGAAGTCCTCTCGAGGACCATCCCCAGACAACTGCCCTCGGGTGATAACGTTCAACCCGGCAAGATAGAAAGCGCAGAGGCAGTCGTCCGGGTAATGGGTGTAGTGAGACAACACTAAAAAGTCTTTAGTGTGGTCCTCGAGAGTCCTTTCCTCCTGCTTCAGGAGGAGGAGGGCGACGACGGGAATGTTCATAATGAAAGTAAAACAAACACACTGTACAAAACGGGAAACAAAACACGGGGGGAAAAAAAAGGCGGTATTAGGTCCGTTCTTCTGTCACGTGTCGTGTAGGGAGGACAAACGAGGAGTACGAGGTCGAGCTCAGGAACAAAACAAGTCTTTTAATAACAAAATCCACAGAATAAATCCAACAGGAGACAGGCAAGGAGACACACACACACACACACACAACGACGAGAACGGACCATCAAACAAACAATGAACAGAATCTAACTTAAATAGGGTGGTTAACAAGACACAGACAGGTGAAGGCACTTAACTGATAATGACTTAATTAGGGGTGGAGACAGGAACAAAGCCAAATAAGGGCAAACAGGAAGTGGAAGGAACCAAAGACAAACAGGACTAAACCAAATCAAAACACAACAAAAGGAGTCCCAAAACCTGACAACCTTTGAAACCCTTGGCTGAATATTTCTCTGCTCACTAATTGCTCAGTTGCCTTGAGTATTTGCTGAATTGTAACTATGTTCAAATACCTGTCAGAAGTATGGACTTTTTTTTTTACTTGTTTCCCCTGTCTTTGTTCCAGTTTGGTTACTGTTTTTTTTTTTTTTTTTTTTTTAATTTGGTCATGTTCCTGAGTTGCCCTGATTAGTAGTTCTGTTTCACCTGGTCTCAGTTCATTATTTTAGTTTGTTTAGTATTTATAGCCCCGTCCTCCGTTTTTTTGTCCTGTCTTATGTTGTATGAAGTGGTTGTGTTCTCTGTGTTTTTCTTGTTGGTTTATTAAATATCTGTTTGGACTCTCTTGGACTTCCTGGCTCCATCATGTTTCCTTCTGCTCCTCACACCACAACCTGTGACAATACTTTTTTTAACCATCTTAACCTGCTGCTGTGTCCTCTTATGTTATAAAAGGGTTATGACATGAGAATTCAAATTTGCCTTAATCTTTTGGCATATAAGTGGCCTTTATACCTAGGGTGACCACCTGGTAATAGATCTGTTGCAGGACAGTATTTTGCGAGACAATGAGGGACACGTGTGAGACAGATACATTTATTACTGTTATGTGTAACAGAGTGACAATGGCGTGAAGCGGGTGGATCCAAATGCAAAGCTTTATTGAGATTAGACAAAGACATGGTTATAACAGGCAGGGTCAAACAGTGGCTAACAGGTATAATACAGGCAAGGCACTGGAGTAATCTGTAAAACAGGCAAGGGTTGATCGGTGGCTAATGTAATCCACGGGGCTAGGCAAAAGGGTAATCCACAAAACAATCAATAATCTAAATGGGGGGCAAACAGATTCCAAAAGGATAAGACAGAGTAATCCAAGACAGGCAGAAAAACTGGGAACAGGAAATCAGGAAAGCACAACAAAACTAAACGATAACACTTTACTTGAAGGAGTGTGCATAAGACTGACATGACCCCTTCATAATCATATGAAGAATATGAAAGAGGTTTTATGCATGTTTATAACAACTGTCATTAAGTGTCATTCACTCAGTTATGTAGTTTTAATGCAAAGGTGACATTATCTGACCTAACCCTAACCTAATTCTACCCCTACCCTTACCCTAGCCCATAACAAAGACATCTCAAACAATGTCATCAAAACCTCCTTCATATTCATGATGTGTCATGTCATGATTATGAAGGTGTCATGTCAGTCTTATGCACACCCCTTCAAGTAAAGTGTAACCAACTAAACTTGAACTAGAGCTAGAATCTGGACTCTGGATGATCAGCTGTGACGAGACGTGACTCTAGACGAACAGCTGAGACGCGACTCTGGACAATCAGTTAAAATGTAACTTGACTATGGACGACCAGCTGAGATGAGACTTGATTCTGGATGACCAGCTGAGACGTGACGAGACTCTGGGAGATCAGCTGAGATGTGACGAGAGTCCGGGAGACTCTGGGAGACTCCGGGTCACTTGATTTGACTCTGGAAGTGCAGTGGTGACCTGACTTGACACTGGAAGTACAGCAGTAACCTGACTGTTACAGATTTTGTTGGCCTTGTCTGTTTTGTGTATGTATCCAGTAGACACCACTGGAGAGTAATAAAAATCTTCTCAGATTGTTATTTACATCGGCACTAATGATGTTCGACTTTGTCATTCGGAGATCACTAAAAATAATGTTAAAGAGGTGTGTGAACTTGCAAATACGATGTCAGACACTGTAATATGCTCTGGTCCCCTCCGTGCTTACAGTGATGATGAGATAGCAGACTGTCGTCACTCAATGGCTGGATGTCTAAGTGATGCCCGTAGAATAACATAGGTTCCCCGTCTGTCGTTCACGTTCGACGTTGTGTCGAAGTGACGACTAGGGGTCGCTCTTGAGAGCCCGAATACCTCTGACAGCTTTGAGAAAAGGCCAATGAGAATTGGTATGCAGTATTTGCATAGCCCGCTCCGCCCCAGAGATCCGGGCATAAGAGGGGGGGGCTAGGCAACACTCATTGTTCTGTTTCTTCGGAGCCGAATGCAGCGTCTCTTCATTGAGAAGCAGCGTTACTCACCTCTCTCGTCGTTGGATCTACGGCACGGGCAGCGGTCTCTTCCTTCTCGAACGCAGTAGCAGTGAGAGTCCCCTGGGTGCTTCGACGGCGAATCTTGAAGAGCAGATTTCCTCTTAATAAAATCTAAAGAGCAAATTTCTCTAAAAGAGTGCAGACACGGTGGGTTTGTGTGTTTACTATGCCTTTCCTTCCGTGTCCTTCTGGTTGCGGCTTCTTTCTCTCCCAAAACGATCGGTACGAGCTCTGTCTTCAGTGTTTGGGTCATGACCATGCTGAAGCGGCGTTCGGCGAGGGCGGATGTCCTGCTTGCGAGGACATGCCCCTCAGCACACTTTGTTCGCGAGTCGCGTTCTTTACTAAAAGACCGCGGCTCGCATCAACCGCCCCCGCGGCTCGTCCTTCTACTTCCGGGTACGAGGCTGCCGCGGCGCGTGTTGATGAAGAGCGAGAGAGCGCGAGCGTTTTGCCGGGTAATTCCCCGCGTCCCTCGCGCTCTGTGTGTCTGCCGGTCGAGCTTTCGGATGACTTTGAAAACTCGTCTCAGTACGGGTTGGATTGGTTATTCGGGGCTCCTGCGGGGGAGGAAGAAGTGTCTGCAGCATCGGAGAGTGGGCAGCCATCTGAAGCAGACGCGCTGTCTGAGGCACCCGCTGCGGGGGCGGGTTCTCAGTCAGTAGCAGACGCGGAAATGGCGGCCATGCTCGAACGGGCGGCCAAAGCAATCGGGATTGAGTGGAAGTCTCCGCCCCGTCCTGAGCGCTCACGGCTGGATGATTGGTATCTGGGTAACGACCGTGGTTCTCGGCCACGTTCTACCCCAGTTCCTTTCTTCCCCGAGGCAGCAGCCTCCGCCTGTTTCACGCCGAGGACGACCGCCTTCTAGACCGGCTCAGGGCCCGCCACAGGCTGGTCCTGCACCTAAACCAGCCTTGCGGTCGAGCTCTCGCAAGAAGGTGGCACCGTTAGCTCAGTCTCAGGCCGCTAAGAACCCTCGTCAGGCTTCGAAGCGTTCCTGAAACGAGCAGCCCGGAGGAGAGAGATCTGCTGACCTGTCTGGATCCACACTCGGCGAGGGGACGAGTGTGGGTTTCGGCTCCACCCCGGCTGTCTGCCTCTCGGCAGACGGCCACCACATGGTCAATAAAAGAGCAATTTTCTTCTCTGGGCGAAAAAAATCTATGTGACTGCGTCTCTCCGGGGTACCCAGCCACTAAAACATGTCAAAGCATGCTCAACCGCAGGGCCTGCGCTTCGGCATGCTTTGACGAATCAAGTGCATCCATCAGTCGATCCCCTGAGCTCAGGCGATCTTCTGATGGATCCTTGTCTGTCGGTTCCGATGGTCGATCCTTCCATGGCTGGGTCCCTCCGGGGTACCCAGCCACCAAAACACATCAAAGCATGCTCAACCGCAAAACTTGCGCTTCTGCATACTTTGACAGAGAAACAAGCGCATCCGTCAGTCGATCCCCTGAGCTCAGGCGATCTTCTCACGGATCCTTGTATGTCGGTTATGGCGATCAAAGCACCTTGTGTCCTCCGGGACAGCACGCCCCCGAACAAAGGGCTTTCACCACAACTCAGTCACACCGTACCCACCCGAGGTACGTCGGTGGTCCCCCTGAGACCGTTGGCAGAGAGTTTTACAGCTTGGCTCGAGATACCCAACCTCTCTCGCTGGCTTCTCAGAACCATCCGACTCGGCTATGCTATCCAATTCGCACGCAACCCGCCCAAGTTCAGCGGCATCTTCTCTACCGCGGTTCGGGACGAGAATGCTGCGGTTCTTTGGGCGGAGATCGCGACCCTTCTGGCGAAGGACGCGATAGAGCCGGTCCCCTCGGCCGACATGAAGAAAGGGTTCTACAGCCCCTACTTCATTGTACCCAAGAAAGGTGGCGGTTTAAGACCAATCCTGGATCTGAGGATTCTGAATCGGGCCCTTCACAAGCTCCCCTTCAGAATGCTAACGCTCAAACGCATTCTCACGTGCATCAGATTCCAGGATTGGTTTGTGCATTTCAGTACAAAGTCCTTCCATTTGGGCTCTCCCTGTCTCCCCGCGTCTTTACGAAAGTCGCAGAGGCAGCCCTTGCCCCTCTCCGGGAGAGGGGCATCCGCATTCTCAATTACCTCGACGACTGGCTGGTCATAGCACACTCTCAGGAGTTGGTATGCAAACACAGGGATGTGGTTCTCAACCATCTGGCCCATCTGGGGTTTCGGGTCAACTGGGAAAAGAGCAAGCTCGCCCCGGTACGGAGCATCTCTTTTCTCGGTATACAACTAGACTCGGTTGCCATGAGTGCACGGCTCTCCCCGGAGCGTGCACAGTCAGTGCTGAGCTGCGTCCAGAAGCTCTCACGCAGCCCAACGGTCCCCCTCAAACAATTTCAGAGGCTCCTGGGTCACATGGCATCCGCAGCCGCCGTCACGCCGCTGGGCCTGATGCACATGAGACCGTTACAACACTGGCTGCGTTCCCGAGTCCCGAGATGGCCATGGC
The DNA here is from genome assembly GCA_033026305.1 of Cirrhinus molitorella. NCBI lineage: Eukaryota > Metazoa > Chordata > Actinopteri > Cypriniformes > Cyprinidae > Cirrhinus > Cirrhinus molitorella. Next base: position 30,587,836 of record CM065124.1, on the reverse strand, counting down.
GCCAGGGTTCATACCGGGTGCACGTCACACCCGTATGTCTAAAAACCCTCGGTCCTTGGAAAGACATTTCGTTCCTACGGGCCGGGGTGCCCTTAGGACAAGTGTCCAGGCGCATTTTGGTTACGACAGATGCATCCAACACAGGCTGGGGCGCCGTATGCAATGGGCAAGCAGCTGCAGGGCTCTGGTCGGGCCCTCGGCTGCATTGGCATATCAATTGCCTCGAGCTGCTGACAGTGTTTTTGGCCCTGAAGAGGTTCCGACCTTTGGTTCAGGGCAAACACGTGCTGGTCCGCACAGACAGCACTGCGACTGTAGCCTACATCAATCACCAGGGCGGTGTACGCTCCTTTCGCATGTCACAGCTAGCCCGCCATCTCCTCCTTTGGTGTCGAAACAATGTCAAGTCTCTACGAGCCACCCACATACCGGGCGAACTCAATTGGGTAGCGGACGCGCTCTCCCGACAGACTTCACTTCGGGGCGAGTGGAGACTTCACCCTCAGACGGTTCAGCTGATCTGGAGTCTTTTCGGTCAGGCCCAGGTCGACCTGTTTGCCTCGATAGAGAACACTCACTGCCAGTTGTGGTACGGTCTGTCCGAGGCGCCCCTCGGCACAGATGCACTGGCACACAGCTGGCCTCAGGGCCTCCTCAAGTATGCGTTTCCACCAGTGAGCCTAATTGCACAGACCCTGTGCAAAGTCAGGGAGGACAGAGAACAGATCCTGCTGGTGGCCCCCTACTGGCCCAACAGGGTTTGGTTCTCAGAGCTGGTGCTCCTCTCCCCCGTTCCTCCCTGGCGCATTCCCCTGAGGAAGGACCTCCTTTCACAGGGGAAGGGCACGATATGGCACCCGCGCCCAGATCTCTGGAACCTCCACGTATGGTCCCTGGACGCGACCAGGTGGATTTCAGAGATCTCCCACTGGCAGTGGTAAACACTCTGTTGCAGTCGAGAGCTCCCTCCACGAGGCGGCTGTACGACCTCAGATGGCGCAAATTCACAAACTGGTGTTCCTCCCGGGGGGAGAACCCACGGAGATGTGGCATCCGAACGGTGCTTTCCTTCCTCCAAGGAGGACTGGATAGACACCTTTCTGCTTCAACACTTAAGGTCCAGGTAGCCGCTATTGCCGCTAACCACGACCTGGTGGAAGGTAGATCGGTTGGGAAGCACAATTTGGTTATACGATTCCTTAAAGGTGCACGCAGGCTGAACCCCGTCAGACCGCGCCTTGTCCCCTCTTGGGATCTGTCTGTGGTCCTCCGGGGCCTACAGTCAGGTCCCTTTGAGCCGCTCCAGTCAGTCGAACTCAGTGCTCTCTCCCAAAAGACGGCTCTCCTGACTGCGCTCACATCGATCAAAAGAGTGGGAGACCTCCAAGCCCTCTCCGTCAGTGACTCGTGCCTCGAATTCGGGCCGGCTAACTCTCACGTTATTCTGAGACCCCGGCCCGGTTATGTGCCCAAAGTGCCCACCACTCCCTTCAGGGACCAGGTGGTCACTCTGCAAGCTATCCCTTCTCAGGAAGGCGACCCCAACCTCTCTTTGTTATGCCCAGTCCGTGCCCTGAGCATTTACTTGGAACGTACTGAAAGCTTCAGACGGTCGAGTCAGCTCTTTGTCTGTTTTGGAGGACAGCAGAAGGGGAAAGCTGTCTCCAAACAAAGAATTTCCCACTGGATTGTGGATGCGATTCGTTTGGCCTACCAGGCCACAGGGGTGCCCTGCCCGCTGGGGGTGCACGCCCACTCCACCAGGGGCGTCGCAGCGTCGGTTGCGCTGGCGAACAGGATCTCTTTAACAGACATTTGCAGAGCTGCAGGTTGGGCTACACCTAACACGTTTGCCAGGTTCTACAATCTGCGTGTAGAACCAGTCTCTTCGGGAGTCCTGAACGCAAGCCCAGTAACTCCTGAAGCTGACACGGTGTAGAAGCTTGCTGAAGCGTCGTTCCCCACGGGTGATGACGCTTCCCCAGTTCAGTAAGTTTCCTGGCGTGAACCCTGAACGACAATTTCCATCATGTTGCACCCGCAACGTAGCTATGTTCAGCGGAGGAACTAGCTATCAGAATCTAATATGAGGTTAGGTTGCCTCTTGTGAACTCTCATATTAGGTTGGTGCCCCACATGTAGTGGCTCCTAATGCGGCCCCATGTGTGTATCTCCACCTATACTCCCAGAGATGCGGTGTTTCCCTTAAGACAAAACTTGTCTCCGACCCTGAGCTCAGCAGTCTCTCCTCATGCGGAGCCTGCCTCAGGATCGTCCCCTTGTGGTGCTCCCCTAGTGCGAGCCCTCAAGTGTATTCTCCACACAAATACCTCCCTCCGGGCAGGGTGTGGTCTCCGTAGTGCCCATCCCCCCCCGGGGAGGACGGACACTGGCCCAATGTTCTCCAAGATGTTCAACCAAAGGTGAGGAAAGGCTGGCTGAAGCTCTTGGGCATTGGAAGGTCACGTAGAGGTGAGTGACATTTATCTAACACGCAAGACCTGTTAATATTTGCACTCCATGCACTCGTGACGCGGTCCGCTGGTTGTGGCGTTTTGAACTGGGACCCCTAGTCGTCACTTCGACACAACGTCGAACGTGAACGACAGACGGGGAACGTCTTGGTTACGTATGGTAACCCTCGTTCCCTGATGGAGGGAACGGAGACGTTGTGTCCCCCTTGCCACAACCTCGGACCGCCTCTGAGTGTAGCCGGGTGCTTCGGCTCCTCAGATCAGAACAATGAGTGTTGCCTAGCCCCCCCCTCTTATGCCCGGATCTCCGGGGCGGAGCGGGCTATGCAAATACTGCATACCAATTCTCATTGGCCTTTTCTCAAAGCTGTCAGAGGTATTCGGGCTCTCAAGAGCGACCCCTAGTCGTCACTTCGACACAACGTCTCCGTTCCCTCCATCAGGGAACGAGGGTTACCATACGTAACCAAGACGTTTCACAGACAATTGGACAATTGGTTTTTGGGGCAGACCTGACCTGTTGAAAAGAGATGGTTTTCTTCCCTCCGGGCGAGGTGCTGCTCTTCTCTCTAGAAACATGGCATATAGTCTTAGAGTTTGCACTTGACTAACTGGGGCCCAGGTCAGGAAGCAGACAGACTGGGTAAACCAACCGTCTGCTTGCCATCTCACGTCACAGAAATCAGTTAATTCTCACCACATAGACAACCTTTCACCTAGATATCATACTATAGAGACTGTGTCTGTTCCCCGAACTACAATATACGGAAAACGTTGAAAACAATTTAAGAGTAACAATTTAATTGATGTGCAACAAATAAAAAACATATGTAATACAGAAATACAAAGGATAAAGCTTGGCTTATTGAATATCAGGTCCCTTTCTACAAAAGCACTGCTTGTAAATGATATGATTACTGACCATAACCTAGATTATGGTTCTCTGTTTGACAGAAACCTGGCTAAAACCAGATGACTACATTATTTTAAACGAGTCTACCCCCCAAGATTACTGTTATAAACATGAGCCGTGTCTAAAAGGTAAAGGGGGAGGTGTTTCTGCAATTTATGGCAATTTTTCAGTGTTTCTCAGAGAACAGGCTTCAAGTATAACTCGTTTGAAGTAATGGTGCTTCACATAACATTATCCAGAGAAAAAAGTGTAAATGATAAATCCCCTCTGACATTTGAACTGGTTGTGATAAAATCATTGATTTTAATGTACAGGCCTCCAGGGCACCTATCCGAGTTAGTGATGGCTGCAGATAAAGTCTTAATAGTGAGTGATTTTAACATCCATGTTGATAATAAAAAAGATGCATTGCGATCAGCATTTGTAGACATTTTAGATCTCCTGAGGAACTATTCCACTCATTCTCTATCATAGGAGAGGAAGAATTTTAGAAACTTGTTAAATCATCTAAACCAATAACATGTATGTTAGACCCGATTCCATCTAAGCTACTAAAAGAGGTGCTTCCAGATATCATAGATCCTCTTCTGAATATTATTAATTCATCACTGTCATTAGGATATGTCCCCAAAACCTTCAAACAGGCCGTTATCAAGCCTCTCACTAAAAAAACACAACTTGACCCTAACCAATTAATTAATTACAGACCGATCTCGAATCTCCCTTTTCTGTCAAAGATACTAGAAAAGGTAGTATTATGTTCCTTTTTAGAGAAAAAAATAGTATTTGTGGGGATTTCCAGTCAGTATTTAGACTGTATCATAATACTGAGACTGCCCTCATTAGAGTAACAAATGACCTGCTCTTATCATCTGACGTGGCTGTATCTCTCTATTAGTGCTACTGGATCTTAGTGCTGCGTTTGATACTATTGACCACAACATTCTTTTGAATATACTCAAAAATTATGTTGGCATTAGTGGTAGTGCATTGGCATCGTACTTATCTGACCGCCATCAATTCATGGCAATGAATAACGAGGTATCATATCGATCACAAGTGCAGTATGGAGGTCCTCAAGGCTCAGTACTAGGGCCATTACTTTTTACAATTTATATGTTACCCTTAGGAGATATCATCAGGAAACATGGTGTTGGCTTTCACTGTTATGCTGATGATACTCAGCTCTATTCGTGGCCCGGCGAAATATACAAATTTGAAAAACTAATGGAATGCATAGTTGATATAAAAACTGGATGACAAGTAATTTCTTACTGCTAAATTCTGAAAAAAACAGAGGTGTTAATTATTGGGCCTAAAACCTCTGCAAGTAATAACTTAAAACACAGTCTAATACTTGATGGCTGCTCTGTAAATTCATCATCATCAGTTAGGAACCTAGGTGTGCTATTTGATAGCAATCTTTCCTTTGAAAAACACATTTCTAGCATTTGCAAAACAGCATTTTTCCATCTTAAAAACATATTGAAATTACAACCTATGCTCTCAATGTCAAATGCAGAAATTAATTCATGCGTTCATGACCTCCAGGATAGATTATTGTAATGCTTTATTGGGTGGTTGTTCTGCATGCTTAATAAACAAACTCCAGGTGGTCCAAAATGCAGCAGCTAGAGTTCTTACTAGAACCAGAAAGTATGACCATATTAGCCCGGTTCTGTCAACACTGCACTGGTTCCCTATTAAACATTGTATTGATTTTAAAATATTGCTGATTACTTATAAAGCCCTCAATGGTTTAGCTCCTCAGTACATGAGCAATCTTTTATCACATTATAGTCCCTCACGACCGCTGCATTCTCAAAACTCTGGCAATCCGATAATACCCAGAATAGCAAAATCAACTGCAGGCGGCAGATCATTTTCTTATTTAGCACCCAAACTCTGGAACAATCTACCTAACTTTGTTTGGGAAGCAGACACACTGTCAGTTTAAATCTAGACTAAAGACCCATCTCTTTAACCTGGCTTACACATAACACATTTCTATAATTAAAATCTGTTAAAGGATTGTTAGGCTGCATTAATTAGGTCAGCCAGAACTGGGAACACTTCCCATAACACCTGATGTACTCGTGTACTTGCCCCCATCTTCATATCGCACTTCGGCGTGGCCGCCATGTCGTGAGCCCGACCCGGCACAGCCGTCATTTTGTGAGCGCGCTCAGGCAGAAAATGGAGTGCAGTGAAATGGCGGATGTTTCTGGGCTGAGGATCTGGATGAGGGGATCGGACACTTTGGAGAGAGATGCGGAAGACAACTGGTAGTGAGGTGTAGCGACAGCATGCGTCCGTATGGGAGGAGAATGACTATTCTCCACATCAAAAAGGAACTTGGAACCACTGAGATCGAGAACGTGATTCAATGACATGGAACATACAGACACCTGACATAATTAGCCTTTGATTGAAAAGAAGACCATGTTTTTGTTCCTTTATGAGAAGTGGTTTCATTTAATATTAATATAAAGGCATGTTGCATCTAACACCAGTTAAATCTGTGTCTATCATGATAAAGCCTTAATATGAAGCCTATATTGAGTTTGGTAATTTTAGAGAAATGTTTAATTACACTGTAACTAAACCCATTTGATTTTTGACTAAATATGATATTTAGTGGAGTAAAACTAAACTAAAACTAAAAACTATTTGGATGACTAAAACACGACTAAAACTAAATGGCATTTTAGTCAAAAGACTATGACTAAAACTAAATCAACATTTGCTGTCAAAATTAACACTGCTGGGGGGCCCACAATGATTTGGACCTCATGGGACAAGGCGATGTCAGCTAGCCCCAGTCATTTGCAAGTTTCTGCAAGTCGCTAAATGCAAGTTTCACGTTGTGTTAAAATCAAATAGAAATTGTCAAATAGAAATTATACACTGCCTCTGTATCTTGTCAACAATGTATACAGTATGCAGATACCCATTGACTTTCTGATACAGACCACATGCTTGAGTCTGTCATCAATACGACTAATGGCGTTAAAGAGCGTTCATTTTGATGTGTTTGGTTTAAACAGTTCATTTGCATATTTGTACTGATATCAGAAGGATCCCAGCGTAAGAAACATGTGGATAGTTTATTTTTAATGGCTTTCCGGATAAAGATGAAGCAGAGAAGAAAATTTCTCAATGGTAGTGTAAAAAAACGCTACGGAGCAATCTAAAGTGGCGTTAGTATTAACATTGTTGTCTGGGTGGGCTGCTCTTTGGGGGATGGCGGTGAGGGAGGATTGACATCCTTGCTGTTCCTCATTCCTGGCATTTGCTGAGGAGATGAAACTTTGATCAGGCCGTTGTGGCCCGTGAGGCTGCGCGCATGCTGGTTGATCTGCGGCAGGGTGACAAGACTGTTTCGGATTTCTCCATCGAATTCTGGATGCTGGCAGCAGAATGCAGGTGGAACGAGGATGCGCAGTGGGATATGTTGGCTGACCGTATTCAGAGTGAGATTTTCACCTTGGAATTACCCTTGGATTTGGATAGACTCATTGACTTGGCTCTACATGTGGATGCACGATTACAACGTCGTGATCAACTTACCCACCACACTTTGACGTCTAAACTTCCAGCACTCCCTCCTGTCCCAGCTCTACGGTCAGCCTTGCATCCGATCACGAACCCATGCAGGTGGGTAGAGCTCGGCTTTCCCGGGAGGAGAGAGATCGTGGGAGAGCTAGGGGTTTCTGCCTGTACTGTGGGTCTGCAGGAAATTTTCTTCTCACATTATCTCCTCTGGCCCCCATTGTACTTGGACATCCCTGGCTGGTCCACCACAATCCTAGGGTGGATTGGGGGTGTAATTCTGTGTCCGCTTGGAGTGTTATGCATCCTGTCTTGTGTCTGCTTGTTCGTCTGTGTCTTTGTTACAGAATGAGCCGGCTGTCTAACATGGCTAAGGAGTACCTTGACCTGAGGGAAATGTTCAGTAAGTCCAGTGCATATGGATCCCGATAAGGTTAAGGCTGTGGTGAATTGGCCAACCCCAGATTCCTGCAAGGCCCTGCTGAGGTTTCTGGGGTTCGCCAACTTCTACTGGTGTTTTATTCGCAATTTCAGCCAACTAGCCGTGCCTCTAACCGCCTTGACCTCTGTTAAGACAACGTTCAGGTGGTCTAGGGCAGCCGATTCTGCCTTTTCCAACCTCAAGAGCCGCTTTGTTTCGGCTCCCATTCTCCAAGCCCCTGATCCTACACGTCAGTTCGTGGTGGAGGTCGATGAGGTGGGGGTAGGAGCGGTTCTTTCTCAACTCTCTGCTTTGGACAACAAGGTGCATTCAAGTCAAGTCGAGCTTTATTGTCATTCCGCTACATGTGTGGACATACAGTGGAACGAAATGTTGTGTCTCGCAGGACCACAGTGCTACATAAATAAACAAATATGTACATACAACACCAGACGTAGAAACAACTTTCAAACCTATACATAGCTAACCTACTGAAAGTGGCAATCTAACTATACATATACTATAAATAATCAACTATACGTACACATAACATAAGACAGACTACATAAGTACTTTACATAATAATTATGCATGGTATTGTGCAAAAGAGAGGTATTTAAGGTTGAGAACCAAGTAGTGCAATATGATTTGTAGTGCATTGGCAAATAAACATAAGTCCTTGTAACATGAAATGTTAATAGGAAAGTGTCTGGTGCATGTAGAGAGAAGAGTGTTTCTACAGGTGGAACTGCAACAGTTTCCCCCAGGCTCTCACAGCCTGGGGGAAAAAGCTGTTGAGTAGCCTAGCAGAACGGGCTCTGATGCTCCTGTACCGTCTTCCTGATGGCAAAAGCTGGAAGAGACTATGGGAGGGATGAGTGGGGTCCTTCACGATACTGATGGCTTTACCGGAGCATCGTGTGAGGAAAATGTCCAGAATGGAGGGGAGAGGGGCACCGATGATCTTTGCAGCTGTGTTCACTGTCCGCTGGAGGGTCTTGCGGTCAGCAGCACTGCAGTTCCCGTACCAGACAGTAATGCAGCTGGTCAGCACACTCTCAATTGTTCCCCTGTAGAATGTGGTGAGGATGGGTGGAGGGAGACTTGCTCTTTTTAGTCTGCGCAGGAAGTGTAGTCGCTGTTGCGCTTTCTTGGAGACTGATGTGGTGTTGGTGGTCCAGGTGAGGTCCTCTGTTATGTGCACCCCCAGGAATTTAGTGCTGCTGACTCTCTCCACAGTCGAGCTGTCGATGGTCAGTGGGGGGTGGTCAATAGAATTCCTCCTGAAGTCAATCACAACCTCCTTTGTCTTACTGACATTGAGGGAAAGATTGTTTGCACTACACCAATCAACCAGCTGTGCCACTTCCTTTCTGTAAGATGTTTCATCATTGTTGCTGATGAGACCTACCACAGTTGTGTCATCAGCAAACTTGATGATGTGGTTGGAGCTGAACTTGGCAGTGCAGTCGTGGGTCAGCAGCGTGAAGAGCAATGGGCTGAGCACACAGCCCTGTGGGGCACCTGTGTTCAGTGTGGTAGTGCTGGAGGTGTTGCTGCCGACACGGACTGACTGAGGTCTTCCAGTTAAAAAGTCCAGAATCCAATTGCAAATGGAGGTGTTAAGGCCCAGAACGTTTAGTTTGTTGATGAGCTGTTGTGGGATTATTGTATTGAATGCTGAGCTGAAGTCAATAAACAGCATTCTAACATAAGAGTCTTTGTTTTCTAAGTGGGTAAGAGCCAGGTGTAGGGTGGAGGAAATTGCATCGTCCGTGGAGCGGTTTGGACGGTATGCAAACTGGAGCGGGTCAAGTGTGTTGGGAAGACTGGATTTGATGTGGTGCATGACTAACCTCTCAAAGCACTTCATCATGATTGGGGTCAGTGCTATGGGACGGTAGTCATTCAGACAGGACACTAGTGACTTTTTTGGTACTGGGATTATGGAGGTGGATTTGAAACATGTGGGGATGACTGCCTGGCTCAGCGAGGTGTTGAAGATGTCAGTTAGGACATCTGTCAGCTGTGCAGCACAGTCTCTCAGTACACGGCCAGGTATGTTGTCTGGACCCGCAGCCTTGCGTGGGTTAATCCTAGATAGGGTTTTCCTTACATCGGCTGGAGACAGACAGAGCACTTGGTCATTGGGAAGTGTGGGCAGTTTTTGTGCAGGTGTGTCATTCTGCATTTCAAACCGTGAATAAAAGTGGTTGAGTGCGTCTGGGAGGGATGTGTCATCATCGCAGGCCTGTGGCAGGGGCTTGTAATCAGTGATGGTCTGAATGGCTTGCCACAGACTCCGCGTGTCTTTGCTGTCAGTAAATTGATTATTGATTTTTTGTGCATACAAGCGTTTTGCTTTCTTGATGCCATGGGACAGATTGGCTCTTGCTGTTTTGAAGGCTGCTTTGTCTCCTGATCTGAATGCATCATCTCTGGTCTTGAGCAGCCCACGAACCTCAGCTGTCATCCACGGCTTCTGGTTTGCACGTGTGGTGATGGTCTTGGTGACTGTCACATCATCAATGCACTTTTTGATGTAAGCAGTCACTGTTTCTGTGTATTCATGCAGGTCTGTGTGGTTGTTGTAGGTGGCCGCCTCTCTGAACATGTTCCAGTCTGTGCACTGAAAGCAGTCCTGTAGTGCAGAGGTAGCATCATCTGGCCATACTGTGATCTGTTTTTGAACCGGTTTGGCAAGTTTCAGAAGTGGTCTGTATGCTGGGATTAGCATAACAGAGATGTGGTCCGAGTATCCGAGGTGGGGGCGGGGTTCAGCTTTGTAAGCGTTTTTTCCTGTTGTGTAAACCAAGTCCAGAGTGTTGTTTCCCCTTGTTGCAAAGTTCATATGTTGGTAGAACTTTGGCAAAACAGTCTTTAAGTTCGCGTGATTAAAGTCACCGGCTATGATGAAAAAGCCGTCGGGGTTATTTGTTTGTTGTTCGCTGATGGCGCTGTACAGCTCGCGAAGCGCGTCCTTAGTGTTTCCACATGGCGGGATGTAAACCGCGACAATAACAATGGCCGTGAACTCCCGCGGCAGATAGAACGGTTGACACTTCACAAACATAAATTCCACCAGCGACGAGCAGTGTTTTAACACTAACACAGCATTGTTACACCATTCCTTGTTGATGTAAACACACAGGCCTCCCCCGCGAGTCTTACCAGACAGTGTTGTATCTCTGTCCGCTCGGTAGCAGGTTAGTCCGTGCAGCTGAATGGCGGAGTCCGGGGTGTTGTTGTTTAGCCATGTTTCAGTAAAAACAAACGCACAACAATCCCTTTCCTCATGCAGTGTAGAGCGACTGAGTTGAATTAAATCCAGTTTATTTTCCAGCGAGCGAACATTGGAGAGCATGAGTGTTGGAAGAGCCGGTCTGGTGGGGTTAGCCCTTAGCCTAGCTCGTATACCTCCGCGCTTGCCACGCTTCTGTCTCCTCTCACACCGCCGGCGCCTCCGCTTTGTGTGGGTGGCGTCAGTGGGCAAGTCCGTGGTCTCGGGGTTCGGCTTTAGTAGTAAACAAAAGCCTCGGAGCTTCTCCGTAGTCGCCGGTGAGAGTTGGTTGTTGTATGAATTTGCGATTTCCAAAAGGCTTTGGCGATCATATATGTATTTTTGTGTTATTTATGAATTAGCGGCAGACTTACACTATTTTGAGACGAACAGACGACATTAAAAGACATAAAAGCACCGTTTTTAGGACCCGGAGTAGCCGCTGCGTCTGACCGCGCCGCCATCTTTGGCGTGCATGTTTTTCTCTCGTTGTTTGTCACCTGCTGAACGTAACTATGATATTGGTAACAGAGAGTTGTTGGCAGTCAAGTTGGCGTTGGAGGAATGGTGCCATTGGTTAGAGGGTTCGGGGGTACCCTTTATCGTTTGGACTGACCACAAAAATCTAGAGTACATTAGATCAGGCTCGGTGGGCACTTTTTTTCGGTCGTTTTGATTTTTCCATCTCTTCTCGCCCGGGTTCTAAGAATATCAAACCCAATGCATTATCCCGTATTTTTGACCATTCTGAACACCCGTCCTCTCCCGAGTGCATTATATCTAAGAGACTCGTTGTCTCTACCCTGACTTCGGAGATCGAGTCAAGGGTAATACAGACCTCCCAGGGTAATACAGTCATTTTGAATGTAGTGGACCGGTTCTCGAAGGCAGCCCATTTCATTCTCTTGCCCAAATTACCCTCTGCCAAAGAAGCAGTTACTGTAGTTGACCACGTCTTTCACATTCATGGCCTCCTGAACGACTCCGACAGTGGTCCCCAATTTGTTTTGTCGGTTACTGGAGGCGAGTGTCAATCTGTCCTCTGGTTTTCATCCGCAGGGCAACGGCCAAACCGAGTGAGCCAACCAGGACCTTGAGAGAGTGTTGTGATGTTTAGTTACATAGAATCCGTCCTCCTGGAGTCAGCAACTCTCATGGGTTGAGTATGCACATAACTCGTTACCAGTGTCGTCCACGGGTCTTTCTCCATTTGAGTATAATTTAGGTTACCAGCCACCTATTTTTTCCAGTCTGGAATCTGAAGTCGCGGTCCCCTTTGCTCATGCCTTTGTCCAGAAGTGCTGTTGTACCTGGAGGAGAGCCCATGAGACTCCCGTCTACGTCGTCAGTCAAAAAGTGTGGCTTTCTTCCAAAGACATTCCGCTCCGCTCCTTTTGTAAGAAATTAGCCCTTAAATTTATTGACCAGAATTTATTTAGCCCAGTGACAGTCCGCCTCAAACTTCCTCCAGCGTACAGGAGAATTCATTCCGTTTTTCATGTCTCCAAATTGAAAACTTTTTCATTCACTCTTTAATCCGCCTGCTCCGTTTCCTCCACCACCGCGTCTCGTAGATGGGGATTTCAGTACCTGGCGGACTGGGAAGGGTACGGTTCAGAGGAGAGAAGTTGGGTGCCTGCTAGGGACATTCTGGATCACTCCCTAACTGATGATTACAATCAACGGGTAAGCTTGCCTGGGAGCGCCAGGAGGCACTCCTAGGAAGAGGGGTACTGTCACGGTTCATGGGTTCACAGACTCATTCTCACTCTCTGTGTGTGTGTGTGGCGAGAGTGTGGGTGTGGCTGATCACTCTGTGCTGATCTGCGCCAGTTGTGGCTTGTTAGCTCAGCTATTTAATGACTGCGTTTTTCGTCCTCTGTTGTCAGATCGTTGGTGTCCTGTCATTGTGGTTTCGTTCCAGTTCTCTCTTTCTGGATGTGTATTCCGCCCCGGATTCCGCTCCTGCCACTCACCTGGTTGTCTGGACTCTGTCCTTGTCGTTTCTTTTCGTTTTCCCAGTTTCCTCGGGGGATTCTTGGCTGCCCTTTTGCATCCCTGCGCTACCAAGAGTGACTGTTTTATCATCATTCTCTTCACGTGTTCTCTCTCTCTGTTTTGGAAGAGTTTTGGTTTTGGAACTGAAAGCTGAGTTTATTCTATTACTTTCTGGAATACCACTCAGGTAAAATGAAGTAAAAGTCCACAGAAATAAACAGAGCCTGTACATTTTTAGAGCTGCAATATTGTACTCCCCCCCCGAAAAAAAAACAAAAAAAAAAACATCATAAATGTACCCCATAAATGTATCGTTCACATCACTGCACCAAGAGAATGTGCAACATTCAAACAGAAGAGCAAAGATCAAAGCAAAGTGATACATTACCTGTTCTATAAGGACAAAATCTGTGTCCATCTTAAGAGGATAAGGAGTATTTACTGTAAGGTGCATTCTTTATTTTGCTTCATGCAGGCATTTTGAGCTAACAGTAAGTATTGAAGATAGAAGACTAATGAAGGAACTCTAAACTGTTTGTGTAATGCAATAAACTGTGAAACAGTGAAGTGACTGACAAAGCTGCAACAAGTTGGCAACAATAAAGTGAACACATTATTTATCATATTAACAATGCTGTTTTTTGTTTGTTTTCTAGGTTACAGTTTTTCTTAGTTGCTTTAGTACATTTCTCAGATAAGAATTGAAATTCTCAAAACTATCATTTCAGTCTTCACATCGTGTCACTTGCGCTCATCAAAAAAGTTTCTCATTTCTTTGAACAAGTTGTACAGTCATGGCCAAAAGTTTTGAGAATTACATAAATATTGGAAATTGGAAAAGTTGCTGCTTAAGTTTTTATAACAGCAATTTGCATATACTCCAGAATGTTATGAAGAGTGATCAGATTAATTGCATAGTCCTTCTTTGCCATGAAAATTAACTTAATCCCGAAAAAAACTTTCCACTGCATTTCATTGCTCTCATTAAAGGACCTGCTGAGATCATTTCAGTAATCATCTTGTTAACTCAAGATTAGGTGAGAATGTTGACGAGCACAAGGCTGGAGATCATTATGTCAGGCTGATTGGGTTAGAATGGCAGACTTGACATGTTAAAAGGAGGGTGATGCTTGAAATCATTGTTCTTCCATTGTTAACCATGGTGACCTGCAAAGAAACGCGTGCAGCCATCATTGCGTTGCATAAAAATGGCTTCACAGGCAAGGATATTGTGGCTACTAAGATTGCACCTAAATCAACAATTTATAGGATCATCAAGAACTTCAAGAAAAGAGGTTCAATTCTTGTTAAGAAGGCTTCAGGGCGTCCGAGAAAGTCCAGCAAGCGCCAGGATCGTCTCCTAAAGAGGATTCAGCTGCGGGATCGGAGTGCCACCAGTGCAGAGCTTGCTCAGGAATGGCAGCAGGCAGGTGTGAGCGCATCTGCATGCACAGTGAGGCGAAGACGTTTGGAAGATGGCCTGGTGTCAAGAAGGGCAGCAAAGAAGCCACTTCTCTCCAAAAAAAACATCAGGGACAGATCAATCTTCTGCAAAAAGTATGGCGAATGGACTGCTGAGGACTGAGGCAAAGTCATATTCTCCGATGAAGCCTCTTTCCGATTGTTTGGGGCATCTGGAAAAAGGCTTGTCCGGAAAAGAAAAGGTGAGCGCTACCATCAGTCCTGTGTCATGCCAACAGTAAAGCATCCTGAGACCATTCATGTGTGGGGTTGCTTCTCATCCAAGGGAGTGGGCTCACTCACAATTTTGCCCAAAAACACAGCCATGAATAAAGAATGGTACCAAAACACCCTCCAACAGCAACTTCTTCCAACAATCCAACAACAGTTTGGTGAAGAACAATGCATTTTCCAGCACAATGGAGCACCGTGCCATAAGGCAAAAGTGATAACTAAGTGGCTCGGGGACCAAAACGTTGAAATTTTGGGTCCATGGCCTGGAAACTCCCCAGATCTTAATCCCATTGAGAACTTGTGGTCAATCCTCAAGAGGCGGGTGGACAAACAAAAACCCACTAATTCTGACAAACTCCAAGAAGTGATTATGAAAGAATGGGTTGCTATCAGTCAGGATTTGGCCCAGAAGTTGATTGAGAGCATGCCCAGTCGAATTGCAGAGGTCCTGAAAAAGAAGGGCCAACACTGCAAATACTGACTCTTTGCATAAATGTCATGTAATTGTCGATAAAAGCCTTTGAAACATATGAAGTGCTTGTAATTATATTTCAGTACATCACAGAAACAACTGAAACAAAGATCTAAAAGCAGTTTAGCAGCAAACTTTGTGAAAACTAATATTTGTGTCATTCTCAAAACTTTTGGCCACGACTGTACATGCTTTGGTACATCCAAGCAAATGATTATGTACAATTCTCTGCTGTTTCCTACATTATCAGTTGCTTATGTTATGTTGATCCAAATGTATTATAATGGGTCTCTGTTGAATAGTCTCAACCATACATAACATTTAGGCATTAGTTCATAGCATAAGTATTTACATGCAAAAAGGTTGAACAAGTTGTCATAATATGTCAAGCATATTTCTATACATTTCCATTAGACTTTTTCTCTAAATCTGTCCTGAATTGGTAAATTGCACCCAGGTGAATCTTGACTTTCTCTAACAAAGGTGCGTCTCAGGAACCATCAACTGGCAAGTATAGCCGGAGCACACCACAATGTTGCAATGTCTGACAATGGAAAGACAAGGAATTGGACATACACTAAGGTGTAACCTACAATTTACAATAATTGTCATCAAAACTTTAGCCATAGTTTACATCAGAACATCCCTCCAGAGTACACAGCAAACTTTCCAGTGTTGTTTAGAGTTCTTTTTATGGAGTTATTTTTCCAGTGTTAAAAAGTGTTGATTTTGCTGTTGATTTGAACGACATGAACACTTGCAGTGTAAAACACTGACATTGGTGATGAGTTTATTCGATTTCCAGTCCTTGCACATAATTTCCGTTTTGATTAATGGCAGATGACCGTGAGGAGCGGAGATGATGAAACACAGGTATAATATATTTTTAAGCACTTAATTCTATAATTTTTTATATTAAGTTTACATTTCTCAACATTTAGAATAATGCTGTAAATTCTACATCGGAGTGCTACCATTATTTCTGTTTAACATTAGACTGCACAGCAGACCACCATCACGAGCCAGAGGCCAGCTTGCAAATTGAGGTAAGAGTTAATGCTGATTAGTTTGGACATCCGGCTCTATTTTAGACTTTAGTGAAATATTGCACAATAATTTCTGTGATTCGTGTAGTGTTCTGTTCATGTTTTGTTTACTTAAGTGAGCAGCAAACGGTTAGGCGCAAATCTTTTTTTAAACATGCACACAGTACGCTCTGATTCGGATAGTCAATTACACATCACAGTTACACTCTTCTCCAAAGTACCCTACCCATGGCCTGCAGCGCCACCATCCCACTCTAGCACAAGCTTGCGGCCATTAACAGTGCAAGCCCCTGCCCCCTCTCCTTCCTCCTTTTTCCTCAGCCCCAGTGTTCGCTCATAACGCGAGCATGCCCCCGTTATCAGCGCAAGCACCAGTGCCCGCTATTCACCTCCCTTCCCTTTTTTCCTCAGCCCCAGGGATCGCTCATAATGCGAGCATGCCTCCCTTATCAGCACAAGCACCAGTGCCCACTATTCCCCCTCTCCTTCCCTCTTTTTCCTCTGCCCCAGCGATCACTCATAGCACAAGACAACGCTGCCGTTTCTTGCACGTGTGTAATTTTTGCGGCGACCTCACGCCCACTTGATCTGTCCAGTGCAGAAAGCTAATAATAAAAGTGTTAAGCAATATTTATCGACTCCTGTAAATGTTTCTTGTCTATCTGCAGAATTGCTTCTTCACCCTGATTCTAATTTTATAGATTATATTCAGGTCTCTTGTGTGAATTCTCTGTTCCGGTGTAGTAAGTCTCCCCTCCCAAAACCTCATCTGCCCCAACCTCCAGTCAGCTCTCACCAAACCCAAAACAGTCGATCTCTTAATTTAAAAAAAAATAGATGCAAACTTCATGATTGGCCCTTTTCCGTTCCTCCCTTTAGTGTTTTTCGCATCAGCCCTATCGGCGTAGCAACTAGAAAAATTTCTGGCAAAAAATGCCTTATAATCAATCTCTCATCCCCACATAATTCCCCGTCTCCGAGCATTAACAGTCTCATCCCACTTGAGGAATTTTACCACGATATCTACCAGGCCATCACCTTGATCAGAGAAGCAGGTCGTGGTGCTTGGCTGGCCAAAGTTGACATTACCTCTGCCTTTAAAGTTATGCCCATCCACCCAGATTTCTGGCACCTATTTGGCATCCTCTGGCAGGAAAAATTATACTTCGCCATCCACCTTACATTTGGCTGCAGAAGCAGCCCTAAAATTTTTGACATGTTGTCAGAGGCAATCTGCTGGATCCTCTCCAACAACTATCATATACCTCATCTGATTCATCTTCTAGATGATTTCTTAATCATATCGCCCCCTGACTCCTTCCCAGCCGCACATCTCTCGACAACCCAAAGACGTTTTGCAGAGCTTGGGATTCCCCCCACCCAAGACAAAACCATAGGCCCTAGCACTTCCATCGAATTCTTGGGTATCAACCTGGATTCGCAAAAATTCCAGGCATCTTTACCAAAAAAAAAAATAAAAAATCGATAGGATGATTCTGGTAGCCTCCACCCCCCAGCTGCACCAAACACGAGCTGTTATCTATTTTAGGCCATCTGAATTTTGCGATGCGCATCATCCCGCAAGGCTGCCCTTTCATCTCCCACCTTCTCTCTCTTGCGTCCTCGCACACGCTTTAGAAGACCAAGTATGCCTAACTGACTCATGCAGCAATGAACTTAACCAATGGATATAATTTCTTAAGCAATGGAACGGCCTATCCTTCTTCTACAATAACCTAATTTCCTCCCCAAATCGTCATCCATCTTTTTATCAACGCCGCCCCCTCCGTTGGGTTAGGGGTTTTTTTCAGAGGCCGTTGGTTCCCTTCCACATGGCCCCCCCAACTGGCAGATTTGCCTCAGCATCTATCATCCTCAGCTCTATTCGAGCTTTATCCTCTAGTTGTCGCAGCCGCTCTATGGGGCAAAGAATGGTCCGCCACCAGCATAATCGTGCATTGCGACAACAAAACTGCATTAACAAAGGTTGTTCCCATTCTCCCGCATTAATGCCCTTATTAAGATGCCTGATTTAAATTTCAGCTTGCGACCAATTCATCATAACTGCTAAACACATTCCTGGTTCAAAAAAATCTAATTGCTGACTTACTTTCTCGTTTTGCTTTTCAGAAATTCAGAGCATTGGCACCAGAGACGGACCTGCTTCCAACCCCAGTTCCTCCCTATTCAGAGCTGATATTCCTATAAACCACCCTCTGTGACCTCTCCTAGAAGCCTCCCTTGATGCCATTGTGCAAGCTGTCTCCTCCAGGACCCTGCAGTCTTACCTAACAGCATGGAAATGTTTTAAAACATTTCACTCTGCTTACAACCTATTGACCCGATTTTTCGTTGCTAGCTATTACCTTGTTCATCTCGTACCTCAATGCCATCAAAAACCTCCAAATCAGCTCAATTAAGGATACCTAAGTGGGATCCATTTTTTTCACAAACTTCTATATGGCTCTTCTTCATCCAATATAACTCCCAGACATCCCTACTCATTAAAGGCCTTCAAAAAGCCCATCCAATCCACCCGGACTCCCGTCAACCTATAACCCTAAAAATCCTAACCAAATGCATCTCCACCCTCCGTAAAGGTTACCAGTCCATCTACACTGCCCGTACCCTAGACACCATGTTTATCTTGGCTTTCTTCGGGTTCCTCAGATGCTCTTAACTCACTATCTCATCCAGCTTTAACCCATCCATCCACCCAACCATTTCTGACCTAGCAGTGCTAGACAACAAAGTTATCTCCTACTTCATAAAACAAAGTAAAATGGACCAATAAAAGAAAGGCCACTTTTTCTATATCTTCAACATCCAATCGTCCATCCAACCATTCCAAACCATCCTAGCCTTCCTCCACCTTAGGAAATCCCAATCCAAAAACCCATCCGACCCTTTTTACAGACCATTTCAACCACCCAGTCACTCGTTTCTGGTTTCAAAAACATCTTAAGTCTGTCCTACTTCTATCCGGTACCCCAGCTGATAACTTCTCCAGGCGTTCCCACTCCCGCAGGAGCCCTCCCCACACCTCCTCACTGCCACAGCAGTTCCCGCTCCTGCAGGAGCCTCCTCCCTACCTCCTCATGGCCACAGTAACACCAATGCCTGCTCCCGCTGAAGCCTTCTCCCTACCTCCTCATGGCCACAGTAACACCCACATCCGCTCCCGCTGGAGCCTCCTCACGGCCACAGTAACGCCCATGCCCGTCCCCGCCAGAGCTTCTTCCCCACTGCCACAGCAGCGCCCACTCCAGCTGGAGCCCCTTCCATATCTCCTTAGCAGCGCCCACTCCCGCTCCCACTAAAGCCCCTTCAATATTTTTCTCCCTAGCCACAGCAATCCCAGCTACTTCAACCAACGTCCAGCATCCCTTCAGCCTAAAGCTAAGCAATTTTGGGGGGCTATCAAGCTGCTCTTTGGCTGCTGTCCTGTGATAAAAGCCTTTGGGGGAGCGTTTTGGGTTCAGGCCAAATGCCGAGCTCTGACCCCTCTCCCCGGGCAGAGGGAATGGCTCGGGAAAGACTACCGAGCTCAGAGCCCTCTCCCAGACAGCACGCCAAATACGCATAACCTTTTACTCAGTTTTTTATCTGTGAGTGCGAACTCGTGAAATATTGTTTGAGAGATGACAGATGGAGCTTCTGATTGTAGCTGCTTACTGGATTTTATTTAAAATTAAAGACTAATTGTATTTTTCTTGACCAACAGCTGTTGTCATGTTGGTGAAAAGTCAATATCAATTCACGAGTTCGCCTTACAGATAATGAGGCTAGATAGATAATATGCGTATTTGGCGTGCTGTCCGTGGGGAGGGCTCCGAGCTCGGCAATTCCTCCCGAACTTGGAGTACTCTTCCCTCGTTTGAGGAGAGGGGTCCGAGCTCGGCATTTTAGCCTGAACCCTGAGCGCTCCCCCCGAGCTGGGATAGGAATGGGCCGATGGAGAGGAGTCGGGGTGGTGGAGGGATGCTGAAACTGCAGAGAAAGAAGGTAGGAAGGCTTAATCCATTTATAGCGGTATCTGTCTATGTGATGTGATTGCTGATAGAGGATTGGTCGTGTTGATTATCTGAACGTGCTCCTCCCGAACTTTGTTTAGTAAACATCATTTCACGAGTTCGCCTTACAGATAATGAGGCTAGATAGATAATATGCGTATTTGGCGTGCTGTCCGTGGGGAGGGCTCCGAGCTCGGCAATTCCTCCCGAACTTGGAGTACTCTTCCCTCGTTTGAGGAGAGGGGTCCGAGCTCGGCATTTTAGCCCGAACCCTGAGCGCTCCCCCAAAATGCGATTTAGCGCAGGACAGCAGCCGGAGCATCAATTGCCCCCCAAAACTTGTGGCGCTTAAAACTTAGAGGGGTGCTGGCCGTTGCTTGAGCAGAATCGTTGCTGTGGCGATTGTGCGAGAAAAGGTGGCTTCTGCGGAAGCGGGAAGAAAGATGAGCGCTTCTGCGGAAGCGACGATGCTGCGGCATCTGGAAAATAGAGTGAGGCTTCTGCGGAAGCGAGCGCTGCTGCGGCAGCGGGAAGAAAGATGAGCGCTTCTGCGGAAGCGGCGATGCTGCGGCATCTGGAAATAGAGTGTGGCTTCTGCGGAAGCGAGCGCTGCTGCGGCAGCGGGAAGAAAGATGAGCGCTTCTGCGGAAGCGGCGATGCTGCGGCATCTGGAAATAGAGTGTGGCTTCTGTGGAAGCGAGCGCTGCTGCGGCAGCGGGAAGAAGGATGAGCGCTTCTGCGGAAGCGACGATGCTGCGGCATCTGGAAAATAGAGTGAGGCTTCTGCGGAAGCGAGCGCTGCTGCGGCAACGGAAAGAAAGATGTGCGCTTCTGCGGAAGCGGGCGCTGCTGCGGCAGCGTGAACTGGGATGCTCTGATGATAGACGTGGGAAGGTTTGGATGCGATGCATTAGAGGGGAGGGCTGATCTTTAGATGACTCGGCTGATGAGGGTTCGGTGAGCTTCTTTGATATGGAAGCGATCTGACCGGATGTAGGTTTTGAAAGCCTCTGACGTCCAGCGGCCGAGCGTCTGAATTTCGGGCTGGGAGAGGCCTTTTTGGGCGGCTGTGGTAGCTGCGCCGATATGGAAGGAGTGGCAGGAGTAATGGTCTGCTGGGATGCCAGATAGAAGAAGAACGGATTTGAGATGTTTCTGGAACCAGAAACGGGTGGCGGGGTGATTGGCGTCAACGACAAAAAGTGGGTCAGAGAGGAGTTTAGCCTGTGGTCTTCTGTGGTGTAGATAGGCTAGGAGGGTCTGGTATGGTTGTATTGGTGATTGGAGATTGAAGATGTAAATGAAGTGGCCTCTTTTTTGTGGGTCCGTTTTGCTTTGCTTAATGAAATAGAATATTGAGTCGGAATCTATGACTGCTAGATCTGAAAGGGTTGGGTGGACTGTTGGATTGAAGCTGGAAGTGATTGTAAGTTCCGAGCATCTGAGAAAGCCGAAGAAGGCCAATATGAACATGGCATCGAGCGTGCGGGCGGTGTGGATGGAGTGGTAACCTCTGCGGAGGGTATAAATGCATTTGGTTAGCATGTCTAGGGTTATTGGCTGTCTGGCGTCTGGGCGGGTGGGTTGGGTTTTTTGGATGCCTTTGATGAGCATGGATGTCTGAGAGCTGGCTATTTCTGGAGAGGGTGTGCCAAAAATTAATTTGTGAAAAAACTGAATTCCGCTTAGATAACCTTTGATGGAGCTGGCTTGGAGGTTTTTGATGGTGTTGAGGTAGGAGATGAACGAGGTGATGGTGAGCAATGAAAAATCCGGGAAAGGTAAGTTGTATGCGTGGAGAAAGGTTTTGAAACTCTTCCATGCAGTTAGATAGGATTGGAGGGTCCTTGGGGAGATGGCCTGAAAAATATAATCGAGAGAAGTATCTAAAAGGTTTTTTAGCGGATGGCTTACGGGAAGATCAGCTCTGAATATGGAGGTACTGGGGTAGGGAGTGGGTCCGCATCTGGCGCCAGCCGCCTGAATTTCTGGAAAGCAAAACGGGAAAGAGAGTCAGCTATTTGGTTTTTAGACCCAGGAACGTGTTTTGCATTTAAAATAAACTGTCCGCAAGCTGAGATCCACGTGAGCCGTCTTAGAAAAGGCATCAGAGCGGGGGAGTGCGAACGACCTTTGTTGATGCAATGCACGGCCGCTTCGTTGTCGCAGTGCACTATGATGCTGGTTGCGGACCATGCTTTCCCCCATAGGAATGCTGCGACGACTAGAGGGTATAGCTCGAACAGCGCTGAGGATGAAAGAGACTGAGGCAGATCTGACAGCTGGGGGGGCCACGTAGATGCGAACCAGCTGCCTTGGAAAAAACCTCCGAAACCGCGGGAGGGGGCAGCGTCGGTAAACAATTGGATGTCGACAGGGTTGGAAATCATGTTGACGTAAAAGAAGGATAGGCCGTTCCATTGCTTGAGGAAAGAAATCCATAAACCAAGTTCGTTGCAGCACGAGCTAGGCAGGGATATGCGATCCTCGAGCGCGTGCACGGAAGACGCGAGAGCGAGGAGGTGAGAAATGAAAGAACGGCCCTGCGGAATGATGCGCATCGCAAAGTTTAGGTGGCCGAGGATAGACAACAGCTCGCGTTTGGAACAGATTGGGTTGAGCAGGAGGGTGGAGGTGACCAGGATTGTTCTGTCGATTTTTTCTTTGGGCAATGAAGCCTGGAATTTCTCGGAGTCTAGCAGGATGCCTAAGAATTCGATGGATGAGGCTGGTCCCAGGGTTTTGTCCTTGGCGAGGGGGATCCCGAGCTTTGCGAATACGTTCTGGACTATAGAGAGATGCGCGGCTGGGATGGAGTCGGGGGGCGAGATGATTAGGAAATCGTCTAGAAGGTGGATGAGGTAGGGAATTGCGTAATTATTGGATAGGATCCAACAGACAGCCTCTGATAGCATGTCAAAAATTTTGGGGCTGCTTCTGCAGCCGAAAGTTAGACGAACGGCGAAGTAGAATTTGTTTCTCCACTGTATGCCGAATAGGTGCCAGAAATCCGGATGGATTGGCATCACTTTAAACGCGGAGGTGATATCGACTTTGGCCAGCCATGCACCGCGACCTGCGTTTTTTATCAGAGTTATAGCTTGGTCGATGTCGTGGTAGTGGAGGGAGAATTCTTCGAGTGGAATGAGACTGTTAATGCTTGGGAGTGGGGAATTGTGGGGGGATGAAAGATCGATTATCAGGCGCTTTTTTCCTGAAAATTTTCGAGTAGCGACTCCGATTGGGCTGATGCGAAAACGGGCAAAAGGAGGATCATCGAAAGGGCCGACCATAAATTTCGACTCTACTTCTTTTTTGATTAGCAGATCGACTGTTTCGGGTTCGGTGAGAGCGGACTGGAGGTTGGCACAGATCATGCTCTGGTTTGGAAAAATTTCGACGCCCGGGTTAAAGCCGTGCGTGAGACCAGACAGTAAAAAATCTGTGAAGTTCGTGTCGGGGTGATTAGACAATTCAATAGACAAATGGGAAATATTCACAGGAGTCGATAAGTAAGGTTTTTCATTTTTATTTGCAGATTTAAACACAGGACAAATAATGCGGGCGTGGGCGCCGCCACAGAAGCTGCAGACATGCAGGAAACGGCAACGCGACCTTGAGCACCTGCCGGTGTTAAAGTTGGAGCAGACGCGACTTGAGGAAGAGGAGTGGCGGAGGTAGGATTTAGAGGATGACGGGTTGGTTGGCGTGTTAGAACTGCGCGGGACGTAGCTAGTGGATTTAATTTGGGAGGATTCGGGGACGGACGGTGTGACGAAAGGACATGCTTCGGTGGAATGGGCGGCGGATCGACAGACGGAACATGAAATATTGCGGCAGCCCAGGAAGACTCGGTTGTGGAGCTCGGTGTCCAGTGCCCCCCAGTAAGGGCACTGGTTCCACTGAGCTACCCGGATGGCGCATTTTGCTGAAAACAACTTGTGATAGGTGTAGAAGTGGGTGCCTCCGTAAGATAGCGCGAGCTCGGCAACTATCGCGAGATAGTCGCCGAGCTCTCGTCTCCTGTGTGGAAACGCGGTGCAAATTACTTCCAGATAACGGGTGAATGAGATTGTGAACTCGGCGAGAGAGAGTGTGCGTGATGGACTATGTGCTGGGTTTTTGAGGGTGACGGAGAACTCGCCGCAATCGATTTGGCGATCTGAAGACGGAGGTGAAAGTGGCGAAAGTAGAGAAAAGAGGTCTACATCCGCACCTGCTAGAATCTGTGTCCTGATGTTGCTGGCGACGGGGGGTGGTTCCAAAGCCGGGGCGTTTGGTGGGATGGGCATCGGCACTGCGGAAGCCAACGAGAAGGGAGAACGAGCTAGAGGAAGAGAAGGCAGAGAGGGAACAGTGGCCGCCGGAGCCGGTTGCGGAGGCAGCCTCACGCAGACGTCGGGACCGGGACCGGGGGCGGAGGTAGAAGAAAGGGGAGGGGGAGCAGGGAGCGTGGACCAAGTGTGGGCCTGCGCCGCTAACGGAGGCAGCCTCACGCTAGAGTTCGGCGGTGGGGCCACGGGCCATGCCTCGGGGAAAAGATGAGGATAGGAAAGAAGCTGTGAGTGGGCCGAGACGGCCGCTGGCGCTGCGCAGAGAGGCGCGGCGGGCTGGAGTTGAGCAGGGAGGGCGGGCTGGAGTTGAGCAGGGAGGGCGGGCAAACTGGGGCTTACGGCTGCGGCCCAGGCTTGCCGAAGGCCTGCTACGGCGGCTGGAGGAACGAAGGCCTTTCCTCGTGGGGGAGGAGGTTTGCTCAGGCCGAGCGTATGGGGTGCCATGAGGCGTGGCCTGATTGCCGGCCGCTTTCGGCGGGGGAGTGGATTGGATGGAGCAGAAGATGTTGTAGAGCTCCGTTTTGGTCATCCGCTGTGAGTAGTAGACGTCTGCGTTGCTCAGGGCCTGTCTAAGGCTTGCAACTGTCCACTTCTGGATGGCTGTGACGGAGCGAAGGACCGAGGCATAGGAAGATGCCGGAGAAGGTGGTGGGCGCCTAGATGGAGGAGGCGCGGGCGAGCCTTGTCGTCTCGGGGTGTGAGAGGCGGCTCGTGAGGGCCGACGGCCCCGTGGAGCAGCCGCGGGCTCGATTTCGGAGACCTGACAGCTGTTAGGCTGAGCGGCGTTGGCGGACGCCGAGGGACGCTGAGCGTCGTTTGGATTATCGCTTGAGGGCGAGTTTGACTCTGACATGCCGGCGATATGCTGAAACTGCAGAGAAAGAAGGTAGGAAGGCTTAATCCATTTATAGCGGTATCTGTCTGTGTGATGTGATTGCTGATAGAGGATTGGTCGTGTTGATTATCTGAACGTGCTCCTCCCAAACTTTGTTTAGTAAACATCATTGAGTGAAGAAATTTGTCTAACTGCTTAACGATTGTGCATTCCAAGTTTTTCTCAATGAAGGTAAGTGCTACTGCTATATAGCAACCATGTTCAAGCTTATACTAAAAAATCCACAGGGCTTGTTTCCAGGTTTTAAATATTTTCTATTTGCTTTTAAAGCACTGAGATTTTACGTAAATGAAAAAATAAATTATCTCTGTATTCATGTTATTGTTAAAATTACTTTTCAGTTAAAAGACACAGGTAGCTGTGTGGACTCAATGGATGTTCAAAAATCCCTTTTCACTAAAGTATTTTCACTTGTGTTTCAAAGATAAACAAAAACTTTGGGTAGGGTAAATGATGTCAAAATTTTCTTTTTGGGTGAACCAACTCTTTAAAGTTGTAACGCCATGCCAGCAGAGGGAGCCCTTGCCATTGAACTGTCTCTCTCCACTCCCTCTGCTGCCTCTATAGTAACTTCCTGTTTGGCAGCCATAAAAGCCAGGCCATGCCAAACAGGAGGTTGCGAAGTATTGTTTTGCCATAGCGGACTCTACTAAGCGTTTTTCTTGTTTTCATTGCCTTGTTTTGTTTCCTTGCCATCGCCATAGTTCTTTCTCATGCCATAGTTTTTGCCATTTTGTTTTTGTAGCACTCAAGGACGTATTTCATATATCCCACACTGGACTCTAGAACAATATACAGACTTTGCACTTCGTTTAAGTGGCTCTGCTTTCACTGTTGGGATTGCGGATGAAGAACCCCGCAATCCCACAGCATCCACGACACCACAGCACTTTCACGTACCAACCATCATGTCTGGAATTATTTGTGTTACGCCTGCCAAGCCACAACCTGCTCGTGTCAAGCCTGCTACTTCAAGGCCTACTCATGTCACGTCTGCTGCATCAGGGCCTGTTCACGTCATGTCTGCTGCATTAAGGCCTGTTCACATCACGTCTGCTGCATTAAGGCCTGTTCACGTCACGTCTGCCGCATCAGGGACTGTTCACGTCATGTCTGCTGCATCAGGGCCTACTCACGCCATGTCTGCTGCATCAGAGCCTACTCGCGCCATGTTTGCTGCATCAGAGCCTACTCGCGCCATGTCTGCTGCATCAGGGCCTACTCACGTCATGCCTGCCACTCCAGGGAATGTTCACGTCAAGCCTGCCGCTCCAGGGACTGTTCAAGCCAAACCTGCCACCCCAGGGACTGTTCATGTCAAGCCTGTTGCCCCAGTGACTATTCGGGTTAAGCCCGCTGCCAAGCCAAGACCTGCTTACATGTCTGTCAAGCCTGAACCTGCACCCGTCAAGTCTGCCAAGCCTGTTCACAAGATGGCCACTATCCAAAAGCCTGTTCACAAGATGGTCGTCATGCCAGAGTCCTCTGTCAAGATGGCTGCCACCACACCACCGTCTGTACCTGTCAAGATGGCTGCCACCATGCCACAGTCTGCACCTGTCAAGATGGCTGCCACACCACAGTCTGCACCTGTCAAGATGGCTGCCACGCCACAGTCTGCACCTGTCAAGATGGCCGCCATGCCAGAGTGTGAAAGTGAAAGTGACGAGACGTGTGCTCTGCATTTAACCCATCCAAGTGCACACGCACACACACACACACACACACACACACACACCGTGAACATACACCCGGAGCAGTGGGCAGCCATTGCATTGCTGGGGAGCAGTTGGGGGTTCGGTGCCTTGCTCAAGGGATTTACCTCAGTCGTGGTATTGACGATGGAGAGAGCACTGGATATTCACTCCCCCAACCATCAATCCCTGCCGGACCTGGGACTCGAACTCGCAACCTCTTGGTTACAAGTCAGACTCCCTAACCATTAGGCCACGGCTGCCCCTTTTTTTTTTTCTTTTTTTTTTGCAACTATCAAGATGGCCACCGCGCCAGTGTCTGCACCTGACAAGATGGCCGCCACACCAGAGTCTGCATCTGAGTCCCCTGTCAAGATGGCACCACCATGCCAGAGATTGCAAAAGACAAGATGGCTGCATTTCCCTCCAATGATATTTTTCACCATGGACTGATTGTCAGCATGGATGACCTCCCACCGCTGCTAGCACCAGAGACTGCACCAGACAAAATGGCCGCCCTTCCAGAGTCAGCACCTGTCATGGCCATCCATCCTGAGCCAGCACCTGTCATGGCCACCCATCCGGTGTCAAGCCCAGCCATTGTTCCAGTGTCAAGTCCAGTCCCAGCTGTAACTCCAGTGTCAGGTTCAGCTGTCCCCATGTCAAGTTTAAGCATGACAGCTGCTGTAGAGTCAATCCCCGTCGCAGCTGCTCCGCCTCCTGCGTCAACCCTCGACGCAGCTGCTCCTCCAGAGTCAAGTGATGTCACAGCGTCTGCTACTGAATCCTGTCACGTTGCAGCTACTGCTCCTGAACTCTGTCACGTCACCGCTGCAACTCCTTCTGAGACAAATCACGACACAGCAGCACTCAAGCCCCGTCTAGCCACAGCTGCAGTTCCCGAACCAATTCACATCTCAGCAGCTGCTCTCAAGCCAAGTCACGCCTCTGAGTCAAGTCCCGTCACAGCTGCTGCTCCTAAACCCAGTCAAGTCACCACTACGGCTCCAGTGGCAAATCACATTGCAGCTGTTGCTCCAGACTCAAGTCATATCACAACAGCTGCTCTCAATCTAAGTGACGTCACCACTGTTGATCCTGAGTCAAGCCCCGTTACAGCTGCTGCTTCCGAGTCAAGCATAGATGCAGCAGATCTGGAGGGCGTCTGCTCTGCCCGATCCACCCTGGTGGGCGTCTGACTCGCCTGCTCTGCCGGCCCCGCCTTGCCGTCCTGCCGTCCTGTTCGACCCTGTCTGCCCTGACCACGATCTGTACAATAAAGCTTGCATCTGGATCTACAAACGCCGTCGTCGAGTCTCCGCTGCTTACAAAAGTACAGTAATTATCTTTTTCTCCTCTTTTTGTTTAATACATTTTTTGTTTTTGTTGTTTACAGTTCCTGCAAACAAGCCTACACTGGCCTTTTATGGGCTCACTTAGTGCTAGCCTAAGGGCCCTTTGCTCATTGGCAAAGTGTTGGCCCCTTAGCACTGGCCGTGCATGGGCAGCCCTCACTAGGCCCACACATTTCACTTTAAATACTTTTCAGCTACTATAATTTAAGTCTTTGAAAAAAAAAAAAAAAAACTACATCTAATATACATCTGAAATGGATGCAGTCACCACAGAACTAATGTCTGTATTGTCAAAAATGTAGAGTAGTCAAAGGGATTTCAAATCTATGGATTTATTAAATACAAAATAGAAAACATTCAATTTAGGTTAATACAGCTATAGCCAAAAATGTAAATACACAAAAGTACAAAAAAAAAAAAAAAGCAAGCAAACAAAGCAAGGTGTAGCAAAAGTTATTAATTTAAGCACAATAAACTATGTATAATTAATGGTTATTAGTTACACATACTTTATACACTTCTCTGAAACAGCCGAGTCAAAAATAAACCGAACTAATGCCCTCGTCCAGTGAGCATTAGCCGCTTTTATTCTAACTCTAAGAAAAATCAACTTCCTAGCCTTGAAAATTAATCTTCCCCACTGTAATTGGCTAAGTTACAGGACTGGATCAGTTTTGTAACGAAATCAAAGCAGTTTAAGTGACGTGATGTTTGTGAGCAAGGAACACAGCAAAAAATTCATTTGTGAATACAAAATGCGGGTTTATTGAATACGTAAAAGGGGAAAATAAACACTAGCTAGCAAATAACGAACACTAAACAGACAACACATAAAACATAAAGCAAGAGAGAGGGAGAGAGAGAGTGAGTGAGGAGGAGAGAGAGAGAGTAGACTGGCAATCTTTTACATCAGCACAACCAAATCATCAGAAAAACCTGAATCTCCTTGACCTACAAGGGGCACAGCTTTCTTATTGCATCTAATAGTTAAATGGTTACTTGCATAATGGTTTCCTTTTGTGTGGTGCTTACGCAAAGGGTCCAGATGCCAGCTCAAAGGTAGTCCTGATGATTTCATGAAGATGGAGCCTTCGTTGTTCCATTGCTCGGCTGATCGGATGGTCACAAAGGGGCTGAGGTGTAGATGCCAGGATAGAAAGAGAGAGTCCGGCCTCATGTTGGGGGGAAACCGCATGTGGCTGGGCCACGGGTTTGCCCCACGGCCTTTCCGTGGAGGACCTCCACGATAACAATCTGAAGATCTTTCGGAAGAAGAGGAGAAGAGAGGGCCGGAACGGGGTGTGAGCCCTTTAAAGTCTGGACAGAGTCACACCTTCCCAAGTAGTTCCGACCAATGAGAAGGCTGGCTTTCTCAGTGGGAGGTTTGAAACTGGGTCTTCGTTTTATGGCCCTTTGTTTCAGAAAAATGTCAGTTTGCATATTTAAATCAATAGGGGTTCAGGCCAGAAATACTAAAGATTATTAGAACGTTAATATGTTGCACCGGTATCAGTCTCTAATACACAGCATCTTTCAGGAAATCTACATACGAGTCAAAAGAGACCAAACATGGCATATACTGTATGTGGTTACATTAGCATCCTATCAAGACACAAGCATAAAACGGTTATAAAGTAAGAAATACAAAGGACATGGACAGTCGTAATATACACACACTGATATATGAGCTATGTGTCTTCGTTCACATAAAGGTTTGTCTGTGAATGAAATAGGGAAGAGTCCATTTCTCTGAGCACTGTGTCTTTCCTATGGGGGGAAGTGAGTGAAGAAAGACAGTCTGCCTGTATAGTTGCAGATTCTCCTGCATAGTTTTGCATCGTAAACTGACATTATCAGTGTTTGCTAGAAGCGTCCTGGTTGAGACTTTGTCACCCACTGTTGGGTTGGGTGAGGGGAAGTCTGCTTCTTTGTTAATTGAATAAACCACTGATTTGGTTAAATCTAATGAACCATTGTCTGATTGGTCCCTACCCTACATATCCCCCCCCGTCGAACGTTGTTGTCCATCCAATAGACAACAGCGATCAACGTTAAAGGGGTAGAGCGATCAGGCATGCACCTGCCATTCATGGCTGGAAGAGAACGTCAGGCATCGTAGTGATGTAAGTTGTAGCAAGGTACGGGTCCTTGAGCGTGTACAGCAGTTGTCGGGGCCGTGTCACCTGTCATCCTGATGTTGGTCTAGGTCAGGTGGTTGGTTCAGGTGCTGTTATCTAGTAGGCTGTCTGTAGTGCCTGCGGTTTGGAATAGCTGGTTGGACTGTCACTTGTGAGAGGGCAGGCGGTTCCTGGGGTCGCAGGGAATTTTTAGGGAGATTTGTAGTGTGAAGAGAGTTCAGGCTGCGCTAGTGAAGGTGGTAGGAGGGCAGCAGGTGTTTGTTAGCCCTCTGTTCTGCTCGAACTTCACCACAAATCTGATGTTAACAGTGTCACTTCTGTCTTGTAGCGTCACTGACTTGAGTTTGCCTGATTTGTGTTGGTAGGAGTTTTGTTGCTGGGCATGTGAGCTGTTGCTCGGTCCAACATTGTCTGGCTGCTCCTGGGGTGTCGACTGCTTTGCAGGATGCTCCTCCCTTGGAGGAGTCTGATGCTGTGTTGCATTGTGCAAGGAGTCAGCAGTTTGTCCCTTTCAATATTTCTCACTTGAGTTTGTTCAAGGAGGTCCTTTGCTAGTGTTAGCAGCTCCTGTAACTAGGTGTGTCCAGCTGTCCACATGCAGCCTCCATTTGGCACCTGTGTGAAGGTTGTGGGGGAGGATGTTGTGGTGGACTGCTGTAGGACATACCATGGGGTACATAGGATGAGGATATCCTTTTGCATGGCTTCTCCCAGTGGTGTTTTTTTACCTGGGCTGTCGCAATGGCAACAGTGTCGCGCGGGTCTTGTGTCTCTATGTCCAGCTGCTCTCCTTGTTCCGCAGCGGTCTCAGACCTTAAAAGTTAAGCTTTTCGCGTCTCAGTCTCTAGCCGATCTGTGGGGCATTGAGCATGTGTCTGCTCCTTGCGGGATTTTGTTTGGTGACCAGTGAAGTGAAGTTGTTTTACTCTCTGGTTGAGACCCATAAGGTGGCTAAGGTGGTGATAGCCTTGTTCGGCCCAAGGTAGCTGTAACTCTGGGTCAGGTGTCATTGGTCCCCTTCTTTCCTTGTTCAGTGGCATTTTCCTCAGGTGCTGTGGGGGGAACAGTGTTCCTCGCACTGGCTAGTCAGTGTTCAGGTCGCCCATCTGGGAGGATAGGCTGAGCCTCTGTGAAGTGTTGCCATTTTCACAGTGAGGGTAGAAGTAAGAGACTAATGCACCACCCTGAAGAGTCCGGAGTTATAGGCTTAATGGTTCAGCTAGCGATATAACATACAGCTTGTTGTTTCAGGCATGGTTTGCTAGTGAAGTGTCTTCTATGATTAATGCATTAACCGTGGATGTTAGGGTGCTAATATTTTGCGGTTCTGAGAATCCCTTTTGTATGGCGTAGCTGAGATCTAATAAATGACTTAAGATGGTTCTTATGGTCAAAGTATTCCTCAGAATCTCCTGATGGCTAGCAACAGGCTGAATCTCTTATAATGTAAACGGGAAGGAGGACAGTTTCCTATTTGGATTATGCTTGTTACCATTGTGCCTGAACCACAGTTATGCCCTTGTAATCACTAAGGTTACTTGTGTAGGAGGGTCACAGAACTCGGTGCACCCATGGAGAATAAGCAGAATCACAAATGAAAGTGCCTCTGGTTCCCCCTAGCTCTATGGAGAGGTGAGACGACTCTTGAGTAAAAGAGGGGGATGTAAATAACTCAGGTAAGTAATAAATGAGTGA
The DNA here is from genome assembly GCA_033026305.1 of Cirrhinus molitorella. NCBI lineage: Eukaryota > Metazoa > Chordata > Actinopteri > Cypriniformes > Cyprinidae > Cirrhinus > Cirrhinus molitorella. The sequence goes on along the minus strand of CM065124.1, from coordinate 30,555,861 downwards.
ATAGCTGAGTGCTATCATCATTAGGAGAAAACTTAAATAAGTGATTCAAACAATGCAGTGACCAGAAGTTGGAAAAACTCAATAGCACTCTTGATTCACTATTGGGTTTGCTTTGATCCTCACCATAGCTGGTCACTGCTGCTGCATGTTCAAGACCATTCTATGGGTGTGTCCTTCCATAAAGTTTAGACAAAGTGCTATTAACGGTTCCCTATATCTATAAAATTCTTCTTTCCTTAAGCAGTTTACATGTGATTAAATTTAGATTTAATTAAGTAACTGCAGATTTAGTTGAAGCACGAGGGGATACAACTAAAATAGTGAAGGTGACTTAGCTGAGAAGACTTAAAGTGAGGGACTAAGTAGTAAGGGTTCAGGAACAGTATATATATAAATATATTCCAAAATATATTTATATATACATATAGAACACTTTGCACTGCATGCCTACAAGCTGTAGTTAAAAGCTTCAAGTGAATGATGATAACTGCTAGCTGTTGACGCTATTGGTTAACTTAGCCTAAGCTAAAACTGGTCCTTGTTAGCTTGACCGGCTCAGGTGGTGTGCTTACAATCTGGTGTCATGACGTGTGCGTTCTCTGGAGTTTTTGTGTCCTTTGACAAGTCTTCGTCATGGGAAACAATGCATTAATGTCAATTTGAACAGAGTGTAGCAAATGTCTGTAGGCTTTGGAAGGCTAGTCTGTTAGCAATTGAGTCTTCTGTTTAAGATTTCAATTCAAGTGGCCAAATCATAAATTCACTGTCACACACTTGCTTCTTTCCAGCATGTGTTTCCACCTACTTAAAATGTGAGTCCTGTGCTGACTTGCGCTGAGGCCCTACCGGGGCCTTCAGGTGCGAACTTGATCCTTTGAGTTTGGTAGATCAGTGTCATTGAGATCTTATGAACCTCTTTCTGAGGTGGCCTTGTGGTCGCGAAAGGCTCTCGGTGTCAGGTCACACAGTTGTTGCACAGGCATTGAGTGGGGCAGGCCAGAATGCCTAAACCGGTGACTTACAGACGGAAGGCTGTTTGGAGGAAAAGCTTGCAAAGCCGGTGTCCTCCTCCTTCGCAGGTTCTTTATGAGCTCCGAAGTAAGCTTGTTGAGGTCTGTGATGGGGAAGTTTCATGCCGGCCCTGTTTGGTGGCTAGGGCAGCAAAAAGTTCTAAAGTTCAGACTGTAGGTCTGCAGTTTCCTTCGTGCTGGCTTGTCTTAGCAGCTGGCAGTCCTACTGGATGTGTCCTGGCTGTCAACCCAGGAAGTGTTGCACCTCTAGGCGAGAAGTGACCCAGAGCAGACAGTCTATCGTGAATGCAGGGATGTCTCATTTGGTTGAGATCTTTGAGTGTCACTTCATGTGCTGTTTGCGGGCTCATCTGAATGAATCCTTTTCCTTCTGTCACTGCTGAAGTTTTCAGGAAGTTGACTTGTGGGGTGTCAGGTAGAAAGGTTTGACTCCCCCCTTTTGTGTCTTGTACGGGGGTGAGTTGGATTGCACTGCTGGATCTGTGACAGGCAGCAGGGTGTCTTTTACTTGAGTCTATGCACAGTCTGTAAGGCTGTTTCAGTTCTTTCTGGACCATATTGAGCTCCTTCCGAAGGTTGCAGAATTGCTGAGACCGGGTTTGGACTTCAGCTCTGGCTGCATGCAGAGGGTTTCTATGGCCGTAGCTCTAATGTCTCTCACATTAAAATGTAGATATATATATATATATATATATATATATATATGTGCTGTTTTGACAGCGATTTGTGTGGAACTGTTCTCTTTCCAAGTCTTTCGGGTGACCTTTTCAAGCTGTTTCCTGTGTCCGGTAGCTGTTAGAGCCTCCTGAAGACTGGCGATTTCTTCCTGTTTCTCCATCTTGTCTGGTTCTTTGAATCTGTTCTGTTCCTTCTCGTGCTGGGCAGGTGTCAGTTCCTGGTTGTCCCGGCTGGGCGTGAAGTGTCCATTCGTGTCACTGTTCTGCTGTTCCTTTCTTGACTGTTGCAGGACTTTGGCTGCTGTAGGCTGAAGGATGTCCACTGCAGTGCTCTGCCAGGTCTACAAGGTGGTACTGGCGGATGGCAGTGCTAGCTGTCTGACACACTGGGTCACTTGTGGAGACACAGGAGAGAGAGGCAGAGGGCAAATGCAAGTACAGACAGAGGTGGTAAGCTATCCATTTGAATAAGGGTTCTGTAAGCCAGATAGTGTGTGAATAGCCGGTGAGGGACAGCTAGTCTTGAGATTTGTGCAGGTGACCACCAAGTGGTTTGAGTAATTTTGCATGGGTCAGCTAATGACTGTGCTGTACGTGTGGTACGTTATTACTCAGCGCACTGATGGTTCTTAGTGTTGGTCATTATGAGAGTATCAAAAATAAAATGAAATAAAGGCAGGAAGAGAAAGAAAGAGAAAGAAAGGCTTTCCTTATTTAGTTTGAGCTAGGAAATATGATTAAAGCAGTTGTCACTTGTGGGTGAGGCTGCATTAGGCTCATAAACCTAGGGTTAGATTATTAGCTAAACTAACACACACTAAATACTCCGAGGTCAGAAAGACAAAAGAAACAAGGGGAAGCGTTTCCCGTTCTGTCTGGCACCTCCATTGTGTTCGGCAATCAATGCATTTTCAGCATACAAGGCCTGGCCTTGAAGATTGCGAAGGGGCAGAGAGGTAACACAGATTTAGGGCTGCTAATATCCTGCATATTCTTTAGGGGAACAACAGCGGCTACACTGCTGTAATCCCACGCAAGGAGGGAAATTAGTGATGGTAACAATAACTAAAGTAAGGTGAAAGTCGAGGTTAGAAATGTCCTTATAGCTCCAGAAGACTGAAGGAAAGTTAAATAGGCAGCCTGATTTAATTACATTTCTAATGTAATTCAATTCAGGGTAGCTGAATAGGAAAATTCAGTCGGAAACAAAGTTAAATCAATGACTAAAAATAGAGGAATAAAGTCCAAATAAAAGTAAAAGTAGGGTGTCCTTATAGCTATAGGAACCTAAAGGAGAGTGTTTATAAGCCCGCTAATTCAATTAAATTTTAAAATTTAATTAACTTTGTCCTGGCTAAATGAAACACATCTAGATGAAATAAGGAATGACCAAAAATCAAATTTTAGACAACACTCCTCCCAAAAGGAAAAGGGTATATGGTTTTCTGCGGAGGGTGAAACCAAGTGTGAGGGAGTGTTCGTTTGACTGGTTGTATCGTGCCCGGGTCAATGTGTGGCAGGTTGGAGATGGGCTCCATGTGTTGGTAGTCCAGACACCTTCTACCTTCTCACGTCATGTCATGCTGCATGCTGGCCATGGATGCCGCCTGTTTAGGTGGCTTGGGTGTCATGGTGTGTTGTGGGCATGCTATGCTTTCACCCCCCTTGTCAGTGGGGGCAACACAAGCTGTGGCGCTGTGGTGCCTTCAGGGACATATTGAAGCATGATGAGTCCCACATTAGCATGTATGTGAAGTCCTTTGGCATTGTAAGGCATGGAGCATAAGTGAGCTTGAAAGTTAGGATCGGGTGGCTGGAGGGGTTTGAGAGGTGGTTTGTTTTGAAACCTTAGTCTGGTGTTAGAGGCTTACAGTCCATTTATGCCACTCAGGCCTTAGGTGTCTGACGTGAGAGCATGACAGCAACAGTCTTTGGCTGGTCAGTGGTGACCTTGAGTCCTGGTGGAAGTTGAGACTGTGTTCTAGTTTTAGATGGGATTTCACTTGTGTAGGGCCCGTGATGTTGTGGGCCCAGTCGAAGGTGATCTCTGTAGACTGACAAGTGTCTGTGACTCTGGTCTGAATCATGTGTCAGGAGATCGTTTCCCCTGTAGTCCAGCTGCTTTAGGCTGTGGTTACATCAGGGGAATCTGAAAGTGGGAAAAATCAATAGCACTAGTGATCACAGTGGCGTTCCCACACTCTGGTTGGTCGTGGCTGCTGCGTGTTCAGCTCCTTCCTCAGCCAAGCCATGTGTGGGGCACCGCGTGAAGTGTAGTCAGAGTGCTATTGAATATTTTCCTCAACTATAAGTTCTTGTGTTGAGCTCCACAATCCCTTCTATCTGCGTGCACATGGCTGTATTTTGTTCCTAACTATCTCCTGTTGAAGTTGTGAGGTAGTTTGGATGGAACTAGAGTGCTGCTTTAACATTGTCAGACTGTTGGTTGGCATCATCGCTGAGGGTGGTCGTAAGCAGGTACAGCCAGTCTTGTGTGGTTGCTTCAGCTGCAGATGTGTTGCAGGTAATCACTACATTGTGGCCCCCCCGTGGGGTTTGCAGTGAGTGTGGAGATGTTTCTAGCCAGCTTATCAAAGTCTTTGAGTCATGCCATGGCTGGTGGCCAGGGTCCTTTGAATGGGCTCCCCCCTCCCTTGTTGCTGATGGGGGCTTTTGGGGTGCTGACTGGTGCAGTCCTTAGCAGAGGGCTCTCACCTCTGTTTCCTTTGAAGAGCCTTTTCAGTCTATGCTCTCATTTAAGCTTGTTGCAGCTTATCATACGGTCCATCTCAGGTTTCTTTTCAGTCGTTCTCTGCTCACTGTCTACGTGGATGTCCGTGAACTTGAAGTCCTTCGCATCCTCCTGTAGCTCTTTTGGTCTTGTGCTGGTCCTTGGTCTCCTGTGTTGTGGGCTGGTGTAGCTGGCTTTGAGCTTGTCTGGCTCCGCCGAGCCACCTTGGCCTGGAGCTTTAGCTCTGCTGCTGCTTGCTCCAGATTAGCGATGTCTTTTCCACTCAACCTTGCTTGGATGATGACGTTGTAGACCAGTTCCCTGGTGATCATGGCCAGCTCCTTGTAGCTGTGGCTCTGGATCAGGTTGGGGCTATCGGCCGATTCTGTTGATCATCCCGCTGTGCTGGCTGAGGTACTGTGGATCGCATTGGTCATGGTGCTCGGCCAGGCATCCAGGTGGTCCCAGTGGTCTGCAGGGCTGGATGCTTGGGCATACTGTCTCACTGGTGGCCAGAGAAAAAACAGCACAACACAAAAGGACACCAATGCAAGTATAGATGTATTTAACAAGCTACGCTACCATAAGGTTTAATTGGCTGTGCAATTTGCTTAACTGATGCAGTCAGTAAGGGAGGATGCGTGGGGTGGACATGCGTCATCTTGTCTACAGTGTGCAGGTGGCAGTGTACTGCAGGAAGGTAAACTGAATAATGATTGTGGCGGGTGTGGTAGCCGAGGGGGTCACTTCCTGACTCTATGGCTGCACCGTTTGCAAGTCTATTATTCAGTTTCTCTGATGATTCTCACTGGTTTGGTATCTATGCATAGGGAAAACAAACAGAAGAAAATGAAAGAACAAAACAAAAGAAGTAAAAATAAAATAAAATAAAATAAAATAAAATAAAAACAAAATAAAAATTTGACCAGGAGAGGCCGCAAAGGTCGAACCAAGGTTAACATAGAGGGAAAATTTGGAAAAAGCAGGGGCTAGACTTTCTACCATGGTTTTGTCAGGGCCTTCAGAGAGGGGGGCACTGTTGAGGTATAATGTCTAGGGACGTGGAAAGGGAGATAGCAGGGCCTATCAGACACATCTGAAGCATAGAGGTTCTTTTAGTATTCTTTTGGAGCTTAGATTGAGTAAATAGGGCTTAGGTGCTATGTGCTGGCAAGGTGGTGAGTTGAGATCAACCTGGTGAAATCCTGTGACCGAGCCATCCCCAGACCACCCCCCCGACACACAACTGCAGGGACCTCAGATCACTCCCGCTCGCAGCACTCGGCAGCGATCGCTCAAACAGCCTTGACCTTTTGCACAATGAGCTGCACTCAAGTGAGGGAAGGTCAACGACCAACTGACACAACCAACATTGGGTTTTGCCTGGGGGATCTGGAGTTGCATAGGCCGGCAGAGTGGGGGCGCGCTCCCCACTAAGATGGACATGATGCATGGAACCACCACAGGGTAATTAACCAAAGTTGCCTTAGTGTGTCAGTTGATATGGTTGATACAACACTTGAGGTACCTCATTGCTGATGTCGGCTGCGGGTCGCTTTCCAGAGTACAGGGGCAGGAGGTATCTAGGGCACCCCCCAGAGGGCGCCAGGTGCATCTTATAAATTATAAGATAAGTAGCTTGATGCTAATTGTTGAGGGGGGGTATGAGATTTCATTCAAAGGCCACTAGTGAACTAGCTACTTTGAAGAGTAACATTATTTGAGCTACTGTAATCCTACACCCTAGGAATGGGAAATGAGAGGGAAGTAAAATTAAAGTTGACTTTAAAATTAACTTCATGAGGGGTAAATCGAAATCAATAGAAATAAAAGTAGATGAGAAATGTCCTAATTGCTTAGGGAACATCAATGGAAATAGAGCATAAACAAATGGGTTTGGATTAGACTTAGATTTTTTTTTTCTAAATGAAATCCATTGTGCCAAATGATTATTCAGGCTAAACCAATTAAAATAGAAAAACAAAATCCCAAAAGCAAAATAAATGCCTAAATTAAACTAAATAAATGAATGAGGGGGTAACAATAAAGAAAACAAAACAAAAAAATAAATAAAAAGAGTAACACGGATAGACCAGTAGTGGAACAACAGTGTTGAGAACAGACAGAGAGTGAAACTGAGAACGGAGGTGTGGCTAGAGAAGACTGATTACATCTTACACTCACACTGTAATGACGGATCGGGAGGCGTTGGATCCATGCGCAATGGTTTATTAGACAGAATCGTAGTAAGACAGGCAGAGTAAACAACGGCAGACGAGAATGGCAGAGAGAATATCAGAGAATAACCAGAGTCCATGCAAAATAGTCCGGGGCAGGCAGCAAGCGAGAATAATCCAAAAGGCAAGCGGGGTCGGGGCAACCAGAGAGGGATCGTATGAGGTAAGCACTCCAGTTCGGTACACAAAGATCAGTAACAAGGAAAAACGCTCGGAATTGCTGGCTAGGCTAGACAAAACTTATCAACAAGGAAGTGGAAACGGCCGCTATTTATGTCCGGGTCGGCCGACCTCGACCGGGCGGAGTTCAACCCTAGCACGGGATCCTGGGTAATGAAGTCCGAATGAAACTAGTACTCGGGGGAGTTCTCCCGCTGACGGCGATCGGAGGGATCCACAGAGACCGGATTCGTGACAGAGCCCCCCCCCGGGAGCGACTCCCGGTGCGAGAAGGCCTGGTTAAACGTGGTCTGCCTCGACGTCGAGGGGCTGGTCGATCTGGGTGAAGTTGGTGGAAGTCTGCTACCAGAGATGGGTCAAGGATGTCGTTAGCCTGGACCCAGGACCTTTCCTCGGGGCCGTAGCCTTCCCAGTCGACCAAGTACTGTAGTGAGCCCCCCCGGCGTCGAGAGTCCAGGATTTCGTGCACCTGGTAGACCTCCTCGCCATCCACCAGAATAGGAGGGGGGCCTGCCGGACCGGTCCCCTCTAGGTTCTCCACTCCTTTCGGATCGTCAGCGGGCTTAAACAGGGAAACATGAAAGGTGGGTGAGATTCTGTAATTTGGTGGTAGTTTTAATCTAAAGGAAACTGGAGTGATCTGTTTAACTATCTGGAAAGGACCCACGTACCTAGGGTTGAGTTTCTTGCACGGCAGCCGGAGGCGAAGATCCCGGGTTGAGAGCCAAACCCACTTTCCTGGGGCGTAGGGAGGAGGTCGGATGCGGAGTCGGTCAGCCTGATTCTGGGTACGTCGAACAGCTCGTTGAAGATGAATGTGGGCCGAGTTCCAGGTCTCCTCGCTTCTCTGCATCCAGGAATTGACAGCAGGCAAGTTGGTGGGTTCCCCTGACCATGGGAAGAGGGGAGGTTGGAAACCTAAGACACACTGGAACGGAGTGAGGTTAGTGGAAGGTTTGCGAAGTGAGTTCTGTGCATACTCGGCCCACATGATGAAGCGACTCCAGTCGGTCTGGTGATTGTGGCAGTAAGTTCGGAGGTAGCGTGAAAGTTCCTGATTTAGGCGTTCCGTCTGACCATTGGACTGCGGATGGTACCCAGAGGACAGGCTGACATTGATTCCGAGCAGTTTGCAGAAGGAGGTCCACACACGAGAGGTAAACTGGGGCCCGCGGTCGGAGACTATGTCTTCGGGTAACCCATAAAACCGGAAGACGGCGTTGCACAAGGCCTCAGCGGTTTCCATGGCCGTGGGTAGTTTAGGTAGGGGAATGATGCGACATGACTTGGAGAAACGATCCACGACGGTGAGAATGGTGGTGTAGCCCTGGGAGGAGGGTAGGTCCGTGACAAAGTCGATGGAGATGTGTGACCATGGACGTTGTGGTATGGGGAGAGGCTGTAACAGAACCGCTGGGTGATGATGAGGGACCTTGGAGATGTTGCAGCTGTTGCACTTGCGGATGAAATTAATGGTATCGGACCGCATTGTGGGCCACCAGAAGCGTGAGGAGAGCAGGTGCATGGTGGCATTGATACCGGGGTGACCTGAGCTGGGAGAGGAGTGTACTTGGGTGAGGACCCGGGGTCGGAGAGAAAGAGGCACGTAGGTGCGGTCCTGAGGGCAGTTGGGAGGTGTGGGTTCCTGAATTTGCGCCTCGTTAATCTCCGTCATGATGTCCCAGAGTACGGGTGCGATAATCATGGAGGTGGGTAGTATCGGCTCAGAGGAAGGGGGTTCCAGGTTCCCCTCTGAAATGCGGGACAGAGCGTCAGCCTTGGTGTTCAGAGAACCTGGTCTGTAGGTCACCTTGAAGTCGAACCGGGTAAAGAAAAGCGCCCAGCGGGCCTGCCGGTGATTTAAACGTTTGGCCGAGCGGAGGTATTCTAGGTTGCGATGGTCTGTTAGCACTGTGAATGGTAGACGGGACCCCTCCAGCCAGTGACGCCACTCCTCCAACGCCGACTTAATAGCCAGCAGCTCTCGATTGCCCACATCGTAGTTCTGTTCAGCCGGGGTGAGTTTGTGTGAGAAGAAAGCACACGGAAATAATTTGGGGGGTTCACCATGACGTTGGGACAATACCGCCCCAATTCCTGAGCTGGAGGCGTCGACCTCAACGGTGAATTCTTTCTCTGGATCTGGGTGATGGAGAATTGGGGCTGTGGAGAATCTTTGTTTTAGGTCTTGGAAGGCCTGTATGGCGGGAGGTGTCCAAGTGAGACGGTGGTTGCCGATCTTGACCATGGAGGTAAGTGGTGCAGCTACAGAACTGAAATGGCGAATGAATCTGCGGTAAAAGTTGGCGAAACCCAGGAAGCGTTGTAGTTCCCGGAGAGTTGAGGGACGGGGCCAGTTGCGAACAGCTTCCACCTTGTGATCATCCATCGCCACACCCTCGGAACTGATCACATAGCCCAGAAAAGAGATCTGTGTTTGGTGAAAGTCACACTTCTCAATTTTGGCATACAGCTGATGACTGATTAGTCTCTGCAGGACAGCTCTGACGTGTTTGATGTGCTCGGACAGGGAGTCTGAATAGATTAGGATATCGTCAATATACACAATCACCCAACGGTTTAGCATGTCCCTGAAGATCTCATTCACGAAGGCCTGGGAACAAGATGGACTGTTGGACAGGCCAAAGGGCATAACAGAGTATTCGTAGTGGCCAGAGGTCGTGGAGAAGGCCGTCTTCCACTCGTCCCCCTCTCGGATCCGAATGAGGTTGTAAGCGCTCCTGAGATCCAGCTTGGTGAAAATCTTGGCGGTGCGTAGCTGTTCTAAGGCCGAGGGGACCAGGGGAAGTGGGTAGCGGAACTTTATGGTGATGTCGTTGAGAGCCCGGTAATCGATACATGGCCGGAGACCGCCATCTTTCTTCTTAACAAAGAAGAACCCTGCCGACGCGGGTGATGTGGAAGGTCGAATGAATCCCTTGGCCAGTTCCTCTTGAATATACTGTTTCATGGCCTCGGATTCAGGCTGTGACAAGGGAAAGATACGGCCCCTGGGTGGAGTGGCACCGGGAATGAGGTCGATGGCGCAATCCCCTGGACGATGTGGGGGTAGTTTGGTGGCCAGGGTCTTACTGAAGGCCTGACTCAGGTCCTGGTACTCGACTGGGAGGGCTACCTCTCTCGTGTGTGGTCGGGGTTCCTCGGAGACGTGTGTGGACGTAGACTGGTGAGTGGGTGTGGCCCCCTTGGAGGAGAGACAGTTCTTTTGGCAGTAGGAGGACCAGCGGGAAATCTTATGAAGAGACCAGGAGATGGTGGGATTGTGTAGACGTAACCATGGCAGGCCGAGAATGATGGGAGTCTGGGGGGAGGTTATGATGTAGAATCTGATGGTTTCTGAGTGATGGTTGATCCGTAACTGGAGGTCCGTGGTGGTGGAAGAAACCTGTCCAGTGCCGAGGGGTCGCCCATCTACTGCTGCCACTGTGAAATGAGGAGCACATGGGAGCTGAGGCACGTTCAAGTTCATGGCAAGGGCAGCATCAATAAAATTCCCCGCAGCCCCTGAGTCAATCAGGGCAGTGACCTGATTAACTCTATCTTTGATGGTCAATTCGGCAGTTATAGTGAAATCAGAATGACAAGAGTTAGGACTCACCGAGTTAGGCCGTCGTGGGGGTCGTGATGGGCAGGCTAGCCGCACGTGGCCGGGCTGACCGCAGTACAAGCACAGGTTCTCCCGGAAACGGCGCTCTCTCTCCTCCAAGGAAAGCCGAGTGGTACCAATCTGCATAGGCTCCGACTCCTGGGGCGAAAGGGAAGTTGTGGCACTGAACGGGCTGCGAGCATTGCCTGGATTCGAACGTGAAGGTCTCCTGGAACGCATCAGATTGTCGTACTTGATTGAGAGTTCGATGAACTGATCCAGGGTAAGACCGTCATCACGGCAAGCCAGTTCTGTCTGCAACTCCACATTAAGTCCAGCCCGGTAGTGTAGTTTCAGGGGCCCGTCGTTCCAGTCAGTCTGAGCCGCTAGGGTTCGGAACGATAGAGCGTAATCAGCCGCCGTGCTTCTCCCCTGACGGAGGGCCATTAATAGTTCCCCGGGATCCCGGCCGTCAGCGGTGTGCTGAAACACCGTCCTGAAGCGGGTTAGAAAGGCGGTAAAAGTGGGAAAAGACGGCCGTTCGGGACACCATACAGCGGTCGCCCAGTCCAGGGCACGGCCCGTGAGAAGTGAGCAGACGAAAGCTATCCGGCTATTATCTGTTGGGTACATGGTGGGCTGTTGTTCCATAAAAAGTGAGCATTGTAACAGAAAACCCTTACATTTGGCCGGATTACCGTCGAACTTCTCCGGGAGGGCAAGCCGTGGGCTGTTCGGGGCGGCTGCGGTGGTGAGATTGGGCGGTGGCGGAGCAGACACAGGTTGAGGAGGGCTGGGGTTTAACACGGTCTGTAAGGATTGAAGAGACTTTACCAGTTCCTCCGTCAGGTGAGTGAGCCGCGTGATCTGCTGTTGGTGGGCCGCGAGCATCGAAGCCTGTGCCGTGAGCTCCGTGCCTAGCTGGTAAACCATCGCTGGATCCGGGTGCGGCGAAGTTTTCTGTAATGACGGATCGGGAGGCATTGGATCCATGCGCAATGGTTTATTAGACAGAATCGTAGTAAGACAGGCAGAGTAAACAACGGCAGACGAGAATGGCAGAGAGAATATCAGAGAATAACCAGAGTCCATGCAAAATAGTCCGGGGCAGGCAGCGAGCGAGAATAATCCAAAAGGCAAGCGGGGTCGGGGCAACCAGAGAGGGATCGTATGAGGTAAGCAGTCCAGTTCGGTACACAAAGATCAGTAACAAGGAAAAACGCTCGGAATTGCTGGCTAGGCTAGACAAAACTTCGCAACAAGGAAGTGGAAACGGCCGCTATTTATGTCCGGGTCGGCTGACCTCGACCGGGCGGAGTTCAACCCTAGCACGGGATCCTGGGTAATGAAGTCCGAATGAAACTAGTACTCGGGGGAGTTCTCCCGCTGACGGCGATCGGAGGGATCCACAGAGACCGGATTCGTGACACACACTGTGTCTAAATTAGCCAGATGCTAATAGCTATCAGTTGAGGTAAAGACGTTAGCTTATCGGCGTGTGGATGTGCTAATGAGTTAGCCTATGCTACACGCATCTATCTGTTTACATGCAGGTCTGTGACGTGGGCGCTGACGTGAGTTTGACTGGGGAAAAAAAAAAACAACAACAATGGTTTTCCATGTTGCTAAGGAGACAGATGTAATCTCACCCCCCAGCGTGCACAAAGCTTGTGGGTGAAGGGTGCGAGCACATTTCTAGAATCTTGTCAGCAGTCAGTCCTGACGCGACACACACAACTTAACTCCAAAACTTCAACAGCAGGCTCGCGTCACAGACCGTGGTGGAAGGCTGATTCTGTCGAACCAGTGTTCCACCAGTCAAGCAATGTTCATATTCATCACGTCAATGACTTTGACTACGATGAGACACATCTGTAAACGGAATATCTTACTAGAAAAATGAGCACGTTCATTTTTCAAACACAGTTTGCGCTGGGATTTCTTTGTCAGCGAAATACATTTTTAAAACGCTGTTCTGATTACAACGGTCTTATGCAGTGTATAGAACGTGAAGATTGGAGTTTCCTCACCCAATCTCAGGCATGTACTTCCATGCCTTACAACACACTGTGATTAAGGCTTAAGTTTATAGTGAGAGCGCTCTCGCTTTAACAAAGACTTAAATAATCACTGTTGACAAGAATTGATATCCAAAGTGGCGTCAATGCCCAAATCGAATATGGTAATTCAACTGGATTCACCAGAACCTGATGTTTACAGCATTTGACGTCAATTTGATACCAATTCTAATCACATCGCGGGTGGCAAAACTATTGATCTCAGCAGATCGCACAAGCAGCACGCGAGCTTTGCCTTGCGCGGCGTGCGGTCGGATTAATTTTCTGCGCGGACACAGAGTTACATACTATAATACATAAAACAAACACACGACGGGGTTTCACAGTCATACCTTTAACTTGATCAAGATTTGATTCACATTTCCATTCTAACGGTCTTCATCTGTCGTCTGATAAAAAATGTTAAAATTTAACATTAAGGTACACCAGAACGGCATCCTTCCGTCTCTCTGCTTCCTTTAGACACAAGTCATCTATTGTCATCTGTTATTAAAATTAATAAAGCAAAACAACATCCTTCTTGTCCGAGGAGAAAACGAGAAAGTTATACATTAGGTAGCAAAGCTAATGTTTTAACTCGGGAAAATGGGTATAGCCAGCGAAAACACTGGAAGTGCAATGTATCAATATTGGGCTATACATTTTTTTTATTCGGCCGATATAAGGTCGTTCAGTCTAACGTTACCTCTTCGCATTATTGCGGTATCAAATTAAAATTACTTAGCTGTCATTAACAGTGGGTCTGTCTCGGCACCGTAATTCTCATGACGCTCGCTGCAAGGAATTTTTTTCATCTTACGGGGTCATGTAGATTGCAGTTACTTAACTTCATCAACAGGTTTCTGAATAGAAAAACTCAGGTACTGTCTCAGCGCCGTAATGCTGGTGAGACTCACTATAAGGAATTTTTTTCATCTCATAGGGTCACATAAATTACAGTTAATTTTAGCCGTCATTAACAGTGACTTATTTTCTGGATAGAAAGACTCAGTCTGTCTCGGCGCAGATTAACTGCGTTCTGCATTGATTCTTAAAACAAAACGAAAGGAGCGGGTCTCATTTCGCTCGGCGCGCGTTACACACAGATGTAGACACGGAATGAACTTATACTGGGTTTGCTCACAAACACGTTTAAAACTGCCCACATTCTCCACCAAAAATGTAGCAAAAGTTATTAATTTAAGCACAATAAACTATGTATAATTAATGGTTATTAGTTACACATACTTTATACACTTCTCTGAAACAGCCGAGTCAAAAATAAACCGAACTAATGCCCTCGTCCAGTGAGCATTAGCCGCTTTTATTCTAACTCTAAGAAAAATCAACTTCCTAGCCTTGAAAATTAATCTTCCCCACTGTAATTGGCTAAGTTACAGGACTGGATCAGTTTTGTAACGAAATCAAAGCAGTTTAAGTGACGTGATGTTTGTGAGCAAGGAACACAGCAAGAAATTCATTTGTGAATACAAAATGCGGGTTTATTGAATACGTAAAAGGGGAAAATAAACACTAGCTAGCAAATAACGAACACTAAACAGACAACACATAAAACATAAAGCAAAGAGAGAGGGAGAGAGAGAGTGAGTGAGGAGGAGAGAGAGAGAGTAGACTGGCAATCTTTTACATCAGCACAACCAAATCATCAGAAAAACCTGAATCTCCTTGACCTACAAGGGGCACAGCTTTCTTATTGCATCTAATAGTTAAATGGTTACTTGCATAATGGTTTCCTTTTGTGTGGTGCTTACGCAAAGGGTCCAGATACCAGCTCAAAGGTAGTCCTGATGATTTCATGAAGATGGAGCCTCATGTTGGGGGGAAACCGCATGTGGCTGGGCCACGGGTTTGCCCCACGGCCTTTCCGTGGAGGACCTCCACGATAACTATCTGAAGATCTTTCGGAAGAAGAGGAGAAGAGAGGGCCGGAACGGGGTGTGAGCCCTTTAAAGTCTGGACAGAGTCACACCTTCCCAAGTAGTTCCGACCAATGAGAAGGCTGGCTTTCTCAGTGGGAGGTTTGAAACTGGGTCTTCGTTTTATGACCCTTTGTTTCAGAAAAATGTCAGTTTGCATATTTAAATCAATAGGGGTTCAGGCCAGAAATACTAAAGATTATTAGAACGTTAATATGTTGCACCGGTATCAGTCTCTAATACACAGCATCTTTCAGAAAATCTACATACGAGTCAAAAGAGACCAAACATGGCATATACTGTATGTGGTTACATTAGCATCCTATCAAGACACAAGCATAAAACGTTTATAAAGTAAGAAATACAAAGGACATGGACAGTCGTAATATACACACACTGATATATGAGCTATGTGTCTTCGTTCACATAAAGGTTTGTCTGTGAATGAAATAGGGAAGAGTCCATTTCTATGAGCATTGTGTCTTTCCTATGGGGGGAAGTGAGTGAAGAAAGACAGTCTGCCTGCATAGTTGCAGATTCTCCTGCATAGTTTTGCATCGTAAACTGACATTATCAGTGTTTGCTAGAAGCATCCTGGTTGAGACTTTGTCACCCACTGTTGGGTTGGGTGAGGGGAAGTCTGCTTCTTTGTTAATTGAATAAACCACTGATTTGGTTAAATCTAATGAACCATTGTCTGATTGGTCCCTACCCTACAAAGGTAAGATTGTAGAACAGGGGTGCCCCACCCTGTTCCTGGAGATCTACCTTCCTGTTTATTTCCAACCCTGATTAAACACACCTAAGGAAGAAAACTGCCCACAAAATTCTTATTAACAGGCGTATGTCTGTTACACCTCAAATATGGCTTGTGAAATCCACTTTCCTGCTGAGTTTAGCTTCAACTTTGATCAAACTCGCCCACCTGTGATTTTCTAATAATCAATAAATTGATTAGCATGCTCAGGTGTGTTTGATTAAGGTTAGAGCTGAACTCTGCAGGAAAGTGGATCTTGTGAGCGAGATTTAAGGATCCCTGGCCTATATGAAAAAACAGGTTTTGAAAAGGTCTATTTTGGTTTGAGCCATTTCAGTTCAATTGAGTGGCTAAATAATGACCAGTCAATGCTGTTTGTATTCTCCTAGTTGCATTACAGGGCTGCCTACACAAAACCTGCATAGGCCGAAAAGATAAAAAAGTTGCTCTGGGCCCAAATGGGCTGGCCCACACTGGGCCATCATGGGATTAATGTGGACAGTCTACTAGTGTGGGCTGCTCACAGAGAGCCTGTGGTGGGCCTCTCCTGGACAAGCCCACATTGGGCCTGTTTAGGTTTGGTGTGGCCTGGCCCTAGCCCACTGTGCCTGCAAAAGCCTGCATGGGCCCTGCAAGGACATGTTTGCAGGGAGTCCTGCACCTGCACCAGTATTAAAGCCTATCTCAGTCAGAGGCAGGACCAGCAGCCATACCTTCTAGTATTGAGAAAGATCAAGAACAGGATCACCTTATTCTATTCAAACTGATATAATGTGTTGGCTGTTATTGAATATACACTTGTATTTGTAGTTGAACTGAATGCAGATTACATTTACTGACAAATCAGGGTTAGTATGAACACTATATTAGTGTTGAAAACTCCCTTGGTGTTAAGCTATTGACACACCTAGTGAAGTATCAAATGGCTTCCTGTGTATTGTTTAGTAGGCCCCTTTACACAGCACTGGTGTTTTATTCTTTGAATGATTATTCAACTTTTTTTTCCCATTTATAATGTGTATTATGTTAGTGATTTACTAGTTTCAAAGACAGATAAGGCTCATTATAATTTTGTTGTTTTTACACTTAACAGACTGGTTAGGAAGGACATATTTTAACAAATTACTTTGTCACTCCACATTTTATGCCCATTTCATCAAACCACCCACAGAAATCTATTTCAGCTTAGTATCATCCTAACTATATTTAGGCATATGTTTCTGAGTGGGATGTGCTGGAATAAATAAACAAAGGGGGTTTGCTAAGGGGACGCCTACACGCAGAATTGCACAATATTCCCAGTACACAGGAACATTTATCACAAATGGTGGCAGCAGACATGACATGAGCTAACAAAGCAGCATCACAAGTAACAGTACAACCTAATGGAGAGACAATGTCCCAGAATAACAGCAGAGGTAAAACTTCAACAGAGCCACTGCAGCTGAAGTAGTAGAGTGCAAGCGAGTGACTAAAGAAAACATGGTTTGGGGAAATTATAGATAGATAGATAGATAGATAGATAGATAGATCTATCTTTAGGTTACGTATGTAACCATGGTTTCCAGAGGGAATAAGACTCTGCATCAGAAACGCTTTAGGAACACCTCTCCATGACCATGCTCTTAATCACATTTAAAATCAGTGGAATGGTGAGACATCACCTAGAAATAATCCCTTTCAGTAACTCACTTTGGGAACGAGAATGCCCACTCCACTATGCTTACAAATCCCTGCCTAGTGTGGAAGTGTGCAGCTAAGAGGAGAGAACTGAAGAGCCAGGAGTGGCACCCATGCCAAGGTTATAGAACCTGACAAATGTATCCATTGAGTGTCCATCCAAGGAGCGAGGGCTGTGACACAGGCTTGATCCACCTTGATACGGAGGCGCCCGTGGCACAATGCATGGGACCGAAATCTCTCTTTCAGCCAATACTGGAGGGGGCGCATTCGAAGCAAACCCAACTGAAGTTCTGGTAATGCAAAGGCCATAAGGCCTAGCATCCTCTGAAAGGCTTTGAGAGAGCAAGGAGCCACTCTAAGTGGCTGAGAAGGAGGGATCTGTGGTGTATCTGCTCGCTTTCTGACTGGGCTAGAATAAGCCAGTTGTCAAAATAATTCAGAATGCAGATTCACATCCGTCTCAGGGGGGAAAGTGCCACGTCTATGCACTTTGTAAAAGTGCGGGGAGCTAGGGACAGCCCAAAGAGAAGGACCGTGCATTGATAAGCCACTCCCTCGAAGGCAAATCTCAAGAATGGCCTGTGATGGGGGGAATCTGGATGTGAAAGTAAGCGTCTTTCAGAACCAGCGAACAAAACCAGTCCCCTAGGCGAACTTGCAAAAGGATCTGTTTTGCTGTGATCATCCTGAACAGCTGTCTCATGAGGGTGCAGTTCAGGTGTCTGAGATCGAAGATGGGTCTTAGATCTCCATCCTTTTTGGGTATGAGGAACTAATGGCTATAATAGCCCGCTGCGCTCTGTGCTGGGGGAACGGTTTCTACAGCTCCTTTCAGCAGCAGATTCTTTAATTCAGAGCAGAGGCAACTTTAGGGCTGGTCCAGCATTGGTGGGACTTGTTCCCCTGATTGGTCATTTTCGAAACAAACTGATAATTTATATACTGTTTAACCTCAAATGCTCGTCTTGTTTAATCAAGCTCCAAAAACTTTTCATTTGGATCTGATGTGGAAGATGACGCAATGGGGGCACAGATATTTGCATAAACACTGCCTCCAGAGCAAGGCATTGACAAATAGGCCTAGTCATCTTCTCATCATACACTCTGAAAAATAAAGGTTCCAAAAGAAGGTTTTCACAGCAATGTCATATAAGAACCATTTGAGTTCCCCCAGTCAACTGTTTTTTAGTCTGAAAAACGTCTTGGTTACGTATGGTAACCCTCGTTCCCTGATGGAGGGAACGGAGACGCTGTGTCGATGTGAAGGACACTAGGGGTTGCTCTAGGGAACCCAAACACCTCTGACAGCTTTGAGAAAAGGCCAATGGGAATTGGTGTGCAGAATTTGCATAGCCAGCTCTGCCAGATGCTGCGATGCCTCTGGTGGAGTGGGCGTGCACCCCCAGCGGGCAGGACACACCTCTGGCCTGGTAGGCTGTACAAATCCCATCCACGATCCAATGGGAGATTCTTTGTTTGGAGACAGCCTTCCCCTTCTGCTGTCCTTCAAAACAGACGACCAGGTCGTGGTTAGCAGATATAGCGGCCACCTGGACCTTGAGCGTTAAAGCAGAAAGGTGCCTATCCAGTCCTCCTTGGAGTAAGGAAAGCACTGCTCGGATGCCACATCTCCATGGGTCCTCCCCCTGGGAAGAACACCAGTTTGTGAATTTGCGCCATCTGAGGTCGTACAGCCGCCTCATGGAGGGTGCTCTAGACAGCAACAGAGTGTTTACCACTGCCAGTGGAAGATCTCTGAAGCCCTCCTGGTCGCGTCCAGGGACCATACGTGGAGGTTCCAGAGATCTGGGCGTGGGTGCCAGATTGTGCCCTTCCCCTGAGAAAGAAGGTCCTTCCTCAGGGGAATGCGCCAGGGAGGAATGGGGGAGAGGAGCACCAACTCCAAGAACCAAACCCTGTTGGGCCAGTAGGCCACCAACAGGATGCGTTCTCTATCTTCCCTGACTTTGCACAGGGTTTGTGCAATGAGGCTCATTGGGGGAAATGCATACTTGAGTAGGACCTGGGGCCAGCTGTGTGCCAGTGCATCTGCACCGAGGGGTGCCTCGGACAGACCGTACCACAACTGGCAGTAAGTGGTTTCTAGCGAGGCAAACAGGTCGATCTGAGCCTGACAGAAAAGACTTCAAATCAGCTGAACCGTCTGAGGGTGAAGTCTCCACTCGCCCCGGAGCGAAGTCTGTCGGGAGAGCGCGTCTGCTACCTGATTGAGTTTGCCCGGCATGTATGTGGCTCATAGAGACTTGAGTTTGTTTTGACGCCAAAGGAGGAGATGGCGGGCTAGATGTGACATGCGAAAAGAGCGAACAAAGCCCTGGTGGTTGATAAGCTACTGTCACGGTGCTGTCTGGCCGGACCAGCACATGTTTGCCCTGAAACAAAGGTCGGAACCTCTTCAGGGCCAGAAACAGTGTCAACAGCTCAAGGCAATTGATATGCCAATGCAGCCGAGGGCCCGTCCAGACCCACGAGGCTGCTTGCCCCAGGAGCCTCTGAAATAGTTTGAGGGGAACCGTTGAGCTGTGTGAGAGCTTCTCAGCACTGACTGTGCACACTCCGGGGAGAGCCGTGCGCTCATAGCGACCGAGTCCAGTTGAACACAGAAAAAAGAGATGCTCCGCACGGGGGAGAGCTTGCTCTTTTCCTAGTTGACCTGAAAACCCAGATGGGCCAGATGAGAACCGTGTCCCTGTGTTTGCATACCAACTTCTGAGAGTTTGCTATGATCAGCCAGTTATCGAGGTAGTTGAGGATGCGGATGCCCACCTCCCGGAGAGGGGCAAGGGCAGCCTCTGCGACTTTCGTAAAGACGCGGGGAGACAGGGAGAGCCCAAATGGAAGAACTTTGCACTGAAATGCCTGACCTTCGAAGGCGAACCGTAGGAAGGGCCTGTGCCTTGGAAGAATCGAGACATGAGAGTATGCGTCTTTCAGGTCTATCGCCACAAACCAATCGTGACATCTGATGCACGTGACAATGTGTTTGAGGGTTAGCATTCTGAAGGGGAGCTTGTGAAGGGCCCAATTCAGAATCCTCAGATCCAGGATTGGTCTTAGACCTCCAACTTTCTTCTGTACAATAAAGTAGGGGCTGTAAAACCCTTTCCTCAAATCGGCCAAGGGGACCTATTGGTTCTATCGTGTCCTTCGCCAGAAGAAGAGTAGCACTCTCGTCCCAAACCGCGGTAGAGAGGATGCCCCTGAACTTGGGCGGGTTCTGTGCAAATTGGATAGCATAGCCGAGTTAGATGGTTCTGAGAAGCCAGCGAGAGAGGTTGGGTCCACTCGAGCCAAGCTATAAGACTCTCTGCTAACGGTCTCAGGGGGGGCCACCGATGTACCTCGGGTGGGTTCGGTGTGACTGGTTGGTAAGGAAAGCCCTGTGTTCGGAGGAGCGCTGCCCCGGAGGGCACAAGGTGCTTTAATCGACATAACCGACAGGTAAGAATACAACAGGAGAGAGTCACGTGACGTGCTCATGAACCTAGTCGCAGTCGAGTAGAGCTCCGTATATTTGGCCCCTTTGTGCTGAATTTATCGTTTGATTTTAAGTTTTGTTTACTAATATCACTTTCTCGGATGGCACATAACCGGAAACAACAGGAGTTGTCGCCATTGGCTTCTCCGATTAAGAAAAAATCGAAGCCACCGACCTCGATCGATATGGTGGACAAGATGGCGAACACTGTTGCGCACTTCGAAGACATCCTAAAAACTGAGCTGACGGTGATGCGGAACGAGTTCGCTTCTCACATGTCAGTCGTTCAGTCTTTATGCTCTAAGCTGGATCTTCTTACAGGGGAGATGAGAGAACAGAAGAAAGTTGTCGCAGATCAAGATAGACGAGTAACCGCGCTCGAGCAACAGGTTGTGGACTTACAGGATCGCAGTAGGCGCAGTAACCTACGTCTGATCGGATTGCCTGAAGGTGCCGAAAAAGACGACCCGGTGGGCTTTTTGAAAAGGTCGCTTCCGACGTGGCTGCCGTCTCTGGCGGGCAAAGAGATTGAAGTGGAACGAGCGCATCGTGTGTATACAAGAATATCCTCAGACCGCGCTAAACCACCGGTTTTCCTCTTCAAATTGCTACGGTACATGGACAGGGAGCTCATTCTGCGGGCCGCAAGACTTCACGCTCCAGTGAAATCATCCGACGGAGCAACGTTATCTTTCTTTCCAGATTTCTCTCCGGTTACAGCAAAAAGAAGAAGTGCATTTGCGTCAGTTAGGAAGAAAATGAGAGAAGTTGGCATCCAGAATTTTCTTCTGTATCCTGCAACTCTGAAGGTCATCCTCAATCAAGGTGAACCTAAGATGCTCTACTCCCCAGAAGAAGCAAGAGTTTTTCTTAGATCTCTTTCACCCACCAACTGTATGTGAGCTTCAGCTCAACATTTCTTGTCTAATCGGAGAAGATGCCTTACGTGATTAGGTGATTGTGTCATAACTAGTACTATTCATTGTGCATACAATGTTATTTGTTTATAAGGGCATTGTTTGCTCTAATTTTTGTTAGTTTGTAAGTTTTTCCAGTTTCATTGCCTTGTTTTTTCTTTTTTTTTTTTTTTTTTATAAGAGATACTATCTACGCCATGTATAAATATGGGGCCAATGTTGGTGCTTTAGTAATGTGCAGGTTTCTGTTGACGCCACGGATCACATTAAGGGGGGTTGGCAGATCAAGGCTTGTTCTTGATTTGATCTGCCATTGTTCATTTGAATGTGTTTATGTTATTTGGATTACTGGGAAGGGTGGGAGGTTTAATGGTAGACTTAACTGGTTTTACTTTCAAAATTATATTTTGTCTTATTATGCAATAAGTTTGTTTGATACTTATGACTGACCTTAATATTCTGAGTTGTAACATTAATGGGCTAAATGGCCCTCACAAACGTACTGGTTTTCTGGACTTTTTGCGAAGGAGAAAGATTGATATTGTGTTGGTTCAAGAATCCCATTTGAAAGAGGAGGATATACACAGGTGTAATAATAAGTTTTATGAAGTGGTATCTCACTCATCTTCGGATACTAAAACTAAGGGTGTCTTAATTTTAGTGCGGAGAACTTTAAATATGACTCTTTTAGATAAAGGTTGTGATACAGATGATATACACATATAAAAACAATCGTAGAGAACAGGAGTATAGTATTTCTTTCAGTTTATGCCCCTTGTACTCCTGATCCTACTTTTTTCACTGCTTTGTCAACCTATCTCTTAAAATTTTCAGATTTTGAAATTGTTATGGGTGCAGATACAAATTCTGTAATGCTGCATGCCCTAGATAGATCTGGTCCAAAGGAATCACATTCTCAAGCTTTTTGCTCTGTCAAACTTCGGCAGTGTATAACCTCATCATCATTGGTGGATTGTTGGCGTTTACTGAACCCTTCTGCTAAATCTTTCACTTTCTTTTCTCCTACTCATAAATCCTATTCACGAATCGATTATATCTTCATTTCTACTTCTTTATCTTCAGTGGTTCGTGATGCAGATATCTGTTCCTTATCTCTGTCGGATCATGATGGAAATTTGTGTAGATTATCTTTGATTCCTCGTCCATCTCGTGCCACTAGATGGCGATTCAACCCTAAATTGTTACAAGATGAAAACTTTTGTAATCAATTCAGAAATAAATTTGCTGAGTTTATTGAAATTAACTGAGGTTCAGTAGATGATCCGCGTACACTTTGGAATGCAGTTAAAGGATTTATAAGGAATAACTCAATTTCATATGCCTCTTTCCTTCAGAAAAATCGTCATAAAAAGATTGCTGAACTGGAATCACAGCTTCAGATTCTGACTAGAGATAATCAACACTGTTTTTCGGACAATACACTCAGCAAAATTATGGCAGTTAGATCCGTACTTAATTCATTACTGAGATCCAGGGCAGAATTCCTGATTCAAAGATCCAGGCAGAATTACTATTTTCAAGGGAGTAGACCAAGCCATCTTTTAGCTTTAAGATTACGCAATAGTGAAAAATTTGCTAATATCTCAGCAGTGAAATCCCAATCTGGGCTTATTTTGACAGACCCAAAAGATATTAACACTGCCTTCCATTCATTTTATTCAAATCTTTATACTTCTTCTGTTAATGGAGACCCTGACTCTTTTGCATCTTTTCTATCCAGCCTTGATCTACCTAGGCTGTCAGATTCAGATTCCGAATACCTGGCTGAACAGATCACTCTTCAGGAGCTGGAATCAGCAATCCGATCTATGAACAAGGGCAAATCCCCAGGCATAGATGGTATTCCAGTTGAATTATATACAACTTTTTGGTCAGATTTAGGACCCCTTATGTTAGATATGATAAATTTTTCAGTTACTCAAGGCTCGTTTCACTCATCTATTAATATAGCTGTTATTTCTCTCCTGTTAAAAAAAGACAAAGATCCGACTTCCTGTTCTAGCTACCGGCCACTTTCTTTGATTGGGACTGATGTTAAATTATATGCTAAAGTATTATCTCGTCGCTTAGAGAACTTTATGAATAGGCTAGTTCATTATGACCAAACAGGATTTATTAAATCTCGCTCAGCTGCGGATAACTTACGCAGTTATTATATTAACTTATTATATTATTAATTCTACGGATTCGTCATCTTCCCCTCGTGTAGTATTATCCCTAGATGCGATGAAAGCTTTTGACCAGCTGGAATGGAACTATTTATGGGCAGTTTTACAACATCTGGGCCTAGGAGCGAATTTCATAAACATGATAAAAGTTTTATATGCCAACCCAGCAGCCACTGTCCTCACAGGTTCCGTTTGTTCGAACCCATTCTTTATACATC
This sequence comes from Cirrhinus molitorella, assembly GCA_033026305.1. Lineage (NCBI taxonomy): Eukaryota > Metazoa > Chordata > Actinopteri > Cypriniformes > Cyprinidae > Cirrhinus > Cirrhinus molitorella. Next base: position 30,532,141 of record CM065124.1, on the reverse strand, counting down.
GAGGTACTCGTCAGGAGTGTCCGCTTTCCCCTCTGTTATTTGCCCTATCCCTGGAACCCCTAGCCCAAGCGGTCCGACAATCTCAAACTATTTCTCCTGTAAATGTACGGAATACTCATCATCATATTTCATTGTTTGCTGATGATATTTTATTGTTTTTGGAGAAACCGTCACACTCTATCCCTCATGTGTTGAAGTTATTTGACTATTTTGGATCTCTATCTGGGTTTAAAATTAATTGGAATAAGTCATGTTTACTCTCCCTTAATTCTAAAATTGATTCCTTGTCCCTTTCTATATCTATTCCACTGGTTCAAAACTTTAAGTACTTGGGGATAGATGTTTTTCCTTCCCTACAGGAAATCGTCTCAAAAAACTATAATAGTATTTTTACCAAAGTATCCTCAGATCTGGAAAATTGGTCTCGTCTTCCTACTTCTTTCCAGGCTCGTATATCGGTGATTAAAATGAATGTTCTTCCACGTATTAATTTTCTTTCTTCTATGATTCCTCTCTCTCCACCGGTTGGCTACTGGAACAAACTTGATGCATGTGTTTCGCGATATATATGGGATGGGAAACGTCCTCGTATTAAACTGACTACCTTACAGCGATCTAGATTACATGGAGGTCTTTCTTTCCCCAATTTTAGACTGTATGCTCAAGCTTTTTCTCTCCGCCCTTTATCGGTTTGGTTTGATCCTGACTCTCCTGTATCTTGGAGAGCAATTGAGGAATCTGTTGTTTATCCGTATAAATTGAAACATCTTGTCTTTTCGGGGGTTCCACTTAGACAGTGTAAATCTCGGTTTGGTCCTATTGTAACCCATCTCATCTCAACATGGAGGGATGTTGAAAGACGTTCACAACTAGTCACAATATGGCATAGGCATTCGCCTATTTTCCATAATAATAATCTTTTGTCAGGCAGTATTCCATTTCATTGTCCACAGTGATCTCATAACAAAGTAAACTCTCTGGGAGATATTTATGATGATAATGGTTTAAAATCCTTCCAGGATCTTAAAACTCAATATAATCTGCCAGGCACCTCCTTTTTTATGTATTTGCGCATTAGATCAGCCCTGCGGGCATATGGGGTGCCTTGGAACTCTCAACTACCCATTCACCCTTTACACAAACTAATCCTTCCTTCTGTAGAATCTCCCTCTTCCGCTTCAACTATTTATCTTTTTCTTCTTGAGCATTCATACAAATCTCTGTCTATTACAACTGTTTGGGCTAAAGATCTTAATGAGGATGTGGATGTTTTATTTTCAGATCAGGTATGGGACATGTTTAAATTGTCTTCTAAAAATCCTAATCACCAAATGATTCATTGGAAATTGCTGCACAGGGTTTACTTGACTCCAAAGAAGCGTTTTTATATGAATTTGTCATCTTCTCCTAAATGTAATCTCTGCTCACAAGGATCTTTAGGCACCTTTTTACATTTTTTTTGGGAATGTCCCTCTCTCTCACCTTTTTGGTCTCAGTTCTCACAGGATCTTTCATATTTGTTGGGCACCGAGATCTGTTTAACTCCACGTCATTTTTTCATGAATGACTTTTGGGACCTCTCCTTGTCCGTCCAACAAAGATGTTTATTGTTATCTTCTCTCACAGCAGCAAAAAAACTGCTAGTCAACCGTTGGAATCCTCCTCACACAATGGACAGACGAACTTGGGCCATGTATTTGTTGGACATTCTCTCGATGGAACTTTCAACCGCTCAAATTCATGGATCTAATATGAAAACTGTCAAAATATGGCATTCAGCTTTTAATGTTGTGTCATCCTTTTTAAAATCTCTGTAAAAAATATTTTATTGATTTATTTGTTTTTATTTTATTTTATTTATTTTTCAAAGTCTACCAGGGGTGGGATGGGTGGGAGTGGGATCTAAATGTGCAAAATTGTTTTTTGTTATACTATTGTTTCCGGAAAATTCAATAAAAAATTGTTAATAAAAAAAAAGAATACAACAGGAGATCGTCTGAGCTCAGGGGATCGGCTGAAGGAGGCACTCGGTTTGTCAAAGCATGAGGAAGCGCAGAGTGTGCAGTTGAGCATGCTTCGATGTGTTTCAGCGGCTGGGTACCCCGGAGAGACCCGAGCACGCTGGAAATTAAGCCCAGAGAAGAAGGAAATTGCTCTTTCATTGACCATGTGGTGGCCGTCTGCCATGAGGCAGACAGCCGGGGTGGAGCCGAATCCCACACTCGTCCCCTCGCTGAGTGTGGATCCAGGCAGGTCAGCAGATCTCTCTCCTCCGGGCTACTCATTTCAGGAGCGTTTTCAAAGCCTGGTAAGGGTTCTTGGCGTCCTGAGGGCATGCTGACAGCGCCACTTTCTTTTGAGAACTCGACCGCAAGGCTGGTTTAGGTGCAGGACAGGCCTGTGACAGACCTGAGCCAGTCTGGAAGGCAGCCATCCTTGGCGTGGAGCAGGGGGTGGCTGCTGCTTCAGGGGAGCAGGACTGGAAGCCGGTGCCCAACGAGGCAGGATGTGTTTGATGGCCTCTGTCTGCTTCTTTACTGTGGAGAATTGCTGCGAGAACTCTACCACAGTTTCGCCAAAGAGGACAGCCTGAGAAATGGGGGCGTCAAGAAAGCAAACCTTCTCAGCGTCCTTCATCTCTGCCAGATTCAGCCAAAGGTGACCTTCAACCTGCAACAGCTCTGGTTTTGGAGCACCCTCATGCATCTCACTAAGAACCATGGCCTGATAGACCTGCAGGACGGCGATAGCATGAAGGGCGGACGCAGCTTGACAAGAAGCAGCATAAGCCTTCACCACGAGAGCGGAAGAAGCCTTACATACCCTGGACGGGAGTTTTGGGCGGTCCCGCCAGGTGGCGGCGCTCTGCGGGCAGAGATGCACCGTGATCGCCCACTCAACCTGGGGAACCTCCGTATACCCCTTTGCTGGACCTCCATCGAGGGTGGTGAGAGAGGAAGAACCACTATATCGTGCTCTGGCTGAAAAAGGAGCCTCCCCAGCAAGAGCTCCAAATAACCAATCCAATCCGTACTGAGATTAAATTTCAAAGTCATTTGGAAGCTGGAATTCACCACTCATTCCCTCCCGTTCTCCACCAGCACGCCGTGGCAGCCTGGAAGTAGAAGGACCAGCAGCGGAAGCGGTTGGTGTGAGCCGCGGTCTTTTGACGAAGAACGCGGCTCACGAACAGAGTGTGCCGAGGGGCGTGTCCTCGCAAGCAGAACATCCCCCATCAGCGAACGCTGCTGCAGCATGTTCACGACCCAAACACTGAAGACAGTGCTCATGCCGATCGCTCTGGGAGAAGTAGAAACCACAACCAGAAGGACACGGATGGAAAGGCATTGTAAATACACAAACCAACCGTGTCTGACTCTTTTAGAGAAATTTGCTCGTTTAGTTTTAATAAGAGGAAATCTGCTCTTCAAGATTCGCCATTGAAGCACCCAGGGGACTCTCACTGCTGCTGAGTCTGAGAAGGAAGAGACCGCTGCCCGTGCCGTAGATCCAACGATGAAGAGGTGAGTAATGCTGCTTCTCAACAAAGAGACGCTGCATTCGGCTCCGAAGAAATAGAACGAATGAGTAGAGCTTAGCCACCCCCTCTTATACCTGGATGTCCAGGGCGGAGCTGGCTATGCAAATTCTACACACCAATTCCCATTGGCCTTTTCTCAAAGCTGTCAGAGGTGTTCGGGCTCCCTAGAGCGACCTGTAGTGTCCTTCACGTCGACACAACGTTGAACGTGAACGACAGAAGGAGAACATTCAAATAATCTAAAGAACCATTTCCACTATAATAACTTTTAGTGATTGCATGGACGCTGAAGGTTTTTCATTATCCCATCAATGCCATTAATGAACCTTTATTTTTAGAAGTGAAAAATTAAGAAAATGGTTCTTTCAAGAACCGTTTACTAAAAAGTTATTCTGGGAACCTAAAATGGTTCTTAGAATCTTAAACCTAAAGGTTCTTTATTGATGGATCCATGAAGAACCCTTTAATATCCATAGAATCTTCCACATGCATTCCACATCCATTCCACAAAAGTTACTATAGAGAAAAAGGTCTCTGTAGATTTAAAAAATGTTCTTCAAACTAGGAAAGTATTGAAAGTATATTTTAAGAACTGTTAACAGAAAAGTTTTTTGGAGAACCAAAGTCTATGTGATCTGGGTCAATACAGAGAAAAACTCCCGTCTCGTTTTCGTCTTCAACTTCAAAATCGTCCTACAACGCTGTTTTACCCTTTTTTGTAAAGGTCATTTGATCCTCTTTGTATGTTCACTTTGTAAACACTGGGCTGGTACTTCTGTAGCGATGTAGGATGATTTCAATCAAAGTATGTTATAAACTTTTCATTAAGACCCTAAAGAATTATCAACTTGTGGAAAATTATTACCCCTTTAATGGCTCCATACACCAGATATTTTTATCTCCACATTTTTTTTTTTTTTCCAAATTTACTATAAGTCTGACACTCCTTGCAATGCAATATCCATGTTTTCGTGAACTTTACATAGCTCATATATCATACATATCATAACTCACAGTTTTATTTACATGTTAAAGCTAATACCTTCAAACTCCATTCAGTCTGAGCCTGCCCCAACTGTAGATTCATACTCAGCGCAATGCAATTCTGATACACTAAAGACTATAAGACTGCAAATGCTACCAAACCACAAACACTCTCATTCTTAGGTTGTAAGAACAAGGTGCTGTTAAACACTGGTTATGTTTAAATGAGTGAAAGGATGACTGATGTTACTGACACATTTCTGTCAGGCACCTTCTGTTAGGCACCTTGTAAAATATTTATTAAAAGGATCGAAGCAAAAGGAGGAAAGAAGTCTCGGTAATGAAATTTAATCTTCTTAGTGAATCCTGCTGTTAAGGAAGGTGAGAAAATAAAAAAGAGTGTATTTTTGATAGATCAGTGTAGGATGAAGAAACAGGCATCATTAGATTGTGATGTGTATGATCTTACTTATTTAATGTATTCTACTAGCTTTATCTTTAACTATCTTTAACTTTTTTATTCTTAATTTCTCAAAAATACAACCTTAAAAATTATTATACTAACAAAAAAAAAAATACAAACATAAAACAAATAAAAATAATAATAAAACAATAATAATAAAATCTGAATATACTTTGATTCGATTATATATTATGAAAAAAAAAAAAAACAATTCATTTTTGTTGAACTGAGTTGCTTTGTCCTGCCTGAAGATAGACCTCAACTTACACTTATAAAAATAGCTGTTGTTTCTGTATTTTGTTCTGTGTTTTATTCATTTATTTATTGTTTGTTTGATTGTTTTTTGCTTGGCATGCATAATAATGAATAATTATGTATTGTCCCTTTCCAGGGTGAGTGAAGAACACATTGATGACTAGGATAATTTGGTTGCTATGAAATCCCCTCTTTGAGGACACGGTGCCCCTGTGTTCAAAAATAGCTACATTATTTTTAGCACTTTGACATCAGGGGTGAACGTGCTACAGCCTGGCAGAACCAGTTCAGTCTGAATTCTAGTCAAAGATGTCTTAGTAGTCTTGTTTTTCCAAATCATATGCTGTTCACAATTGTCACAATTTTGTATGATTCAGATGCAGATTTGGATTTGGCTCATTCCGTATGGTGTGATCCTAGTCACCTTGCATTACTGCAGAGGCTTCAGTCTTCAGCAGAAGGTATGGGAGACAAATGTAAAATGTAGAAAAATAAAATGGTTGAAATTAACATGGAAAAAACATCAACATCACAGAGGCCTTCAGGGCTTTCTGTTGTACAGAAAGGATTTCTTCAGTTATATTCCATAGAGCTATCACTATGAAGATTCCCCATATACTGGACAGCAGACCAACTGCTTTAATCTACAAATAAACAAATGGATCAGATTAATATGATCTAATTATTACTAGGAGGCATATTATTTACAAATGTATAACAGGGCTCTGTTTTTTTTTTTTTTTTTTTGGAAACAATGGAAACATATTCTTGTTTCCTAAACTACGCTATATATCCAAAAGTATTGGGACACCCCCTTCTAATGAACAGGTTTGACTACTTTAGTTATTTCCATGAGTATTAATCTTAATGTTTAAGCATATAATGATATCCTAGGAAATTGTGTCCTAATTTTATAGCAAAAGTTTGGACAGGATCATTTTTATTCTAACATGACAATGCTTCTGTGTACAAGGCGGTTCATAGAGAAATGTTTGATTCAGTCAGGGTGGAAGAACTTGACTGGTCTAAAGCCAAGTCCTAATCCCAGCTGAACACCTTTGGTGTGACTTTAAATGCAGGCCTTGAGCAAAAAATTCAGACCAAACACCAATGACTTGAGCATATGGGTATAGTCATTCTAGACACTTGATGGAAATAAAATTTTTTAATACATGAATTATGCTTCCATTTTTGTTGCTACAGTTTTGGAAGTGCCTTTTTTCTGTTCTAAAGAAGGAGATGTCCCAATACTTTTGACCATAGTGTATGTACAAGTCATTGGTGTTTTTGGCTCAAGGTCTGCATTTAAAGTCACACAAGAGGTGTTCAGCAGGGATTAGAACTTGGCTTGTGCAGACCAGTCAAGTTCTGACTGAATCAAACATTTCCCTATTAACAATGCCTTATAAACAGAGGCATTGTCATGTTAGAATAAAAAAGGATCCTGTCCAAAACTTTTGCTATAAAATTAGAACACAATTCCCTAGATTATCATTATATAAGAATGTAAAATCGGATTATCTGATTATCAATTTATTTATTTATTTATTTATTTATTTATTTATTTTTTTTGTATAACACAACTTCTTTAATTGCATTTCCTTCCCCAGGCAAAGCAAAACTCCTCAGAAATGGCCTGTACAGAAAGGTTCAGTAGAGCAGAAAATGAATGGAGAGAGCAATACTTACTCAGTTATCAGGCCAGGATACACAGGCTCTGTTGACAAGGTTCTACTTGAAGAATGCAGTCCAATGCAGCCACCAAGGACTAAACCCAATGTTCCCATGGACATTTCGACCTCTGAGAGAAATCCCACTGACCATGCCAGAAAAAGAGTTAAAAAAAAATGGCCAATCAGGAATGTTTGGTCTCATTCCCAATTGATCACATAGGACTAGGACGTTTACACTCCTGTTTGATCTGTAGACTTTTTCTAAATACAAATATGCTCAAAAACAGATGGGTCTGAAAAAGCAGTCTGGATCTGGTCATAATAACCTGCTACTGTTCATGAGGACTGTACATATTAAACAGCCAGTGAGAATGAAAATGAAAAAGACCATTACTTACTGACAGTGATGGGAATAACGGCATTATAAATAAACAGGTTATTAACAGCGTTATTTTTTTCAGTAATGAGTAATCAAACAAATGACTGTTTTCCCAGTTACAACGCCATTAGTGTTACTGACAATAAAATGTGGCCATGCTATAATTTATTATAATATTTTGTTTTCAGTTCATCTGAATGGATGAATTTTGTCACCTGTATTTGACAAACCATAAATTCTAGTATGAAGCCACACGACTAGCCATCACTTTGTCTCACATACGCGCAAAGAAAGATACAGAGCAAGAGAGTCTTACATACAACGCAGAATTGACGCGCTACATGTAAACAATATTCTTTGTTGTATTTTCCTGTTAAAATAATAGAGTTCTCCAATAGGGTCTGTCTGCAGCCATACGGGGCGAGTGGAGCTTCACTCGAGAATGGAAATACGTCACCTCCACCTCCACACATCCGCCATGTTGGTCCGGGCCAGAGTATGTCACCTACACCAGCGATGCGTCTGCCATGTTGGTCCGGGCCATACCCTATTACCCTATTGCAGAGCCCTGATTTTTAATTAATAAATTGCAAATAATGTAAGGTTTTGGTCAGGTCAAGATTTCCTTAAAAACTACTGGAGGTAAATGGAGGAATTGCTTTTTTTCCTGGATAAAAAATATTTATTTTTTTAAATTTAAGTGGTTCAACAGTATATCCACACTTCTTCCAAGAATCTTAAAGCTTTTAAAACAGTTCATATTTTTAAATAGTTTTGTTAAAACTTTAGTTTTGTATTTATTTATTTATTATTATTGTTGTTATACATGTATAAACAAAGCTTTCTATGTAATTTAACCTCTTTGTACTGTGATGGTCTGGGTGTCTGCCCCTTTAAGACTTGGGGTTTTCCCTTTTTGTATGTCTCTGCACTCCTGCGGATATGCGTTTCAAGATCGTTCTGTTGATTTTCCTTTTAATAAATATGCTAGTTGATGGTGACCTGCTTCGTGTGTTAATCCAGTGACGCAAAATAGGTTACAGTACGTAATTATATTTTCTGTACTTTTACCTGGGCATTATTAATAATAATAATCATAAAAATAATGAAACTAAGCTTTTTCTAAGGTTCATGACATAACAGCACATACGTCTTTTTTTTTTTTTCCCCAGCAATTTACACAATACATTAAGACAGCAGTAGAAATCCATATTTTGAGGGCCTCTGCCTTTTGTTCATGTTTGTTTTTTGACCATATATAGTTCAGCTAACAATGTAACATTCTATACATTTTAGAAAGTAAACATTATGTTTGTGACATTTAGCCAGGAACATTAAATGAAACAAATAAATTATTATTTAGAATTTTGTGTTGAATTTTGTATTTTAAGCAAAGTTACAACATATACAAATCAACCACAGAAAAACAATAGGAATTTTTCACAATTTAACAGTTAATACTTTGTTAATAATTTGAGTAATAAAATAAAATAAAATTACACTGTATTGAAAACACATGAACTGCAAGTAACCATAATTGTTACAGTAAAGGCACATTGCATGCACATGTGCACACATCCACGTGCACACACACACACACACACACACACACTTCACACTTTATGAAAGACATTTTTCGTTTTGGTTTGGACAAGGAAATATCACATTGCAAGCCCCGTAATACCCCACAGTTGTCACTAGAGAACTATACTGACTTTGCCCTTCAGTTGAGTGGCTCTGCGTATACTGTGGGTAATGCTGATGAGAAACCCTGCCATACCCCAGTATCTGCCAAACCAGAGTGTTTTTATGTCACATCCGGAATTGTTCAAGTCATGTCTACCAAGCCACAGCCTGCTCACATCAAGCCTGCTGCTTCAAGGCCTGCTTACGTCACTTCTACTGCTCCAAGGCCTGCTCACTTCCCGTCTGCTGCTTCAAGGCCTGCTCACGTCACATCTTCTGCTTCAAGGCCTACTCCCATCACATCTGCTGCTCCAGGGATGGTTCAAGTCAAGCCTGCTACTCCAGGGATGGTTCAAGTCAAGCCTGCTGTTCCAGGGATGGTTCAAGTCAAGCCTGTCGCTCCAGGGAATGTTCACATCAAGTCTGCTGCTCCTCCAGCACCTGCTAATATCACGGCTGCCAAGCCAGCGCCTGCTCACTTCACATGTGCCAAGGCCTGCTCAAGTCACCTGTCATGTCTGCCGAACCTCCAGAGTCTGCACTTGTCACAACTACCATACCAGAGCCATGCCAAGTCTCGTCTAATCTGCCAAAGCCACGCCATGTCTCGTCTGATCTACCAGAGCCTCGTCATGTCTTGTCTGATCTGCCAGAGCCACGCCATTTCTCGTCTGATCTTCCAGAGCCTCGCAGTTGCTGCTCCTGAGTCAAGCCAAGACACAGCTGCTGCTCCTGAGTCTCGTCATGTCTCAGCGGTTCTTCCTGAGCCAAGTCACGTCTCAGCTGACCATCCAGAGACTCGTCTCATCACAGCTGTTTGTCCAGAGTCATGTCACATTGGATGTCAGAGACTGGCATCCAGCGTGGAGGATACACCGCTGGTTTCAGCACTCAGCCGGCATCCCCAAACCCACTCACCTCATCCCTTCTGCTCTGGAATGGATTTCCCCATCTGAAGCTCTTTCCATGACCGTAATTGCGTTACGCGGTGTCTGGGCCGCGTACACCACCATTAAAGGAACACTCCACTTTTTTTTTTATTTATTTTTTTTTAAATAGGCTTATTTTCCAACTCCCCTAGAGTTAAACAGATGAGTTTTACCGTTTTTGAATACATTCAGCCGATCTCCCGGTCTGCCGGTAGCAGTTTTAGCATAGCTTAGCATAAATCATTGAATCTAATTAGACCATTAGCATCTCATTCAAAAATGACCAAATATTTTCAATATTTTTCCTATTTAAAACTTGACTCTTCTGTAGTTACATTGTGTACTAAGACTGACAGAAAATGAAAAGTTGCGATTTTCCAGGCTGATATGGATAGGAACTATACTCTTATTCTGGCATAATAATCAGGGAACTTTGCTGCCGTACCATGGGTGCAGCAGGCGCAATGATATTATGCAGCGCCTGAATACAGTTCCCAGCTATGCCTTGTTTCATTGCCCTGTTTATTTTGTTACTTTGAACTGCTCTCTTGGATTTTGACCCTGGCCTCTGTTTTGGACTACTCTTTGTCTTGCCCTGGATATTGTTGCTTGTTGGTGTTTGACCCTGCCTGTCTGACTACAATCTGCACAATAAAGCTTGCATTTGGATCTTACCACTGTCGTCACGCTTCAGTCTCGTTACAGACTTCCTTCCCCCATCTTTCTGCCTTCCTGTGTAAAATGTGCAAATTTTTGACCCTGTCTGTAATTAACATTGACCAAATATATTCAGAAAGTCAGCTGACATAATTTCTTTCCCACCTGTGCATATAATTATTATTATTATTATTATTATTATTATTACTATTTTTTTTAAAAAATGTATAAATCCATCATGTTTATTTATAATTTCATGTAAGCCCTGTGCGTTTTGTTTGCACTGTACGCTTAGAAAAAATTACCTGAGTTAAAATTTTAAAAACTCACAACAACGCCATCTTGATTAATTTAGGTGGAGGTGACATATTTCCTGTTGAGAGTGGAGCTCCACTCGCCCACGGTCTGCAGCCAGACCACTCCCGAGTTCCATTCTTCTTCTTCTTCTTTTTCTTGTGATGCTTATTGGTGGTGGGCAAGCCAACTTTTGGTGCATTTACTGCCACCAACTGAAATGGAGTGTGGAGCAACAATGAGAAGGATTAAAAAAAAAAAAATCCTTATATTCTTCTGAGGTTTCCCATGTCTATTATATATCTTATAGTCATTCTTCTGAAATTTCTATTGCCTCATATATGTTCTAATGTCATATTATTTGCACCTTCTTTTTTACTTTTGTTTTTAGCATCTGTCTCTCTTTACTATATGCTCTACACTGTAATAAAATTAGAGCCCGACTGATATGGGTTTTTTGAGGCCGATGTCGATACCGATATTAGGGACTAAAAAAAAGACAGATACCGATATATCGGACAATATTTTTGTGTAGGCTATTTTATAGTACAGTACCAATACTTTCCATTTCTGTGTCCAAACTTTTGATTATAAGTTAATTTAAGTTTATGAGTATAAACTTAAATTAAGACTACTGCCAAACCAACAGGGGCAGATTTATGCAGGAAGCACAGCTTTTCCAAATGTTTTGGTAATCAAATGAACACACAGAACATGAGGTTTCGTATTAAAATAGTATTTTTGCAGTTTAATATTCAAAGACACTATATCGCGATTTGATTTAAGTGTACTGACCTGTTTTTTTTATTTATTCATCAAAAATATGACAGATTCCGTGAAAATCTGCGTCATACTGTAAATTCTGTGGAATTGGATTCTGTGCTTCCATCAGCGTTCTGCATCACAGAAATCATAGGGGTCTACTAATGTAGGAAACGAGTATGATAAGCTCACTGTGAGAGTACAAGACATTGTTTATTTTTTATTTGTGGTGTACTTCTTTATCAGCTGATGCACATCATTCAGTAGTGTCCTGCCAGAATCATGACAGTTCACCACATGAATAGCTAATTCAATTGCATATGAATGAATGCAAATATTCCCCAATGCGGTCAAGACCGTAGTGCCGGCTTCCTTTGAAATGTGTTTGATGATCGCACCTGATGCGCCCGCACCCGCTCCGTTATTTCCCATTCGCTCCCCCCCACCCCTTCTATATAGCAGTTGCATTATTTCTATAATAATATCTTGTCTACAATTTAACTGAATACTTCTTAAAGCCGCCAGTGAATCTGAGCATAAAACTGCTTTCTTAATCTGAGTCTCTTCCAACCATTGTAACGCTATGACAATAGCAATCAATTCTGTAGTAAATACAGATAAGTAGTCTGATGTTCTGTTTGTAATAATTACTTCTTGTTGTGGTATAACTATTGCTATTCCTGTCTTGGATTCTTGATTTTTTGAACCATCTCTATAAATTTGTACATTGTCATAATACATCCTTTCAATATAATGATTTACTTAATTTATTATGTTATGTTATGTTATGTTATGTTATGTTATGTTATGTTACTTTATTTCTGTAGCAAAAGGTTATTAATTTAAGCACAATAAACTATGTATAATTAATGGTTATTAATTACACATACTTTATACACTTCTCTGAAACAGCCGAGTCGAAAATAAACCGAACTAATGCCCTCGTCCAGCGAGTAGTAGCCGCTTTTATTCTAACTCTAAGAAAAATCAACTTCCTAGCCTTGAAAATTAATCTTTCCCACTGTAATTGGCTAAGTTACAGGACCGGATCAGTTTTGTAAGGAAATCAAAGCAGTTTAAGTGACGTGATGTTTGTGAGCAAGGAACACAGTAAGAAATTCATTTGTGAATACAAAAAGACGGGTTTATTGAATACGTAAAAGAGGAAAATAAACACTAGCTAGCAAATAACGAACACTAAACAGACAACACATAAAATAAAGCAATAGAGAGGGAGAGAGAGAGTGAGTGAGGAGGAGAGAGAGAGTAGACTGGCAATCTTTTACATCAGCACAACCAAATCATCAGAAAAACCTGAATCTCCTTGACCTACAAGGGGCACAGCTTCCTTATTGCATCTAATAGTTAAATGGTTACTTGCATAATGGTTTCCTTTTGTGTGGTGCTTACGCAAGGGTCCAGATGCCAGCTCAAAGGTAGTCCTGATGATTTCATAGAGATGGAGCCTTCGTTGTTCCATTGCTCAGCTGATCGGATGGTCACAAAGGGGCTGAGGTGTAGATGCCAGGATAGAAAGAGAGAGTCCGGCCTCATGCTGGGGGGGAAACCGCATGTGGCTGGGCCACGGGGTTTGCCCCACGGCCTTTCCATGGAGGACCTCCACGATAACTATCTGAAGATCTTTTGGAAGAAGAGGAGAAGAGAGAGCCAGAACGGGGTCTTCGTTTTATGGCCCTTTGTTTCAGAAAAATGTCAGTTTGCATATTTAAATCAATAGGGGTTCAGGCCAGAAATACTAAAGATTATTAGAACGTTAATATGTTGCACCGGTATCAGTATCTAATACACAGCATCTTTCAGGAAATCTACATACGAGTCAAAAGAGACCAAACATGGCATATACTGTATGTGGTTACATTAGCATCCTATCAAGACACAAGCATAAAACGGTTATAAAGTAAGAAATACAAAGGACATGGACAGTCGTAATATACACACACTGATATATGAGCTATGTGTCTTCGTTCACATAAAGGTTTGTCTGTGAATTAAATAGGGAAGAGTCCATTTCTATGAGCATTGTGTCTTTCCTATGGGGGGAAGTGAGTGAAGAAAGACAGTCTGCCTGCATAGTTGCAGATTCTCCTGCATAGTTTTGCATCGTAAACTGACATTATCAGTGGTTGCTAGAAGCGTCCTGGTTGAGACTTTGTCACCCACTGTTGGGTTGGGTGAGGGGAAGTCTGCTTCTTTGTTAATTGAATAAACCACTGATTTGGTTAAATCTAATGAACCATTGTCTGATTGGTCCCTACCCTACATTTCTATAGCACAAATTAATACAACCATTGTTGCCCAAAGTGCTATAAAACAATAAAGAAACAAAACATTCAAAAACAACAACATCAGACTACGACAACAACAATGCTCAGCAACCAGAGAGATTAAAGGCTTGAGTTAATATACTCTAATATTCACTGGTAACAAATTCCACAGTTTCGGGGCAGCTACTGAGAAAGCACGATCACCCTTAAGTTTTAGTCTAGATCTGGGAATTGTTAAAAGTTGCTGATCAGAAGACTGCAAGGATCTAGCAGAAGATTAATGTTTAAGTAAAGCACCAAGATATGTTGGGGCCAGACCGTTTAAGCATTTAAAAACAAACACTAAAAGTTTATATTCTATTATATTCTATTACACCACTATTTGATTTTTCCAGTTGCAGTAAATACAGGTCTATTGCAGGCATTTTAAATAACCACAGTGGGAGTGCAGCCATAGGCACTGCATCACTGTATTTCCTGTTTACTAAATCCATTGTTTGTGCCATTTCTTCTGCTCTCATGCTCCCAGTATTCTTTAAATATTGCCTTAGTTGGATGCTTACTGTTGTGACCTTTTAAAGATACCCAATAAGCCATTTTTAATTGCATGCCTCTTTCTTCTAATGGCATTTTACCAATTTCTACCTGCAAAGCAGCTCTGCAGCATATTTTTAAAGCTTGTGTCTGCACCTTGTAAATTTTTTCCAGTACATGGTGGCTTGCTAATCTGTCTGCAATACATCCATAATCAATTCCAGACCTAATAACTGCTAGATATATGTTTCTGAGAGAACTACGACTAGCCTCCCATTCACTGCCTGCTATACTTCTCATAACATTCAGTGCTTTCTTATTTTTAGTTAGCAACTTTTAATTTCCTTCCATTTCCTCTCATTCGGACCCAGATGAAGTCTTGGCTTACACTACTTCCTTGTCGTGCCCAAGAAGAAAGCAGTGGGTTATGACCCTTTCTGGACTTTCGGGTCTTAAATCTATCCCTTTATAGGCTACCGTTTAAGTTGTTAACCTCGAAGTGCATTTCTTCTTGCAGTTGCCACCAGGATTGGTTAGCAGCCATCGAGCTGAAGGACACAGAAGTTTATGTCTCAGCAAAGACTGTTCCTAAACTGGTCTGTTTTTTAAAGGTTGGGCATATTAGTATAAAGCAGAGGTCTTCAATCCTGCTCCTGGGGACCCACTCTCCTGGAAAGTTTATTTCCAACATGCTTCAGCACACCTGCCTCCAATTTTCAAGCAGTCTTGAGGAGCTTGATTGGCCACTTCAGGTGTGTTTGATTAGGGTTGTAGCTAAAATCATCAGGATAGTGGGTCCCCAGGAACAGGGTTGAAGACCTCTGGTATAAAGTCCTCCCCTTAGGGCTGTTCCTGTCTTCTAAAACTCACGGAGGGTGCCCTCACCCTGCTATGGTTAAAGGGCCTCCAGTATTCAACTATCTCTACGATTGGCTTATACTAGCTCACTCGTGAGGTTTGTTGTGCGAGCACAGCGACTTGGTGCTGCAGCACATCAGCCATCTGGGGCGTTGGGTCAAATGGGAAAAGAGCAAGCTCTCCCCTGTGCAGAGCATCTCTCAGAGCTGGATTCGGTCAACATGTCAGTGTACCTCATGAACGAGAGTGCACAGTCAGTGCTGAATTGCCTGAAACTATCCATGCACAAGATAGTGGTCCCTCTAAAAACTTCAGAGGCTCCCGGGGCATATGACAGCCGTAGCCACGGTAATGCCGCTCGGCTTGCTTTATATGAGACAGAGACCCATGGCAACGCGGCACATTCCAGATTAGCGTTACCTACAGGCTGGGGACCCCTGGACCAGGTGTCGAGACATGCTGTGGTCAACAGAGATGCCTCCATGACAGGCTGGGATGCTGTATGCAACAGGCAGACAGCCTTGGGCTCCTGTACAGGACCTCGACTGCAGTGGCATTTCAATTGCCTCGAGCTGTTAGACGTGTCTCTGGCCCTGCGCCAGTTTCTTCCAGTACTGTGCCACAATCATGTGCTGGTCTGTACGGACAATACAGCGATCATAGCGTACATCATCCGCCAGGGTGTCTCCTCAAGCACGTCATCCTCTTCAAGTATGCCCCTTCCCCAGTGAGCCTCCTTGCACAGATCCTGTGCAAGTTCAGGGAGTATGAGAAGCAGGTTCTGCTGGTTGAGCCTTCAGGCCCTCCCAAACCTAGTTTGTTCATACTTCTTACAAACAGCCCCTCCCTGATGATTCCCCTGAGGTAGGACCTCTCAGGGGATGCGCACCATCTGGCACCCGCCATCCGACCTTAGAACCTATATGTGTGGCTTCTGGACGGGACACGGTAGATCTCACCTGCCTTCCAAGCTGTGATGTTCTCTATCACTCAGACTAGTGCCCCCTCTACGAGGCAGCCTATGTTCTGAAGTGAGGTCTGTTCATGGAATGGTGCTCCTCTCCTTCGAGGGACCCACAGAGATGCTCGGTCAGCGTGGTGCTTCCTTCTGCACGAAAGTTGGAGTGGAGATCATTCCCTTCCACTTTGAGTGTGTATGTCGTGGCTGTTTTGGCATACCATGATGCAGTAGATGGCGTGTTCTCGAAACTCTCCTATGATCATCATCCCCTCATGGGATCTCTCTGTGGTTCTACCAGGCCTATGGTTAGCTCCCTCTAAGAAGCTTGTTTCAGCTGAGCCTAAATATCATCGCTTAAGACTGACCCTGCTCACTTCTATCAAGAGGGTGGGGAACCTGTACACAATCTCAGTCTATGATATGCGCCTTCAGCTCAGTCTGACTGATTCTCACGTGACCCTTTGACCAGCTCGGTTGTGTGCCCAAGTTTCCCACCATTCCCCTTTGGGGTCAGGTGGTGGACCTGCAAGCTCTGCCCTCAGAGGGGGCAGACCCGGCTTGGAACTGCCATGTCCCGTTCGTGAACTGCACGTTTACATGGACCGCACCCACAGCTAGGACGCTCTAATCAGCTCTTGTCTGCTTGGGGGACAGCAGATGGGAATGCTGTCCCAATACAGAGGTTGGCCTATTGGGTGATATTACCATCACTTTGGTGTATGAATCCCAGAGTAAACAGCACCCCATAGGAGTTAGAGCTCACTCCTCTAGAGTGCTGTCTCCTTCTATGCGTTGATGTGGGGTTTCGATAGCGGATATCGCAGTGCTGCGGGCTGGGCGACACACCTTGCTAGATTTGTTTTAGCATAGAGCCTGTGTCCTCCTGTGTGTTAAGGTAACGTTAGGTAATTTGCAGGATGACGGCTAGGTGTCGACTTGCTGCGCCATTCCTCATGGATCCATGCGCCCTTACCCAGTTGTTCCCCCTATGTGAACTCTGCATCCTGGCCCCACAGCCCGGACTAGGATGGAGTAGTCCGTGACTGTGCTTCAGCAGGGGGTCTCCTTTGCCCCCTCTGGTTGAGGCATCATGTCTCAGTATTCCATGGTACTGTACGGCTGTGGCTCCCTCTACTCCCCGCTAGAGGGAGCCTTCATTTCACTATGGACTATTAACTCACTACATTTCCCATAACCCCCTTCTCATGAACTTCCTGAGTCCTTTCACCTCTCACCCCTGTCGGCCATCATGCTTGCACACACCTGGCAGTCATTACACCTCATTACTCACAGTACAAAAGCCCCGCTCTCACTCTGTCTCATCACGAAGTCTTGTTTAGTTTTCACTGGCATTTCCGAGCGTTCTTTCCCATGTTTACCTTCCTGTTGCTGACTCTATTTGTTCCTGGTTCCTGTTTGTTTTCTGCCTGCCTTTGTGACCTTTGGATTGTTTATTGGATTATTCTGTTACTCGCTGCCAGCCCGACCCATGCATGGACACTGACCTCTCTCTCTCTGGATTATCTCTGTTATACCCGTCTGCTGTTTTTTGACCATGCCTGTTGACCATGAGTGTATACAATAAAGCTATGCAAATGGATCCATTGGATTTTTTTGATAAAGTGAAAATTAAATAAAAAATCATGTGTCTATTGCAGCATGATTATTTTTTTTTTTTTGATTGTAGGTGGCTGTCTTAAGGAGCGAGAAAGCTTAAAAAAAGGGCACATAAAAAAGACGAAGATGTGAATGGTAAAAAAATGATGGTAGTAAGGCATAAACATTTCACATGAAATTCTGTCAGTTGCAACAGTTGGAAGGACAAGTTACACTATCCTTTGAAACTCACATTAATAATACTGTCCGATCTGCCCATTTTCACTTACACAAAACAGTCTTCGTTCTTCTCTAACAACAAATACCACTGCTATTCTTGTACATTCTTTGGTCACATCACATTTAGATTATTTACTCTTTAGTCTCCCTTCAAAACTCATACATAAGCTGCAGTTGGTACAGAATTCAGCAGCACAAATTATTTCTAGAACCCCTCTTGTAGAGCATATTTCTCCAGTCCTTTGTCATCTACACTGGCTCCCAGTCAAATATTATATCAACTTAAACATTTTGTTTCTCACTTACAAAGTATTCAGTAATCTTGCTGCTTCTTATCTTTCTCATCTTCTTCAAACATACACCATGAGATATTCTTCATTGTTTTTTCTGATTCAACCACATATTAATTTGAGCAGCATGGGGTCGAGGGCTTTTAGTTATGCTGCCCCTTATTTGTGGAACGCTCTCCCCCAGGACATTCGCAACTGCGATAGTCTTCACAATGATAAATCTCGACTTAAAACTTATTTATTTAAACAGGCTTACTTTTGATTGCACAAATGTGTATCAGTGTTTATGAATGTTTTTATTTAATTTATTGATTTTGTTTGGATGGATTTTTGGTTGTATGGTTTTAGGATTTTTGTAAGGTCAACTTGAGTGCCATGAAAGGCGCCTATACATAGCGCCTATTAATAATTATTATTATTATTATTATTATAAGTTATGTTCACAACTTACCCATTCATTTACTTATCAGGATATTCACTACAGTCACATAGGTCTGTGCTTCCACTCAGTCTCTACAATCTTCAAACCTGTAATATTAAAGGACATTTTCATTCAGTCATGCTGCATTTCCCAGTTGTTTACAAACTGCTTCAGTTTACTCACCTGATTTCCTGTGTTCAGCTGCTACAAAATAAACTTGTTTTATTTTTCCCTCTTTGTATGAGTCATTCTGTTACAGAAGACCAGGGGGGTATTCCAGAAAGCTTGGTTAACTTACCATTTGATAAATCATAACCTCTGGGTTGATTTACCCCAAACAGGCATACCATGAGTATGTCGGTTCCAAAACACCTGAGAAGAGTTAGTTTAATCAACCTCCAACTGGTTACCCAGAGTTAATGCGCATGCACGGTGCATATATAAAGACATTTTCAATGGATCGCCGATTTCACGAGTCACCATGGAAACTCAAAGCGAAAAAAAGAGAGCGGCGTATTTCACAGAGGCGGAGTTGGAGGTTTTAATGCACGCTTATAAGGAGTTTAAGCCAATAATATTAAAAAGAAGCAATACAGCTGCATCGGCTAAAGCAAGAGAGTTGGCTTCGCAAAAAATAACAGACAGAGTAAATGCGTGAGTGTATTAAATTACAAATTTGGTATTGGCTCCCGTTTTATTATAATGCAAAATAATGAAGTATGACTTATACATCCTTTTGAATATGTTGTATCACTATGAAAGCATTTACTTTTCCAGTCATTTATTTCTTTAGTTTAACATAATAATGTATATTTCTTATTTAATAAGGTGTAATCCTTCTGGAGCCACAAGAACTTTAAGCCAAGTCAAAATGAAACACAAAAACATTCTGCAAAAAGGTAATATTTGATTACACAATTACTGAACTATTATTATAACAGGATTTAGTATATTCATTCTGTCATGTAGCTAATAGAAAGAAGACTGAAGGCCGTCTAACTGGCGGGGGCCCACCACCACCTCCCCTCACCCCATCTGAGGAGCTGGCTCTGTCCCTTAATAAAGGGCAACCAGTGGTTGCTGGCATTCCAGGGGGCAGTTCATCGCACACACCATGCACCACAAGTGATGGTGAAAAAATGGTGAAATGTAAGTTTACCTCTATGATTTGTTTTCATTTTTTGTCCTAATAAATTACTATCTCTGTCACTTAAAGGCTTTTTGAACAAGATTAATTTTTTATGTAGGCTTATTTTATTTAACTGCATATGATGTATAGGCTACTGTGATCTTAGTCTGACATGTTACTCTTTTCATGTATTATTTTCTTTGATAATATTGAGAATTTAATGGGTTGTGTGTTCTTATAGATACTGATGGAGGGATTGTATTATTGGACCCTCCAGAAAGAACACAGTCTGTCACAGTTGTAAGTGATTTGTTGTCAGGTACCTTTAGTTGCTTTTAGGTACTTTTTTTATTTTTTTTTGCCAGATAATGTATACTTGAATATTTCTCCTGTAGGATGAAGATGATGAAGATGACGATGAAGAGACCACATCTGCTGTGACAGAAGTGGACAATGCTGGTAGATCCACTGAGGTATGATGCATACCATTATAATGTGTGGCCCCTTTTTGCATTAGAGTAACAAACTGTCATTGTCCTTTCACAGTACATACCTAGGGATTTGCCCACAGATGAGGGTCCTTCAACCTCAGCACACAATCTAAGCAGGGTAAGAATTTGTGTCCAGGTGTCCATATTTGAATTTTATTGTCTGACCAAACAATCTCATTTATTAAATTTTTTCCACCTTCCTAGTTGCCAGCAAAGGAGCTGTATAAGGTCCATCTTCAAAAACAAATAAGAAAAAGTGACATGGAGATGGACCTTATACAGCTTCAAATGGAAGAGAAAAGGCTCCTCATTAAAAAAGCAGCACTTGAAATTGAATTACTGGAGCATCACCTTAAGGTGAGAACTTGTCTGCATATTAATCTGTTGCATGTTAAAAGTGTTGTGTGTGTGTGTGTGTGTGTGTGTGTGTGTGTGTGTGTGTGTATATATATATATATATATATATATATATATATATAAATAAATAAATAATATGTATGTATGTGTAAAGCAATATAAAAAAACATTTTATTGAATTTTACTTTCATTGTTTTTCAGGAAATAAAGAAATAAACTGCCTGGTGTCAGGTTTTGAGACTCTTTTGTTGTGTTTTCTGTTGGTTTTAGTCCTGATTAGGAGAGCCCGGAGAGCCCGGATCTTCGGCTCTCCGTCTCCGCCTCGGGCTCCACCTGCTCCGCCACCGTCGGTCGGCCCCATGGAGTCGTCAGCCCTTCCTCCACCATAGCTCCTCCCTCCGTCGGCTCCGCCGTGGGCCACCGTCACGGCTGGGATCTGGGTTCCTCCTGGTTCCTCCTGCTTCAGCTCCCTCCTGTCTTCTCCCTGGCTCCTCCCTCCTGCTGATCCACTCTGGACACTCCTGTCGTCTCCCTGGCTCCTCCCTCCTGCTGATCCACCCTGGACACTCCTGTCGTCTCCCTGGCTCCTCCCTCCATTATCTCCTCCCTGGACTCCCTTTGTTCTCCTCCTTCCGGATGTCCGTCCCCCTCCTGAGCCCCCACCCAAGCCCCCCCATGTTTTTGTTTTCGGCGCGAGGTCGCGCCTTCCGGGAGGAGGGGAGTTATGTCAGGTTTTGAGACTCTTTTGTTGTGTTTTCTGTTGGTTTTAGTCCTGTGTATTTGGTTTAGTCCAGTCTGTATTTGGTTTAGTCCTGTCCTTATTTGATCATGTTCCTGTCTCCACCCCTCATTAAGTCATTATTAGTTAATCACGATCACCTGTCTGTGTCTCGTTACCACCCTATTTAAGTTTGATTCTGTTCATTGTTTGATTGTCTGTTCTCGTCGTTGTGTGCGTGTCTCCTTGGTGGATTATTTGTGGATTTTATTGTTTCCCGTTTTGTACAGTGTGTTTGTTTTACTTTCGTTATGAACATTCCCGCCGTCGCCCTCCTCCTCCTGAAGCAGGAGGAAAGATCTCTCGAGGACCATACTAAGGACTTCTTAGTATTATCACACTACTCTCATTACCCAGACGACTGCCTCCGCGCTTTCTATCTCGCCGGGTTGAACGATATCACCTGAGGGCAGTTGTCTGGGGATGGTCCTCGAGAGAACTTTGCTGCCTTTATTGAGTGGGTACTGGTGTCATGTCAGTCGTCGATGACCGTGGACATTGTGGATGACACCAGTCCCACTCACGACCCAGAGCCCAGCCCACCATCACCCGTGACGGAGCTGCCTGAGCCCACCACAGACGGAGAGCCAGAGCCTGCTGCGATCGTTGAGCCATCACCACCGGAGGTGACAGAGCGGACGATCGTCCCGGAGCCAGAGCCTACAACGTCTGACCAGGTGCGAGAGCCGGCAACAGAGCTTCGGACAGTGGAAGTTTCAGTGGAGTGTGAGGGGGCTATGGAAAGCCCCGCCCACTACACCACCGATGAGGGTGAGCAAGCTCAGGACTCTGGGGACTCTATGGACTGTTCCGAATTTGTTATGGACTGTTCTGAATTTGTTATGGACAAGAATCAAGTTTTCACACCCACCCTCCCTCTCTTGCCTCTCGTGGTTGTTCCTGTCTCAGCCACACCACCGCTGTCTCCTGACAGTCCCTCAGCTCACCCTCATCCCACCATCTGTGTGGTGGATTCGCCGCGGGTCTGCCAGCTTCCATCGGCGTTGTGGCTGGAGGATCTTTCATCTCCGCCTCCAGCCTCTGAGTCCTGGACTCCGCCTCGGCCCGCCGACCCAGCGGCTACACCATGGCACCTAGCTCCCTCATCTCCACCGTCGCCCGTCGATCCACCAGCTCCACCGGGCTCCCTCGTCCCTACGGCTCCGCCCCAGTCAGTCGTCACCCTGCCATCGCCTCAGGACTCCACTCCTCCGGCTGCGCCTCGTCGCTCCGTCCCTCCGGCTCGGCTGGACTCCTCCTTCCCTCCAGCTCCGCCTCGGTCCTCGATCGCTCCGGCTCCACTGTGGCTCTCCGGATCTCCGGTGATCCTCGGTGTCGCCCCGGATCTTCGGCTCTTCGGCTCTCCGTCTCCGCCTCGGGCTCCACCTGCTCCGCCACCGTCGGTCGGCCCCATGGAGTCGTCAGCCCTTCCTCCACCATAGCTCCTCCCTCCGTCGGCTCCGCCGTGGGCCACCGTCACGGCTGGGATCTGGGTTCCTCCTGGTTCCTCCTGCTTCAGCTCCCTCCTGTCTTCTCCCTGGCTCCTCCCTCCTGCTGATCCACCCTGGACACTCCTGTCGTCTCCCTGGCTCCTCCCTCCATTATCTCCTCCCTGGACTCCCTTTGTTCTCCTCCTTCCGGATGTCCGTCCCCCTCCTGAGCCCCCACCCAAGCCCCCCCATGTTTTTGTTTTCGGCGCGAGGTCGCGCCTTCCGGGAGGAGGGGAGTTATGTCAGGTTTTGAGACTCTTTTGTTGTGTTTTCTGTTGGTTTTAGTCCTGTGTATTTGGTTTAGTCCAGTCTGTATTTGGTTTAGTCCTGTCCTTATTTGGTCATGTTCCTGTCTCCACCCCTCATTAAGTCATTATTAGTTAATCACGATCACCTGTCTGTGTCTCGTTACCACCCTATTTAAGTTTGATTCTGTTCATTGTTCGTTCTCGTCGTTGTGTGCGTGTCTCCTTGCCTGTCTCCTTTGTGGATTATTTGTGGATTTTATTATTAAAAGACTTGTTTTGTATCTGAGCTCGACCTCGTACTCCTCGTTTGTCCTCCCCCGCACGACACCTGACACCTGGCAGACCAGTGCAAAAAAATTAATAAAAGTAATTTTGACAGATCCTGTCTCTCAAAAGTCTTCCGTCTCTGTTGGTCTCTAAAATCTGTAGGTGTTCCTCTGGGCCATCTTCCTCAATACAAGGAGGGTGGCTCTCTCCTCTTATAGTGGCAATATTGTGAAGCACAACACAAGCCACTATAATGTCGCATGCCCTCTCTGGACTAACCCGGAGCCCACGCAGACACTGAAACCGAGATTTGAGGATCCCTATAGTCATCTCCACCTTGGCCCGTGTTCGGCTGTGAGCCAGGTTAAACCGTGTCTGTGGTCCAGGCTCAGGTTCAGGGTAGGGTGTCATTAAATAGGGCAGACAAACGTATCCTCTGTCCCCCAGCAAGTAACCATTGTACTGTCCTGTAATGATTGAAGTGTACAACACAAATATAGTAAAAAGGAAAAAAAAAAATTATAAAGCAAAACATACCCTGCTGAAATGTCTGGCATAATGATGACTCACGGAAAATTCTGGCATCATGCACAGATCCTGGCCATTTTGCCTCGACATTGGTAATGATTTGGGTTGCCTCACATATTACCTAGTTAGTGGAAAAAGTAATGACTTTAATGATTTTAAGAAGGGAAAAAATTAAGTTGTTACCTGCACATTGATACTATGAATAGATTTCCTATTAACATAGTCTCCCTCATTTATTGATGGAGCTTTAATAGGAATGTGAGTGCCATCAATGCACCCAATTACATTTGGAAACCCTGAAACAGAAAGTTATGGAAGTATGAAGTGTGTGTGCGCATAATGAATACATGTATAGATATAAATAATATGACTAAATATTAAATATGCATCATAGATTTTACTACAAAGGACAAACCTGTGGAAACCTGCCACTCTGTGGAATTCGTCTTTAATAACAAGCAGAGGTTTATGGCCAGGGAACTGTACAAACGTGGGTAAGAACTGTTTAAGTGCCAGACATACTGCACGAATGGCTCTACACACAGTTGCCTTTCCCACATGCTCTGAATCACCTACACTGTACAAAAAATGGCCAGACGCAAAAAACCTAAGTGCTATGCACAGAATGTTTTCTGTGCTAAGCGCAGAACCGCGGTTTGTCACATTTGCGATATGCGGTTTTAAAAGACGTGTTAAATAAACTAATGAATCTTTTGAAAAATGATAACGCTCTTTCAAATATTCATTAGGGTATGCAAACACATCAATACGCGGTCTTATAACCCTCTCCTGACGAAAAAAACCTTGTATAATTTGTGCTTCTACGTCCACAGGATCCTCATCAAAAGGGCACACCATGCTCACCAACCTTCTGAAACGAAGTTACACTGAAACATAACCTGCTCCCGAGCAGGTTATCTTTAGAGAGTCAGTTGCTATGGTTACATACATACCCAGAAAGTTACCTCCGTTTTTGGAACCGAAAGTTGAGGTTATCCACGAACTTACCCTTAAACATACCCAGGTATGTCACATAACCTGCTTTCTGGAATACCCCCCAGATCATACCAACTTTAACAGCAGGATGAGCACTTCAGACCCAGATCGTAAATGGCCTCAAACGAGCACTCACGGAATCTATCACAACCGGCAGCACCACTTCTTCATCATCCGTCATCACCAGTCCCATGGCTACACCAGCGGCCTACTCTGGCTCGGCGGGGGATTGCAATGGATTTATGTTGCAATGTTCACTCGTTTTTGAGATGCAGCCACAACTATACCGAACTGATAAAAGTAAAATATTTTTCATTATCTCTCTGTCTAATGAACAACTGTATAATTTAAAACAAAATAAAATGTTCATTCAAGACTATTCTCTGAAGTTTCGTACTCTAGCGGCTTCCAACGGTTGGAATGAGCAAGCTCTCCTGACTACTTACCGGCAAAGTTTAAATCCACAAGGCTGCATCTCGCAACCTACAGTGATTCTATGGGACTAGAGAGATTAATACAGACAGCGATACAAGTTTTACACCAAATTCTACAGTGTAACAAAGAACTCACCAATTATCCTCACTGCCAGCCAGAGCAGGAGTGTGTTCCAGAACCAATGCAACTTGGAAACACTCGCCTTCCCTTCAGTGAGTGGTAGAGGCGGCAAGTTTTGCTTTTGACATTGGTGGGGACACTTGTGCAGAGCACAGAGAAGTGTAGCTCGTTAGAGCTTTTCGTTTTATTCACTATATCAATCTCTATCTGACTACTACTTTCTGTTGTTTAAAGTGTTCAAATATAGTCTTGATTTCACCAGATTTCAAACTTTATCCGTCAAACTACTTTGACGGATCTGATCATTTCATTTTGTACGTTATACATGAGTACAGCGTGTTAGCATTCCATTAGTCGTTTAGCTTGCCATTCGCTCCACTCATGTTTATATCCTTTTTCTCCTGCTCTCGCTTTCGCTTATCATTTGCGTTTATCATATAATCATGAGTACAACGCGTTAGCATTTCGTCAACCTTTTAACGTTAGCTTGCCATTCGAGTTTGCATACCCAGATCTACTGCCATTTCTCAGTGTTTTCCCCTGCTCTTTCTTACGCAAGTTCATCAAACAACAGTGGTAAGTTAAGTTGGAATCATTTTACATTCAGTAATGGCATCTTTTCCAACTATTGTTGTGTGCACTGCCTGTCACATGTACAGTTTATCTATCGCCGTCAGCAGTGAGGGATTTACAGACACGCATCCAAACTTTAACTGAGAATAGTAAGAATGTGAGGGCCTTAGATTCGGTTTTGGATGCGACTAGTTCAGGAAACCCTGTACATTGTTCGGTTCCGGTAACATCGCCCGTGCAGCAAGGCAACTGGGTGACAGTAAGGCGGCATAGTCACGGGTCAAAACACCGCTCTCCCATTCTGACCCAAACATCAAACAGGTTCTTCCCACTTAGTGACGCACCCACTGAGAAACCTGATGAAAGTGCTCTAGTCATTGGCGATTCTGTTGTACGGAATGTGAAAATAGAGGCACCAGCCACCATAATCCAATGTTTACCTGGAGCCAGAGCACCTGACATCTTGGCAAATTTAAAAGTGCTGGCTAATGCTAAACGTAAACGTTGGGAAGCAGACAGACTGGCTAAACCAAACGTCTGCTAGCTGCCTCACGTCAACAAAATCAGCTAACTTTCAGCACATAGAAAATCTTTCACCTAGATACCATACTATAGAGACTGTGTCTGTTCCCCGAACTAGAAAATCCAAAAAACGTCCAAACAAATCTAAGAGTAACAATTTAATTGATGTTCAACAAATAAAACAATCTCATAATACAGAGAAACAAATGATAAAGCTTGGCTTATTGAATATCAGGTCCCTTTCTTCGAAAGGACTTTTTGTACATGACATGATCACTGATCATAACCTAGATGTGCTCTGTTTGACAGAAACCTGACTAAAAACAGATTTTATATTATTTTAAATGAGTCTACTCCCCAAGATTACTGTTATAAACATGAACCACGTCTAAAAGGTAAAGGGGGAGGTGTCTCTACAATGTATAGCAATATTTTCAGTGTTTCTCAGAGAACAGGCTTCAAGTATAGCTTGTTTGAAGTAATGGTGGTCAAAATCATACTCTAGATTTAATACTATCGCATGGAATTGATGTTAATGGCATTAAAATTCTGCAGCAAAGCGATGATATTTGTCTAGTCTCGTGTATACTCCAGATAGCTAAAACTGTAAATCCCACTCCTTGTTACAAGTATGGTAGAACCATCACCTCATCCACAAAAGACAGCTTTATTAGTAATCTTCCTGACTTATCTGAATTCCTCAGTATATCCGATAGCTCAGATAAACTTGATGATGTAACTGAAATTACTGACTCTCTCTTTTCTAGCACTTTAAATGCAGTTGCTCCTTTACACCTAAGGAAGATTAAGGAAAACAGTCTGACACCGTGCCATAACGAGCACACTCGCACCCTAAAGAGAGCAGCCCGGAACATGTAGCACAGCTGGAGGAAAACAAAACTAGAGGTTTTTCGTTCCGGGTGGCGTGAGTCTACCCTATCATATAGGAAAGCATTTAAAACTGCTAGAACTGATTACTTTTCATCTCTTTTAGAAGAAAACAAACATAACCCTAGGTATTTATTCAATACAGTGGAAAAATTAACAAAAAATAAAGTACCAACAGGTGTTGACGTTTCCCAACAGCACAGCAGTAATGACTTTATGAACTATTTTACTTCAGAGATCAATACTATTAGAGATAAAATTATAACCATGCAGCCCTCAGCAACAGTATAGGATCAAATAGTATGCTATAGATCTCCTGAGGAACTATTCCACTCAACCTCTACTATAGGAGAAGAAGAATTTTATAAACTTGCTAAATCATCTAAACCAACAACATGTATGTTAAACCCTATTCCAGCTAAGCTACTAAAAGAGGTGCTTCCAGATGTCTTAGATCCTCTTCTGAATATCATAAATTCATCACTGTCATTAGGATATGTCCCTAAAACCTTCAAACAGGCTGTTATTAAGCCTCTCATAAAAAAAAAACACAACTTGATCCCAAACAATTAACTAATTACAGACTGATATTGAATCTCCCTTTTCTGTCAAAATTACTAGAAAAGGTAGTATCCTCACAATTATGTTCCTTTTTTAGAAAAAAGGTACCTGTGAGGATTTCCATTCAGGATTTAGACCATTTCATAGTACTGAAACCGCTCTCATTAGAGTAATAAATGACCTGCTCTTATCATCCGACCATAGCTGTATCTCTCTGTTAGTGCTACTGGATCTTAGTGCTGCGTTTGATACTATTGACCACAACATTCTTCTCAATAGACTCGATAATTGTGTTGGCATTAATGGTAGTGCATTGGAATGGTTTAAATCATACTTATCTGATGGCCATCAATTCGTGGCAATGAATAAAAGGGAGCATATCGATCACAAGTGCAGTATGGAGTACCTCAAGGCTCAGTACTAGCGCCATTACTTTTTATGCTTTACATGTTACGCTTAGGAGATATCATCAGGAAACATGGTGTTAGCTTTCACTTTTATGCTGATGATACTCAGCTCTATATTTCTTCACAACCCGGCGAATCATACAAATTTTAAAAACTAATGGAATGCATAGTCGACATAAAAAACTGGATGACAAGTAATTTCTTACTGCTAAAATCTGAAAAAATTGAGGTGTTAATTATTGGGCCTAAAACCTCAGCAAGTAATAACTTAAAACACAGTCTAATACTCAATGGCTGCTCTGTAAATTCATCGTCATAAGTAAGGAACATAGGTGTGCTATTTGATAGCAATCTTTCCTTCGAAAACCACATCTCTAGCATTTGCAAAACAGCATTTTTCCATCTCAAAAACATATCGAAGTTACGAGCTATGCTCTCAAAGTCAAATGCAGAAGTGTTAATTCATGCGTTCATGTCCTCCAGCATAGATTATTGCAATGCTTTATTGGGTGGTTGTTCGGTACGCTTATTAAACAAACTCCAGCTGGTCCAAAATGCAGCAGCTAGAGTTCTTACTAGAACCAGAAAGTATGAGCATATTAGCCCAGTTCTGTCAACACCGCACTGGCTCCCTATTAAATATCGTATTGATTTTAAAATCTTACTAATTACTTATAAAACCCTCAATGGTTTAGCTCCTCAGTACTTGAGCAAGCTCTTATCACATTATAGTCCCTCACATCCGCTGCTTTCTCAATACTCTGGCAATCTGATAATACCCAGCATATCAAAATCAACTGCGGGCAGCAGATCTTTTTCTTACTTAGCGCTAAAACTCTGGAACAGTCTACCTAATTCTGTTCAGGAGGCAGACACACTCTGTCAGTTTAAATCTAGACTAAAGACCCATCTCTTTAACCAGGAACACTTCCCATAACACCTGATGCACTCGCTGCATCATATGAAGAATGGCATCTATGCTAATATTAGTCTGTCTCCTGCTTATTCCGAGGTCAGATCCAGTCTGTATCCTGATCAGATGGTCACTGGAGTTCCCTGATCCAGTCCATATCCAGATGGTGGGTCATGTAGGGAATTATCACTCAAGGGGAAATATTAATAATTAATCATAACTCATTATAATTAATTATAATATTTGCATAATTCAATAGAATTAGCTTGATAAAACAGAATTCACATTACAATCAATTGACCTGTTCGTCCAGCGGACATTCAGGGTAAATTCATATGTATTCAAAGAAAAATTTTTCTTGGCCACAGAAAAAAATTATTTTCTCATATACTAATGCATTAGAGCATGTAGCTGAATCAGAAACCGTAAAGTGACATAATTTGCAAGGCAGAATCAGAAACTCATGTAACTTGTGCACAAGAATTTTGTTAACTAAGGTCCAAACACATAACTAATCTAAACAAACAAACATACAGTCATTCATACAGGGGGAAGGGCAAGTGAGAAGGCATTAGAGAAAACAAGGAAAATGAAGCTATGAAAAGAGTCAGTTAACCTGTGAAACCATCTGTGCTATTTTTCAATGGGTCTATAGCTTATACTAAACCTCTGTTTGTTTAGTTAAATGTACGATACTTGCATTGCCTTGGTTGTGGACCCGTGTCCAAATGCAGTCCCGTATGAAGGTATTGATGGTTTCACGGTTTTGGATTTGCGATCACTTCCTTCCGGTTTGAAGAGTGTCCTCCGAGATGTCCTGACTCTGTGGTGATTGGGAGTTTCCTCCCAGTGACGTGAAGAAGAACAAAAGGGCTGAGAGAGAGAGAGAGACCCAGCTGAAATCTGATGATTCTTGGAGAATGGAAAGAACAAGGCTGCACGGCCTGGCACAGACTTAGAAGTTCCAGAAGAGTTTAGCTCATCATCTTCTTCTCATCATCTTCTAGGTTCTGAAAAGAACCTCCGACGGATCATGCTCAAGTCCTGAAGAACACCTGAAGTGTGGCTGGTGTGAATCTTTTATCTTATAGGGTGGTCACACCTCTAGAAGTTCAGAGAGCCAATGGTGTCCTGTATTTTTGGAGGGAAAGTTAATGGTCTTTGTCTGGATCCAAAGTATTTTGCATAGGTGATTCGATTGGGTGTTGATGCAAATACTACTAAGGATTCTTAGAACACTAATATGTTGCACATCTAACAACAAATAACAAAAACCATCTTTTAGGTAATCAAAACAAGGAGTTGAAAGAGACCAAACATGGCATATACTGTATGTAGCTACACCATATAGCATTCTATCATAACACAAGCATAAAATGGTTACAAAATAAGAAATACAAAGTACATGGACAGTTGTAACATACACACACTGATATATGGGAACATGTGTGTCAGTTCACAGGAAGAATTAACAAATAAAAAGTCACTTTCAGTGGAAGAATGTTTTGCTTTAAGGACAGTCACGATGGGGGAGCCTACATTCTTTTGGGTCATAAAAGTGACGTTATCAGTGGTTGCTAGAAGCGTCCTGGTTGCCATGGTAACCAGGCCTATCTTGAGACTTTGTGTCACCCACTGTTGGGTTGGGTGAGGGGAAGTCTGCTTCTTTGTTAATTCAATAAACTACTGATTTGGTGATCTAATGAACCATTGTCTGATTGGTCCATACCCTACAGTTAGCACATATAGACCACCTCTGCAGGTACAAACTGCTTGTATGTTGGTCAGAGGAGAACTGACCCCAAATGGACGAGGGGAAGGTGGCTGTAGTGCGTGAGTGGTCTCAACCAACAACAATTAAAGAACTCCAGCGATTTCTAGGATTTACCAACTTCTACCATTGTTTCCTCCAGAACTTCAGTTCCATCATCAATCCACTCACCAGCTTGCTGAGGGCTAAGCCCAAGTCTCTGTCCTGGACATCTGCAGCCACTCTTTCTAGAAGCTCAAAGAGACATTTACCACCGCACCGCTCTTAATTCATCAGCAGTGCTGTCTCAGCAGCAAGGGGGACCCAGCCAAACTACTACCATGTACCTTAATTTCCAAAAGCTCACCCCGGCGGAAACCAATTACGACATTGGCAACAGGGAGTTACAAGCCATCAGGCTTGCACTGGAAGAATGCAGACATTGGCTGTACTTGCGGACCATAAGAATCTGGAGTATCTAAGGAATGCCAAGCGTCTGAATCCGAGACAAGCCCAATGGGTTTTATTCTTCACAAGATTTGATTTTTCCATTAAATACAGACCGAGAGACAAGAACACCAGACCCAACGCTTTGTCCAGACTATATGTCTCCCAAAACTGTTCCTCAACTCCAGTATCGATCTTACCTCAGAAGATCTTCGTCTGTCCTATTGAGTGGAACATTCCTCCTGAGATAACCGCTGCCAATGTTCGGGGTGTCCGCCCAATCGCCTCTACGTACCCCCAGATCAACGTACCTCCATGATTCAGTCTGTCCATACCTCCCTGGGCACTGGCCACCCTGGGGCCAATGTAACTCTCCCGCTGATACAAAATCGCTTCTAGTGGCAGGGCATGGCTCGTGACATTAGTAGGATATAGAGAGTGTGCCATCTCTAAGAGTCCCCGCCATCTACCATCTGGCAAACCTTCCTCTGCCTGTTCCTCGCCGTCCATGGTCACATCTGGGAGTGGATTTTATCACTGACTTTCCTTCCTCGGCTGGTAAGACATGCATCTTCGTTGTTGTTGTTGACAGATTTTCTAAGTCATGTCTCATAACATTAACTTACCCACTGCTATGGAGACTGCCGAACTATTGTTTCAGCATGTGTTCAGGTACTTCGGCATCCCTGAGGACGTCATATCAGACCAAGGACCCCAGTTTGTGTCAAGGGTTTGGTAAACCTTTTTTACCCTCCTAGGTGTGATCGTCAGCCAGTCTTTGGAATACCATCCTCAGTCGAACGGGCAGATGGAACACAAGATCCAGGAGATTGGACTATTCCTCCGGACCTTCTGTCACAGCCACCAGAACTCCTGAAGCCAATTAGTCAGGAGCGGGCCGTGGCGGAGGGGGTACTGTCACGAACAAGCTAGGCTCTCTCACTCCACAACCCACACGTTCTCACTCATTTGATTTCTAATTGGACTGTACGTCTTCAGACTCCACCCTATTTAAGCACACACCTCACCTGTGCTCCTTGTCTGGTCTCACTTTGAGCAACAGACTCACCCATACAACACACTGATATTCCTCCTACTCCAGTGTACTTCTCCCTCAACTTTCATGGACTATTCACCTGCAACTGCTTGAAAGTCAAGTTAAGTTACATTCACAACTTACCGGTTCATTTACTTATCTGGATATTCACTGCAGTCACTGAGGTGTGTGCTTCCACTCACAGTCTCTACAATCTCCAGTCCTGTAATATAAAAGGACATTATCATTCAGTCAGGTTGCATTTCCCAGTTGTTTACAAACTGCTTCAGTTTACTCACCTGATTTCCCCACGTTCAACTGCTACAAAATAAACCTGTTTTATCTTACCCTCTTTGTCTGAGTTGTTCCGTTACAATAATTAAGCACATTTGAACGTTTAGAATAAAAATGTGTCTCTGCATAGTATTTAATAAAATTCATTCATCTATTAAATAACAGCAGAGTGAGTGGATTTTAGTGAATGAAGTACCACATTCCAGCTATTATTTTGTTAGGGTGGTTACACAAAATGTTATGTTACCCTTGCTTCTAGAAAGTACTCAATCTTTCTGCATAACTAACAGCTTCATGTGGGCTTTAATTTTAACATGGCTTGAAGCACAATGCATCATTTAATTTTCACTTAATGCCACTAAGCTGGTAAGTGTAAATGTGGTGTTTACATAGAATAATCGTAACATGAGTTTACCTTATGATAAAATTGTCAAACAATATAAAATGCGGGAAACTAATAAATGGTTATTCTACAATTAATTTTACTACAATTTACAATTGGAAAATACTATAAATTGATAAACTGTTTAGCGTGATGACAAGTAATGTATCTAATAACATCTGTTGTCCCATTTAGCAACTTGCTAGCAACCATCTTTTAAAGAAACATAACAGTTTTAAAAAATAACAAGTGAGGTGTTATGTCTTAGAATAAAACGTCAAAGTAAAAAAAAAAGGTCAAAGCTTGTGTTAACCACGGACCTTATTGTAGGGGATTTAATCAAACTCTCTTTTAAAAAACTCATTTGCTCTGGGAATGCAATGGAACGTCTAGGTTATGTAGGTAACCCACGTTCCCTGATAGAGGGAACGGAGACATTACTATGGGAGCACTGCGACCAATCACCTCTGAGCTACAGAGAAAAGGCCAATGAATATTGGCGAGTGGTTTGCGTCCATACACTCATTCAGGTTTCTGCTGAAGAGCCGAGCTTGGCTCAACCCCCCAGGGGGCAGCCTGGGACTGCGGCAAGGGGAGTAACGTCTCCGTTCCCTCCTTCAGGGAACGTGGGTTACCTAGGTAACCTAGACGTTCCCCTTTCAATCGTTTCACTACGACGTTACTATGGGAACACCCATGGAAAAGGCTGCAGTCCCAAGCTGCGTTATGCGTGGTCCGATTTGCTGACAGGCAAGCAGGGCAGTGGAAATGGACACCAGCACGTAACCTGCCCTACACCCTGGGAGCCCGTAAGGGAGGGCCCCACGGAGTTGCTAGGAGCAGTCATCAGGGGGCGGAGACAATGACAAGCTGTATGGTCATGTGGAGAAAGAGATCAAAACAACTATCTATTCTAGCTATAGACATGTATACGATCGTAACCGTGAGAATTTATTAACCATGTATTCCAGACAGGATGCCACCACCAGCGGGCGAAGGAACTCCCGCCAGAGCACAGTCGCGGGCTACTCCAGCCTAGTCCGGACTGCGGGGCCAGGAGGACCCAGAGTACACTGATGGAAACAACTGGGACTATAGCGCACGGATCCAGGAGGAATGGCGTAGCAAGCCGACACCGAGCTGGTCCTCCCGCCAGAAACCTGATTTTCTTACACCACATAGGAGGACACGAGCTCAACGCGAGAGATTTTAATTTTTTTTTAGAACCTCGTGAAAGTACTGGTGTCGTCTGGCCTGCAGCCCTGCACATATCGCACGATGCCGTGCACCAACGCATAGGAGAAGATGACACCCCGAGAGGGGGACTCACTCCTAGGGGGCATGGCTCACCCTAGAAATCCACCAAGGTGATGGCAACCCACCACTGCCAATATCTACTTGAGAACAGCATTCCCCTCTGCTGTCCGCCAAAGCGACACGGGGCTGCTCGGAGCGTATGAAGGCCCCGGGTGCTGGACCCGTAAACCGTGGTTTGGACGTGGGAGTAGATGGCCGGAGCTAATGGAACGCTTCGCTGACAGAAAATGTTTGTAGGTTTACCCTCCTCAGAGTGCGAGTGTGGTCAGGAGCGTGGCTGACTCGGCTCTACAAACGCGAAGCTCGAAAAAGGGGGCACATCATAGCTTTTTAGAAGACCGCAGAAAGCCCCGGGAGGGGAGAGGTGTGGATCGAAGGTTTCACTTGGTCCTCACACCCCTACATAACCTAATGATTAGGTGAAACTGTCCATTTTGAAAAACCCACATAATAGCAAGTGCAACTGCGCAACATACTTTTCCAAAGCTGAAGGGGACAGTCTGCGCTTCAACTTCTCTGCAGAAAGGAAGCGCCACACTAATCAACATTCCTGAAGGTCCTCTATTGAAGAGAACAGTAGTCAACGAATAGACCTCACCTCAGCTGAAAGACTATCCACATAGGGTCTTAAACTGAGTGGCAGGCTGTCACAGCCAGTAAAGGTCAACCGCGTCCGGTCTCACTGTCTAACATGCAGAAAACCAGGACACAGCTGCTGAGAGTGCGCACCACCTGAAGGAGTTAACACGCCAGGGGTTTTCAGGGAGGCTGCTGCGAGGAGAAAAAAGGCCATCAAACCAGGTTCGGACGGCTAATATGCGCAAATAACAGAACCTACTCCTCGACTCCCTGAACTTGCACAAGCCTGTGCAAGGAGGCTCACTGGGAAAAGGCGTACTTAAGGGAACCCCGGGGCAGCACAGTGCCAGTGCGTCCCGCCAAGGGAGGGGAGCCGGCAAATGGAGGATTCTGGAGACCTGAATTTCTGGTACCTGGATTTCTCGAGACAACTCCAACTCAGCTACCACCTGGGGAGGAGAAACCGTTCTTAGAGAAAGTGGACTGTTGTGGCTTATACTACACTAGTGGGCTCCGGAGGCCGGACCGCGGCATCAACCGTGTGTGACAAAAACTATACCTGCCTCAAGCGAGCGGGGCAGAAAGCAGTGCTACATCTCGCGGATGGCACCCAACCTGACACGGAGGCATCTGTGATGACCTCAACATGCTTGGACCACTAACTTCAAGGATGGAGCCAGGGTCAACTAAGGGTTGATGCTGGTAGCGACACTCTGGGAAACGCCAGACCAGAATGTGCTAAGGTGCCAAGACCATCTTGGGACTCGGTCAGGTAGCCAGCGCTGAAGTGGTCTCATGTGAAGCGGCATTCATTAGAACTGCGCTGCTGTAATTTAAACCGAATCCATCTCCAAGCCGAGAGAGGAGAGCCCTGCCCATGAGGGGGGTGGGGCTAGTCTTCTCTCGGTTGACCCAAGGTCCCTGGACCAAGGTGCAGATGCACCGAGTCCCTGCGTAGGCACAAGACATGCGAGTGAACTATTATTAGCCAGTCACTTGTGAGGTGCAGAGGCCCTAACACCAAAAAATGGGTCAGGGCATCCCACTCGTTTGAAAAAGCCCGTGGAAAGCAGGGACAAACCAGGGAGAGCTCGCACTGACATGCCTGAACCCCAAGTGGAAAAACCAGGACATGAGAGTACGTAGCTTTCGGGTCAATGGCTGCCAGCTGGCCTTAAACCTCCCTTGAGACGAGGCAGAACCTACCCAGCGTGCCCAGGGAGGACCGAGGCTCGCGGCACTGGTACTTCCGGTTACACAGGAGCGGCGGCCAGCAGCGGAAGATCATCTTCAACGGCAGCACAGCAATCAGGCGATCCCCACAGCAATTTCTTCTTCCAAATCAGCTTTCAGTTTGCAGCTCATAATGTCGTAGTGAAACAAGTGAAAGGGGAACCGGAAATTGCTAAAATGCTTGCTTCTGGGTTTTTGTCTACAAAGTGACGTCGTAGTTCTACTACTCTCTTCACACGGATGAAACCAGAAGCCAACCCCACATAATTTACAAATGGTTGTGCCCACTCTTACATGAAGAAAAAGGTGAATAGACACTCAGTTAAATTTCAGGGGTGACTATCATGCAACTAAAATTACCTTCACAAACACGCATCATTTCTCAATACTAAACACTAGTATTAAATATTACTATTATTTATATAAAATATTATTTATTGAATTATAATATTTATACCATGGTCTGTCTGAATACTCGATTCTGATTGGCTGGCAGGTATGCACTCAAACGGTTTAATGCACAGGTAGTTCTATGTCAATTTAATCACGGTTCTATATTTAATGCCCTGCTTTAATTGATGCACACTAACCTGCACACACACACACAGAAAAAGAGGTCGGAGATCGCAAATTGTGCTGCACATACACAAAACTTCTTGTCAACGCTGCCCTGCATTTTAAAGTAACATACATATACTGTCATCTCTCTCTCTCTCTCTCTTTCTCAATAATTAAGTGAAATAAATACTATAATTCATTCAAATAAATGAATTATAGTAAAAAAAAAACATTTTTATCTGTCCGGTCAAACATCAGTAACAGTAACTTGTAAATGCTGGCCAATGAACATGGTATAAGCGGTATAGTGCACGACTAGCTTTGCATTAAACTATTTTAATGCCCTTCATGGAGGCAACCACTCTCTGCTTGGCCTTCACGTCATGCATTACAAAACTGCCATCATAAAAGTTGCTAGGCAATTCATTCAAAAGTACACAGGCAGCGCTCTGATATCCAGCATTGAATTTACATAAACATGATTTTGACAAAACTTTTTGCTCTGGAAAAAATAATAGGTTAATGAGACTAAGACTGCCCGTTAGATTTACCCAAAATGAATTATATTTACTGTTTAACCACTATTGGGACAGCAGCAAATTCCAGAAGATCTGGCCGAAGTGAGGCGAGTGCTGAATGGCCACTGATACCTTGGAGCTCACTTTTTAAAATGTCGACGTAAGTTTTCAAATAGAAGTTATCTTTATTAACAAACCACATATTTGAACTATAAACAAATACATTATTGCCTGAAAACCTCGTAAAACAAATTTCTGTGACACAAAAACAGTAATATTTTTAAAATTATAGTGGATTTAGGTGTCCGCCACGACATTCGCTGTGAGAAGTACCGCATCTGGAGTGATACACAATTACAAATTGTGAAATGGCTAAGGCGTGCATTATTCCCCTTATACCATGGTAATTTGCAAGCATTGACATGTTAAATCGGTTAATGTTTGCAGCACTTTTTTTTTTGTTTTGTTTTGTTTGCAGTTAATGTGTGCACAGCCCAATCTGCGATCTTGATCTATCTATCTGTGTGTCTGTGTGTGTGTGTGTGTGTGTGTGTGTGTTTGTGTGCATCAATTAAAGCAGCACATTAATATAGAATGATGATATATATATTAAACAATATAATTGCATTAATAACAAATAATTGCAGTGGTCATTCAATGTTCAAACTGAACAAATTTATTTTTATTAACTCAATACATTCATGCACATAATTTTAATGTTTGCTACATTTAAACAAAACCGATTGTTTTACAACACTCTTTCAGAGTCAAAATTTAACCCCCCTGTTAATTTTTAATTTTAGCAAGCAGTCCATGATTTCCAGTAGAGAAACCGGCAGCCTTCTTTGCGTTTAGTCTGTTTCATTGTGAAGACTTCAGCAGGGGATTCAGCTACATTTTTTTCGTGCCTTTTCATGGGACCCTCTCCATCTTGCAGAGTTCCTCTGAAAGGCATGTTAGTGTCCTGTACAGTATCCTTTAAATTTGAGAGCAGTCCCAGAATGTAGCCTTCATATAATCCTGTCTAAAAGGAAATATAGTTAAATATCTGCTCCAAAAACACATGTACAGGATAATTATTTAAAGACTTTTTAGCAAAAAATGTGAGCTAAAATATATGTAAAAACAGATTCAGATTTCATTTATTTCACACTGATATGTAAAGTGCAACTTCAGCATCTTGGAGAGCCCCACAAGTGCAATAACAAAAGATAACTTCACAGAAGATAGACATCCCCATTATGACCAAATAAAAAACTTTCAACATTATCTAAAGCCTACCTGTTTGTCTGCAGACGTTTCCATCACACTATTGAAAAATATTTGTGCTGGTTTGACAGATGCACCTCCAACTGGGAGCAGAAGAGCAATTAGAAAAAAAGCAATGGAAAACATTCTTGAGTTGTGCTGAAGCACACTGAAATCTGTTATCCCGTTAATGTGTCTTTACTGTGAGGCCATTTCTTTTGCCTTTTAAATACACTGACTAGGCCCATCTTGTATACTTTTATTCTGACGTCATTTGAAGGCAATTTGGGTAGGGAGTAATAATGAACTTTCCGAATCCATCTACTAGAAGCCCTAGCTAATATATGTGTGTGATTTGTAGGTTACTCTTACCTTTTGAACAAGGCTCATGAAAATGCATCAGTTTTTATCATGCATTTATTTATTTATTTATTTATTTTAATGCTGTCATATTTACTTAAAGCGGGGAATGAGCCACCTCACTCACAACTGCTGCTTCTATCTTTTTTTTTCTTTGCATTTATGTAGATGCAGAACATCTTTATGGGAGATTTTTCAAACGCATACTCCAACTTCACTTCAGCGACAGGTGCTAATCAAACGAAAATGGGAAAGTTACTGTACTCATAGCACGTGTTCTTCAATTGCAGGCACAAATTCACAGGTAGTCGCATGGCCTGTATCATTTCATATCAAAGCGCGAAAGAAACAATGTGCATGCAGTGTCATAGTTATGTCGACAGTTAAGTCATGAAGTTACCAAACAGGCGATTAAAGCTGCCTTAAAACTGTGCATGCATGTAATATTAACCTATATGAGTCACATTTAGGGTATATAGTGGGGGCAAACACCCCCATGGGGTAAAACGCCAAAGTGTTAAAAAAAAAAGTGTTTTAAAGCTTGTTTTGTAGAACATCACAGTTATATATGATATGAGAACATATACATATATATATATATATATATATATATATATATTTGATTATTATTATGATAATTATTATTATTATTATTATTATTATTATTATTATTATTTTATCAAACATAGTCAGTGGGGTAAAACCACCCAAGCCAAGTTGAGTAAAATGCCCCCAGGGCATTACTTTGGTTACCGAATAACTAAATTAATGTAGTTATTCTGTTCTGTACATCAGATCCTTAATTTGTCCATCAAATGAATTCTAACTAGTTGGTTGAATAAAAATATTTGGATTATAAAAATATATATATATATATATATATATATATATATAGCATCAGGTAGCTAGTTAGCTGGCCAGTTAACATCAGCTTACAAAACGTTTGAAAACAGGCTATTATAATTTTGTAATACATAATTATTGATTATATTGTTTTTAATTTTAAGCTAAAACTGCCTGTACTCTGATTTTGCTGTAAATGTTTAAAGCTAATTTCTTTGTCAGGTATAACATGCCCCCTTGGTACAGATTTAGTTTTTGTTAAAAATCTAATAATATTATATATTTAAGTAATAAATAATATAAATATATTTAAAAACTTTAATGTTAGGTGGGATTAATTTTGATTATTCATGATTTATTTCAGAAAAAAAAAAATGTGATTATTATTAGTATTTTTTTTTTTTTTTTTAATCAACTGACAGCACTAATTTATTTGCTAAATAAATAAATACATGACAAACAGATCAAATAAATGAACATGACCAGAGTATAGGTTGCATTTCATAAAACAATTCTAATATCTAGCCAGTCTGAGCAGGTAGCAGCTTGCTTCTAACCTTTCTACTCTGATTCTCCCACTTAATCACTCAACCATGCCATATTTGCATCTCTAATTTCAGTCTTATGTTTTTAA
Organism: Cirrhinus molitorella; assembly: GCA_033026305.1. NCBI lineage: Eukaryota > Metazoa > Chordata > Actinopteri > Cypriniformes > Cyprinidae > Cirrhinus > Cirrhinus molitorella. The sequence continues at coordinate 30,491,431 of CM065124.1, read as the reverse complement.
TTCCTGGGCAGACTGAACTCACTCATTTGAACCCCATTGATGTGCCTGTAGGTAATGGAAAAAGTGACTGTGAAAGTTAATAAAATCTGGAGTACAAACATTTACAGCATGACAATAGCATCAGTAAAATTACTTGATGTAACCACTGAAGCACATAAAGCACTTAACATTTGCTGATGTGGCAGTGCTGAGACAGCAGAAATCAATGCATCTATGTATGTATGTATGTATGTATCTATCTATCTATCTATCTATCTATCTATCTATCTATCTATCTATCCATAACTGGCTATTTTTGTGTTTTGCTTAAATTATTCTGTATACATTTTTGTAATTATCCGTTCGAGACCAGTTTGGAAATAAGATGGACTTTACAAAAAGTATATTTATTTAAGGCTGTGGTTGTAGGTGCTGCTATCGCCTCAAGTAATTCCAGATACTACTGTACAGTATTACTGATCCGCAACCTGAAACTTTACCGAGTTCCGTTTTTGAAAGCAAAAAAGGCCAGTTTTTAACATCTGGGCTTGGATATGAAGTCTGAGCCTCTTTTTTTTTTTCTTTCTTTCTTTCTTTCTTTCTTTTACAGTGGGGAAAATAATAATTTGATCCTCTTGTACATTTGCCCACTGAAAAATAAATTATCAGTCTATAATTTTAATGGTAGGTTTGTTTTAACAGTGAAAGACAGAATATCAAAATAATAATAATAATAATAATAATAATAATAATAATAAAAATAATATGAATCAGTCCAGAACTACACAGGAGGATCTTGTCAATGATCTCAAAGCAGCTGGGACCATAGTCACCAAGAAAACAATTGGTAACACTACCCCCTGAAGGACAGAAATCCTGCAGCGCCCGCAAGGTTCCCCTCCTCAAGAAAGTGCATGTACAGGCCTAATGAACATCTGAATGATTCAGAGGAGAATTGGGTGAAAGTGTTGTGGTCAGATGAGACCAAAATTGAGCTCTTTGGCATCAACTCAACTCACCGTGTTTTTACTTGATATGCCTGTGTTGTGAACTTTTACTTAACATTTATCTATCATTTGGCCTACATTTTGATATGCTAAAATGTCTCTAAAACCTGTGAAAGCCTCAAAAAAGCTCCGGTTGGCCACTGACAAGCTATAATGAAACTAAACTTATTTCCTGGTGCCAGTCAAGCAGCCACTGACAATGATATGTCACTGGTTTGGGAAAAGATATCAAACAAGATTCTTTCAACTATTAACAAAAGATTCAACAAGTTTGAGGAAGACTTTCGATCTCTACAGACGTTGGTACAGAAATTTGACAGTGGAGACTGTTGAATGTCAGGCACGGGACCACGACAGCCAATAGTGCTCTGTCTCGAGGTGGCTTTGACTGATTTGCAGAAGACAAAGCCTTCAAAGCGAAGACCAGTGACTTAGAAGGGTGATTGCGAAGTAACAACATTAAAATAATTGGTATCCCTGAGGGAGAAGAGAAAGGGTGACCGACTGAATATGTTGCAGCACTGATCCCCAAACTACTCAGCGAATCACACTTACTGAGTACCAGAGGTGGTCGAAGTACACAAATCAAGGACTTGAGTAAAAGTACAGATACGTATAATAAAATATTACTCCAGTAAAATTAAAAGTACTCCTTTTTCAATTTTACTTGAGTTAAAGTACAAAAGTACTCGATTTTATATGTACTTAAGTAAAAAATTACAGATATACAGCACTTTTTTTTTTTTTTTATAATGCTACTGCTTAAAATACCTGGGATATTCCCAAAATAACCACTATATGGAGTCAAGATAATTTTTTGTTGTTGATATGGACTACATTGATGAGAGTGATGTAGTAATGTACACTGTGAAGCTTACACTGCCAGGTATCTGAGAGAAAACAGATTTGAACATCAAATTTTCACCAGTAATAAAAAAGTGTTTTAAAGCTTGTTGTTATATGATATGAGAATGAGGCCTGAACTTAGGAAGAACATTTTAAGAATATAATTATATTTTTATAATAATAAAAACACCCCTGGCCAAACGCCCCCAGAGGGCATCACTTCCCACTTTGATAATTACTGTAGTTACCATGTTCTGAATATCACATCCATTTATTTTCCCTCAGATGCAATCTATCTAGGTGGTTGAATAAAAATATTTGGACTTCATATCTAAAAATTACCTTACAGTTAGCACTAGCTAACAATATTTACTTATTTTCAGTATGGTTGTTATGAATAAACATATATGTCTACTCATAGTTGATCCAAACGATAAATATTAATAATATAAAAACAGATGTCACTCAGGGCTAGGCTAAATGCATAGCAGAGGCATCACTAGGTTTTAAGGACAGGGGGGGCTTAGCCCCCAACAGATGCACACAGTGAATGAATGTAGTGATAGAATACCTGAATGAGCTCAGTTTGATTTTTCAGAGCCAAAACATGAGTCAGAAATCAACATTAACAATTTAACTTAGTGTGCTAGCCTAGCCAGGTTTTTATTTATCAAAATGGGAGCTCCTGGTTCATTAATTTCACGGGACTCTCTGCTGTTAGCTGGAGCCTGGAGCTAACTGGTGCCAGCAGTGAAAACTTACTTTCTTGAAAAACTTTCGTATATCCATGTTCTCTCGCTGTGTGTAGTATGTACATATGTGTGTCCGCAGGAGTAGATGCAGCGGAGCGTAAAGTAGCAGTGAAAACGTGGACTGGATTTTCAGTAATGTGGGTGTTCCCTATGAACAACTGGAACGGATTCAATAATGAAGCACTGACGCTACCTTAACAGATTTATGATCAGAAATAGTGACGGGTTTATATTATTATTTATTTATTTAAACTCATATTAGTCTGTCTTTATATTGGATTTGTCTGCAATTTTTGTAGAAAAAAAGTAGAATAAGTAAAAAAAAAAAAAACTTAAATAAACCCCCACCTATTTTAGGGGGGCTTAAGAATATTTTAGTGAGCTTCAGCCCCCCTAAAATAGGCCTAACGACGCCCCTGATGCATAGCATTTTAAAAAACTGCTAAAGTTGCAGCAGCAGGAAAATATGAATGTGCATGAGTTATTTTATTTAACGTTAATCTGCCTCATTTTAATGTTCTGACTAAATGTTTTTGACCAAAAACATAGAGACTTGTGTCTGCATTTCAGTGGAGATCACCCTTTACAGCAGATTTCGTTCACCAACAAGTGACCGTTTTGAATATGATTTTCATTTACAATAATCCTAAAATTCGACATTGGTAACTTACTTTTCACAGCATCAGTCGCGCACACGCTCTCCCGGTTCAGTTCACTGAATGAATGAATCGTTTGGTGCGATTTGCGAACCGATTTAACAGGTTCATTGAAAATAATTAGTTTGTTTATGAATCAGACACCGCTTCTGCGTCTCAGAGCAGAGTGATATTATAAGGAGTAAAGATATGTTTTTTGAAATGTAGTGAAGTAAAAAGTATGATCTTATGCTTTGGAATGTAGTGAAGTAAAAGTTGCTCAAAATAAAACTACTCCAGTAAAGTACAGATACTTGAAAAATGTACTTAAGTACAGTAACGAATTACAACTACTTTGTTACTATCCACCACTGCTGAGTACTGCATCTGCTTAAAGACACTTTGGGGAAAAACTCCTTTTTCTCAGAGACTGAAGCATTTTTTAATAATGCAGTGTAACTGCACGGCCATTGGTTTGTGCAGTGACTAAAAGACGAACCAATGGCGATGAAGCCCGCCAGATCCTGGCAGAAGGGGCGGAGCTATCTGTCTATATAAGCGGCTGTTTAGCCATAGGATTTTGGATAATTCGACTGAAGCGACGACCGAGTCATGCAGCCACTAGCACAGCCAGCAATGCAGTACTCGTTCCTGTATCTCGGGGAACCGTATTGCGTCTGTTTAAAGACGCTTTGGGGAACCAGTACAACCCTGCCATGCTATGTGGGGGATGACAGAGGGAAGAGGTCAACAGACTGTAGCGCTGAAAGAGAGGGCCCTTCAAGGCTCTCAACACTCTGGGTAGATCCCATAAAGAGACAGAAAGGGGGCGAGGCGGGTTGAGCCTCTTAGACCCCTTCAAGAAGCGAACAACAAAGTTGTTCTTGCCCACCATTTGGCCATCTATAGGAGCATGCAAAGTTGCTATAGCTGCTACATAGACCTTGAGTGTAGAGGGGGAACAACCTTTCTCCAACAGCTCTTGTAGGAAGGACAATATCAGTGATATGTCACAGGAGGTAGGATCTGCACCACAGGCTATACACCAGGCGACGAAGACAGACCACTTGAAACCATAGAGCCGTCTCATGGACGAAGCTCTGGCCTGAGATATGGTATTCAGGACATTCTCAGGGTGGTTTGTAGGCCATAGATGAGGGCCATAGATGCAGAGCCCACAGCTCTGGCTGGGGGTGCCATATCATTCTGTTCACCTGAGAGAGGAGGCCTCGTCTAAGGGAATTGGGCCACAGGGCTGCTGTCAGTAGCCGTTACAGATCTGTGAACCAGTGCTGGATCTTTCAGAATGGGGCCACTAACAGAACTCTCTGTTTTCGACCAGTGGCCGAAAGCAGGTCTGCCATCACACAGTGCTCCCCAACCTGAGTTAGAGGCGTCTGTCGAGACCACCTTCCGTCTGCAAACCAAGTCTAGGGATACACCCTGTTCCATCCATTGAAAGTCCTTTCTATTTTGAAAGTCTATTTTGAATCTCAAGAATCGCCTGTGAAGGGGGGCAATCTGAATATGAAAGTAAGTAAGTATTCATCCTGAATGGTTGTCTCATGAGAGTGCGGTTCAGATGTCTGAGATTGAGGATGGGTCTTAGAACGCCATCCTTCTTGAGGACGAGGAAGTAGCGGCTGCAGAAGCCTGACTCACTCTGAGCTGGGGTAACTGTCTCCATGGCTCCTTTCACCAGCAGGTTTCTCACCTCAGTATGCAGGACATTCTCACTGTCCTGCATACTCACATAGACCACGTCACTGAAACGCGAGGGTCTTCAAGCAAATTGAAGAGTATAACCCCAACACCCAGTTTGACACTTCGGGGATGGCCTGCCAGGCCTTGACCCGCAGAGGGAGCAAGCTCCGTAGGCTGCTGAGTCTGCACCGGTTTGGGGTGACTGGGAGCAGAAGACGAGCTAGAGCACGTAGCACCAGGTTGGTTGCACTGCGCAGTTCACAGGGAGGAGCTTGGCTTGAAATACCTAAAATGGAGCGCCGTGGCTGGCTGTCCAGCCGAAGAATAGGCTCATTCTTTGAGGGCCAACGTAGTCCTACACGGCTTGTGGGCGTGGTCGTAATTTGTAATGTAATATATTTAAACTGTAGTTTATAAATTACTTAATATATTTACATGGTTAATATACTCTATATTGCATGCTTTCTAAAATGTATACCTTTTGGTAACATATTTAGAAATCCTTTTTAAGTATGAAATGTTTGGTATGAAATAAAGCTTGATTATATGAATTTGTATGGCATTTTTACTCTTCAAAGTTACACAAGCAAATGTTAAGTTAAAAATGTCATTAATATTAATGAACGATTTTTAATATTAAACATTATTTAAAAGTATTGCATTCTTATCCCGTGTCTGATATAACACGCAGAAAAGCCAATATTTATAATCTGGCATAAAAAAAAAATACATGTAGTAAAAACGACACCTCATGGTTGATGAATGTCGTGCAACAAGGTTGCTACAGCCCTTTCGTATCCTACAATTCAACGTAGGAATGTAGCAATGATGTTGCCGCAATGTAAAATGTGTTTGTTGGGATCGCTCGCAGCCGCAGAGGGACACTGGTCTGAGTGTGAGAAAAGGACAGGTGAAGCTTTATACTTATAAATTTGCTCTAATAGATGCCGAGTCACTGGATGGCGGCAGGGGATGGAGCAGGACCGCAGCTGCTGCAGACGCTGAAGGCGGCACGGAAGCAGCGCCGTCAGCCAAGCAAAGAGGTCTCGTTCCGCTGCAAAGGCCTGTTCACTGCAAAGCAGTCTAGAAGAGCGAAGGTTTGAGTCTCATATAGAAGATGTAGAGTCATTGCTGAAGGAGAAGGATCTGAGATCCTATGGTAAAACAGCCACATACACTACTCACAATAAGTTAGGGATATTGTTATTTACATGAGTGCTTTTCCTATTTGCTCTCAATTTTAATGAAATAAGTAAAAGTTCCCTTTGATATTACTAATAATGAATGAGAAGAAACACCATTTTCATTAGTTTACCCCCCAAATTTAGACAATAACAAGGATAGCCCCAAATAACAAAAATTGACAATGTCAGTAGCGGGTGTTTCCACCATTTGCTGCAATGACAGCTTGACAGCGACGTCTCATGCTCCTCACTAGCCTCATGATGTTGTTCTGAGGCAATACGTTCCACTCTTCCACAAGTGCTACACACAGTTCTGCCAGGTCACGTGGGGGTGGGGTACGATCATCCAGTCTCTGCTTCAGCTGGTTCCGGACTTGCTCTATGGGGTTCAGGTCAGGGGACATTGCTGGCCATACCATATAAGGCACTTCGACTTCCTGAAGTTGAGCTGTGACAATTCTGGCATGACGTGGTGGAGCATTATCATCCATGAACAAAAAGTTGGGGGTGTGCTGGTGGAATTGGGGGATGATGATGGGTTCTATGATGTCTCTGAGGTAAGAACATGCAGTGACTGAACCATCATGGGGACCATGTTGACCTCAGCGTATCGCTCACATCGCCTTCTCCAGCAACGCTGATGATCATCATTTCTGTGGAAAGTGACCCACTGCAAGGTGAGACCACTGCTGCATTGTCCAGGTCACATGGTCTTGTGCTTTCACGGCTGTGTCTTGGTGTCAGTGGATTCACCTGCAATGGTCCTCTGGCATTCAAATAAAGTGGTGGAGTCAGTTGCGAATGGTTTGTCTGGAAACCCTAGTACCCCTCACATCTCGTAAATGGGCCTGAAGCTGTGTGGAAGTTGCATAACGATGTCTGAGTGCATAGGTCCTTAGGTACTGGTCATCGTTGCAGTCTGTCACCTGTGGAGGTCCACTCCTGGGTCTGTCATGAACTCTGCCAGTAGTTCTGTGTCTTGATGCAAGTCTGCTGATGACACTTTGAGACACACCAAGTTCACGAGCAACATCTGACTGCCTGCCACTGACCCAAAGGCACGCCATGGCCAGGTGGCACTGCTCAACCATTAAGTAACGTTGTGTGTTCATGGCTGTTTGAATGATGAACTTTGAATGACTTACTGACAATACCAGCTTTTTATACCCACAGAATGTTGAAATTGATTCCACATTGAAAAGAGTTGTCTTTTGGTATTGGTCCCAATATGTAAGCACACTGTACACAGTGAGACCATTATGTGAAAAACACAAAATGAGGTGTGTGTATCATCCCAATACACTTGCCTCCCTATCCCAAAAATATCTGAAGTGAAACAAACACCATATGTATAACATTCACTGAGTCTCTCACAATATCCCTAACTTATTGTGAGTAGTGTATATAGCCAGGTAGCTCCGCTCCTTCTGGCGGGCTTTGTTGCCATAGGCTCGCGCAGAACCGCTGCTGAGCCATTGGTTCATCTTTGTTTTTACAAATGCACAGTGATTACACTGCACAAACCAATGACTGTGCAGTTACACTGCGTTATTGAAAAAAGCTTCAGTCTCTGAGAAAAGGAGTTTTTCCTCAAAGCATCTTTAAGCAGACGCAGTATGAGTGAAGTATCGACAGGGAACTACATTAAAAAAATATGTCCCTCTATATCTTCTCAATGTGATCGATGCAACAGAGTGGAGGGGACACTGGCACATTTATATTGGTTTTGTCCTATTCTGTATGTTTTCTGGTCTAACATTTTTGAATTGTTTTCTAGTGCTTACAAAGTTAATATTCAACCTGACCACAGTCTGGCTATTATTGACTATTCTAATGCCATAGATGCTCTTCCTCATACAGGCTCTGATGGTAGGCATGAGTGCTATTCAACTGAAATCTCCACAAGTACCTTGTTTTCAGAGATGGTTGAATAAGATGCTCTACATTATCCAAATGGAACAATTATGTTTTGGTGGTCATTTTTAACAAAAAAGACTTGAAGCCACATGGGGATCTATCTTGGAGACTCTTGGAAACTTAACTTCTCTATTCTGTAAAATCCCCTTCTATATTTCTGTACTATTGGATTTATAAAACAATTGTCAGGAAATCCAAGATCGTAGCTCTGTCTTGGCAAATCAGGGAAACATAGAAGATCCGAGTGCAGTTTATTGAACAAAACAGTGATCCAAAAAACGGGGAAAAAACAAGGAAATCCAGAGAGCAAACATGTAACAGAAGGCAAGCTTTCAGCAACTAAAAGACACACAGAGCACAGTATATAATAAGGGAACTAATAAGACTAAATGACACACAACTGGAAACAAATACAACTAATCAGTGCAAGGGGTGATGGGAACTGAAGTCCGGGACAACGCAATTAACAGTCCAGAAGCATGCCCTCTGATGGCTGGCAAGGGCACTACAACAAGATACTGTGACATTGAGTCAGCAAAAGGAGATGCCTGGGCAGCGCCGGCAGAACAAGGTGCTTAGGTGGCACTGAACCGGCAGAGGGCTCTATAATGTACCCTAAAGTCTCCAGGATTGAAGCAGGCTCTGGAGTGAACTCTGAAGTTTCCTGGACTGGAGCGAATTCTGAATGCTCCCGGACAGGAGCAGGCTCTGAAGTGGACTTTGCAATTGCTTGGAATGAAGCAGACTCAGAAGTGGACTCTGACATCTTTTGAGCTGAAACAGACACAAGAGTGGATTCTGAAATATCTTCGATTGGATCAAATTCTGGAGTGGACTCAGCGGGCTCTTGGAGTGAAGCAGTCAGAAATGAGCTCTGCGGTTTCTTGGGCTGCTAAAAATCTCTTGGATTGGAACATAGACCACCGGAGTCAGGTCCTCCAGGACCACCGGAGCAGAGATCACCAGAGTCAAGTCCTCCGGGACCACCGGAGCAGAGACCACCAGAGTCAGGTCCTCTAGGACCACCAGAGCAGAGACCACCGGAGTCAGGTCCTCTGGGACCACCAGAGCAGAGACCACCAGAGTCGGGTCCTCTGGGACCACCGGAGCAGAGACCACCAGAGTCAGGTCCTCCAGGACCACTGAACTCAGGACCACCGGAGTTGACTTAACTGCCCTCCGCTTCTCAGATGGAATTCCAGGGCTGGTGGGAAAATTCCTGCAGAACGGTTTTGCTTGACCCGGTTTAACCCACCGACTTCGCCGACCCAGATACCTGACGAAGCCCCAAAAGTTCAGGATCTCAAGTCCCATTTCCCAAATAGACAAGGGATCGTCCAGGCACACATTAAAGAAATCCCTGAGCGTTCCAGCATTGTACTCCAACCCCACCGCAAAGGTCCAGAAAGTTTGTGCAAAGCCCCCTACCTCCATGCCCTGCTGACGCAATGTCAAAAGGGCCTGGTGTCGAGCCATTCGCTCCTTCCTTGTGGCGGGGGGGTAATCCGAAGGTCCATAGTCCAAATGAAGAGGTGAGGGAACTAAACAAAAATTAAACTGCTGGATCGTGGCTGAAATCTTCTGTCACGGCAAATCAGGGAAACATAGAAGATCCAAGTGCAGTTTATTGAACAAAACAGTGATCCAAAAAGCTGGGGGAAAAAACAAGGAAATCCAGAGAGCAAGCACATGTAACAGAAGGCAAGATTTCAGCAACTAAAAGACACACAGAGCACAGTATATAATAAGGGAACTAATAAGACTAAACGACACACAACTGGAAACAAATACAACTAATCAGTGCAAGGGGTGATGGGAACTGAAGTCCAGGACAACGCAATTAACAGTCTAGAAGCGTGCCCCTCTGAAGGCACGGCCAGACGCAGCGGCTACTCCGGGTCCTAAAAACAAAGTACTTATGTAGTCTGTCTTAGGTTATCTGTATGTATAGTCAATTATTTATAGTATATGTATAGTTAGATTACCACTTTCAGTGGGTTAGCTATGTGTAGGTTTTTGTACAATTTTTAAATTGTTCCTACGTCTGGTGGTGTATGTTTATATTTCTTGTAGTTGGCCACCAGGTTTGCACACATCTCAGGAGGGATTTTGTCCCACTCCTTATTGCAGATCCCCTCCAAGTCATTAAGGTTTCAAGGCTGACGTTTGCCAACTCAAACCTTCAGCTCCCCCAACATATTTTCTATGGGATTAAGGCAGTGGCTCTTAAAGTGTGGGGCATGCCGCCATCAGCAGAAAAATAAAAGAAATAAAACAGTAAGCAGCCAAAATACGTAACTGAGAATGGAAGATGGATCGGTATGTGAAAGTGAAGAGAAAAGCCATAGATTAAGAGTTATAAACCCATGAGGGTGCTAGTCCTTCAAAACCTAAATGCAAAAAATATGAGGAGGCAGATCTTGCTTTCGGCTTCACTCACCGTGTGTACACCGGACGCTACAGGGCGCCAGATTTTTTTAGAGGTTTAAAGGGGGGCATGACCAAAAAAGTTTAAGAACCACTGTACTAAAAACTGGCTAGGCCACTCCAGGACCTTAACATGCTTCTTCTTGAGCCACTCCTTTGTTGACCTTGTGTTTCGGGTCATTGTCATGCTGGAATACCCATCCACAATTTATTTTCAATGAGGTAAGGAGGTTCTCACAGATCCTCCCTGTTCTCATGATCAGGGAGATTGACAGTTATTTTGTGTTTCTTCCATTTGCAAATAATCACACCAACTGTTGTCACCTTCTCACCAAGCGAGTCTTGTAGCCCTTTCCAGTTTAGAGTCTGGACCAATCAGACACACAATTGTTCATTAGATTTATCAAATCAATTATTCATTAGATTAATAAATAATTACAGACCCCCTTATCCAAACCACCACAATGAGTGATGAAATGTCTGCGATGGCCCACCAGGCCCCCCTAGTGAAAAAAAAGTATACTTTATTGTATTTGTAATATATTCCGTGTTTTGATAGTACTATCTTTAAATATATAAAAAGTATATTAACATTATATTTTCACAATATAACTTTTAACACACTTTAAAATAATTGTAATATAGTATATTTTATAAAAAAATATATTTTATTAAAATATACTTGGATTGAAATTTCTTTATATTTTTTATAAGTATATTTATATGCACTTTACTTAAATATATTGCATGCATATTTTTTAACTATGTGCTGAAAATGATCATTGAAAAAATGCATTGAAAGTATAGTTTCAAAGTACATTATTAAATAACCTGGCATTGTAATTAATTTTGTTTACATTTTTGAGTAATTATTAAGTTTACTTCTTCATGCTTGGAATTCACTTCATTACTTGGACACATTGCTTTCAGAATGTAATAACGTGTAATAAAGTGAATGCATTATAAAGTGTACAGTCAATGAAACACTATATATATCTATATTGCACAGCCAAAAAAATTTAAGTTCACTCACTATTCATTAATATATCTGTAGCAAATTAGCTCAAAGGTAAAATATTTATGATTAGCCATAACTGGTTATAGTCAATCATCAATATTTAGACCTCTTAGGATTCACTGTAGTAGAATTAATATTTCAATTATCCGATCTGTTCGTCCACCGAATAGACCGTATAATCGCCCACCAATTCTAGGAAAGATGATTTTCTGGCCAAGAAAATTTAACCTTCCTACTTTAGTCAGTCCTATCAGTAACTTAGCTTACAGTAAAATCACAATAAAGCATATAGCAAATAGAATCGCACATTCAGGGACTTCAAAGTGTGAGCTGGACACTGAGACAATCAATTGTGAACAAAGGGGTTTTAATAAGTGAACTACAACTAACAAACACTAAACTAAACAAAACATATAAACAGAGAGAATAATGAAGAAAGAGAGAGGGAGAGAGAGAGAGAGAGAGAGAGAGAGAGTACAGAAAGGCAGTATTTAGCATCAATTAACCACAACCTAATGAGAAATCATCAGAGAACCAAATCACCTTAAAAAGGGGCTCAACTTGAACACGCATCTAAATAGTTATAATCGGTTACTTGCATTGGCTTTGGTTGCTGAAACAAGAGTCCTGATGCGGTAGACAACGGAAGTCCTTGATGAATTCTTTTAGGAGAGAAAGCTGGAGGTTTCCTTTGGTCCTTCTGGAGATAGGAAAATCTCTACAAAAGTCTATAAAGTTACTTGAAGCTAAAACTACCGGAAGGTCCGACTCAGGGCTGAGTCTGAAGAGGAGTCTCAATGAAGGGTACTGAGCCCTGTTTGACTTGCGTAATGGCCTTTTGATACCTTGCGGGACACACCCACGCATTGGTGGACTGGCCAATACAAAGCTTGGGTTTCTTTTGAGCGGGAACATGTTTTTTGTTTCCACTTTACGGCCCATTCGCATGTTTATTGCTGGTCTGGGAAGTTGATGCAACTTATCCAGAGTATAGTACAAGCAGTATGATGCATTTTGGAATAACATAGCATACACCTTTGTTTAGGGAATAAAGAGCAGAGCATTTTGATACCAAGAATGAAATGTCTAGGAGATATAAAAGCAGAGTTACATTTATACACTGGAAAATACACATTTAGAGGTTGACTGAGGCACACAATGAGTTACGACTGGGCTAATACACTAGTAACAACATATAAAATGCATGCATATATCATATTGAGATTAAAACAGTCTAATAAGACCTAAATACAAAGAATGAGTGTATTTGTGTGCGTTTGTGTGCGTGTGTGTTATGTGTATTCAAGGATGGCAGGCTAGTCTGCTTAGGATTGTGTTGATATTGGGTGATGGTCTCCTCCTTGGAATGCCTTTGAAGTCCAAGAGGAACACCAGAGATCTGATCTGCATAGCATCTTCTTGATAACGGGGGCATTTAACACCCCTATAAATGCTGTCTGGGGAGACCCTGTCTGTAATTTATATGTAAATGTTAAAGATCAACAGGGGTCCTTTGGAACATTATGGCACAACTGTTTGTTCTGATCCTTTGCAGACGCCACAGCTTCCCCCTCTTTGGCTGGCGAAGTACTCAAGGAAACATCGTCCGACAACGGAGAACAGGTGAATCATGAGGATCAGATAGCAGGTGCATCATGAAAGTCGGAGAGCAGGTGCGACCTCAGTGTCAGCCTCTGCATGAACGAGGTGCTCTCAGTCCATCCGGCGACTCTCCAACTGTGGCGTGTGGCCTGTGGGTAGTGTGTTTTTTAGACTGTTCGTGGGTCAAGTCTGACGAACACTTTCTGGGTGTGAGTTCTGCAGTTGGTGATCAGGAGCCCAGGCTGGTCTCTCAGTACAATGCCTGAAGCTGGACCTGGTGAGGTGATGTCAGGTTGCGGCTGTCCTCTGGTTAGCTGGAGGCACAGGATGAAGAGCCACAGCAGCATCCTGATCCAGAGATAAGGGAGAAAAGCAGTGAATCAGTGAGGGAAATGCTGGGCTGGTCAGAAACAGTCTGAGTTGAGAACTAGAGCCGGTTCTAGTTGGTACTAGCCCCCCCTTGCCTCTCTCTGCCAGCAGCCACATGTTTCTTAATCTGGTTACGGTGGACCCATCTGAGAACTGATTCTTTCTGGCCCCGGCTCAGCTTGATCCGATATGCAACGGGGGAGAGTTTGTCCACAATCTCATGAGGTCCTGTCCAGCGTGGCAGAAATTTCTTTGAAATCCGGTTCGAGGTTGTTTGAGGCGGCGGTGCGTAACGGTAGTACCAGATCTTGTCACCGACCTCTAGTTCCTGGTGGGATGCCTTTTGGTCATAGTATGCTTTCTGGCCTTCTGCACTCTTTTGGAGCCGCTGTTGTGCAAATGCAAAAGTGGTTCTCAGATGCTGGTGTAGTTCGTTGAGGTATTGGTGAGTGGTGTAGGCTGTGACCAGATTGGAGTCTCCTGGCTGGTACAGCAGGTGCAGCGGTAATGTCATTTGTCGCCCAGTCATTAGTTCAAAGGGAGACACACCTGTTGACTCTTGTGGGGTTGCTCTGATGGCCATGAGCACCAGGGGAAGTTTCACATCCCAGTCTTTCTGATTAGCGGACACATATTTCCTCAACATGTTGACCACGGATTGGTTGGATCTCTCAACTTGCCCTGAGCTAATTGGATGCTGGCTAATGTGCAGCTGTGCATGGATTCCCAGAGTTTTCCAAATCTGCTGCATGATCTCGGCTGTGAAGTGGGTACCTCTGTCTGAGTTGACTCTCAGGGGTAGTCCAAACCTGGAGAAGATGTGGCTTATCAGGAGGTATGCAGTAGTTTGGGCAGTATCATTGGGTGCTGGCAGGCACTCTACCCACTTGGTGAACTGGCACACAACTGTGAGGAAGTACTTGTTGCCCCTCGTTGACCTGGGGAGGGGGCCAACCCAGTCGATTTGCAGGTCTGACCATGGGAATGTGACTCCTCTGCGTTGCAGCGGGGCTCTGTGGTTTGGATTTGCTGGTTGGAACTGGCAGCAAATGAGGCATCCTTTCACATACTCTGCTACATCCTGCTGCATGCTAGGCCAGTATGCCACTTCTTTCAGTGTCTCATAGGTGGCTCTTGTGCCGTGGTGTCCTGCGCATGCTGTGTCATGGGAATACATTAACCACACCCCCCTTTGTGACTGTGGCACCACGAGCCTTGGCACGGCGGTGTCATCAGGGACATATAACAGAATGTTGTCCAGGACGCGCAGCATGGGTTGTGGTGGGCACGGTTGGTCATTTAACCAGAGAACACCTGCACCTGCCTTTCAGATGCCATTGTGGTTGTAGGAGCATCCATCGACGTAGGCTGTGGGCATGCCTTGGCACACACCCTCTTCGAAGTACCTGTGGCAAGTAAGTGGCTGTGGTGAGGGGTCTTCTGCTTCTGCAACCATCATTGGCAAGTCATCTGAGCAGCTTTGGCAGGCTGCCAGGCCGTTGCCCAGTGCCGACTTGTGATTTTGGGAATATCGTGCTTCCACGTTGCGCCCCTGGAGAGTCATTAGCCAAGTAGCTATGCGGGCGTTGGTGACAACACCGTCGCGGATGCGTTGGCTGTTTAGGAAAGTGACAGGCTGGTGGCAGGTCTCTATGATCACCTTCTGTGCACCAATGTAGTTGGAGAATCTCTGGATGGCCCATATTGTACAGAGTAGGGCTTTCTCGCAGTCTGAATATTTGCACTCAGGTGGAAGCAGTGTCTTGCTGGCGTACGCAACCACACGTCTGTCTTGGTCATGACGTTGGAATAGACCAGCACTAAGGCAGTGCTTGGAGAATCCTGCATCCAAATAGAACTCCTTCTGTGGATCAGGGTAGGCCAAACATGGGGCAGTGCACAGGTGTCGCTTCAGTTCGTTCATGGCATTCTGCTGAGTATCTGTCCAGATGAATGGGCAGTCCTTTTTCAAAAGTGCCGTGAGTGGGCGTGCAATGTCTGAGTAGTTCTCAATGAACTGACGTGAATAGTTGCAGACTCCTAGAAAACTTCGGAGTTCAGAGACAGTGGCAGGTGGCTTGATGTTTTGAATGGCCTGGATGCGGCTGGTTTGTGGCTCGATGCCCTGTGGTCCCACGAGTAGGCCCACATAGTTGACTTTGGATTTGCACCATTGTCCTTTGTGGAGGGCAATCTTGGCACCAGCAGTGGTAAGTTGCTGCAGGACGTGGTCGATTTCCTTCAGATGCTCAGCCACCGTCTTGTGCTTTAAAAGGAAGTCGTCAACAAAGATGAGGTTCCCTCGTACTCTGGCATCTGGGCATGCTTTGTTGAGGAAGATGTTGAACTCGGCAGGTGCATTGGCATACCCGAATGGGCATCTTCTATATGTGTACTGGCGATTACCAAAAGTAAAGGCTAACTTGTGTTGGTCATCTGGATGAACTGGGATAGTCCAAAATCCCTAAGCCACATCAAGCGTGGAGAAGATTGTGGCTCCTCTGATTCTTGGAATCTCCTGTTCCAGGTGTGTCATGGGCCACCGTGATAATGGCACCTGTTGGTTCAGCTTCCTGTAGTCGATCGTTGGCCGCCACTTCCCGTTAGGTTTGAGGACAGGCCAGATGGGTGCAGAGTAGGTGCTGTTGCATGGGCGGATTATACCTTTCTCGAGCATAGAGCTTATGATCTCCTGTACAGGTTCATATGATTCCAGGGGAATTTTGTACTGTTTGACAAAACTGGGTGGAGCGTTTGGGGGTGTTGGGATGCGCACTACGTGAAGGTCAGTAAGGCCACAGTCTAAAGAGTCCTTAGCGAATGAGTCCTTGTATTTGTATAGGACTTGACGGAGTTTGTGGCGGTCTGCATCCTCCTGTATGGCATCAGCATCCTTCAGAATTTGCTGGACTTGTGTCTCAAAGCCTGGGAATGGCTCTCCTGTCGCTCCATCCTCTGTTGTGTGCACAGTCAGAGGGGAAGTAACACTGTCGGCCTTGCAGATGGGATGGCTAGAGATAGTGTACACGGCAAGGTGTTTGTCCCCAGTTAGCTCTGTTCTGCACACCTGCTCCTTCACCATTGGCATGACTGAGATGAGGGTGATGATCTTGAAAGGTACTGTTGACACTGTGTGGACAGAGCTTCCCTCTGGGATCATTGAAGCTGGAATGGGTCCAATTATCGGTAACACAAGTTCAAAGTCCTGGAAGTCATAACTCACTAACCAACCCAGACGGTAGGCCTTGGGCACTCTGATGTCCAATGCCATGCAGTTGTTAAACAGAATGTGTACTGTCCGAGAGGTCACTTCAACGAGGGGTGTGGCTTCTATGGTGAGACCTAGCTCCGTGCACTCGGGTGAAGGCTGGAAGAATCCTAGAGTGTGGCTGAGGGTTTGACCACAGCGCAGGTTAAGTCGAACAGCGACCCCTTTGGTGTAGGCTGGAACTACAGTCTCTTGTTCGTTGATTAGGGTACAGGCCTCTGGGATGGTCTGGCCTGATGCAAGGTTCTCGAGGTTGACTGGAGCTGTGGGGGGCAGTGAGGTCATTGGAGCCCATATCGCTTCATTAATCAGGTCTACGTGAGCCCTGAGTCGGATCAAAATGTCAGCTCCGATGTAAACATCATGCGGTAGGTCTGGGAGAATCAGGAAGTAATGAGTCAGGCATCGACTGTTCCACTTCAAATTCAAGGCACAGATGCTCTTGGCAGTTACCAGAGTTGACAGACAGGGTTCCAGTGAGAATCGAGTGCGCTTGTCAGCAATGGGGATGCTTGGTGTGTGTCTCTTGAGTGCGTTGAACAGTGTGAGGCTAATAGCTGAGTTGTCTGCCCACAGTGCTAGCATGATGTCTGTTGTTGTAACATCATTCAGCTGTAGGCCTGCTCTGACTTGGGGGTTGTCTGAGCCCAAGTCTTTGGCTAGCTGGAAAGCACAGAGCAGTGTCCTTGAGCCAGGGTCATGGCTTGGGGCGTTCCCGCAGCTAGCAGCAAGATTTCCCATGACCTCTGTGACCTGGCAATCGGTGTCAAGTGATCTTGGGGACTGAGGGGGCAGAGGTTCTCGCACTTGAGCCCAGATTTTCAGCTGTTTGAAATCCAACAAGGGTTCAAAGCGGTCCAGCAGATCTTTGCCAATGAGAAGAGGGTATGAGTCCATTGGTGATATGTACACAGGATGCACTACACTCATAGGGCCGATGGTCAGTTGAATGGGAGCTACCTGTTCGAGTTGGACCTCATTTTGGCTGTACGACTGCACATTGAGCACACATCGTTGGCATTTAAGAGTTCGATTCTGTCTCTTGGCTTCAGTCTGAAGCCTGTCAAAAAGTTGGCTTGACATTAAAGTCAGATCAGCTCCCGTGTCAACCAGGGCCTCCAGTCTCACCTCATTTTCCAATGTGATGGTCAGGTATAGCTTTTTAGCCACACCCCTTTCGATCAGATTCCCCAGGAGTTTTGGCACTGGGGCTTGTGCGTTGACTGGCAGGCAGTCCGGGCTGGTCTCATGTGGCTCATCGGGGAGGCAGACCACCAAAACTGCGCTCTCTGGAACTTTGGGGTCCTGGCTGGAGATGTGTTGTGGAACATTGGCTCGGCAGTTCAGCAGTCAGTTGAGATGGCTGAGTGGGGTCTCTTGGTAAGGGAATATCCAGTGTTGTGGTTGGCAGTGGGTTAGCAGGGATCTGGTGGTGAGGTTCGGTTTGAGAGTCCTTTGTGTTGGATCCCATGCTTAGTCATAATTGATCTGGCTTGTCTGTTTTGTCTCCCTTGTGGGTTTCTTTCTGGACAAGTGCCCTTAAAAGTCTCATGATCTCTGCTGACTCAGATGCAGTTGCTCTGTCTAGCTCTGACGATTTTTCAGACTTTGGCTTGTCTAGGGCTGTTGAGAGCGGTTTGGCCACTGGCAGCTAGAGCTTGAAGCTTGAGTTGATGGAGGTCGACTGCCCTTGTGCCGTCTCCTCCCTTCCCAAGTGGCTCCACCCTTTGAGTGGAAGGCTGGCTGTGGCCTCTCCCAGGAGGTCTCGGGGTGTCCTGTCTGGTGCTTTGGACGGGCACCGCCGTGACCACGATGCTCTCTGCTGTCCCGGAATGGCCTTGACATCCTGTGGAAAGGTGTGTCACCATAATATTGTTGGGTGCCCTCTAGAGCCAATTCTGAACTCTGGTCAGAGACTGGGTAAATTGTGGGGGTCTTTGCAGTTTTTTCAAAAGCGGCCCTTTGTTTAATATAGGCCTTGTGGGTTAAATCCCGCAGCTGTTGAATGGTCATGCTCCGTGGGCAAGCCAGGACTCCCAAGTGGTGACTCACGGCGGGGTGCAGGTTTCGGAGGAACAGCGTTTTGAAATTGAAATCATTTTCCATTCCCGGCTCGTTCCGGGCTCCGAAGTAGGCTTGTCGGAGTCTGTTGTAGTAGGCTTGCGTAGTCTCATGGCGGCCTTGTTTCAGGTCCATGGCAGTAATCAGTCCTTGGTCTGAGTCTGGATCAGAAAACTCCTTGATCAATGCCTGTTGTAGCTGCTGGTAGTCCTCTTTGACCATTTCTGGCTGCCGGTCTAGGAAGCTCCGCACCTCCCGGCTGGAGGTGGTCCTGATGAGATAAAGTCTGTCTCGCGTGGTCACGTTGGTGACCGCTTGCAAATGAAAGTCAATGTCCTTTAAGAAGGCATGCACGTCATGGCCTCCCGCAGGGTTTGGGGTGAACATGGGAATATTTCTCGCCAGCTTATCCAGTTCTTTGGGGTCCATGCCGTGGTTGGACAGCGAGGTCGCTTTAAAACTTTCCCACCCCCTTGCTGCTGTTGGGGGTTCTGGGATGCTGGCAGGTGATGTCTTGAGAAGTGGGCTTTCACCCCCCCTTTTGTCTGGGAATGTTTGACTGGGAGGCTTTGGTCTAATGGTTAGGGGAAATTCTGTGGTGTGCATTTCCCTTTCAGAGTCACCTTGCAGTCTATAAGCATGTTTAAGTTCTCTGTGAACTATATCAAGTTCTTCTTTTAAAAAGTCTCTTTGTTGGGACAGAGCAGTGATTCCCGCCCGGGCACTTTGCAGATGGCCTTCGCAGACTCTGACCTTGGCCTTTTGTTCTTTGAGTTCAGTCTCTGCTTTCCTTAAGAGGGATTCAGTGTGCTGGAGTTGTTCACTTAGCTCCTCTCTGGCGTCCTTTTCCCTTTGCTCTCGGCGTGCAGCATCTACGCGGAGATTATTCAAAGCCTCTTGGAGCCTTTCTACTTCCTCCTGCAGGTCTGGATCCTTTTCGTCCGATGTCCCACACTGGTGCTGAGTCTTAAGCTGATCCAGTTGACTTTGTGCGAGTGTCAGGTCTCTCTGGGTTTCCTCAGCCTGGAGCTTTAGCGCTGCTGCTTCCTGTTCCAGGCGAGAGATGCTTGCTTCGCTCATCCTTGCTTGGGGGAGGAGGTTGTGGGCCAGTGATCCGGCGATCTTGGCGAGCTCTTTGTTGCTGTAGTCCCGCGCAGGATCGTGGTCCATCAATTCGTTCAGGTTGTCGTCGAGTTGTTCCCGGCTCAGGTGTTGCAGGTCCCCGATGGCTTCAGGCAGAAGGTTACCTGTCAAGGTGTGCAGCCAGGACTCTAGTCGGTCCCAGTGGGCCTCAGGGCTGGATGATCGAGACATGGTGGCTCACTGGGGAAGAGAGAGAGACAGCAAAAAGGGCCAATGCAAGTCTTTTCAGGGTTAGCGACTGCAACGAATTTACTATAATTTCTTTGTACGGCTTGAGTACATAGATTGAAGCGATAGAAGGGAAGATCCTGTTTTGGCTCATACCCGAATGCTCTACTCTTTATTGGTGGGGACTTTAATATTGTATCTGATAATAATCTTGATAGACTACCTCCTAAACAGTCCTCCTCTACTAATTTAAAATTAACATCATTTATGGACAAATTTGACATTATAGATATTTGGTGGGAGAAATTTCCTAATACAAAATTCTATACTTGGAGTAAAAAAAATTGTTCTAGACAGTCTCGTTTCACAGTCGGTTAAAAACTTTAATGTTTCAGTTAGTATTCTACCTTCCCCCATGACTGATCATAAGGCAGTTTTTATCCAGTCCTCTTTATTTTCTGTTTCCTCTTCCTCAAGACCTAGAGCCTCTTATTGGAAGCTCAATTCTTCTTTATTAAAACATGATAATTTGAGAAAAAAAATAAAAAAATAAATAAAAAATAAAAAATAAAAATATATATATAATTTCTGATTAAATATTACTGGATCAAAGCTCAACAGGAAAATAAATTTGGTCTCAATTGGGAGCTTCTTAAGTACGATATTGGTAAATGTGCTAGAAATTTTGGCAGTCAGTTAGAGTTGAAGAAGAGTCTGTCATCTCTAAAATAACAACTCTCTGTGGTAAAATGCAAGAAGGCTTATCAGAAGCTGAGTTTATCGAACTTACTGATCTGCAATCTCAGTTAGATGAAAAGTACAAATATAGGGCTGAGGGCTCCTTTATCCGTTCTAGACGAAGATGGCTAGAACAAGGAGAGCAAAGTACAGCATATTTCTTCAGAATGGAAAAGAACACTTCTAGAAATTTAACTATGAACTCTTTAAATATCAATGGTACTCTTACTTCTGATCCTAAAGAAATCAGCTCTTTTTGTGCAAACTTCTATTCTAATCTTTACAAGTCAAATTTTTGCATGGACACAGCTTCGTCTTTTTTCCTGTCTTTGAAGAATTTTAGATAATTATCTAATGAGGATAAGATCACCTGCGATAGTGATATTTCTATTAACGAAATAATTGAATTTACTGAAGCTCTTAAGAACAATAAATCACCGGGTTCAGATGGGCTGACAGCGGGATTTTATAAATGTTTTGCGCATGATTTAGCTCCTTTTTTGCTTAAGACTTATTTGGAGAGTATCGCTTGTGAAACTCTCCCACCTACCTTATCACGGGTTGCTTATTTTAATACCTAAATCTAAGAAAGATATTCTTTTTATTGATAATTGGCGTCCTATATGTTTGTTGAACTGTGATTATAAGATTCTAGCTTTGTTACTTGCAAAAAGACTTAAACGAGTTCTGGCCTCAATTATAGATGAAAGTAAATCAGGATTTATCTCAGACAGGCATATTTCTAACAATATACGCCTTGTTATAGATTTATTAGATTATGATGAATTGATCAGAGAGGAAAGTTTTATTTTGTTTTTGGACTTTTATAAGGCATTTGATTCTTTTGAACATGATTTTATTTTGCAATCCCTGTGTAAATTTGGTTTTGGTGATTTCTTTTGCAAAATTGTCAGAACTTTATACAAAAATGGCAGCTGCTCAATCAATCTTAAATCTGGTATTTTTCCCAGATTTGATGTTTCTAGAGGTGTTCGCCAGGGTTGTCCTGCTTTGCCTTACTTGTTTTTATTGGCAGCACAACTTCTTGCTTCTTTTTTGAAGAATAGCCAACTACAAGGAGTTAATATAGCTGATAAACATATTCTCATAAGTCAATTAGCTGACGACACCACCCTTTTTAAAAAAAAATGTGCTACAAATCCCGATCGCCCTTGATCTTATCAATAGGTTCTCCAAAGCTTCTGGTCTTTCTTTAAATTTGAATAAATGTGAACTCCTTTCTATAAAGTCCTGCTCTACTTCACTCAATATTCTTATACAATATTCCTGTTAAGTCTCAGGTTAACTATTTGGGTACAGTAATTTGCAAAGATGAAAAAGCAAGAGATAGGTTAAACTTTGATCCAATAATTTCTAAAGCTAAGAAAAAATTGAATTCCTGGCTCTTACGAGATTTGTCTTTAAGAGGTAGAGCTCTCCTTGCCAAAGCTGAAGGCATTTCCAGGTTAACCTACCCTGCTCTTTCTTTACATGTTGAAAAATCTGTGTGTAGTGGTTGACAGAATGTTGTTTGATTTTTTTATGGAAACACAAGAAAGTGAAAGTGAAAGTGACGAGACGTGAGGCCAAGTATGGTGACCCATACTAGGAATTTGTGCTCTGCATTTAACCCATCCAAGTGCACACACACACACACACACACACACACACACACACACACACACACCATGAACATACACCCGGAGCAGTGGGCAGCCATTGCATTGCTGCGGCGCCCGGGGAGCAGTTGGGGGTTCGGTGCCTTGCTCAAGGGTCTCACCTGGTATTGACGATGGACCATGGTAGAGAGCGCTGGATATTCACTCCCCCCACCATCAATCCCTGCCGGACCTGGGACTCGAACTCGCAACCTCTTGGTTACAAGTCAGACTCCCTAACCATTAGGCCACGGCTGCCCCCTTATACAGGTCACTCGCAAAGGTTCCCCTCCACAGAAATCTTTAGTAAAAGGCTAACGATTTATGCGTTGATGAAGAGAAACTCAAGCTGGAGCAAGAGACATTACATCAAAAAATCTGTTGTCATGAATAGTCGTGATCAGGAGGGTCTTAATTTTCTTGATTTCGCTTCTTTAAATAATACATTTAAGATTAACTGGTTGAGACAATTCTTGAATGATTCTGATTCTATATGGAACACTGTCCCGAAGTACAGGTCCTTCTCAAAAAATTAGCATATTGTGATAAAGTTCATTATTTTCTGTAATGTACTGATAAACATTAGACTTTCATATATTTTAGATTCATTACACACAACTTGAAGTAGTTCAAGCCTTTTATTGTTTTAATATTGATGATTTTGGCATACAGCTCATGAAAACCCAAAATTCCTATCTCAAAAAATTAGCATATCATGAAAAGGTTCTCTAAACGAGCTATTAACCTAATCATCTGAATCAACTAATTAACTCTAAACACCTGCAAAAGATTCCTGAGGCTTTTAAAAACTCCCAGCCTGGTTCATTACTCAAAACCGCAATCATGGGTAAGACTGCCGACCTGACTGCTGTCCAGAAGGCCATCATTGACACCCTCAAGCAAGAGGTCTGTGGGAAGGAAAAAGTGTGGCAGAAAACGCTGCACAACGAGAAGAGGTGACCGGACCCTGAGGAAGATTGTGGAGAAGGACCGATTCCAGACCTTGGGGGACCTGCGGAAGCAGTGGACTGAGTCTGGAGTAGAAACATCCAGAGCCACCGTGTACAGGCGTGTGCAGGAAATGGGCTACAGGTGCCGCATTCCCCAGGTCAAGCCACTTTTGAACCAGAAACAGCGGCAGAAGCGCCTGACCTGGGCTACAGAGAAGCAGCACTGGACTGTTGCTCAGTGGTCCAAAGTACTTTTTTCGGATGAAAGCAAATTTTGCATGTCATTCGGAAATCAAGGAGTATCTACAGGATCTACTGAGAAGAAGATGGATCACGCCTTCCCGATCACCTTATTCATCGCCAGTGGTGTGTGTCCGCAAGAAGGACGGAAGTCTTCGTCTCTGTGTTGACTTCAGGGAACTTAACCGCAAATCGGTCCCTGACCGCCATCCTATACCAAGGATTCAAGATCTGTTGGACGCGTTAGGGGGAAGTTCGTGGTTCTCTGTCTTAGATCAGGGCAAAGCGTACCACCAGGGTCATCTGGATGAGGAGAGTCGCCCACTGACCGCCTTCATCACACCCTGGGGGCTCTATGAGTGGGTGCGTATACCTTTTGGCCTGAGTT
The DNA here is from genome assembly GCA_033026305.1 of Cirrhinus molitorella. NCBI lineage: Eukaryota > Metazoa > Chordata > Actinopteri > Cypriniformes > Cyprinidae > Cirrhinus > Cirrhinus molitorella. The sequence goes on along the minus strand of CM065124.1, from coordinate 30,467,377 downwards.
CAGCACCCGCGGAGTTTCAGAGGAGTATGGAGTACTGTTTGGCCGACCTAAGAGACACCATTTGCTTACCATATCTTGATGACAACTTGGTACACAGCCGAAGCTTTGAGGAACATCTGGAGCATATTCGTCTTGTTCTGCAGTGTTATAAGAAACATGGTGTGAAATTGACTCCAAGGAAGTGTGACCTGTTTAAATCAAGTGTGAAATTTCTCGGCAAGCTGGTGACAGGAGAGGGCTACACAATGGACCCTGCAGAGATGGCTCCAGTGATGGCTTTAAAAGGGAAGACGCCTGCCACTGTTGGTGAGGTACGCCAGATGCTTGGGTTCCTTTCTTATTATAGATCTTTCATCCCCAACTTCTCCTGTGTGGCCCACCCACTGTACAATCTTCTCACTGTCTCAAACCTTGAAAACCCCACTCCAGGCCCAAATATGAAGGGGTCCAATAAAAAGGGAAGGAACAATAAGGGTCACTTACCATCACAGATGCCCATACAGTGGACTAGCTCCCATCAGGGAGTACTGAATCAGCTCATAGATGCACTCCTGAAGCCCCCTATTCTTGGATACCCTGACTTTGCACAGTCATTCGTGTTGCATTGTGATGCCTCTTAAGTTGGTCTAGGTGCGGTGTTGTACCAGAGACAGCAGGGGAAAATGAGAGTGATAGCCTATGGCTCCCGCACCTTGAGTCCATCGGAAAAAAAATATCATCTGCACTCTGGAAAACTAGAGTTTTTAGCGTTGAAGTGGGCCATCTGTGAACGGTTTAGGGATTATCTGTACCATGCCCCATCATTTGTGGTATATACAGATAACAACCCACTAACGTATGTACTTACTACCGCAAAACTCAACGCAACGGGACACAGATGGGTGGCAGAGTTGGCTGATTATAACTTCACAATCAGGTACCGCCCAGGCAAAAACAACGCCAATGCAGATGGATTGTCACGGATGCCTTTGGATTTTGAGGACTACATGCGCAGCTGTAGTGCTGAGGTCAGTCAAGAGGTAATCACTGCATCTATGGAGAGAGTCACAGTGGAGAGAAGAAGCCCTTGTCAGGGCGTTGGATTTATTCAGGCTGGTGTTTGAGTCTAGTAAAAGATAAAGAGAACAGCCAACCTCTTACTCCAGATCAAATCCGCAAAGCACAGGAAGATCACAGTCACAGAACGGGAGGCCAAAAAGAAGTCAAGTAAAAACTGAGAACCCTGCAGTGGGCCTACTGCTAAAACAGTGGTTAAAGATTCATATAGACCAGGATGGTGTCCTCCGCCGTCGAACTTCCCGTCGAGAACAGTTGCTGCTCCCAAAATCTTATCACCCACTGATCTTTAAAGAACTGCACCAGGACATGGGCCATTTGGGGGCTGAAAGGACACTCGATCTGATTCGAGAGCAGTTCTACTGGCCACAGATGAGTAAAGACGTAGAACATTTTGTCACAAAAGTGTGTGAATGTCTCAAGAAGAAGAAACCGAACAAACAGACCTGTGCACCTCTAATACCGATTCAGACCACGTATCCATTCCAGCTTGTCTCCATAGACTTCCTGCATTTGGATAAATGCAAGCAAGGATATGAGTATATCTTAGTGGTCATGGACCATTTTACAAGGTTCGCACAGGCCTATGCGACGAGGAATAAAGCAGCTAAAACTGTGGCCAAAAAGATCTTCAACGACTTTGCACTCAAGTTCGGTTTTCCAAGTAGATTGCATCATGACATGGGTAAAGAGTTTGAGAACAGACTGATGGCCAGTTTGAAGAAGCTATCTGGCATCCAGGGTTCGCATACGACAACATACCACCCCCAGGGTAACGGGCAGGTGGAGAGGTTTAACCATATCCTGTTGTCCATGCTGCGCACCCTGGAAGACAAGGAGAAGGAAGATTGGAAGGAGTCCAAGTGTACAAAGAGTGACGCAACAGGCTACGCACCGTATTTCCTCATCTTTGGACGTTCTCCTCGCCTGCCCATTGATCTGCTGTTTAATCTGGGAAAGGATGAGTCACATGACACGTATGATGACTACATGATTCAGTGGAAAAAAAGAATGCAGGAGGCATATCAGATCGCAACACAAACAGCCCTTAAAGGAGCAGCTCGGGGAAAAGTCTTTTATGACAAGAAAGTTCAGGGGAGAGACCTCCACCCAGGCGACAGAGTTCTTCTCAGGAATCTGACCCCCAGAGGAGGGCCAGGGAAAATTCAGCCCTACTGGGAGAACCAAGTGTATAGGGTAAAGGAGAGGAAAGCGGATGGCAGCCCTGTCTATGAAATTACCCCAGAAAACAGCAAAGGGAGAGACAGAGTAGTTCATAGAAATCTCCTGCTGCCCTGTGACTTCTTACCTCCTGACCAGCCACCAGCAGAGACTGTCCAGCCACAGAAAAATCCCCTTAGGCCAAGGGAAAGAACCAGACCCCAACATCAACGATCACAGCGGTCAGAACAGAGTGACACATCCAGTGATGAGTACAGTGGCACCTATCAGTGGCATCTCAGACGTGGCAGGAGAAATCGGCAGAGGCAGAATCCACTGAATCCATTAGCAGAACCCTTTCAGCCACAGCAGTGTTCTCATCAGCTTGAAGAGGATGTGCCACTACCAAGCGAAGAGGATGTGCCACTACCAAGTGAAGGGGATGTGCCACTACAATCTCAGAGACCTGATTTGAACCCTGATAGGCCTGAGTATAATGAAACGGGGAAAGAGACTCTCACCCCGGCAGAAGGAGAGTCACAGACAGTAAGGAAGCGACCACAGAGACTGAGACATCAGCCTGTTGTTCTGAGTTACGATACATTGGGTAAACCATCATGGGTACCAAGAAACTGAAAGGTAACCGAGACTCAGGTAACACAGACTAATGGTTACTGGAGGCCTTGGATGGCTGAGGCATTCTAAACAAATGCTTTGCTTGATCTCGGAAAATGTCAGGATACATTTAATTTTGTGGGGGAGAGTGTAGCCCTGAGTGTTTATTGACTGTGTAAGAAAGACATAGTTTTTATACACCCCCCCCCCCCCCCCCTTCTAAAACGTTGAAGTAAATAATTGAATTCAAAACAGAATAACACTGCTGATAATACACAATGACACATTTGCTGATAATACTGTTATAATGTGTTTTTGTCAGTGAGAGATGCTGTTGTTGGATTCAGGTTTGCCAGTAGAGGGCACCCTTGGCATTACGCGAGTTTGAGGATTGTTCGCTGATGGTAATAAAGTGAGAGCGTTCAATGCGTACTGAGTGATAGATGTGTACATGCGTGAGAGTGCTCGTGGATCTAAACAGCGTTTTTATGTTTATTGCAGGTAAGCTGATGATATGGCATTTTCTAGTAAGGCAGAACAGTGTTATATGTTTATGAAACTGCAGTTTGTTTTTGAGATTGTGCGAAATGTTTAATTTCATGGTGGTTACGAGTATTTGCACCTAAAATGGCGAAATGTGTTGCACCAAGAAGGAACATCGCCTCTTTCTTAGAAGTGTAACATAAACGTCCAGGGACGTGTAGAAAAGACGTGTAATTCACGGTCAGATTGGATTTTCATTTTGGAACTATTTTTCAACCATGACGGGACATGACGGAGGGACGTATTTTCAACGGTAATCGGACGTCCAAATGTTTGCTGGGTAGCTACCATAGACTGTAAAAAAAGATGGACGACCTGTCTCCCATTTATTCCATTTTAGTAAAGTGAAGCCAAAACATCTTAATATGGTGGCTGCCATACTGGGGGAAATTACGTCATTTGGAGCCAGAGTCTGCGCACTAGAGCTTAGTTTGGAGCCAGAGTCTGCGCAGTAGTGCCGCGAGGTGGAGCCGCGGTAGCAAAGTCCCGCCCAAATTCCCACATACCCAATCGCAAGATCACAATCACGACACCACACCCCGTTTTTATAGTATCAAATAACTACATAAAAGCAAACTTATTCGAAAAACGAACACTTGAACATAAAGGAGCATTATAAGAACTACCTCAAATACTGGAAACCATCTTTGAAATAAAAATGTTCGATGTGTAATTTAATTATTTAGTTTGCCTCACATCCCGTTCGATTACATGGAGAGGGCGGGGTTTATGACCTATACTGCAGCCAGCCACCAGGGGGTGATCAAAGAGCCAGCAGCTTCACTTTTCAGGACGTGTGAGGCACACCCGGTAGCTACATGTGTCCGGCCTGACGGCCGCCTCTTTACTCCTCCCCCAACTGCAAGCGGCTGCTTTCGCCAGCCAGTGGCAGGCTAGTGTAGTGCATCTCGAACGCACCTAATGAATGTTCAAGTGTATATGGAAACAGGCTCCACCCCCTGGTGTGCGTGTGTATGGGGAAACGGGGAGGGGGGTCAGAAGAGTGCCTCGATGGTTCAAGTCGGGGTGTGTACGGCGTGGATTGTGGCCGACAACAGCCCAAATAAACACCCCTTTGCATTAAAAACGCCTCGTCCTTGTCTGAGAATGCTATAATATGTTAACACAGCAGGTAACGATAGTTGACTACATTAATTCTCAAAACATTCACGTATTTTATTTAAAAAAAAAAAAAAAAAACCCTGATATAACTACATATACATGTTGTCGATGTATTTTAGAACTATTGTAAAGAAATGCATTTATTGACAACTAATTACCAAACATCGCAGTTGTGTCTCTCTAACTTAATCTATTCCAAGTGCCAGCCATGAACTTCCTGGATAAAATGTTTGCAGAATGCAGTCAATATAGTAGAGGATTGGGCAATTGAGTGGGGTTTTCACTTATCAATATCAAAAACTCAAATAATATTTCAAAAAAGAAATCTAACCCAACTTTGAACATCAAAATGTATGGACAGAGACTCGAGCAGATAAGTAGTGAGTGAGATTTCTAGGAGTGTGGCTAGACTCAAAGTTAAATTTTAAAATACATATCCAGAAATTGATAGATAAATGCAAAAAAGCAATAAATGTGATGAGGTGTTTGTCAGGAGCTGAATGGGGGGCATGCCGTTTTTCTCTGAAAAGAATCTACTGTGCATTAATAAGAGCAACAATAGATTACGGCAGTATGGTGTACAGTTCTGCAGCTAAGATCTTTTAAGGATTGAGGCAGTTCAGTCACAAGCACTGAGATTATGCTGTGGAGCAATAAGATCCTCTCCAATTACAGCTGTTCAGGTGGAAGTGAGTGAAATGCCCCTAAAATTAAGAAGACTAAAGCTAAAGATGAGATATATAAAAGGTCATACAGAGAACCACCCTGTAAAGAATGTATTGAAGGAATGCTGGGAGTTTAGGAGGAAAAAATTGACAAGTTTTGGATGGACTGCAAATGAGGAGGCTCAGAGCATGGGAATAAGCAATATCAATTTAACCCCGTCTGTAGCAACTTCAGCAATCCCTCCTTGGATGTTTCCTATGCCTGTAGTGAATGGGCATGTATTTGAAGAAAAACATAACAATGAATCAGTTAATTTAACTAACATTGCAGTGCAGCAATATATTGATCAGTCATACTACAGCGCTGTAAAGATCTATACAGATGGCTCTAAAGATCCTGAATTTGATAAGACAGCAGCAGCAGTTTATATACCTCAATTCAAAATCAAAGTGTCAAAAAGAACATCAGATCACATTTCAGTTTTTACAACAGAGATAGTAGCAATATTTCTAGCCCTTCAATGGATTGAGGAAGTACAACCATTAAGAACAGTAATTTGCACAGATTCCCTCTCCGTATTAAACAGTCTAGAAAGTGGTATTTCATCAGCAAGACAGGATATGGTCAACGAGGTAATGCAGAGTCTATTCAGAATCAAACAGTATGGACTAATGGTCAGTTTTCTGTGGGCGCCAGGGCATTTTGGAATAGAAGGAAACGAGGAGGTGGATCAGCTTGCAAAACAGGCGCTGAATCATGCACAAATAGATATAATGATTAAAATGAGTAAAACTGAAGTCAAAGATGTTATTGCAAAAGAAATAAGCAAGAAATGGCAGAAGGAGTGGGATAATGGGGTAAAAGGTAGGCATTTATATCATATCCAAGGAGATATGGGTGCTGAAAGAAGAAGGCTTGGTAATCGGAAAAATGATGTGCAAATGTCAAGAATGAGTATTGGACATTGCCTATTAAATCAGTGTCTGAAGAGAATGGGAAAGCATGAAACGGGGAATTGTGATAAATGTGGAAAGTCAGAAACAATAGAGCATGTCCTTATAGAATGTGAGGCATATGAAAGACAAAGACATCAATTAACCCAAAGATTAGGAATGTATGGAATAAACAATCTGTCATTACAGACTTGGTGGACTTGGCAACACTGGTACACACCAGTTTCCGTGGCCTTCACGTTTACTTTTTAAGACAGCGCGACACGCGTGACATCTTACGTCACTGTCGTTGTGCGCATGCGTTTCATTTCACGGGCTACAGGGGGGCGAGCCAAGATGGCTGCGTGAAGTGACGCGTTTACTGAGCTCTTCATCACAAAAGTTAATTAAGCTTCCCAAAGTGGTTAAAAACGTTCGATTCTTGATTGATTACCTTATATGACATTTCTCAACTTTAAAATGGCTGAAAGGAAACAAAATCGAAACATAAATCCGTCATTTAATCAGGAAATGTCTGCTGAAGTGCTAATTAGCAGCGGTCACAATTACAGTAAGTCCTGTGTTGAAGGGGAAGATATGGAAATGCTAATACTGGATGAGACGGAATTTCCAGTGTTGCCGGTGACCCCGAGTGGAGAAAACAACAATAAAAAGTCTGAGCCCAAATAAGTTCTTATGATATAGTCCGTGTAGTAAACTCAAAGAAGAAAACAACTAAATCTGTTCATTCTGCGTCTGATTCTGACATTATCGGTACGCTGTCTCAGCTGATTAAAGATCTGATAGCATCGAAAAAATGGTGAGTGGCAACACGGAGAGAATTGATGAGCTGAGCAAGAAGATTGACATTGCTTTTGCCAATATTAAAGAGATGGAAAGCAAGATATGTAAAGTGGAGGGTCGTATGTTAGAATTGGAAAAGCCAGTCAAAATGCTTGAACAGCGAATGGATGAGTTGGAATCTTATTCGAGACAGTGGAATCTGAGATTGTACGGCGTCTCGGAAAATAAGGAAGAAAACGTGCGTCTGCAGGCCATGAAGATTTGTCAATCTGTTTTACCTTAGGCGGCTGCATATATGAAAAAAAAAAAACAACCCTAAAAAAATTCTAACAAAAGGTTTCTCAGCTGTTTTTTTTTTTTTTTTTTTTTTTTTGTATTATTAGGTGTCATTAATAACATACTAAAAGTTTACCAAAGTTTGACCACTAGAAAGGTGTAATTTTCAAGATGGTGTCCAAGATTGGCAGGAAACCCTTAAAATATCATAACTCCTTCATTATGTGACCTAGCCAAGTAATCTTGGTGTCTAACCCCATGTTTTCTGGGTCTATGAATATATTGGACTTGTCTAAATTGCACTGACATGATTACACACTTATGGAATACAGGCGCATCCATTTTTTTTTTTTTTTTTTTTTTTTTGATGATTAGAGTGTACAGCTCATGAAAGTCAAAAATCTAGTATCTCAAAATATTAGAACATTTACATTTGAGTTTCATTAAATGACCATCCCTACAGTATAAATTATGGGTATTTCTTGTTCTTTAAAACAACATTAATGGGGAAGACTGCTGACTTGGTAATTGTCCAGGAGGCCATCACTGACACCCTCCACAAAGAGAGTAAGTCACAGAAGGTCATTACTGAATGGGGTGGCTGTTTACAGAGTGATGTATCAAAGCATATTAAATGCAAAGTTGACTGGAAGGAAGAAATTGGGTAGGCAAAGGTGCACAAGCAACAGGGATGACCACAAGCTTGAGAATACTGTCAAGTAAAGCTGATTCAAACATTTGGGAGAGCTTCACAAGGAGCAGAATACAGCCAGAGTCAGTGCATCAAGAGTCACCACACTCAGACGTCTTCAGGAAAAGGACTACCAAGCCACTTCTCAAACAGAAACAACGTCAGAAGCATCTTACCTGGGCTAAGGAGAAAAACAGCTGGACTGTTGCTCAGTGTCCTCTTTTCAGATAAAAGAAAATTTTTCATTTCATGTTGAAATCATGGTCCCAGAGTCTGAAGGAAGACTGGACAGGCAGAGAATCCAAGGCAGCTTGAAGTCCAGTGTGAAGTTTCTGAAGTCAGTAATGATTTGTGGTGCCATGACATCTGCTGGTGTTGGTCCATTGTGTTTTATCAAGTGCAAAGTCAGTGCAGCCATCTATGAGGAGATTTTGGAGCACTTTATGCTTCCATCGGCTGACAAGCTTTATGGAGATGCTGATTTCCTTTTCCATCAGGACTTTAGCACTTGCATACACTGCAAAAACCACTTCCACGTGGTTTGCTGACCATGATATACTGTGCAGTATTTTGAGATACTGGATTTTTGACTTTCATGAGCTGTAAGCTCGAATCATCAAAATTAAAACAAACAAAAAACATTTTTACATGTAATATATGAAATTGTCCGTTTTTGAAATGTTACAAACAAAAAATTTGCTTTTTTAGATTCACCTGTACATGAATATGTGAGATTACTGTAAGGTTTTATCTTTGTTTGCAGTGAACCAGAGATGTAAACGATCTAGCCTAAGTTATGTAACTCCTACTCAGTATGTTTTTGGACACATAGCCCTTTTTTTTTTTTTGCTAAAACACAGACATAACATTCATTGTAAAAGTTATTGCACCCAAAAGTAACATAAATTGGAGTAGTGTAACTTTGATCATAAACAGCTCTGAATTATCCTGAACAGAGGCCTGTGTGTGAACCCTCTAAAATGGTCACTCATTTCAATTTGAATAAGGTATACATATGTAATGCATCCTCTATACATGTTTTTTGATTATAAAAGTTGCATTAAACTAAATCCAACAAAACTAAATTCACAATTTCAGCAATTCAGAAGATGGTAGAAGAGAATACTGACATTTGATATTGCTTGCCTCATTGAAATGTTGTTGGCAGCACAGTGTATACCATTTTGCTCAAACAAAATTCATCCTTGACTACTTAAAAACCACCACAGAAACCACCAACACTAGGCAAAACAATATGAGAAAGGAGAAATATACAATTACTTAAGGGAAATTGTACTTATTTTTCACATAAGTATGTTTGTAAACAATTGCTTTAATATATAATTAATCACTTATGTATCATGTAAATATGCTAATTGGAATATTACATGGCCAAAACATATATCAGGCACCAGTAATCCTGATCTAGGAGGAATACAGAGGGGTAATGGTCATTTTAAGGACCTGTCGGACGCCATTTTGAAAATGGGGCCTTTCTTGGAGTCAAACTTTGGTAAACTTTTAGTGTTTTTAAGTACATCTGATACTACTGTAAACCACTGAGAAACCTTTTGTTAGAATTTTTTTGGGGTCAAGTCATATTTGCAGCTGACTTACCTGGAGAGTTGGGGCGGCTCTCAGAAGTAATTGACATTGCACACCGACTGGGCCACAAAAGCACGACCGATTCCCGTCCACGACCCATTATCCTGCAGTTTACGTCTCATATGATGAGGAATGAAGTGTGGAAGCGGGCTAAGACCTCTACTTATCTCAAAGCCAACGGATTTCTCTTCAAGGAAGACTTCTCTAAAGGTGATTGAGAGAGGCGTTCCAAGCTGTGGCCGTTTGTGAAGCAGGCGCGGGATGCAGGAAAAACGTCTTTCTTCGCGGGGGCTCGAGCGTTTATTCAAGGGGAAGGAGAAATCAAGATATGAGTCACACTGGATTCCCCAGACTGTGCAGGAGGCGATGCACTACTGTTCTATCTTAAGATGCTGGTAGCAGCCTTTTGAGTTTACTACACGGACTATATCATAAGAACTTATTTGGGCTCAGACTTTTTATTGTTGTTCTTAGTGATGTGGCTCGGGTAAGCTACGTACATTGTTCTCGTTTATACCTTGAACTTAAATCTGTTCCATATTTTTTGTATTGTTTTGGTTATATGTCTTTGTCTATAGTTTCACTTAATACTAGGGGGTTAAGAGAAATTGTTAAAAGAAAAGCTTTATTTTTATTTGCAAAACAGCTTAAAACTGATTTTGTTTTCTTTCAAGAAACACACTCAGTAGCTGGTGATGTGAAGTTTTGGAGATCGCAATGGAATAATGACATATGGTTTGCTCATGGCTCTGAGAGGTCTGCAGGGGTCGCTACGTTAAAGAACACTTTCGCTGGAAATATCTTAGAGGCGTTTTCAGACCCTCTAGGGCACTTTCTCTGTTTACTTTTTTGTTGGAATAATTTCGTTTTTATTTTGGTTAACATTTATGGATACAACCTCAACACTGAAAATGAGAAGCTTTTTGAATCTTTAGAGGAAAGGATTATTCTTTGGTCTCGTAAGCATCTGCAGGCATATTTACTGATTGGAGGGGATTTTAATATTACCTTAAATGACCTTGTTGATAGATGGCCTCCAAAGCAGCTGGGTTCACCCAATACAATTTTGAAGAATTTTATGCAGAAATATAATTTGATTGATATTTGGAGGAAGATTCACCCTAATCAGTGTTCCTATACATGGAGTAATAAAAATGGTACAAGGCAGTCCCGCATATATTTCTTTTTGGTATCTGGAAGCTTATTAAAAGAGAATATGTCAGTAAACATTCTAGTGACTCCCTTAACAGATCATAAGGCAATCTATATAAATATTAGATCTTCCTCCTTTATGACTCCATTTCATAGTTCTTTTTGGAAAATGAATGTCTCTCATTTAAGACATGAAGCTGTCAATTTGGAACTTGTAAAATTAATATCCTTTCACTGGGATTTGGCACAAAAGGAAGGCACTTTTAGTAGATATTGGGAACTTTTAAAATACGAAGTTGGTAAATATTTAAGATCTTATGGTAGTCTTCTTTCTAAACTTAATAGAATTTTGGAGGATCGAATTGTGTCTGAAATTACCTCTCTTTCCATGGTTTCCTCTGATAGACTTTTACCTGAGGAAAAAATACAGTTAAGTGATTTACATTGTAAGTTGGATGAGATGTATAAACGTAAAGCAGAAGGAGCTTTTGTTAGATCTAGAGTTAAGTGGTTAGAACAGGGGGAACAAAATTCCTCATACTTTTTTAACCTTGAAAGACAACGAGGTAAACGTAACATAATTCACCACCTTAATAGTAATGGTATTATTATGGATGACCCACAAATTATTTCTAATTTTTGTTATAATTTTTATTCTAATCTTTATAAATCTAGTTATTGTGTTGATTCTGCTACTTCTTTTATTGACTCTCTTAAAAATATTAATACAATTAATGCCCCAGAAAAAGATTGGTGTGATCAAGATATAGTTTTAGAAGAAGTCGTTGATGCTATTAAACATCTTAAATGTAACAAATCACCTGGCAATGACGGCATTGCAGCAGAGTTCTATAAACAATTCTCAGATATTCTTGCCCCTTTTCTTCTGAGTGTTTTTATTGAGAGTATCAAAAACTCTAAACTTCCTCCTAGTTTAACTCAAGGCATAATATCTCTCATCCCCAAACCAAAAAAAGATTTACTTTTGATTGAAAATTGGCGCCCAATAAGTTTATTAAATAACGATTATAAAATTCTGGCTCTTGTATTATCTAAAAGAATAAAAAATGTTTTAAATTCTATTATAGATGAAACACAGTCTGGTTTTCTTAATAATAGACATATTTCAAATAATATACGTTTAGTTTTTGATATTTTAGATTATTCCGATTTGATTAATGATGATAGCTTTCTTCTTTTTTTGGATTTTTATAAAGCATTCGACACATTAGAACATAAATTTATTTTTCAGTGTCTCAAAAAGTTTGGATTTGGAGATTTTTTTAGTAGTGCCATTAAAACTTTATATACGAATGGTAGTAGTTCAGTTATTTTAAAACATGGCACAACTCGTCGTTTTGAATTACTGAGGGGCATTAGGCAGGGATGCCCTATTTCCCCTTACCTTTTTCTTCTCGCAGCTCAGATTCTTTGCTCTCATATAAGGGCAAGTGGTTTAAAAGGGGTGACCTATTGCAGAAAGAGAGGTGGTTATCAGTCAGCTTGCTGACGAGATGATAGGCAGATTCCAATTGCAATAAATATTATTGATTCATTTTCTAAGGCCTCTGGCTTATGCTTAAATATTCAGAAATGTTCAGAAAACTTTTTGCCATTAAAAATTGTAACAAATCCTTTGTCCATAATATCCCAGTGAAAGATAAAATTTGTTATTTAGGTGTTTTAGTTGTTAAGGATCAGAAAGAAAGATGTACTCTTAATTATCAACCCCTTATTGATAAAACACAGAAAAGATTTAACCAATGGTTACAAAGGGATCTGTCTTTAAGAGGTAGGGTGCTTCTCACAAAGGCAGAAGGCCTTTCAAGACTTATTTATGCTGCTCAATCTATTCCTTTGGACCCAAAATTATGTAAAAATATTGACCAATTACTCTTTAATTTTTTATGGAAGCGTTCAATACATTATGTTAGAAAATCTATTGTAATGAACACGTGAAAAAGGTGGTTTAAATTTTTTGGATTTCAGTACTTTAAATCATACTTTTAAGATTAATTGGCTTAAACAGTTTAGAAAGAACCCAGGGTCTTTGTGGAATTTTATTCCCAATTATGTTTTTTCTCAATTTGGTGGACTTGCTTTTCTTCTCATGTGTAATTATAGAATTGATAAACTACCAGCTATATTATCTGCTTTTCATAGGCAGGTCCTTTTGGCTTGGTCACTGATATTCAAGCACAATTTTTCACCCCACATATTTTTTATTTGGAATAACTGTAATGTCCTATATAAAACCAAATCCATATTCTTTAAAAATTGGTTTGATAAAAATATTCTGTTGATCAGTCAATTAATTAACTCTCAAGGATTATTATTCTCATATAAAGAATTTTTAGATCATTTTCAATTTCCTGTTTCTCCAAAAGAGTTTTCCATAGTTATGGGGTCTATCCCTTCAGGTGTTGTTGCTTTGTTGAGAAATACTCATTCTTTGTCTCCGATTACTTTTAATTTGGTCGACACTTTTGTTGGTAGATTATGTTTTGCTTCTACCTGCAAAAATAATAATAGAATAATCCGGTCTTTGTTTCAGCAGAATATTGTTACCATGCCAGCTGTGACAGCTTACTGGAATAATGTAGTGGGTAACATCAGCTGGAAAAAAGTGTGGATGCTTCCTCATTCTTATTTATTAACTAATAAAATAAAGGAGATTTCTTACAAAATAATTCATAAGTTCTATCCTGCCCATCATTACATGAAGAAATTCAAAAGTGATATTTCCTCCAGCTGCTATTTTTGTGGTGAATCTTTTTGAAACATTTTGGAAAGATGTTTTAAGTTTCATTAGGAGTAAAATTTATAATGATTGTACCTTATTTTGGAAGGATGTAGTGCTTGGTATTTTTGAGTACGATCATTCTAAAAGAAAACAATTGTATGTTGTGAATTTGATCTTGCTTCTTGCTAAATTCCACATCCATAGATGCAAATATTCAAACTCCAGACCTCTATATTGTGTTTTTATCAAAGAATTTGAGCGATATATTTCATTGATCCAGCTGTCTAATAACAAAAAAGCTTTAAAAACTTCATCTGTTTGTAACTCTTTTCCTATCTTCAATGACATGTAAATCTCAATTTTGGGTCATTCTACAGAAACGTCCACTTTTCTGTCCCTAGACTTATACAGATATATTACAATTGAAATATACATTAGGATTACAGTTTTTTCAGATTTTAAGATGAAACAATATGTTATGTGAACAATCACACCTTCCTGAGCCATCAACATGGCATTATTTTTTATTTATTAATTACATAGTATTCGTAAGTACCGTAAAACTGCTTGTCCCCACAGCCATGTACAGAGGGAAAGTGCTTTATTCTGAGGTCAAAAACAAGATTTTCAACCATTTAAAATACAAAAGTCTATTCATAACTATAAAATATATAATGTAAATGGCATAAAAAAACTAAATATTAAATAAATATTATAAAATATAGAACAAAAACATTTGTCCCTTGAAGTTATGTCACTGGTGTTACCGCTTAACAAAAGTGTTTTATTTTGGAATAAAAAAATCACACTGATGACATTACTCGACATGTTTCTTCCTATTTCTTGAAGATCTATGAAGGCAGGCCATGGTAAGTCCACTGTTTCTTTTCAATTATCAGAAATGTTCTCATTTATCTCATGATTTCGTATGAAGCTTTTAGTTGACGTCACTGGTGTGACCTACTTTATTGTTATGAAACTGTAAGAAAAACTGAGTACAAATGGATAAAACTACTTAATTTAGTAAGTATATCATGTTTGACAACATGTGGTTTGATACCTAGCATCAGCCATTTAATAAAATGCATTTTTCATGAAAATTGTCACTGGTGTTACTGTCACTGGTGTTACCTTCCTTATAGATAACACCAGTGACGATCAGTAACACCAGTGACTCTCATTTTAGATCAACTTAATTCAAAGCTATTTATTTAGTTCTTTTCACATAAACTAGCACTAAGATTTTGTGATTCTAACTTTTCTTTAGCATTGTTAATTATCCTTTGGTCAGGAATGGCTAAATTGAGTGCAGCTGAGAAGCAGCGACTTTACAGACAGCATAGGGATGCTGATCCTGAACACAGAGCAGAAAACTTGCAGAAAAGAAAGAGAGTTATTTTATAGACATTTGAAACAAAACAGAGAAAGAGAATAAGTGATTTAAAAGATAAGTTAATATTCAGAACAAAAATTTACAGATAATGTACTTACCCCCTTGTCATCCAAGATGTTCATGTCTGTCTTTCTTCAGTCGTAAAGAAATTAATTTTTTTAAAGATAAACATTTAAGGATTTCTCTCCATATAATGGACTTCTATGGTGCCCCCGAGTTTGAACTTCTAAAATGCAGTTTAAATGCAGCTTCAACTGGCTTATATGATCCCAGCGGAGGAAGAAGGGACTTATCTATGGATAATGTGTATACTTTTTCCTCAAATAGCATAATTTCTTTATGACTCAGAAAGAAAGACATGAACATCTTGAATGACAAGGGGGTGAGTACATTATTTGTAGATTTTTGTTCTGAAAGTGAACTAATCCTTTCAGTAAAAGGGGCAAGAGAAGTGAAAGTAAGACATGGAGGGTTCATCAAAAAAGATACAAGCAAAAAATCAGAGCAGGAGCATTGCTCCCCCATCATCATCAGATAGATCACCTAGCATTTCAGTGAACAAGCTGAACTGTTACAAATATAGAAATCAAAAATGAAAGGCGAACAGGCACTGAATAAGCATTCAGTTTAAATTGCTAAGCGATTCTGGGAGTTCATTATGGGGCAGTTGGGCAAGTAAATTAAGGCACCATGAAATGTAAAATGATTACAGTCAGAAATGTACACCCCTTAGTCATAACAAAGTGTAAGTGTATGATATAAATTAAGAGTGGGCATCTGTAGATAGTCAATGTACTGTACTCGTTTGTACATTTTAGTTGTTTTAGTTCAAGTGTTGAAATGATGTTTATGTTCTTTTACTAACTATTTTCACTAGTTGGCAAATGTATGCCAAATGTAATAATTTAGTAATTGTTAATTATAGTTGAAGAATGTCTTATGAATGTCACTGGTGTTACTGTGTGTCACTGGTGTTACCGTGTGTTTTTCTTTGTCACGTTCTATAAAACATGTCACATATGACATAATAATAATTTTACATCTATTGAATTATGCTAAATTCAAGAGTTAAGATTTAAAGGATTTAATCATTATTTGTTTATAACTGTTTTTTAAATATTTTCATTTTTATAGCGAATACATGTTGTTGCAAATGAACTAACATCATTCAGTCACACTTTTAACGAACCTGATTAAAATAAATAAAACATAATCTCCCTATTTGTTGCATTATTGTTATTTTTTTGTATCTCTGACTACACATGCTGAAAAAAAGTTAAATAGAATTTCATAAAAACCTTTAAAATTACCAAAGTAGTAAGGTAACACCAGTGACAAAACAAGGGGACATGCAGACTTTAAATAAATGTACAAAAAAAATAAAAAAACATTAAGCTGACCTTTATGTGTATTCATGAAGTCAATAGGTAATCTAATAATGTGGTCTATGTTTAAATATTAAAATAAGAAAAAAAAATTAAGACATTTTGCCATACCAAAAGTGGACGTTTCTGTAGAATGACCCTTTTGCTTTTACATGTATTGTTTTAAACACCCCCTATATCTTCTTTATTTTGTTTATGATTTTCTTTTTTTTCTTTTTGTTGATGGATGTATAATTATTTTGTATACTGTTTTGAGCATTAATGAATTAATAAAAATTAAAAAAAAAATCACGGGCTACATTTTTAAAAGCAATGTGAACAGGCAAACAAAAAATCAGATATGAGCAGAAAATCGGAATTGAGCATTAAGGCTCGCAGTCTGAACGTAGGCTGCGTTCGGAACCGCATACTTCCATACTATTTAGTAGGCAAAAAGCAGTAGGCGAGCAAATGAGTATGTTTGAAGTTGCAGATTCAAAAAAGAGTAGGTGAGAATTGGACTAATTCTCGCGAGATTCGGACGTACGTATACTCAATTTGCGTTCGAATATGCCTACTTACCTACAATATTATAGGAGAAAAGAGTACGTGAAGAAAGAAGTGCGTTCGAAACCTCAGTATTCATAAATGAGTAGGCGAGAGATCCCCGGATGCCCTACTGCTTCAGCCCAGATTCTGAAGTGTTCATCGGATGGATACTTTTCTATCCCAGGATGCATCGGGAAAGCTTACTTATGAAGAAGAAGAGGATACGTCACGAGTAAAATAGACGAGCGTGATTTCAAACGTGAGTATTACAAACCAAAAACAGGGTTCCCTGTGTTAAAATCGCATTTGTTAAACGACTGTAGAGTAAACAGTCGATAATTTAAAGACGTTATATGTATTTGTCATTTTGCTGTACAAACATTTTTATTAGGGGAGCTTCAGTAAGCACAAATACGTCTGCAAAGTAGATTTACATACATATAAACGATATACATCTTAGAGATTTCTGTATTTATTAACTTTTGACAGGAAAATGGTCGATAGCATATATGATTTCGTATGACTGCACACAAGTTATTTTATTTGTTAATAATATATACTGTATATACTTTTTTGTATAATAGATTATATAATAATGATAATAATAATAATAATAATAATAATAATAATAATACTTATAAAATGAGGAACATTTGTATTGAATAAAATATATATATCAATATCATACATATCAGCAAATACATTAACATTTACATGTTGTATTGACCACATAAATAATTTCTAAAATATTCAGTAGAAAAAGCAGCTGACAACATGAATTGTAAAACATTTTAATCTGTTTCAATATTTTGGTAGTGGTGATTCTGGAAGCACATGAATGTTTGGAGCAGACACAGCAGTCAGATCGTCCCGGTCCGGTTCTCCCACTCTGGCTTCAGTGCTGTGGAGTTTAGGGGTCTCCATGTTCTTCCTCACCATGGTCTTCCTCATCCTCCGGCTCAATGATGTCCCCACTGAGAAGCTCAACATTGAAGCACAAAATCATCAAAATAGAAATGCAGAATTAGCACTGCATGTATTTATTATTATTATGTTTATTTACTAATTTTTCATATTGTTGACAATAAAGTATTTCATTCATTACTGCATGTCTTGTGTAAATTCATGCAATATAACTCTCTCTCTCTCTCTCTCTCTATATACATACACATACAACTACAAAATGTAATATAAATATATATATATATATATATATATATATATATATATATATATATATATTACAGTTTGCTTGTTTTACTAAATATAATTAAGAATTATATCAGAATGTATTATTTATCAACATTATAGTGTGCTAATGTTGTAGAATAAGTTAATTCTATAGTTATCTTAATTTTTAAACAGTGATATTTACATTTATGGTCTTCTTCTCCTTCCAGCATCTGTCAGACGCTCCTCTGCGGAGGAACTCATGACGGTCGGGTTTGCGATGCAATCAGTGCACCTGTCGTTCATACCTTATAAGTAAGTTGCTGCGCTTTATTAGGTCGTAGATCACATGATAACGTCAACATGGCGACGGTGCATTCATACTTAACGAGATTTGGCCGTAGAGTACCTACTCTTTTTGCGCTCGTTAAGTAAGTACTTTTTGAAAATGAGTACCTACTTATTGAGTATGCGGTTTCGAACGCAGCCGTAGTCTCAGTCCCTTTTCTCGCTCCCTTACATATTATTGCTTCTCCTGGTCTCATGCATTCAAACCATCAAGCGCTCCACTCTACAATCCAGTAGATGGCGGGAATGCACCATTAAAGTTGGTTTGCCAACAGCCGTAAATCCACAGAAGAAGAAGAAGAAGAAGAACTTCCTGGATCTGAAGTCACGTGACGAGCAAGCATTTTGAACTTCCGTTGGTGCAGCTCTTGATCACAACGCCCTGGTTCCGGCTTAAGTTACAACGTTATTGTAAATACACGAAAGCAGCATTTGGGCTGGATGTTTGAAATAAGAATTTCTAACACATTATAATATTAATAATACGGAATCAACAACATGGGAGGTGGTGATCTTGTAAGTACATTTTTTTTAGTCACTAGCGCAGTTGCTAATGATAAAAATTGTGACCTAGCTTATCTTGTTTATGAAAACGTAGCAATTTTACTCACTGGCAATATATAAAACAAACTCAACGGTTACCAATTCCTGTCACATTTATTTATATAACGCTTTATACAATACAAATGTGTCAAATAAACTTTATTGTGTAAAAGGGAAAACTAATGTTTCAATAATGCAAACAAAATCCCGCTGTAAAGCAGCTCCAAAAAGAGGACAATAGTAAACAGCCAAATTTTCAGTTAATCTATATTCATCTTTAATTCATTGATCCCATCATCCAGCTCAGTTCAGTTCTCATACAATAGTGTCTGTGAGTCGATAATATTGCCAAACATTAACCCCCGGTTTCATAAACAAGCCTGAGCTGTTTCACCTAAAATAAACTTGCACTGATTGATCTTAAAATATATCAATGCCTTTGTTTTATCTCAAGATGGACACCACTAATGTTTTTTTTTGTTTGTTTTTTTTCTAACACACGTTGTGACTTAAATGTCCTAATTGAACTATGGCCTATTCCTAGCTTAGGAATAGGCCATAACTTAAACCAGACATACTGTACGTGTCTCCAACTAAGCAACCAATAAGTCATTTGATAGAAGTTATTAACACAAAAATATGTATTATCTCCACAAATACCACCAGAACTTAAAAAAGAGTTGGCATCCGCAAACTCTGAAAAACATCGAGCGAGTGTGGAAAGCGGAGCAGAAACATGAGGCAGAGAGGAAGAAGATCGAGGAGCTGCAGAAGGAGCTTAAAGAGGAGCGAGCCCGAGAAGAGATTACCAAATATGCACAAGAGACAGGCGCTGTAAAGTGTGTGACATTCAGCTACATTCTCTTTTCAGTTTTACAATCAGTCAAAGCTGTTTTATGAAAGCAATTCTTTATGACACATAATGTAATAATAACTTTGTAATAAACTGACTTACAGTCAAGTAATAATGTAATATTAAATTTGTAATGTAATACCAGATTCCTCAATGTTGCAGGAAGAAAGATGACCGTTTGGACTGGATGTACCAAGGTTCAGCAGGACAGATCTCTCGGGAGGAATACCTTCTTGGTCGCCCCATTGACAAGCAAATCACACAGCAGTATGAAGAACCTGAGAGCGGTCCATCAACTGAGACAGGCCTCTTGCCTGGTTCCATATTTAACCCTACAAGTTCTGTCTCTACTAATGATATGGCTGCCAAGATCAGAGAAGACCCTCTTTTTGAGATCCGGTAAGTTGGAATGGCATTTTTATTTTGAATCTAAATGGTTTTAACTGTACACAAAAAGTGATGGTTCATACGTGGGTTTTGAAGTTGCGGTTCATTATTATTTCAGTACAGGGGAGAAAAAAACATAAAATGTAGGCATGCATGGAAATTTTATTTAATTGAAGCTTTTTATTCAAAATGTTTTTTTATTTGAGACATTTCAGAGAAAGAGAAGTTAGCTTTAAGATGCTTCAAGAAACCTGCCTATATATTGAAAACATTTTTAAACTACATGACATGACTTTATTAATTGCTGCCTAGTTGAAATGAAAAGTTGCCTTTTTATTGCAGTAGCCTACACATTTTGCTGCCTTCAAGTGTACTCATGCCAACCAGTAAACATGCCAACCTTCATGAATTTCTGATGCCCTGGGTGCTGCTTACAGCAATTTGCAAAATGACAGCCATTTATATGAATGGAAAAGAGAGTTGAAGGACATAATACTAATATTGTTCACTAAGACAACAAATTATTTTATATTGTGTAGTTTAAAATCTGTGTAAATGGTTCAATAGATTAACTATGCATAACATTCATTATAGTTTCATATAGTTTAATAAAGTCTAAAACAATCTAAGTCTAATCAGTTTCCAAAAAAATCTGTGATCTCCAAAATACCTTCATATTTTCTAAATTGAGAAAACATTTGTGGAGTTGTCAGGCATATCAGGCAATGTGATATGGTACATAAAATACTACTTTCATAGAAAGAAGTTTAAATAGTCGTATTATGTTTGAAAAGAGACATGGCCATTGTAACATAACTCTATCCTCTACACCAGTCCCGACGTCAGGACACTTGACCTGGACGGGCTCGGGGGGGCTAACAGTGGGTTTATTCTACACTGTAAAACCGAACAGTGAAATGAGTTAATTTCACTCAAATAAAAATAAAAGTTAATTTGACTTAATTGAAATAAGTTTTGTAAACTTAAAATACCCTTGTAGTAAGCTGAACTGAGTTTTCTAGTACCCAGCATGCTTTGCATCAGACAACAAGGCAAATAAATGTTGAAATTGTTTTTTTTTTTTTTTTTTTGCACAAGATTAACATAGGGAAACATAAGTTAGTACTTAAATGTTGTTATGTTATGTCAGGATTTACATTTTCTGTTATGTTGTTTTTTTTTTTTTTTTGTAGTGTTACCATTGTGGTAAAGAGCCTGTGGTTAGGTTGAGGATGGACAGCAAAACTTGAAAAAAAAAAAAAAAAAAAGACTACGTATACTGCATGTTGTTTGACTATGTAAAGACAAGTGTATATTGAGAGTAGGGCTGTCACAATATTAGATTTTTCACACCACGGTTATTGTAGCCAAAATAATTCACAATATCGATATATCACAGTATCTTGGGGAATCAGTCAAATTTATTTTTACTATGTTTATTTAGTTTTTCTTTTTACCCAATGAACATAAGGATATTAATAAACACAAGACACCCTAAAATAATGACAGGGGAAACACTAATATTTTAGTCACAATCCGAGGCATCTCATTCAGTTCAAACAGCGGTCTAAAACTTTACATTTAAAACAACAGCAAATGGAAAGAGAAAGCGCAAACTATATGATCTATATAGCTCTCTGTGAAACATGCATACTTTATTAGAGACACAGAAAGAAAAACGTTTTGCTAAAAACGCACAATATTCACAGTCTTCCAGGCCATGGTGAAGTATTTTTGTACATTTACATAGATTTGGGACAGATATGATGTATTTAATGTAAAACTTAATGTGTTGCGGCAGGATTTCTGTCGGCTGAATAAACAAAGTTTGCTGTCTCACATCACTAGTTTACTAAATATGCAACTTGCCGGCTAACAAATGCATTAATGTTACCAGCTGGATATAAACGAATGCAAGTAGATTGTTAAAAACGTGACATTAAACATTTGGGTTGGACTCTTGAGGTGCGGTTAATCACTTCCTCTCAGCCTTCTCTACTAATGCAGCATCTAGTCAACAAAGTGCTTACTAAATAATGATATGAAAACATGCACTATAAGTCGCTGTCGATATTTTTACATTTTAAATTGAAGTGTCCCGCTGTGTTCAGAGCACATTATCACGTGTGTAAACGGCACGTGTTGTCAGTGATTTCCGCCTTTAGAGGCCGCTCTCATCATACATATTAATGGTTCTCATACTGTATAATGACATCAGAGCCTTCTCAGTCGCTTTAGCAATGGACGCAACCCGGAAAAACTATCGGCATGGATTTTTGCCGATAACCGATAGTTTCAAACATCGGTCGACCTCTACTCTATTTTGCTCTAATTGAAAAGCACTTTGGTTCACCTTGAATGTTGTAAAGGGCTGTAAAAATAAATGTTGATTGATTGTTGATTGAAAGACAAGTTTTTTTTTTTGTTCAATTGTTTTAAAGAAAACACGAGTCAAAATTATTTTTGTGGTCATCAACTTCATGCCACAAAATAATATAGATTGAGCTTAATTTATATGTATCTGGATCCAGGAATATTCCTTCAAAGGCTGGTAAAATAAAATGTTTACAATAATTGTAATTTCTATTTTGTTTTCAGCAAACGTGAGGAGGAGAAGAAGAGAGGGGTTCTTACAAATCCTGTTAAAATGAAAGAAATCCAAAAGATGGTGAGTAGTGTACTTTGCATGATATTTTGTGGTATGCTTGTTTAGTGCTTTAAATATTGTAGAGTTAATTCACTTGCTTTCTAAATGAATTAGTCCCACCTCATAGGAAGCTGCATTGGAAATTTAATTAACAGAAATATAAATTTACCTAATTGCAATCCAAGAAATTAAAAAGTTAATGGCATATTGAAATAAAGTATTTTACTCTGGTCCACAAAATGAAGGTTAATTTGCTAAATATGACGTTATGATGTTAGACATCTTAAACTTTCTTAATTAACTTTTTTTTTTTTTTTTTATTTAAATTAATTAATTATACTCCTAAAAGTGTACTTTAAATCTAATTCTACATAGAATAGTGCATGTTGTTAATGCATGTGTAAACTGTAAATTGGAATAGTAAACCAAAAAATTCTCAGTTGTATTCTGAATGGTGTTTTAACTCTTATTTAAATTTTATTTTTCTCAACATAGTTGCGTCACAATCTTGAGAAGGAAAAAAAGAGGAAACAAAAAAAGAAGAAAAGAGAGGAGAAAGGGCAGAAGAAGGAGAAAAGGCACAGAAAGAGGAGTTCAAGTTCTGATGAGGATGACAGAAAACACAGGTACAAAATATTGTTTTTTTTTTTAATATAATATATATTGTTTTTTTTTTTTTTTTTTTTTTTTCAGGTTGTCTGCGGGTCCTTAAAATGTCTTAAATAACATTTTCCAAATAAAAGGCCTTAAAAAGTCTTAAAATGTCTTAAATTCAGATTCGATGGGTCTTAAATATTTTGGTCACATTACCACTAAAGTATCTTCAGTCTGACGGACCTAATGACTATTTACAATCATTGGACAGACAAAAATAACCAACAAAGCGCAAGAATGATTCTTCTTATTTTAATACATTCAGCGTAAACAGCGTTTGATAATAGATTGTGTATTTCTGGTATCAGAATCGGCTGCCTGTCTCTTTGTGAGAGACTTCAAAACAAATTAAAGCTGCAAGCAGCGATGAACGGGCCCTCGCACCCAGGCTCACCGCTGACTGGTGGCTTTAGAAACAGCAATTTTTGCATTTAAAGTGGTAAATATAAATATATTCCTACTATATGTACCCAACTTTCTGCTGCCAGATGGTGGCGCTATCACTATAACTGGATATTGACATGTAGATGTCTTCAGGCCGGCACTATCATCAGGCATATGAAGTTTGGTGCAGATTGAACATGGTATGGTTGAGTTATTGAGTGATTTTCATGTTGCCAACAGGTGGCGCTATGATTGTAACTGTATATTGACACATAGATGTGTTCAGGTCAGGACTCTTATCAAACCTGTGAAGTTTGGTGCAGATCGGACATTGCATGTTTGAGTTTGTGTAAAGCATGACATATCCTGCTGTCAGCAGGTGGTGCTATAACTATAACTGCATATTGAAATGTAGATGTGTTCAGGCCAGGAATCTTAGCAAACGTGAAGTTTGGTGCAGATTGAACATTGTAGGTTAAGGTAGTGTAAAAGAAGCAATTTCCTGTTGCCAGCATGTGGCGCTATGATTATAATGGAATTATAATGGATTATAAGCGAAGTTTGTCACGCCGCCACGGATACGCCCTTCAACGAAAACTCTAGATCTTCGCAATTCAACATCACAAGAGCCTTTAGATTAGACTGACCAAGTTTGGTGTTGATCTGAAAAAATCTCTAGGAGGAGTTTGTTCAAGTCCGATGCCTGAAAATGGCAAAAATTACACAAAATTTGCTGATAATATTAAAAATAACTAACTTCCTGTTGGGTTTCAGATTTTGTTGTAGGTATTGGTGTATTACATGAGTGTACCAATTTTCGTACATGTAAGTGAAATGTAGCTTGAGGCGCACACCGGTGAAAGTGAACAGGTGGCGCTTCATTTTGCCACACCCACTTCTGAAACCTATATCAGACGTAAATTTTCGCTGGTTCTGAGGTGTGTGCAAAGTTTCATGACTTTTCAAGCATGTTTAGACCCTCAAAAATGCAATTTACTTCATGGAAAAAGAATAATAATAATAAATATAGCTGCGAGCAGCGATGGGCCCTCGCCCTCAGTGCAACCGCCACCCTGGTGTAATCATGACAAGTTAGCATGGAATAGCAAGGTCATTAATTGATAAAAAAGGCTGAAAATACCCTGTGGTGAGTCCACCAGTGTGATATTTCCAAATATCTGGCCACTGTAGTGACCTCCATGTGTGATTAGGTTAATTATATTAGTTAACAAGAAAAATAATTAAATAGTATTTATTTATTGTTAATTATTATTAAGTTCAACATGTATTATGTTATTAAAATGCACAGTTGTATTTTAATAATAGTTTATATGCACTGTGAGTTAACATGAACAAGGAATATTTTTATTAACTCTAAAAAAGATTAATAAATGCTGTAAACATATATTGTTCATTGTTAGTTCATATTAGGTAATGCATTAATTAATGTTAACCAAAAAAAGAGACCTCATTGTGAATTAACACATTTTATGATCCATAACCATTTAAAAAATAAAAAAAATAAATAAATAAATAAGTGATCTATAAGCATTTGTGAAATGTGAAATATATAACCTATATTACCAGTAAAGGACATAACTCATTTTATGTATTTGTTTCTGTAATTATATAAAAATAAAGTACATTTCAACTGATTTGTGAATGTATTTTTTTTTTTTTATGGGTTAAAAGATATCAGCGTATGACTCCATCTGGTGTTCATCCTGGATATTACAGTCTTCATCTCTCTGTTACAAAGAGATTAAATATCCCCCCTCTCTTCCTCTCTGACTCTGTCCAAAAATCCACATTCAAACCAAAATTGCTGACTTCCTGTTGGTCGTGGCTAATGGATGTAAATTAGAAAGTTGTCCGGATTGAAATGAACAATATATGTACCGAGTTTGGTGACTGTAGGAAAAACGAACCCCCAAATATTGTCAAAAGGTGGCGCTATAGAGTGCCTCCTCCACGCTCATTTATGAGCTTTTGCCAGTGTCTAACTGTCATTAATGCTGATGTGTGTTGCGTTTCACAGAATTCTAAGCATGTTAACTGCTTCAAAAACACAGGAAACAAATGTTCAAATTTGACGTGTTGCCATGGAAACAGCTTTTAATGTATCAGCAATCTGTTTACAGATTCTTATCGGCCATGTTTTGACATTATACTGATAAAGTTTGAAGCAAATCGAGTAAAATTAAGATCTTGAATTTAAAGCATTTTGAAAATGACACATTTCCTTCAGCCAGTTGGTGGCGCTATAACTTGGACTCCTAATAGTTACATCTATGCGATCGGCATCATACAACGAACAAACTGATGAAGTTTCATCAGAATCAGACAATGTATGCAATAGTTATTAGACACTTCATTTTTCTAATTTCTCGCCATAACTTCGTCGCATCGCCACGACCAAACCGTTCGAGATATCACAATTCGTTTTGCAATTTAGCATCCCCAATGTCTTGAGATCATGCTGACCGAGTTTGGTGACAATCCTATGGAAATCCTGGGAGGAGTATATCAAATTCCACAGCATGTGTTTTTAAACGGCCCTGAATAGCTCACTTCCTGTTCGGTGTAGCCCATGACATGGAGTACAAAAGATGTTTGGCTTAGTGAGATCTATATGTGTACCGAGTTTCATATGAATACGTGAAAGTATGTGTGCGCTATACATCAAGCTTTCGGACTGTGTTCCAGGGGGCGCCTGTGCCACGCCCGGGTCCCAGCCTCTGCGGCGTCCTGATGGCCGCGGATTCCAATGTGTGTGCAAAATTTCAAGAGTTTTTGAGCATGTTAAGCCCCCCAAAACCCCCCGGAAGTTTGGAGAGGAAAAAAAAAAACCCCTTAGAAGAACAACAGGGGCCATTTTGGGCTCGGGCCCTAATAATAATAAGAATAAAGAATAATCCTAAGGAAAACAATCGGGCACTTCGCCCCTTGGGCTTGTGCCCTAATAATAAGAATAATCCTTATGGAAACAAGAAGGCTTCCGCACCTACGGTGCAAGCCCCTGGCTTGCTCCTCGGTGCTCGGGCCCTAATAAGAATAATCCTTACGGAAACAATAGGGCTTTCGCACCTACGGTGCAAGCCTCTGGCTTGCTCCTCGGTGCTCGGGCCCTAATAATAATAATAATAGTGAAAAAACATGCCGGAAACAATAGGGCTTTAGCAGCCGTTCCGGCTTGCTCCTCGGTGCTCGGGCCCTAATAAAGAATAATCCTAAGGAAAATAATAGGACACTTCGCCCCTTGGGCTTGTGCCCTTAAAAAAAAAAAAAAAAAGGTATGAAAAATCCTTAGGAAAACAAGAGGGCCTTCGCCCATTAGGGCTCGGGCCCTAAAAAAAAGAAAAAGGTATGAAAAATCCTTAGATAAACAAGAGGGCCTTCACCCATTAGGGTTCGGGCCCTAATAATCCTTAGGAAAACAATAGGGCCTTCGCCCATTTTGGGCTCGGGCCCTAATTATTTCAGCCGCTGTGAGAAAAGGCTATAAACGATCCGGCACCTGCAGCATTTTCACATGCGATTATGTTACTAGTGAATCAGGCTAAAGTACGGTGATAGTTTTAAACGCTGGCTGGTTATGTACTTGCTCGGAAATTTATTTTGTATAATTTTCAACCACAAAAGTTACAGACTGCAGCTTTAAGTATGCAAAAGCTGATAGAACACTACTGAAAATATTGCTTCAGAATAAATTGTTTACACCACTAAAAATCTCGGTGATGTAGTACTTTTGTGGGGATATTTTGTGTGGAATATTGTCTGCTGATATGAAAAGTTCACTGTATATCGTAGTAAAAAATATAATTTATGACAGCGATGAAATTTAGTTTTTATTTATTTATTATTTTTTTTTAATTTTGTTACATTAAACACATTTACTATTACATATGTGTATGCAATATAATGTGTATTTCCATTACAGGTTTAGGTCTTAAATTTCATATAAGGTGGTATTAAAAAAGTCTTAAAAAGTTTTACATTTCACTTGCTCATATCTGCAGAAACCCTGTTTTTACAAATTTCTTTTTTATTTACTGGCATAAATCTCACTTGGCACCTTGTTTGAGAGATATTGTACCTAATTTAAATACATTATTTAACAATATGTGTATCTGTTTTGCCAACCAGTTCAAAAGAAAAACGATCAGATGTCACAGCTTCTTACAGATATCATAAATCAGGATATGGACTTCAAGTAAGTAATTTTCTTTCTAATTTTCTTGCTGGCATGTTTCTTTTAGACTTTTATTAATAAACATTTTATTTAATGTTTAATATGAAATTACATTTAGAGCTTCTGCATTGCATAATCAGTCATGCTAAATTCGGTAATGGATGATTAAAAGGTGTCATGAACTGCAATTTTTTTTTTCTTCTTTTAATTTTATAATGTTCTCTGAGGTTCATGTTAGTGTGATTATTTTTTCATCATTATAAACAGAACTTAAATCTTTAAAGTTCCAATTTTCTTTTTGTTTTCTCTAAAAAAATGTGTGAATTTTCAGAATTTTAGGAAAAATGCAAGCAACAACTGGATGTTTTTTTTTTTGTTTTGTTTTGTTTTGTTTTGTTTTTTTACTCAAACAAAAACTCTTGAAGTTTGGATTTTTTTCTTTAGAAAATTGTATTTAGGTGTTTTACACAAACTATCAAATATTTGATACATTTGGAGCCCTGGTGTTGCCGACTTTACATTTCTATTAGTGTTTTACACTTTCAAATAAATGTTGTCTACATATAACATTCCTCAAGCAAGTTATACCCATTTATTGCAATATTATTATATGAGCTTTTCAGTGAAAAACAGGCCTATTTAGTTTATTATATAGATGTGTCCCAAAATGTTTCAGGAGTAAAGTCACAGTAGAAACAGTGTTATATAATAACAAAACACAGTAAAAAATGTTTTTAAATTTTTCAGATAATATGTGACCCGTTCTGGCGAAATGAGTCTGAAGTCGCAATGTTCCATTTTAAGATACGGGCCGATAATGTGGAAAAAACAATTTAAAAAATCTATTTTTTTTTCTCTTTTTTAGCTAATTTCAAAGAATAGACATTCAAAAATAATCTCCCAAAGTTTCGTAGTCCAGATAATTGAGTAAAGGTATTTAAATGACTATTAAAGTTGACTTAAGTTTTACTAAATTCGCTGGAAATGAACACTGGTTTTCTCAACTTCTCTTGCCACTTCTGAGCATTTCCCTATATTTCAGGTATCCCCTGAAACATCACTTTCTCTGCTCTCCAAATATGGTGTTAAACGTTGTATTAAACCAATCAAAAAGCTTAGAAATGTACACAAACATTTGTCAATGGGAAGCCCCATTTCGACTGAACAACATGCAATTTGGTCCAGCCATCCTCCTGTCAGACTAGCAGTGCTCTGTGTAAACAAGCTAGCAGATCTCCTCAGAAAGATTGGATATAGAGACCTGCAGTCCCGCCGGACCCGACGCAACAGAGTGCGGCGCTGGACAAAACTTGATGGGCGAGTACAGAAGCGGGCACGTAGAGCGTGTGTTCGGGATGCAGGAAAATAAAATGATTTGCGGGACTCCTCGTGCAAAATAGAAATATCTAAACATAAAATATCTAAAAACAAATAAATTGTTATTCATCTATTGCACAAAAGCAGCAAGAACAACTAATATAACATAACAATGATTAGAAATCGCAAGATTAGGCAGTGTTAATTTAAGCAGCATGATGTAGCCATCTGTTGATTTCTGGAACGCATC